>CM018045.1:0-1222500 GCA_008638375.1 Nyssa sinensis | reverse complement strand
ACGAAAGTAAAGAGAGTTTATCGCAGATGTTTATGGGGTGCTGGGTTGAGTAGCTGACAGGATTTTCCGAGAAAAAAAATGGACTTTCCTGAGAAAACTTTAGAGATTTCTTCCCCGTTTTCCCTTCCCGAGAAGCTCGTGAGCAACAGCTACAGAAAATATAAAGCGGTGGACTCTGGTGGTTAAAAATTGAAAAACGGCTACGTTAGGAGAGCATTACTTTGTTACCCGCAGCTGAGTCACCTTAGTTATTAATAACTTATTACTATTGGTGAAATGTATTTGTCAAAAAAATATAAAATTAAAAATTAACACATGAAATGGTAAGAGTAGACATTTACACTCCGTTTTGATATTTACAATCCGTTTTGATGGAGAGATTTAAAAAAGGAGTGGAAAGGAGAAACAGGTCAGAATTTGTTTTGAATTTGATTTAAAATTAAAGAAAAAAAGAAAAGGAGTTGGAAAGAAAGGAAAGAATCTCTTTTAACTCTTATTTTATTTAATTTATTTTTTTTTCAAAAGTAAATAGAGATGAAAGAAAATAAAAAATTTTAATAAATTTTCTTATAATATCAATTATAATTTTAAAATTATAAAATAAAAAAATACCTTCGTTCAAAGAAATAATAATAAAAATATATATAATTATTTTTTTAATTTATTTTTGAACAATATGATAATATTTTACTCTCATTTTACTTAAATATGAATGAGTAATTAAATTTTAATATCCTTCCAATTTTTTTTTCTCGTAAAGAGAGAAAATATAGAAGATAAAAAATAAATAATTAGATAAAATGGTACGATTATATACCGCAAAGATGGATAAATACATTAATAAAAAAATTTGATGTGGTTCAATGTAATTGAAGACAATTGGGTCCATGTTAATGAAAAGGAGTGGGTTTGTAATTAATATATGTACCACCCTTTTTTGTTTCTTGGACAATTAATGCATACGTAGACCATATATTACCAATTTTATGTTTTTAAATATTTATTTTAAATTTTATATTTCAAATAATATAACACAGTAATATTAACTAATTAATGAGTTATGACAAAAAAATTTCAAGTAATAAATACATTATTTGAGATAAATTTTTGAAATGCTTAACACTACTCGCTACTAATAGACTTTTAACTTCTAATAAAGAATGAGATAAATGATTTATTACCATTTTATTTTCATCTACGTATTTTCATTCATGTGATGTGTTACTAGGTAAAGGAAGTCCGTGTGGTCCTATTTCTTTCTCTTTTTCGTTCACTTTTTTTCATTCGATGACACATCACATAAGTGAAGATACACGAGTAAAATATAAAAGATCAAAAATCATTACTCTAAAGAAGGAAACAAACAGAAGAGCCTTGGTTGGGTGTGGGCTGAGGTAATTTAGAGTTGTAAATATCTCAAATCCAAGGCCAGTCCATGGCCACCCTTGGATATTGCCTCAATCATCAATGTAGCAAGAACTCTAGTGATAATGGTTTGATCATCTTGGATGTGCCATTGTCAACGCTAGGATCTGGATTCTCTGGTATATTGAAGAGGTATAGTTTATCTCTATTTTATATGAGGTACGATTTAGAGTAGAATTCATCTCTGTAATTCCCACCTCATGTGCGTGTCATATAATGTGGGGTTTATAATAGGACGCATCTATACACCTCATATGAGATTGGGATGTACTGAAGCTCTTCACTGTAGGATCTCAGTCAACCTACCTACTCTGCTAAATTAAGCAGAAGAAAAAGAAGACATAAACAGAGAAAATGAATTCAGATTTTTCGTGGTTGCATGAGCTTCCATCCTTGACATTATCTTGTTCGACAGAGGACCCCATTCGAAGGAGTGATTGTATTTCATTGGTTTGATCATAACACTAATGAGCATGATCACAACAAGCCACTTGGTTTGATCATAACACTATGTATGGACCTATTAATTTATTGATATTATGTACCAAATTTTGGGAGAGAATTGTTAGAGATAGTTGTGACTGTTGCACTGTTTGTATATATAATTTATGTGTGTAAATGACATCGTGAATAAAATGTATAAGATGATATAATGCTACAATCACGTCTTTAAAATCGTGACATGGTGGAAAAAAAACTACTTAATGATTTGATTAACTTTTGAAGAAAAAAAAACTGGTCTCTCTCCCATCGTCACTTTATATTTTAATTAGCACCGATTTGAAAACAATAGTAATTAAAAAAAAAGGAAAAAGGAAATGAAACGAATTTAATATTATTATATAACACTAATTTCTTATTAAGCCTGCAATGTGGCATGTCTAAAAATTGTGTTTAGGAGATGATAATAGATGTATTAGAATTTTAGGATGGGTCTCATGAAAATTCAAAAGTTTTAAGGTAATTAATTATTAATTTTTTATTCTCTCCGTCTCAGTTTAAGAATTTATTGTTATTTTTAAATATGATTTGAGTTTGAAAAGTTAATGCTTAAGCATTGTATTACTTCTAAATTATTATTATTTTACTAATTTCATGTTAATGTAATAATAAATGGGAAAATAAGTTAGTTTGTAAATTTACACCTTTTTTTCATGTGTGAAAACATTAAATATTTGTCATCCTTTTTTTTTTTTTTTTAATAAAAAAAGGGCTCTTAAGGTAATACAAAGAGAGTAAATTTTTTAATAAAAGAAAAAATTGAAATTTTAAATTCTTTGAAGGACTATGCCCCTTTTGTCACCCCCTAAATCCTGTGGGCATGCCCTTATTATTAAATTATTTATTTTATTTTTTAAGCACAACTTTAAAACTAATTTATAATCTTTTATAGCTCACAGTATGGGGTGAACAAAAAAATTGATAATCGTAGATCTGATTCGACTCGATTCAAACCCGATTTCAATGAGTTGAGTTATTTTGATTCTTAAAAAAAAAAAAATTGAACCGGGTCTGTTCTAAAACCGATTTAGTCGGTTTAATTTCGATTTCAAATTCAAATAAATCGAACCAATTTAAAAACCGAATTTTCACAATTTTTTTTTTAAATAATAAGTATATATATATGTGTGTGTTATATATATGTATGTCTATATATACACAATATATTGTATATATATATATGTATGTATATACACATATTGTATTATACATGCTGAATATATATGCAGAATTTATTGTATTATACAGTTGAATATATATGCACATATATATTATCTATGTATATTCACACACACAAACATATACATATATATATATATATATATTAGTAATGCTATGTTGACCAAATAATTTTACCAAAAACATTTATATAATTGATGTGATATAAAATTAATACAATACTGCCACATCAATTGTGTAAATATTTTTGATAAAAATTTTAAGTCAACATAGCATTACTTAAGGGTATTAATTCGTGCTATCGTGTCATGTCAAAGCATACATATTTGAAAATATTTGTGAACCCAAATCCGACACTATTAACTAATCGTGTCAAGTTTTAAAACTCAAACTTAACCCATTTATTAAACAGGTTACACGTGTCAACACACTTAACCCGTTTATTTTACTTTTTTTATTTTTTAAATAAAAAAATTTACCTATTTTTTAATACGTATAAATAATTTTTAAGTTTAATAACTTTGGATATAGGTCAAATCAAAGTAGAAACCTCTTTTATAAATAAAAAACTCAAAATCTTGATAATTATTTGATGTGAGATAAATTACTTTAATTTATAATATATTTTATAATTAAACGTGTTAAGTCGTATTAAACAGATTTACATTAGTAAAACTCAAACCTAATCTGTTTATTAATCGCGTTATACGTATTAACTTATTTATGACCCAAACTCGTTAACTTCGTGTCGTGTTTGAATCGTATTGTGTTAAAAATTACACACCTAGCATTACTGTCAATATATATATATATATATATTCTTTTTTTGGTATATAAAAATCCTATACTTTCCAATTACTCTCTCTTACTTTTCGTCTTTCATGTGCTTTCAGTTCTGTCTGCCGACTTCATACTCTTCTTCTCTCCTATTCGTAAGTCTTTAAACCTGGAACCGTTTCTTACTTGTGAAATTGGGAAAAATCCCAAAACCAAAACCTGAAACAAACACCAAAGCCAATACAATCCGATCAAAATTCTCTGATTCCTCTGCAATGTCCTAACCTTGCCGTGCCCGTCACATTCCCAATTTCTTTCTATCTTTCTAAAATTTTCTTTATTTGGAGTTAACTTTCTCTATCAATTTTCAGCGATCTCATAGCTCTGTGCCCTATTTCGCTGAGTCTTCTCTGTCGAGCTATTGGATCACCAAGCCTCAGCTTCCAGCAATTTACAGGGTTTTCTTTTTTATTTGTGTTGCGATGGATTCGGAAGACGACATGCTCGACGCTGAGTCTGTCGACGACTTCTACAGCGGCGATACAGCTACGGATAGCGACAACGACGATGGTGCTGATTACGAGTTCATGGGTAACGACTCTGATGATTCCGATGACATCGCGGTCAGTCGACAACAGGTGAATTCGAGGATAAAAGTTCACAACTTTAAGCCTTTTGGTATCTTGCTTTTCAATAAAAAAGTGATGTGTTGCTGTTATCGGTTGTTTTAAGTTTAATCTTATGTAATATCTTATATTGATCTTTCTATTTCTGGAATGTTCTCTTGTTTCTCCTTGACTGATGACTTCGATGTAAGTTTGATGTTGATTTACAGTTTAATAAAAAATTTCATATTTATAAGTTAATTTTGGATGAATTTGGTCTAAATATATGCCATAAATTTGTTATGATGTTAGAGTTTAACCTTCGATGGGTTACAATGCTCTGGTTGTTTGGGAGACTGTTAGCTAATTGCTCAAGTTCTGTTTACAAAATTTTATGGGTTTTGGGTTTTTATAATGTGAAGTTGCTGATTGAATATCATCATTCATGATATTATACAGAAAAATTATACTGTCTTGGAGGAAGCGGAGATACGCAGACATCAAGAGGACGATATTACAACAGTTTCTACTGTTCTTTCCATACCTGAAGTAGCTGCAAGTATTCTGCTTCGCCACTATCATTGGTAAATTGTTCATTCTTTGGTGCTTGTCACTTATAGTTGAGATTGAAATTGATTCATCATCCTCTTTGATGTTGTATATATTTATGGGTTTGGTAGATTTTTGTATGGTTGTTTGAGTGAAGAATGTGTTAATTGGAAGTATATAATGTGCAGAGCAAAGTTGAAAAATCTAAATGCTGCAATATCAGCAGGCCACATTTCCATGCAATGGGGCTGTGTGTGTGTATATATATATATATATATATATATATATTTATATATTTTCCTTTTGGTTGCTTGATCTTCTAATAAAATTTAAGTATGTAGGAGTGTGAGTAATGTGCATGAGGCATGGTTTGCTGATGAAGATAGAGTCCGCAAGGATGTTGGCTTGTTGGAGAAGCCAGTTGTTGAATATTCAAATGCTAGGGAGCTAAGAGAAGTAAGTTGTCCATGACTTAGAAAGTAATTTGGAAATTCTAATTATATTCACATTACACTTGTGGCCGTAAGAGTGCTTGTTATTTGGTAATGTGTGCACTACTTAATTGCATATAAATTTTCTTTGGGCAGCTGACTTGTGGGATCTGTTTTGAAACCTATCCTCTTGATCGGATAAACACTGCTGCCTGTGGTCATCCTTTTTGTAGTGCATGCTGGACAGGTTTGTTTCACTATACTATAGTTGGACTTGGACCAAATTTCTTACCATGATCTGAATTACATCTCCTGCTCTGGTTGTGGATTAGTATCTTGCTTTAGTTCTGAGAATTTACAGCGTTTATGTGGCTATCTTGGAATCTGAATTACATCTCCTGCTCTGGTTGTGGATTAGTATCTTGCTTTAGTTCTGAGAATTTACAGCATTTATGTGGCTATCTTGGAATCTGAATTACATCTCCTGCTCTGGTTGTGGATTAGTGTCTTGCTTTAGTTCTGACTTCTGAGGATTTACAGTGTTTATATGGCTATATTTGAATCTGAATTACATCTCCTGCTCTGGTTGTGGATTAGTATCTTGCTTTAGTTCTGAGGATTTGCAGCTTTTATATGGCTATCTTCGAATTACTGGCCGAACTGTTTGCTGAACATACCGTTTGAAAGAAACTTTCTAAAAGTATTATTATTGTTGCTGTTGCTGCTATTTTTTTGTTTTTGTTTTTTGATTGGGGGTGGGGGGTGTTACTGCCACAACTGCAATAGCTGTTTCCTATCATTATATAATTGTTTTATTTAAGAAGAGAAAAAATTACTCTTATATATAAATAAAAATCTTCTCTCCAATTCTGTCCCTCTTTGCAATCTTATTCTCTCAAAACTCCATTACCATCAGGTGAAAACTTTTAGATTTCTCTTGCAACTTTCTCACTCCCCTTTCAACGTGAACCACTGCCTACTTCTTTCTCCCCCAATCCTAACCCCGGGCAAGAACCATTGTATACGCAGCAATTTTTTTAAGGTGTGCTCGGGGGTTTGATGATGACATGGATTGGTGTTTCTGCAAGTGGGTTTGAATGATGTGAGGAGAATGGGTAGCTGAGCTAGTGATTTGATCTATCCAGTAGTTGGTTTTGGGGTCCTTCCTCCCAAAATGATGAATCAGGTAGCAATAATGGAGGTAATAATGGTGGTACAAAGTTTGGTGAGGAGGAGGGTGAGTAATGGGACAGGATAGTGAGTTGGGATGGCGGGATTACCTTGAGGCGGTTCACCCTAGGATCCGTGTATTGTTAATCCCGAAAAAGATGCCCTTCCCTTAGATGAGGGTCGGTATTTATAGGGTTGTCCACTTGTATGGTTAGGGTTTCTTAGAATTACGACTCGTGTGACGTGTGTCCCAATCTTATTAGTTAGAATACAACCGAAAGGCACATGCCCTACCGGCTCCCATTACAATCCTTGGAGCCACACAATTCCTCATTCCTGAAGTTGGGACATGACCCAGTGTATCAAAGTTGGCACCAAACCAGATCCGTGGGACTATTACATAGCCGTTAAGGACTGAATCGTAGGCGTCGTCTGAGGTATAGCGCGCATATACTTCATCCAAAGAGTCATTAACTTATTCCGTAGGGGGATCACTGGGTCTGCTAACAGGTATGTTTACCCCGTGGAGGGGCTACCATAATTGCTAGAGAGCTGTGATATATCCCACAGAGGGGTCACCATGACCATTGGGCCAGTAGCATGTAGCAAGCATCAGAGTATACTTAAGAAGTATAAACACGGAAATGGATACGACACCTATGAGAAGCTTGAACGACCTTCAACAAAAGGGTACTTGTATGTGAAAGATCAACTAGGACAGAAAAGTAAGACACGGATACGTTAGAGACACGTTGAATATATATATTTATATTTATATGATCATGTAATAAAAATCTAAGATCATTTCAGTCAAAATTAACGTAAAAAATACACAAAATACACAAATATTAAATAAAAATTTAAGAACTTTATTTAATCATCTAACATTTATGATTTAGTTCCAACATAAATTTTTTAACTATTACATAGAACACATTTGTGTTAATATATAACCAAAAGGACAAAAGTATGGAAAAATCTAGAAAAAAAAAAAAAACAAAAAACATGTCCCAAATGTGTGCTAGCATGTTTGGGATATGTTCGAATGTGTTTGACACATGATTCAAGGTAAAGTGTTTGTGCTTCATTGGAGCATACCATAGCTGCAGCCATGCTATTACTGAGGGGGTATGCGTGATGTGGCTATCGTTCAGTCTCTGCCTCGAGCCAACATGAAAAAGTTCTTTCTGGTTGACAGGTCAATTGGGAGCATTGCAAGTCCGAGGTTGTTGAGGGTCGCGCCCTAGGTAAGGCAAACATCACCTCGGGGGTTCTCCGAGTATGTGTCCTTGATGATATCGTTGCTTGCTGTGAGTCCTTTTCTTAATCCACCTCGGCCTTTGTTTACAGTTGGTAGTTGTGTAGGAAAAATGTAGTGATAGGGTTTTGGGTATTGGTGATGATTGGCGAGGAAAGAGATGGTGGTGGTAATGGCACAATGAGCACGTTCTGGTGGTGGCTCTGGTGAACAAAGGACGGTGTGGAAAACTGGTCGACAATGAGTCTATGGGAGACACGAGATTGTTCACCCAACATTTTATTATATCAAGGAGAGTTTTTTACTTGTAAGATAAAAGAATTTATGAAGTTGTAGAAGTAGTTATTGTTGCTGTGGTAGTAGTACCATATGTTTTTTTAAAAAGAATATGAAGTAAGTTGTAGAAGTAGTTATTGTCGCATAGCAGTAGTACCATATATATATATATATATTTTTTTAAAAAAAATCTCTTTCTCAATAGAGGTTAGATTTGGGTCACTTGAAGACAGGCCATATTCAGCGATTACTTACTTCCAATCCTATTTTTATTTGCCTAGCCAATTACTGTATACCACTTCTATACTCATCTTGAGTTGTGAAAATCCTTATGGAATGAGAAATTTATAGAGTATCTCTTAAACAAGTTTACAAATGAATCATTTTTAGTTCCACATTCTGAAGATATACTACTTCATTTGGTAGTTTTCATAATCTTTTGATAAGTATTTGGTTGTTTTCATAATGCTTGCTGAAGGATCCTTTATTTGTTGTTGTAGATGCATAGTAATCTCAAGTTGACATAGGCCAGATTCTAGTAACACATTGCTGATTTTTGTATTGTAATCAAATAATCAATTAAAATTTCCATTTCTACAGCCATTATGTGCTCTAGGTTTACATATATAACCAAGGTTGCCATAATTATCCCTTAAACTTAAAGAAATACATGAACTTTGTTGTAGTGAATTGCATCTTGTACTTTGTTACATATGTAGGCTTATGGTTCCTTCTTTCTTTTAAAAATCACATTTTACATTTATTTATCCTGGTAGGCTATATTAGCACATCCATCAATGATGGTCCCGGATGCTTGATGCTGAGATGCCCAGATCCATCCTGTGGTGCTGCTGTTGGTCAAGATATGGTCAATATGTTGGCCTCTGATGAAGATAAGGAGAAGTATTCCCGTTATCTTCTGAGATCTTATATTGAAGACAATAGAAAGGTATACCTGGGACTTGAACCTTTTGTTTGTCTTAACCCCATGTTTTGTCAGTTCTCACTATCTTTTAGATATTAAAGGAAATTAGATGATGGTTCACTGCAGGCTCGTCTCAACAAAGAAATCATAATTTTTTTTTTGATAACTGTGGGTATCCAATCTCTGCGTAGAGCGCTAGGTTGACCGACTAGTCCCACAGGGCAGTGCATACCCCCATTACACACGCCAGGTAAGGTGGGCATTTGGTGTAAGGCCCTGGGGTGGCCCCAAGGGAAGTTTTTTTTTGAGCCTATGTAGTATCGAAACCAAGACCAATGAGGAGTACTCCCATCTATTTTGTGGCCGGCTACCACTTGGCCAACTCCCTTGGGGTTAACAAAGAAATCATAATTAAAAGTACTTCAGCACCATATTGACCTAGAAAAAGGAAACATAAGATGGAACTTCATTCAAACTGAAATTAATCACACAAGGTACTAAGCAAGTCCCATATAAATTGCCAATTTGCCCCCTTCTAGTTACAGTTGTTGCATCTAGTGGGCTTAGACTTGGCAATTGCTTACTTCGTGCAATGGAAATGTAGTTTTTTTTTTTGATAAATAAAAAGTATATATAAAAAGAAATAAAAACCTACTCTTCAATTGCACAAAGTAAGCAACTATGGAGTAGTAATTTTTTTTTTTTTTTTTAAAAAAAAACTTCCCCTTATCGTGCAAGTCTTTTCTGCAAATAAGCCTCAAGTTTCACATTTTACAGTAGCTTTTCAAATGAAAATAATATTGATTTGAATGTCGAGCTGATTTTAATGTTTCCAAGCATTGATAGTCAAGATTGCTATACACACACGTATATATATATATTTGTATTTATGTATTTGTTTTTTATTATTATTTTTTTCCACCTCGTGTGAAATTACATCTAAAAATGGAAATTGTTTGAATATTGAACATCCCATTTCTTAATGGTTTGTAATTACATACTTCATGTGCCATGTAAGGGCAACACTTCTTTTCTTGCACTGATGAGCGTCAATTACTATACTTAATGGTGTTTTGGGATATTTGTGCCACTATGGTCCAGTTTGGTAGTGCGGGTTCTATACGAACTAGATTTACTATCTACAATTATTATTTATGCTATGCAGCGAGTTTCAGTAGTTGATGCTTGGCCTTGCAGTTTGGTCTCCTTCAGGTTCCTTCTTCCCAGTGCTTGAATGGGGAAAAGCTGTTTTATCAAGTTGTAGTATAATTTATTAGAGGTTTCTTCATTGACCATCTATGATAGTGCACTGTTCCTAAAATTTAGATGATTCATTTGAATGAGGAATCTTTTTTGCATCGGAACCCTTTTGTTCCCTTCATTTTTTTGGTTTTTATTTATTTTTTCTTTCGACCCACATGGTTTTCCCTCTCTCTCTCTTGGAGGGGTGGAGATGGTGGTATGGTATGCGATATTTTAAATGATAAATGTTCAACAAAATGAGTGGCATTGTTTCTTAGCCTGATAGTGTCTTAGATTTCCCTTGAAGTAGATTTTGGGTCTCTTCCTTGCTGGTTTCCATGCTTGTTTTCCTTGCCACAACTGACTATGTATGTGCTGTTCCCTTTTGTGGTGAATTGGGTTTTTAACTTTTTTCTTCTTCTTTTTTGCTTGTTCATTGGTAGACCAAGTGGTGTCCTGCCCCGGGCTGTGAGTATGCTGTTGAATTTGTTGTTGGCAGTGGAAGCTATGATGTCACTTGCCTTTGTTCATACGGCTTTTGTTGGAATGTAAGTCTTTTCTGGATTTATTTATTTATTTTTTATGAAATTCACAGTTAATGGTTTCAATATTTTCTGCACATGAGATCATTAAACTTATTATTGTGAACTGAATTTGCAGTGTACAGAGGAAGCCCATCGCCCTGTTGATTGTGGCACTGTGGCCAAGTGGATTCTGAAAAACAGTGCTGAGTCTGAAAACATGAATTGGTAAAGCATCTATTCCAGCATCCAAAGTTTTTTGCACTGTGGCCAAGTGGATTTTGTAATTATGGTGGTTATCTCTTGGATATACTAATTTTGACTCTCTTCGTGCTTATTTGATCATATGGCTGGTCTATGTGAATCCTAATTGAACCACCAAGCGTTAACTCAAGTGGTATCTCCTCAATCTCCTAAAGAGGAGGTTGAGGGTTCAAGTCCCCATTGGGACAAATGGGCGTGTGTGTCTTACCTATCAAAAACAAAAAGTGAATCATATTTGAAATTCTTTGCTTGGACATTTATAAATTTCGTATTTTGTCTTTTTTCATTTATTTTTTGGGATAAGTTTTGTCCTAGTATTTTTGGTCTGGTTTATTATTATTATTTTTTTGTTTGTTTCTCGGTGGACAGCCCTTTACCTAGTCTTTATCTTTCTTTTGGCTGCACTTATCCTCCTTTGGTTCATTTTATGCATCAATTTATTATTATCATTTTATATATATATAGTTGTATGCACTGATAGAGGAAGTACAATGGCCACTTATCTGTAGCCAATTTCAAGGCGAAGGAATAAGAGGTCGAACTTCCAACTTGTTGGCCCATACTTGTTGGGACTTACTGGTTGTGCTTCGCACTGGTGGTGAGCTGCCTGGATCTTGTTTGCTCAACCAAGAAAAGAAAAAAAGTGGGGGGGATCAAGAAAGTGTTAGTAGAATTCTTAATGGACCAGGAATTTGATTAATTTTTATTATTTCAAGGTTTAGCATCTGTTGACACAACTCTCTTGAATGGCTTTGGGCTATCTTGGGACAATATTTTAGGTTCCTGTTGGATATGGGCAAGGAAATTTAGGAGAGAGAACTTCAAATTAATCTCTAGCCAGAATAAGGGGCCAAGGTGGTGTGGCTGAATTTGCATCCTATGCCTTTGACATGGATATTCTTTCTTCTTCTTTTTTTTGCATCTTTGTCCTCCAGGGCAAGTCCAAAGCATAAAAAAAAGAGAGAAATATAACAATAAAAAATAGCTGTAACTTTATGTGGTTTATTTCATTTTGTTTGTATTATTATTATTTTTTTGGTAAACATTCAAGCGTTCAAAAGAGAAGAAGGCATAAAATACTTTCAGAAACTCTAGAAGAATTCTGTGATATTAAAAACATTAGTTTGAGCAAAGGTAATTTATATTTTCTTAAGCACAGGTGTGTGGGAAGCTTTCCGAGCTTCTGTATTTTTTGAAGTCTTCTCTAGAGTTCATTGCTTGACATCCGTCCTTGATTGACCTTAAATTAAGGGGATCATTATATTTTAATTTAGTAAATACTAAAATTTCATACGGATTAAAATATTCTTAAGTTTATATGTACATGTGTGTATATAATTAGTAAAGAAGGTGGTCAAATCTGTATAAATGAGCTGTTACCTGGTCCAGTCAGTTGACTTGGATACCCCAGACTTTGGACTGCTCAATTTCTTCTTCTTCTTTTTTTTCCCCTTCATCTATATTTATGGGCAATAATTATGTTACCACTACTATCATATTTAGGCAACCTAGTACCAGCCAATAATTCTTTTCCTTAAATGTGCCTTTTAGCTGGGGCACTGGTTTAACTCATAGGTGTTCTTTTTTGGTGATCATCCATAGTAATATTCATAGAGGGCAGTACATACTTGGATCACTCAAAACTTGTGACATACAAGCCATATCCTCTACATTGGAGTGCTTCTCTAGGCGTCAAGGTATTGTTGCATTGAAAACATCACCCATGTCAAAGTTCTGCATTTGTGTTTGTTCCCATAGATCTGGGCATTAATGCACATACTTCATTGGCTTTACGTGTGAATGGGTGCTGTTTTACTTTGGCCTTTGTCAGTTTGTATATATTTAATAGATTATATAAATTGAAATAGTGTTCTAAAGTATCGTAATGTTTGATAAAGTCATAAACAGCATATTTGAAATCTCATATGATTGTGTAATGATATTTTCTTTTCTTTATTTATTTAATTTTTAATATTTGGGGTTTGTGGTGGTGCTGAGAAAAATAAGGTTGTAAGCAGTGCATTTAATGAAGAAAACATTTCCACTATTTTCTTTGCTCACAATACTTGAAGAACATAATGTTTTGCTGTTTCCGTGATTTCTCAAGGATAAATGTCTACTTTCCCATTTTTTATTAATGTGAAGATGGTGTGTTTCCTTTTTGTGTTTATAACTGTGAGATCTTAAAAAAGGTCCCCCTGGGGCGATATATTGATGTTTTACATGCTTTGTGCAATGCTAAATGTTGATGTAATGACTCTCAGGATACTAGCTAATTCCAAGCCTTGTCCTAAGTGCAAGCGGCCAATCGAGAAAAACCAAGGTTGTATGCATATCACATGCACGCCGCCTTGCAAATTTGAATTTTGCTGGTAAGTATTTATTCCTGTTTTGTAAACTGAACTTACCTGAATGAGTAAATTTTGGTGTTGCCTGTGTTCCTCGAGGAATCTTTTTTCTGAAAATTCATTTTTATTAAATGCTTTCATATATATATATATATATATATATATATTTTTTTGAAAATTTTGGGCCAGAAAGCGCATTGTAATTCCACTAAGAGTAATATTGCTTTGTCCTTCCTCGATCCATTTCCACTTTATCTACGTCATTTATTTTTTGGGCGTGATCTAATGTGCATCTTGAATCATCCTACATGTAGGCTATGCCTTGGTGCATGGTTGGATCATGGCGAAAGGACAGGCGGTTTCTATGCATGTAATCGTTATGAGGCAGCTAAGCAAGAGGGAGTGGTAATGGAATTAATTATATTTTGCTTAGATATCTACCCAGTATTTTATTTAATTGTTCTTGTCACGTCTGTGCTTAGATGTTAAGAAAAATTCACGATTATTTATTCTTTCATATCATTTTGGTTGTTGATTAGTATGATGAAGCTGAGAGGAGGAGGGAGATGGCTAAAAACTCTTTAGAGAGATACACTCATTATTATGAACGGTGGGCAACTAACCAATCGGTATGCTCAAGTTTGTCAGATCCATCTTCAATTTTGTTGTATTTTATGATCCTTATTCTTATATGCGTGTGTTATTTACTAAATTTGGTAATGTCAATGTTAAAAATCTCATTTCTCCCTATAATTCATGGTTACTTTTATGGAGTTCTATATATGAATATTTATAATAATGGTGTTCAATTTGGTAATTCAAACATTGGTTAACATGTGAATTTCTACTTCAAATTCTTGGGATTTTTTTTATAGTAATATTTATAATTGATGCTTGTAGAATGTTATTCTTAAATGTCAATTTAAATTTTATTTTATAATGAGTTTCTGCTTTTAAATCTTATCTGCTTCATAGCTTTTTGGTTCTGCAATTGTACCTACTCTTGAATTAGAAACTAGCTGTAATTTCCTCCCTTATTGGTATTGATTTGAGATGGATCATGATAGTTGCTGCTGGTAGAAAGTAAGCAATTGTTTCGAAGGACTCTAGTAGCGAGTTTACCTCATAACCATCTTCCTGCGTTTATGGTCAAGTTTTGTTTGTGCAGCTATACTTGTGTATTCAAAAGAAGCTATGCCGCCATTTAACTAGTGGTTTCTTTTTTGTTTTTGTTTTTTGGAGAAGATTTTCATAATTAAATCTTGTTCACATTTGCTCCACTCAATGGGCATATAATTTCGCTGCCTCAACAACTCCTTTTTTGGCCTACCTATAGTGTATTAAAACACATGAATGGCACAATGACGTTTATTGAAATGTCTCTTCAAAATCTATGGCTAAAATATGCCAAAGCCGTTTAGTGATAGTAAATATGGGTTGACATGATATCTAAAGAGGAGGGGTGAAGTTAAGGGTTCAATTTTTATCACTGGCACTAAAATTTCTATGGTGAAATATGGTTGTGAAGAAGGTTGATTATACCACCGTGAACGTTCCAAGAATATCAAATTATAAAACTATTTACTTATTAAAAAAAATAAAAAATCAATGTATAAAACTTTGATCTGTTCAATTTTTGATCTCATAACATCATATCTTGTATTGTTTCAAAGAGAAATGGGAAATAACCATATCAATCAGCCATAAGTTGGTATAATTGAAGGGGTAGTCTTAAATAAAGCAGAATGACGAGACAAGATTCATGTAGTGGATTCCAAATAGTTGTGATAAGGCTTTGTTGGTTTGAATCAGCCATAAGTTGCGGGGAACATCATGGCCTACTACTGATAAGAATTTGAAAATTTCTTTAGAAGAAAAATGAAATTTACTAGTAATTTTTTCTGCTCTAATCTTGAATGTTGCATGGCGGTAAAAGAAGTTGGGAGTTGCAACTTAGTCAAATGATTTGGTAATGGCAACCCCCCTCGGGCAAGTTTGAGCTTTGGCCGGATTGCCTGGCATTTAGAGAGCATATCTCTGAAAAAAAATATGCAAAATTGTATCACATCACAGTTCAGTACCCCTTTAGAATTTATATTGATTAATTTGTTTTTCTTATGATCTCTTTCTAACTGAAATACTGATTTTTTCTGATCTGAGGTAGGGGTTTTGATCTGGTGATGCTGCATTCATATTAGAATCTTACGCAAATCAGCAATTATTTGTTGGCTGCTATCAAACTAATGTTGATATCAGAAATCGACACTTCTTCCCCTGCTTATAAAGTTGAAAAAGGCATAAATGGACATGTAAAAAAAGAAGAACTTGGAAAATATTTATTTGAAATGTTTTTGCCGTAAAGAATACCTTTACGATTATCCACAATTTATCCTGTTAGGAGGCTTTCCTTTCTTTAGTTTGAGTAATGTCTTTTCTGATGACTAGTTTCTCTCCACTAGCAAGCTCAATAAAGAAAATCATAGATAATTTTTTGTGGCCCCTTTGCGTTGGAATGATGGTTTTGAGCTACTTGTTTTTTGATCTATTCTTTGCTGCTAAACTTTCTTTTTCTTTCTTTCTTCTTTCGAATCCCTTTTTTTTGTTTAAATTTAAATTATTTTATATGCAAACATACATTTTTTAATTTGATTAAAGTAATTTCCCCCCCTGGGGTTAATCTGAAATTTTTGTTTTCTTTGCTGACAGTCAAGGCAAAAAGCTCTTGCGGATTTACAACAAATGCAAAATGTGCATGTAAGCAAAATTCCCTTTGCCATATTTTGTAGTTTCATTATTATGACGGTTGAGGTACCTGCCCAATGAACACGTGTATCTCTGATGCTTAGACACAGGAAAACATTTGTTATCTTATATGTGCCTAGGTTGCATTTTCCAAGGATGTGTCTGGATGTGTATGAGTTGAAGGTTTTTTTTTCTTTTTAATTTTTTATTCTTGTTTGTAGCAAGTTTTTGCCCCCCCCCAAGGAGGCAGGTATGACACCTGTCCAAGTTTATTTCTTTAGGAATGTAACTTGATTGATTGTAGCATATCTAATATGAATCTCATCATTCTTTTGTTGAAATTGTAGATGGTTTCTATATGAGTAGTTGTTTGATTTATTTTGTTATTTTAAGAAATTTTGATGTAATATTTTGTCAGCCGCCGCAGCTGTTTAAATGGATTCTCTCTCCCTTCCATTTTTAATCTTTTTATCTTTTTAAGGGCAATCTCAATTTGTTTCTGTTGCTGATTGCCTGAAATTTGCAAAGTGTATGGAACAATAGGACAATGGAATGAAACGGTTGTTTGATGACAACACCATGGTGTAACTCATTATTGTTTTGATGGCAGTGGAACTTGCTTTCAAATAGGTTACCTAATATAGTGGATCCTAAACGTCCAGATATCATTTTCCTTTGATGATATGAAATATTCCTGGATGGCAGGATCTTCTAGATTTTTTATTTTTTATTTTGGCTTAGATGATTTGATGGGTAAGGTCCTGCTACAAAGCAGTATAGGACTATCTCTTAACCTACTAAAATTTTATAAAACTGATCTTTCAGCTAGTTTTAAATTTCTTAAAATCTACTATTATTTTTATAATTATCTGATGCATCTATTTTTTCCTTTTTGTTTTTCTTTCTCCTTTCTTTTTTTCAGCTCGAGAAGCTTAGCGACAAACAGTCCCAACCTGAGTCACAGCTTAAGTTCATTATAGAGGCTTGGCTACAGGTAAGATTAAAGTTTGCTGCTTTAAATTCAAGAACGTTACTTTGTTTTATTGCTAGAACAAATGATAATATAATTTTTGAAGAACTTTAACTTCCAAAATTTAAATTGTCCACATGAATAGTTATTGCTGAAATTTTGGGAATTGTATATCTCATAATTGTTTGAAAATAATGTAATATATGGATCATCAACCAATGTCCGTAATTTTTCTTAACTTCTTTCGTTACCTGGGGGAAATGGGCTCATTTTTTCCATATACAATGAGAGTTTCAAAAAAAGTTTTGAGGGGTGTGAAATCTGAGTTAAACTTTCTAGTTTGGCAATGTCTTCTACATTCTTAATAGGCTGAGTAAATTACTGGTAACTGTGAGAGGCTTGACATGAACGCTTCGAGAAAGTTCGTGTATGCATTCCTATATTTTTTATGTATGGAATACTATGTCCATGATATTTGCGATGTATCTGTATTTGGTGGTTGTAACATGTAGTGTGAACTGTGAAATCTCCCTCTTTCCTCCTCTTCTTGAGGAGATCTCTCTCTCCCCTTCTCCTTCTTCTTCTTCTTCTTTTATTTTTTTTCGTTTTGAGATGGGGGTGGCACGTATCCCTACCAAATAGGTAACACAAACTCGCAAATGCATTCTTATTTTCAAAAAATTCAGAAAAAATTAATTAGAGAAGAGTTTAGGAAATGCCAGTCACGCCCAATCTAACACACCAATGATTTGATTATGATTTGATGAATCTAATTTGGTCAGGAGAGAATATTTAATTGGGTAATTGGAATTTTGGCTTATGAACAGGAGCAAAGCCAGGATTTTTATTCAGTAGGGTCAACCACTGACTTGCCAATAATTTTTACTTTAATTTTATAAAAAAAAAAAAAGTTACTACAAAGTACATTATTTAATCAACTTCACAATGCATTTTTTAGAGAAAAAAAAATGGTATCTACAATATAAACACTAATTTATAAGTACTTATATTAACATAGAAAAATTATGTGATTTCAACCAAGGAGTAATTTTTTTGATAAGAAAAATATGCTAATATTTTCAACAAATAAAAACATTAATAGATCAATTTCTATAATCAAAACAAAATCAATAATAAACATAAACAAAAATGATTTGAAGTAAAATCCCAAATTACCAAATTAATTCAATACAAATTAATAACTAAATTATTGATTTTATAAATGCCTAAATTTTATAATAAATAATTAGACTTCTGAATAAAGCTGATATTGCAACCATGCTCACAGGATCAGTTAACCAGTACTTGCTAGAGTTTTATGGACTCATATATACCTATGCTTCTGTAGAGTTTCAACCAAATGATTGCAAATCCATCAGTTCAATTTTAATTACTGTGCACATCTTTAGTCATCCAAACTTATTCCCTGCCACAAATGTTTCTGTGTTGCCTGAGTGCAGATTTATCGATTTTTCATGTTTTTCAAAGTACTTTTCTAGTTCAGTCCAAAGATGAAGAGATAAGTAATTTTGTTTGGGCAAGACATGTCACTTGGATATGTTGTGATCATTTTAAATGTCTACAGATTGTGGAATGTAGGCGAGTGTTAAAATGGACCTATGCCTATGGATTCTATCTTCCTGAGCATGAGCAGGCTAAGAGGCAGTTTTTTGAGTACTTGCAAGGTATGTTATTTCCTCTCAATTTCTACCAATCACTATGCGGAATTGTTTGTGCTCTGTTCTGGTTACTTCTGCATATGTAATGTCCGATTTCTGTGCAGGCGAGGCTGAGGCTGGTTTAGAAAGGCTTCATCAATGCGCGGAGAAGGATTTACAGACTTACCTCAGTGCTGATGGCCCTTCAAATGATTTCAATGATTTCCGTACAAAATTAGCTGGACTGACTAGGTAATTTTGCACTACTAGATTTTGTAGTACTGATTAACTTGTATAAACATCTGCGTTTAATTCCCTGGCATTGTGCATTCCCCACTTTTGATCCACGGGGAAGAATTTGTTGGAGAATTGTGATCCTTTCCAAAATCCTGTTGGGATAAGTAGGCAAGCAGGGTTTCACTGTTTGCAGTGTGGAAATAAGTTCATGAGTTGCTCTCTCTGTGCCATTTGCCTCGGACTTAATAATATTGCTACCGAAGATCACCTTAGTCATGGTTATGGTAATTTTTAGGGTGTTAGTGCCTTGTCGAGTTTGTTGCATTTGAATCATCGGTGCATGTGCAAATACGTGCATATACAGATAGGGTAATGCTCCCCTTCCCCTTTACATTTTCTTGCAATATGTATTTTCTGAACTTCATATGATTGAAAAGACGGAAGTCATACATATTGGTGGCAATGAACTAAGGGGAAAACCAGTGGCTATAATCTAGGAGAAGAGGGAATTGAGGAAAAGGGTATATTGCAGGCTGACACTAACATCACTGCGTTGGCAACACAATCTGCAGTATTGACTTTTGTGTTCGTGATCTTACTGTTTATTTATGCTGCTGCAACTGCATCACCACAACTGATGGCTGTCACTGTTTCAGTTACCACTTGACATTTCTTTCTTGCACAAGATTTGGTCTTTTGATCTACCATCTCCAACATATCACCAGTTGTTGTGTCTTTATTGCTCAAAGGAGCTGGCACCCCCCCACCCCCAAAACAGAAAAAAGAAAAAAACTATCCATGCACCCCTCCTTTGTCTGAGAGAGAGAGAAAAGCCTCTATCGTGCAAAGATTCCATCAGTGAAGCCACTGTCCTCCAAGCCCAATATTCTGTCAAAACCTTAATGTTGTCACCTGTAGGATCCTTAGATCCTACAGTGGCCATAAACCATCATCACCACCAATCTGTCTTCCACCATGATGATTCACTAAAATACAATTACCTACCATTTATATTCGGAACATTTCTCTGGGTGACCATGGTAGCTAGCTCTACTTCCACGTTCAGCCGTACATAATTTCACATCTGCACCCCAATCCATTTTGGGAGGGTGAAGTGGGGGCTTTTTGGCCTGAGAGAGGGAAAAGTTAAGAGTAAATGGAAAATAAGAAGATAAAAATATTTCCTTGGTTTGATTATAAATTTGTAGATGTAGTGGTTTTTATGTTGACTGAAAAATGAGTACCTTGGTAACTTATTTGTAAAGCAAGTAGGTTAACAGGACATGTATGTTTGTGTATGTCTGTTTATTTGTATGTGGAGGTGTTTTGGTGCAAATGTGGATTGTGTAATCAGTCACCTTTCTTGTTGATTTTGTGGCTGCCCAAGTAGGAGAGTCAATAGTGTTAACTACTGTTTCATTGTCTACAATATAATGTGTAAAAATCCTGACTTGTTTTCCATATTCTTGACATTTGTGACTAATAAATATGTCTGCATGGTGCATGCCCCCCTTCTTGTTTTATAAAGCTCCAGAATGAGTTCTAGATCGTTCATGATCATGAGGAAAAAAAAAGTGACAATAGGGTGGATACCACCCTCATGTATTTTAGCTATATTATTTGCACTTCTCAGTTGATAGTGCCTGTTTTGGGTTTAGCTCCACGACTACTATGGAATTTTCATTTATATTCTAGTGGGGTTAGGAGGATGGAAGGAGAGTGAGGCCCAAGACCAGGATTTCACAATAAAAATATTTGGTCAAAATATATGACTTCATTTCATTCAACTACATCTTAGAGATGATGGATTTTTTTCTTTTTACCTCAAACCTTCTACTTCATCCACAACTTTTTTTTTTTTTTTTTCTGATAATTCTCCCTCTCCGCTTACCTTGGTGATTGAAAAGGTTGTGGAGTGGTAAATGAGATTCTATATTTCATATATGTGGTTCCAGAATGCTCCCAGTACTCGGTTGTCAGAGCAGTCTGTTTGACAGTATCAAAAACAGTTCTGTTGTCTAAAATAAGGGAGAACATTGTCCCTTTTTCTTTTTGTGATGAGTTGCTTTTCAAGTTGCTTTCCTAAGTAAGATGTTATTGTTTGAGCAATGGTGAATTCAACTTGCAATTATTAGGCATATTGGAGAACTCGATACACTGATCCTCTTTTCTGTTGAAATACCATTATACAACTTGCAACTAGTTTGCCAGTAAATGCAAATCTTTTCTTTATTTGATTATGTTGTGTATTTGCAATTGCAACAGTGTGACTCGAAACTACTTTGAGAACTTGGTCAGAGCATTAGAAAATGGTCTATCAGATGTGAATTCCCAAGGGGCTTGCAGCAAGACAACAAGCTCAAACAGTGTTGGAGGTGGTAGCAAGGGGAAAGGTGGGAGGGGAAGGGGAGCTCCTCGTTCTGGTGGGCCAAGCCGAAACTCAGATGATTCAAGTGGTTGGTCATGTGATCAATGCACTTACTTGAATGTTGGGTCTCCAACCGAATGCCAGATGTGTCACCAGCGCCGACAAAATACTTGATACCTCGTGCTGGTGGTTATCACTTTGACAGAATGCTTCTTAAAGCAAGAGAGGAGGAAGCGGCACTTAGCAAGGGTATGCATGCGCTATTATTAATCTTCATAAAGAGCTTTATAAGATGATGAACTCCAGCAATTTTATATGGTTGTCTTATGTTAAAAGCTGCTTGTTGGGATCTCTTTAGAAAAATTGAATACATTTGCCTCGAAAATAAATATTATCAGTAGGAATGAACCCATTCCAACTCTCCACTCCTTTTCCTTTGTTTGGTATGCCAAAATAAAGATGGAATGCTTATTATACCAACGGAATGTATATTCTTCTTCATGAGTTAGGGAATGGACATCAGATTCCATCGCAGAATCAGAATTAAAACTACTGAAATAGATCTACTGACAACTGCCGAACCCTTCTCAGTCTTCAACTCTTTTCAACATCTCAGTCTGCCCTTCTTCTTACTCCACAACCACTTCCCATTGGAGTGCCGCTCCATTTTTTATGACAACCTCCTTGTCAAGCTCTTCTCACAATGTACCACATGTTTGGCCCGAAAAGTCCCAAATCTATTCTCTGCAAATTGCAGAACTTCACTGTCCTGACTCCTGGCTTCTTTCAATTTCTCAAGGAATTTAAACTAAATTATACAGGTTTATGAAATTGTTGGTACTGTGTACTCTGGCTTGCTTTTAGTTGCCAAAAAATTTGACTAGAAGAATAGAAAGGAGAAGAAAATAGAGTTTGTTTCATATAGTCAACATTCTCACAGGGTGTGCTAAGGGGTTGAATGAAGTAACAAAGGATTAGGTTTTACAACTGATGAATTTTCTCCCTGAAGAAACCGAAGCCAGGTACGAGTGTGATTTATTTACTTATTTTGCATATTAGCTTCCAACATAAAGAAATAATATACTTAATTGTCATGCTTTGTTGTATTTTCTATGTAAATCCTTACATGGGTCTTTTTTAATTTTCCAATTGTCCAGAAATAATATATTCAATTGTCATGTTTTGTTGAAGGAAAAGGGATTAATCTGTAATGACGCTCTGATTATGCATTACCTTAAATTTTCAATTATCAAGATTCCTCTTTGAACAATCTGTGGCTAAGTGCATTTAGCATTGCTCTGGAGTATTGGCGCGAAGCCATCCTCCAATCCAGGCCGGTTGTCATCATGGCCTTAAACTCGTCATAACTGATCCGACCATCCTGTATGTATAGATACAACTAAATGAATTAAATGAAAAACACTGCAACTCAATCACTGTCCTCAAGCAATGTAATTGAGAATTTAATACCTTATCCAAGTCAACATCAAATATGATGTCTTCAATGATCTGATCATTGTTGGGGCCGAGGTTGTCGTCTAACAAAGCTTCTTTCAGTTCTTCAAACTCAATGTACCCACTCTGATTCTTGTCAAAGAAGTGAAAAGCTTTAGAGAGTTGCTCATCATTGCTAATCCTTTTCAGGTGCACTGACATTGTAAGAAACTCTTCACAGTTTATGGTGCCACTTCCATCAACATCCGCCTTTTGAACAAAAATAGAGAGGTTTCTCAGTCATGGTGGTGATACAAGTCCAACAAGAAGAAAATAACACACACTCACACACATACGTAAAGTATATATAAGCATTAAAATGATCTTATGGAGGCAAACTTAAACCACAGTAAGCAAAACTATGTAAAAGATAAGGTCCTCATAAATAGTATTAACTCACAGCATCCATTAACAGCTGCACATCATGATCAGGAACAGGTTGGCCAATCATTATGAGACCATCTTTAAGCTCTTCAAAGGTCAGGTTTCCATTTTTGTCAGTGTCCATCATGTGGAATATATTTTTGATCCCATTTACTTCATCATCCGGCAAGTTGTATGCTACCACCTGTAGATGAAGATATAACAGTTTACTGTGCTTGAAACAACAAATGTAGAGTCTTATACAAGGATAAATAGGCCTTAGCAACTTACTCTGAGGACCTTCTTCTTGAACTTATTCATCAAGGAAAATTGCTTAATCCTCGATCTGACATTTTCACCCAAAGGAACATTGGGGACTTTATGAGAATTTCTTATCCACTGATGTTCTTCAAATGACATGCAACATAACGATTAGTTCATTTATATCGATCATTTTTTTTTATAAGTAAAGAGTAATCATATTAAAAGGTGCCCAAGGGGGGCGCATCCATGTGCAAAAGAAAAACACTCAAATTTAAGAGAATGTCATATCACTTAAAAAAATCTACAAAATCACCCTCCGAAGGGTTGCAAGTATTAAGTTCAAATATAAATTTAGTTAGGAAACATAAACTGTCATAATAGCAGTTGAAGGTACGATGTTTGAGACTTAGCATAATTGAGCAAACTTCAGTTGAGTCATGAAAATGGTGAATACATTAGGAAAAACTCATAAAGTGAAGAAAAAAAGTGGGAAAAATATGTGCACATTAGAATAATTAAGCATATTTTTTCCATTCTAGAATTGTATAAAGCAACATAATATGCATTTTTTGGGGAAATAAGTATGCTATATCCAGTATTCATGAAATGTGTATAATTTACGATATCACACTATTTGCCATTCTAGAATAATTTATAAACGATATGACACTTTTTGTAGCATTATTCATGGACATCAAAGAGTCTAAGATTTCAAGGCCATGTTGTTGCATTCTAAGTCTGCCTCTGTTATTGTTGTATGTCGATATGCATAGCAATTTTGTATTGATTTTCACTTGATCTTTTATTTGTCTTCATTTCATGTGATCTCAAGTAATTCATATTTTATTTGGATACGTGCATCTATATGTACATACCAAGGACTTCTTCAACTGTCATCCGGTTGTAAGGATTTGGTTCAAGCATACCCCTCACAAGATCCTTTGCATCATCTGAAACCTTTGGCCAAGGATCCCTATCAAATTCTATCTTACTCTGGACAATTGCATGAGCAATTCCTTCTTCAGTTTCTGCACTAGTTACCAGCAATCAACATTGTTAGATTTAATGGTAACTTGAAGAAAAATTATCACATTCCATGAAAGTATTTCACTGTGAAGTCAAATAATATCCAATAAGAGTACAATTGAAGAAGAGAAGTTACCAGCCCAAAAAGGAGGAACACCACACAGTAAGATGTAAAGAATTACACCTGCACTCCATACATCTACTTCTGGTCCATAATTACGTCTGAGGACTTCAGGGGCCATGTAATATGGGCTTCCAACAATTTCACTGAAATGCTGACCTGCCAAATTAGAAGGATCACAGATCACTCACAAAGATAGACATAGCCAAAGCTTGTGCTCAAGAATATAGAAGTAACCTATAAGCAATTGGGTAGTAGTAACAAAGTGAAATTTTAATGCATACCAGGCTCAAAAAATATGGAGAGGCCGAAATCAATTGCCTTCAGTGGAGAATTTCCACTACTATTTGCATATAAAAAGTTTTCAGGTTTTAGGTCCCGATGTATTACTCCATGTTCGTGGCATACCTGCAACAGGTATAGATCCCATCTAAAAAATTCAAAATGCTAAAAAAAAGGCAATAATCACAAGGATTTAAATGATAATAAGAACGCAATTTAAATTTGACATTAAACTTTGATTACCAAAAAATAATAATAATAAAAGACATTACTCAAACACTATCTTAGCTTCTTCTCCACAAAATGACATGCACCTAAACCATCACCCTTCACCCATGGTAAATGAATGCATTGAGGCACAGGCTTTGAAACATTACTAATTTATTGTCCATCAGCTTGGCTCATATGTTAGAAAAGCATTGGCTGCAATAATAGTTGGTTGAACAAAAAATAAATAAATAAAATTGGATATAGCATACTATTTTACTTTTCCATGTGAAAGACTAATATAATATCAAAGCTTCACTCTAATTCTGGTTTATGATGTCACAATGAACAAACCATCTGGCATTATTTTGAAATGGGTGCTCTTGGACTAATGCACCATAAAATAAAAATAATGGTATAAGTTATTTCTTTATCCTAATAAAAAAAAGTAAGGGACCATTTGGTTAGTGCATCCAAAAAGTAATTCAATTTTGATGAGGAAAAAAGCGACATTGTTTTTGCCAATTGTATCGATGATTGGGTTTCAATCCTGTGGACATCATATCAGAGAAAAGCAAGTCTGCTTTCAAAAATAATAAAAATTTTCCTTTTTAAAGAATTTTGGTTAGAAATTAGTTATTCTTTCATTTTGCTCCCCACAAAAAAAATGCTTTTAAAGTCCATTACAAAGTAAAAAATGAAACCTTTTTTTTTTCTCTTTTTGCCTGTTTTGTTTCCAAAGCAGAACATGTAGTTTTAAAATCCCAATTAAATGTTTTCTATTTTTTGTATATCTTTTTTTGGGTTTATCTTATTATACAAACATAAAAGTTTGTCATGGATGCCATACTTCAGGCCATCGTCTAATGCTACAGTATGTGGAAATTAACTTCATGTGACCTTAAAGATGTGCTGTACTCATTTCAAAGCTACATACAGAGAGAACAGAAAGTTGTATGCTTCCTGGAGTATTTCAATTCAAAGGCTTCAAACTAGGAACAGTGGTTAAATAACTCTGCAGACTTTGTGTGATTTCCTTTCTGGAACTTGCCTGAAGTAGTTTTCTGTTTATGGCTGGTTCTTCGTTGGTTTTGTTTGGTAGTTGTTGCTCCTTTCTGTAGGGTTATATCCCCTTCAGTTTGTGTATAACCAAGATTACTGCCTTTCTTCAACTTGGCTTATGATTCAAGAGAATCATTAGCTTCTAGAGAAATATTACTACAGTGGGAATAAGCAGAAAAAAATTGAAACAGTACTTATATATTGGCCATTTTGATCATTAGTACCCAAAAGGCGAATTTTTCTTTGGGTAAGTATTAAAAACAGAAAGGAAGAAAGCATAACCTTACAAAAATACAAAATGTAGCAACACTCAACCAAGAAAACTAAGAATAACAACAAAGGGAAAACTTCAGGAACAGGAGGTCAACAACAGTCAACAAAGCAAAGGAAAGCCACAGAACAAGCTGCAAGAAACAGGGCAAAGGAGAACTCCAAATGACTTCTATGTTAGAAGACTATGGAGCATGCCAATGACCTCTTGTTCAATAGTAACAGTTAAAGAAGCATGGGAAGATAGATTCTTGATCTGTTTATTTAAATAATTTTCTTTCCTAATCAACTAAAAAGAAAATACGTAAGTTTTAGGGAAATTAGGGGAAAAAAATATCAGTTGCAACTGTTGCAGAGGGAAAAAAAATTGAAATAATTTAATACTAATAATTAAATGTAGTGAGAATTTCAGGGAGAAAATGGGATGAAAAAACAAATAAATACCTGAATGACCTCCAGAATGGTCTTGGTAACAACTGCAGCAGCGCGCTCTGTGTAATGCCCTCGAGCAACAATCCGATCGAAGAGCTCTCCGCCCTGGCATAGCTCCATAACAAGATAAACAGCCTCTTTGTCCTCATAAACCTCCTTGTACCTGACAATGTTAGGGTGGGGCGGCAAATGCCTCATGATCTCGACCTCCCTCCTCACATCCTCCACATCGATCTCTGTCTTCAGCTTGCTCTTTGATATCTTCTTGCATGCTAGGGTTTCCCTGGTTTCTTTATTATAACATTCGAAGGTGACACCAAACTCTCCCCTCCCAAGCTCCTTCCCGAACCGGTACCGCCTGAAAATGTCATCTCCGACCGGTTCCTTCAAGACGGTGATCTGACGTGAGGTTCGTGGGGTGGCTCGGGTTTTGGATCCCTGGCTTTCGTCGATGCTGTCCTCCGGTATGGGTTTGGGACGTTTGGTTCTCTTAAAAAAACTCGCATTGCCATCTATGGATACACAGCCCCCCATGGGATCAACAGATTTCTTATCTCATGAACATCCCACAGGGAAGACAGAGAAGAAGGAAACCCTAATTTTGAGAAAGGCTGTCCGGTAACGGAATTTTGAAAAGTAGTTATACGATTTTGATTACAAGCCCGCCTTTATTTTAGGGCCGTTTGGACACCATTCTCTTCAGGGGCATATCTCTCCGCTCTCCGGAGGTAAATGCCTCTCTTTCTTTTCTTTTTTAACTGCTAGTATTATTTAATTTTTTTTCCTTTTTTTTTTTTTTTTTGGTAACATTCTGGATCATGCAGTTAGGAGGATAAAAATAAATTTTAAAGAAATCTCTAATAAAAATATTAAAAAATAATTGGAGAAACAACTCCTACTTCTTTTTTTTTTTTTTTACAAAAATTATAAAAAAATATATATAATAAATATCGAATTTGCAAAAGTTTGAGAGTGTCACAGCCCTAGTCCCTCCTATATTCACTTGTTGTCAAATTTAACAATTGTGTATTTTTTTGTGCTGTGTTGAAGTGAAAAATAAAAAATAAAAAGTGAATTACAAACAAAAATAAAATAAAAAATATAAGATTTATGTAATTAGATAATATACCTATGTTTACGAGTAACGATGATTAATCTACGAAATTACAAGAACAAAATACTCACAAACTTAAAAATTCATTTACATCCGATGTGCTCTCATTTCATAAGAAAGAAATGAGAACAGGGTAAATTAGAATGTAACATTCTTATATATATATATATATATATATATATATATATATATATATATATGTGTGTGTGTGTGTGTGTGTGTGTGTGTGTGTGAATTACAAAGTATTAAACGAAACATGTGAAAAATATCCGAACAAAATAGGACAAAAACCATCCAACATTTTGAAAGAGAACAAGGCGGGACTGTATTCTTCGATACTACTGCTATTGTAGTGAAATCCTAATTTAAGATCAAATATAAATCATTTAGATTGGCAATTGGGAAAGATATTCCAAGGCACAATTTTGTTGGGATTGGGAGATTAGCCAGCTGAGGTGGAGGTGATTAGCTCAGGCTACTGTAACCTATGCAATGCTCATCCTGAAACAGAGGATCACTTGTTTTTCCGGTGCCCCTCTTCTCCTCTGCAGCTTGGAAGAAGGAGCTGTATGGTAGACAGGGTACTTCATGTTTGGCAGCAAGTCAAATACTGGGCCAAATGCAGAGGTAAATCTTTCGAAGACTTTTTATTTCAAAACGGACTCTAACTAGCAGCTTCACTCAAAGCAATTCTCGTGTGGCAATGGAAGTTTCGATTAATTGGAGGTATACTTTCCCTTGTGACTTGCACTAGTTATCTGCTCTTAATTCGTATCATTAAAGTATATTTGGATTTACATTTATATATATATATATATATTTATTTATAACACGCATATATATGATCATTCTCTTGGAAAACCAAACAAGAGGATTGAATGGACTAAGAATATCCATTTCTATCCCATTTTAAATTATCTTTTTCCATTTCTTAGTTTATTCTAATTTTTTCATATCGAACTGTCTCCTAACATATTCTTTCGTCACCCATCAAACTCATATAGCAAATCTTCCATGGATTTGCGAATTTAACTACCAAATCCTTCCACTGGTCCAAATGTGCAGTAAAATTTGCCAAACCTGATTTTCTCCAAAACTTCTTCACTCCCAAATTTCTCTCACATGCATCTCTCTACATAAGAAAGAACCACCTGTATCGCATGTGCACCATTTCTGGTGGAAGTAAAAGCAGGGACATCTTTAGAAAATAATGAACATCCATAGACAACAAAGTAGAC
The DNA here is from genome assembly GCA_008638375.1 of Nyssa sinensis. Taxonomy (NCBI): domain Eukaryota; kingdom Viridiplantae; phylum Streptophyta; class Magnoliopsida; order Cornales; family Nyssaceae; genus Nyssa; species Nyssa sinensis. Next base: position 1,193,181 of record CM018045.1, on the reverse strand, counting down.
GCTTACATATACAGCCCATGAAAAAGAAAAAGAAACTGACTACAAATTTGACGACATTAATTCTAGAGAGAGATTCAATATTTTACTAGTCGTGTCCTTTAATCCGGTGCAGCCAGCAAACTATCGATGGTAAAGAACCCATCGATCATTTCCATACTTGATGTGTTAGAATCAATCAATCACCGATGGCATTCTCTCAGTGAGAGGTGAAAGGCAACAGTCTGGAGGCAACCAAGAAACACCAGTACTGCTCCATGGAGACTCCAGGAACGCCAGAAACAGATAGAGAATCACAAGTATCACGATTGCAAAAGATAGGTAGACCTCTTCTGTGAAACAAGGAATCACCATTGTTTTAGACTCGGAGAGATCGATAGATGATTTGGGTTTAAAGAAAGAGGGTGTTATAGGAGAGGAGATGGGAAAGTAAGTTCAATGAACTTAATTTGTAATTGTAATGATGGTTAATCAGTTTTGAGTTCCAGAGATGAGCAGATGATGAAGGGGATCGATAAAGGAAAGTTGAACCTTTGACTTGAGTTATATACCGGGGGCGTGTGTAAGGGTTGGGTACAGAGAGGTATTCAAGTACGTAATAGTGACAATTCATTGAACTTCCATGCAAGTTGAAATTTGTCATGATCAAGTGGGGTGGGGGAGCTCCTTGCTGTCCTTTTATATGATTTTCTTCCCACGCATGCACCCATAAATTCACGTTCTCTGTATTGTTTGTTGGCAGTGCTGCTCCCTTAGACCCTTATTGGTGGATTCCTGGAACTTGTGTTTTTTTTGGTTTTAACAATGACGGCAAGGATGGAGCCAGGGTGGCTAGGTCGGATGCAGTATTCTTCAAAATTTGATCCAAAGAAATTTTACTATAAGTAAAATTGTTACTTAGTTCATCCCAAAATTTTACTTTAATTTATTTTTTGTTTTTCATTTTTTATCTCAAAATTTCAATCCAAAATTTGTATTTTAATTTTCTCATTTGTCTATCAAAATTTTGACCTAACTCAAAAAAATTTACTAAAATTTTTAACCCCCAAAGAAAAAAAAAAAAAATATATATATATATATATATATATATATATTGTTGTGAAATTAATAATTTGTGCAACAAAAATTAAAGAGAAATAAAGAAATCGACACAGAAATTTTACGTGGTACGGCAATACGTTTATGTTCATGAGTGCGGCTATTTTTTTTTTCACTCATTAAAAAATAAAGTTAGAACATATTTATAGTGCATCATACTTAAATTCTAACTATAATTGAATATATTAAAATTTTTCAATATATCTTTATCGTATCATAAGAAGTAAGCTCGCATAATACTTATATACCTAATTTACTTGTTATAATAATACAAGTCATATCTCTAACCTACAGTGAGTCCATAAGAATGGCCTCACCTCTTTATTTGTTATTTCCCCTTTCCTTTGTGCCATATAATAGAAAAATCACTTCATCATTTTTTTTTCCTTTCTTCCACTTTTCCTTCTTATCAAATGGACCAGTTGTATTTATTCGGTAATCACTCTAAGTCTCTAAGCTTCCATTAACTAATACACTCAGATTAGTTAATTGAAGATTCCATAAGTTTTTTTTTTTTTTTTCTGACGAGAAATTTCAGTCACTTTTATTTTTCACTTAAATTTGAATGCTTGTAATTACTCACAAATTACAAATATTGAATTAAATTTAAATATTTTGACCCAGTAAAAATTAAATTCAAGACATTTTATAATTTGTTCTTACTTTCAACCTATAACTAGGATGGTAAAACGAACAAAGTTATTTGAGTTTGACTTGATTAGAAGTTCGTTCGAAATTAGTTCAAAGGACAAAAAAAATCAAATTTTAACATATTTTAAAACTCGTTAATTTATTATATTCAGTTCGAGTTTGATTCAATAAGTCAAAAGTAATTTAATACTATATAAAAAAAATCAAGTTATTTGAATTTGACTCATGATTAATTTAATTAGAAACTTATAGAAGATTGATTTTAAAAAATTAAAAAAATAAACAAAAAAAATTAATTCATTTATCTTAATATGTTAAAATTAAATAATGCTTCACCTGTACTTATTTGCGATCCTACAAATGAATATTGACTACACGAATTCTAACATAATTTGAGTGGGCTTGAAGTTTTTCCCTCCCCTAGGACTACTCACTTGGGAGGTTATGCCATAAAGGGGATTGAGATGGTTATGGTTTGGCTATTTTTGTTAATATATTATATGATTAATGTTGTGTGTATTAATTACATTACGACTTTTCTTAGGTTTATTTCATATTATTATGTATTGTTTTTTTAATTGTTGTTATTGTTATTATGAATTTATAAATATATGCACTTGCCATGATGTTAGAAAAGGTGGACGTTTCACTTCACCCCTTTCAAAAGAGAATGATATACAGAAGATGAAAACATGTATATATTTTTTTATCATTTCTATACAAAGATGTTTGTACTTATTTTTAAAAAATTAAAAATTAAAAATTAAATTCGATGATAGAATAAGAATTGAAAACCGTCACACACATTTGACGATTTTTACAATTTTAATAATACAATAAATTTTACACAGACCTTAAGCTCTCAAATGGCTCACGGAATAATTTTTCTCCAAAACTTCATGGAGTTTTCTATTTTTTTTTTTTTTGACATAGTGAACAAAATCAAAGCGGTGTCTTAACTACTCATTGCGCGAGACTAAGGGTGCAAAAGTAGTTCAGAAGGCCCATGGCCCAGCCGGTTGGCCCAATTTTTTGTAGGCTAAGGTCCGGCTAGGGTCATATTTAAGCCCAGCCCGAGGTACTTTTATTTTGAGCCTGGTCTTCATTCTTTGGGTTAAGGTCCAGTCCGATGTATAACTTGAAAAGCCTGCATGGCTACAAAGCAAGATCGGGCGAGAAAAGCAATTCTTTATGCTCTACTTGCAAAAGATTCAAATTTTATACAGCTCTATACTTCAATCAAGATTTCAAACTACATAAAAGTCTAAAATAAAAAATCTGATAAATATTTAAATTTAAGAAAAATATAATTCTAAATGTAATCAATTGCATATTATATTATATATGATCAATTTTATCTTATATCATATATTAAATATTACAATATAATTGATATGATTAATTAGAAGTGTCAAATGTTATTCAAATCCGTCAACCCGTCCTAACCTGCCTACTAGCAACCCGTCCATTTAGTTAGTGGATCATAACAGGTTAGGTAATAAGGAACTCGTCAATTTAGTCGGTTAATACGGGTTGAATATGGGTGTTTGACGGGTCGAAAATATAAAATAATAAAATAGTATAAGAATATATATATATATATATATATAGATATATCTTGATGAAACATCCTCAATTCAGTATTTTCAATCTTATATCTCAATATATATTTTTATAACATTATGTCTAAAGATTAAAAGAACTCTTTCTGTTATGGGATGCCATTAAAGCACTAGTGACCACAAGTAAATAATCAATTTTATCCCAAAATTCAATCTGATTTATCAAATCTAAGAAAGCACACAAATCTACAGATACCTTATTGCCATGATTTCTTTTCTTTTACTTTGGCTTCCCCCGCCCCCAAAAAAGAAAAAGACTACAATATTATATCATGACATTTTAGCTTCATCTTTTATTATATGTAATTAATACATATGCATATACATTTAACTTCCATTTTTTTGTTTGAAAATTTTGATTTTAAATTGAAAGGCAAAAGCCAAGCAAAAACAAGGATGAAACGCCCTCAATACAGTGTGGAAATTAAAAAGCCAATAAAGGCTGTATACAAACTAAATCAAGAAATATATATAGCATCAGTAACGGTAAGTCTAAAATTTAGGTATATATTTCAGTGAAAAACTGTTGTATAAATCTTCCTCCAAAGGGAAACAACTATGATGGTGCTCAGTTGGAAGGCATCTATCTCTTTTCATCCCCTTGATAGCCTTTTGGGTTCTTTCGTTCCGTAACCAGTAAAGAGCAGTCGGTAAGGATAATATAATCACTCATTCAAGCTTGAATTGGTGACCAATGAAATGTTCATTATTTACATTTGGAAAGCTATATATATATATATATATATATATATGTTAAAATTGACATGATGAATTTTGTTTGTCATATTACTTGATTGAGATGTGACAATCTTAGGTAGTGTTTTATTTCTAAAAAAAAGTTGAGTAACGGGTCACATTCAGGTTGACCCGGCCCATTTATGACCCGACCCATATTCGACATGATCAATTCGAATCAAATATGAGTTCAACCCGTTTATGACTTAACCCTTCCAAACTCAACCCACCCGTTTCGTCAGGCCTATGGATAACTAATGAAAAATGTCATCACATTCACACACCAATACCTACTTATCATGGGCCTTTGTATTTCTTAATTGGAAAGAACTCTCAACTTAAATTGATTTGCAAAAAAAGAAAAGGAAGTTAAAATGAAAAATTAATGGGATGATATTTTGTATAAAAAAAAAAGAGTTTTTTTGGAATCAAAAATTTGCAAAACACTAAACAAATAAGATATTTTAGTATTAAAAAATTTGTAAAACACTTAATGGTTTTGTACTTTTATATAAAGTATAGACAATAAAAAGATGATAAATACTTCAAATTTAGGAAACATATACTGAATAGTTCTATTTCAATTATAATACATTTACATTATATTTATATATATATTAAAAAATTAAATACAAAAGAAAATTTCGTAAACACTTGTTAAGACAATGGTTTATTGCAATTCTAATTTAATTACCATATTCATGTGAGTGCCTATATATATATTAGAAAAAAACTATAAATTGAAAAGAAAAAAAAAGGGTAAAGCACAAAACTTGAAATCTAATTTAATTAATAATTTTGTATTGCATAAATAAAAAAGAATAAAATTTTAAAAAATTATATTAATATTAAAAAAAATTGTTTAAAATTATATTCTTAGATCTCAAATCATATCAAGTCGGTCCTGCTACAAAGTACATTAGTATAACAGAATTTTTGACCTGAGGCACGTAGTTTAAAAAATTATTTCCCGGACCCAGGTTGTTTTTAACTTATTTCCCGGACCCATGTCCTTTTGAAAAGCGTCTAAATCTAAGACGCTTCTATAATTTTTTTCGGCACAAAAGCGGAGGAGGCCCATACGCCTTTGAAAGGCGGAGGTAGCTCATACGCCTTTCAAAGGCGGAGGAAGCTCCTACGCCTTTCAAAGGCATAAGAAGCCCTAACTTAGTTCGTAGGAAAGAAAATCCCGTAAAAAGCAATCTTCCTTCAACTCCAAGCGAGATGATTCGGATCGTTGTGCTTTTCCTCCCTCTGAATCGAGAAGAGACAGCAGGGGGACTATCCGGCATACTCGCCGGAGGTTGTGACCAAGATGAGCAGAATCGCGGCGGCAATGATTTCGGCGGGCTACGAGAGCGAATCCTGTCAGGTGTATAGTATACAAAGAAATCAAAAGAAGAGTCAGTCTTAATCTTGTAAAGGAGCTAAAATAAAATTATAAATGGAAATGAATGGTCCCGAAAAATCCGGCAGGAATGAGTTGAAGAAGAATGACGTTGGTAGTCCTACTCCTAGAACACCACCCAACTTATCTACCATTGATGAAAAATCAGATAGAGATCATCCTTAACTTCAACCTCAACAAATAGGAGACCACATTATTACTACTCTGTCGAATATCGACGACTCATGTTTCTCCGATCAAGATCACAACATCGATCAAGTTTCCCAAGACATTGATCAATTCACCGACCGACTCACCACGGTCGACCATAAATCGAACCCACCAGAAGTCCCCGATGTAGTTGAGACGTTCTCGAAAATTGTGGAGTCTAGAATCGCCAAGTATTATTCCGGCGGTCAAAATCGAATGAACTTGACAAGCAAGATGACGGAGGAAGAATCGTTTTTTCTTGAAGCCGTGAGGCGCATGTCCAAACTGATCAATGCCTTCAGTGAATTCCAATCCAGCTCCGGCTCCACGACCAATTCGTCCCTTAACCGAACTAGCATGGTCCTCCAAAAAGCAATTTCCTACGCCTTTGAAAGGCGTATGAGTTTCCTCCGCCTTTCAAAGGCGTACGACCTCCCTCCGTCTTTCAAAGGCGTATGAGTTTCCTCCGCTTTTGTGCCGAAAAAAATTATAGAAGCGTCTTAGATTTAGACGCTTTTCAAAAGGGCATGAATCCGGAAAATAAGTTGAAACCAACTTGAGTCCGAGAAATAATTTTTTAAACTACGTGCCTCATGTCAAAAATTATTCATAACAAGTGAGGTGAGAGATATCTAGAATTGTACTAAAAGTTGTGCAAAAATTCCCAAGTGGGCTATGGGCTATGAAAGTAAGAGCTTATTACAGTTATTGCGTATTGGAACTTCCAATAAAACACTACCCACGTTCTAACAGAGAGCGCGGGAAACTCCAAGTTAGGCATTTCTTGTATAAAGAAAGATTCTCTGCAATTTAATCGCATAATTCTATCTTTGAACTTTATTTCTCTCTCTAGGGTTTCGAAAAAAAGAAAAACATCCCTTTCTGTCTCTAATCTCTTTCACTCATAATCTAACAGCACTCCCTAGACTGTGGAGTTCCTTCTCTCGTTTCCTTACCTTCACAAATCAGAAGAGGTAACGTCCCTCCACTATTGATTATATAATTTTACTATTTCTTGTGATTGTCTTTTAGTTGTCTACATTATTTTGTTAAAAATTTATTGATACTCCCATCATGTATCTGGCATTCTAGATCTATAACCAGCTCTATGAATCTCTCCCTCTGTATATATGCACACAAACATTTATATGTGTTTATATATATATATATATGTATGTATATCAATAATTGCTCCAAATTTTTTTCTCTGTTCTATTTGCTTTCTTTTTTTAATATTTATTTGTTTAACTTGTGATTAGACATATAAACAACTAGGATCATGTTTGGACGGCGTGACAAAAGGGTTGAATATTATCTTATTCCATGTTGGTGTCTTCAGTTGAATTGGATTGGATTGGATGTTCCTGCGAATCATTTATATCGCACTCGGGTGTGAACTCAAGTTAAAAAATGAGAATTTTTTTTTTCATTATTCAATTTTATTTTATTTTTGATATGTTACGGGTTTTTAATGTATTTTTCATATCAATAAATGGACTGTTACACATATATATATATATTCTAAAATATTGTGATTATGATTATTAGATTTTGTAATTAATTTGTGAATAAAATTTTAAATTTAGATACATTGTACGCATATATTTGAAAAAAAATATTAAATGATTTGCAAAAAAATAATTTTTAAAAGTCTTGAGAACACAAGATTTAGATATAACAACATATCAAAGCATTTTTATTTGGGTCAGTTCTAAACATTGAATTGAAATATTCATATCCTGTCCGATCCAACTATATCGTATTTCAACTTCTTATCCGATTGTCCAAACAAGGCCTGAGTGAATGGGGTTTATGATAATATTATCTGAGAATGAAATCACATTTTGAGAGAATAATTCTGATCTGAAAGAATTCAATAGTATATACATTCTTATGTACTGACATCATTGTCTTTATCATCTAATTCGGAGAATTACGGATAGGTTTCGTTGAATCAATCCTATGTTATTATTATATCTTAAACTCTGTTACATCAAGAGTATTTATTTACATGGTACCGTAAAATCAAGGTCGATGTAGAAGAATAGATGGATACTAGTATTTCATTGTCTCTGTGAGTTGGATATATTGCGGGGTTTTCAGTTCTGAATTTTCCGATTGGTTGGAATTTATTGGCCTAGGATATGTATCTAGTTGGGCATGCAAAGGATGATGGGCTTTCATCTTTTTATATGTGGGGGAAATCTATGCAGTGTGGTTTGTTTGGTTGCATTAGAAAGTTCAGTTTGATTATAAAATTTCGTTTAGTTCGTATATACTATCTTTAATAATCAAATATTTTTTATCATCCATCTAGTTTAAATTTTCTGACCTAGCATCTATTTGGTGATGTTTCATTGGATGATTGAATTTTTTAATTTTTTGTGTGCACAGATGATCTTATCTTGTCTGTCAATCAGAAACTTCTTGTTGACCTAATCTATTTCCTCTGCTTCTAGTTTATTGGGTTGTTGGTCTTCACATGCTTTGTTTGAAGATTGATGGTACAGTCCTTGAACTGTTGACTTGGTATTCCAAGTCAACATTACAGCTTTTCTATTTCTACAGGTAATAATATGTTTCATCTTTCAATCTAGCAAAGCTTTGAATTCTTTGACATTAGAAGATCAAATTTTATCATCATCTGTTATTAGTGACTTTTACTTTAATAAGCCCAATTGAGCCCTTCTTTTGTCAGTTTATATTTATATTCCAGGACTCTTTCTTTGTTTGAAACTATCTAAAATTCTGCTTCAATTGCCGGTTTTAAGCCGGCATCGTTGCACTTAACCTGTTCTCTTGCTTCTGTTTTTTTCTTTGGTTAACCCAATGTAACATTGATTAGGAGCTAAAACTCCAGCAGTATGGGAGTCATGGGGCTTACTGGAAGAGAAAGCTTCTGTGATTTTGTGAAGGTGGGATCCTCTTCATCTCCAAAGAACAAGAAGAAGACGAGTAATTTTTCTGAGCGCAAGAAAAGCGAGCTTCATAGAGTAAGATCAACTGGCAATCAAAATGCATCCATCAGATTACAAATTCATGAGTTGGGTCCTATTTGTAAATCCAGAAAGATGGCTACTGCAGTTTTACCTGAATCTGAAGAAGATGAAGATGATAGTGAGTTTGCTAAGCAGTTTGGGAAGGAAGGGTGGCCTGATGATGAAAAATGCATGTGGTTATCTTCAGGTAGTACTCCCTCATCATGGTTTGATGACTTTAAGTTCTCTTATTTGGTGGACCTGCCACTTGATGAATGGCTACTTTCTTTGCTATCAATATCGGCAAATTCTGTTCTTTCTTTGGGTAAATCTATTACTTTCTTCGACGGGTCCAGAGTAAATCCTATAGAAGAGGCATCTTTAGTTCTTGAGATAATATCAGATGAAGAAAGGATTTTGCAAGAAGACTTTAAGGAAGAAGAGGTAGTTACTTGGCTGTTGAGTAAGATTGGTAATGACTTGACAGATTCCTCTATTACATGTTCCGAGAGAGCAGAGTCTTCTTGGGTCCAGTCCTGTGACGATTCCACTAGTTGTGATAATTCATCTCTGTTTAGCACCAATCTTGATTCTCCTTCATGGATTTTGGATTCTGAAGGAAAAGAGTTTGGGTTCTCTTTAGTCAATCTCGACAGGGAGGATTCTAAGTGGATTTCAGATACAGAGTCAGAGTTGGACCATTTCCAATCTGATTTTCCTAGCCCATCTTTCAGGAGCAGTTGGGATTCTAAAGTTCCATCTTCTAGTTCCAGTATTTCTTCACTAACAGAAGTAAATTGTGACTTTTCAGAAGCTATGAGTTTGGAAGATTTCAGTACTGATGAGCCACTCTTCTGGCCATCAGATCAGAAATCTGATTGGGGTTCGGAGGTAACATGGGATTTCTTTATTATGTCACCTCATAAGAACAAATACAAAGCTGGAAATCCCGAGGTAACCTCTTCTAAATCGTTTAAATTAAGCCTGCATGATAAAGAGATGGATTTAAAGGAAGGCTGTAAAAGAAGGCTTGTGTTCAGCGCTGGATCAACGTCCTCTAAGATACTGGAGTTGAAATGCAGAGACAGCAATAAGGATGTTAGGAGGACTAACAGCATGCCATCGAGGTTGAGCAAATCAACCAAAATTTCCATGAAAATAGTACCTCTTGATATGAAAGATGATATCAAAGAACCAATAGACAAGAAAGTTCTTACTGAGAAATCAGCAGGTAAGTATAGGAATTTCTTAGACGGAAATTTAGAATCAATTGAAGAACTTCCCATAGAGAAATTGTTGGGCCTTGATGAATTTGATGGTCGTGAGGGGGTTGAATCAGAATTCAACAAAGACAATTTCTCTCTAGATGAGTCTCTTTGAGAATTCGAGTGCAATACTATCCTAATAGGAACCAGGCACTGGACCATGGAGTGGAAGCAGGAGAATGGTCACGGGACTCAACAATTTTTGTGGACATATGTTTTTCTGTTAACATTATTGTATTTTTTTGTAGTTCTAATTGTACCATAGGTTTAAATAGTTTTTGTTACTGGTATGTATAGCTCGATAGACATTAAATTATATATAATTACAGCATCAAATGTTGAGGTATGTATCACTGAAATTTTGCAGATGCAGAAAATTTGTTTTAATGGATTCAGCATTCAACAAAAGATCTCTCTAGATGTGTCTCTCTGAGAGTCCAAAGAATATCCTGTTTTGATTAAGAAAACGATAGCAGGACTTCTCTCTCTTCTTTTTTTTTTTTTGATGAGATATTTGTGATATCAACATAGTTATTAGGGTTGTAACACAGACATGATAGGGCGAGCTCAGATTGAGACATGAATAAGTTCAACCCTAACTCTAATATACTTGGCTCAAGCCTGATCTTAAATCCAAGCATCTCGGTTAGAGGTTATTCCAATTGAAAATGTAATACTCTCGAGTTTCACTAGAGTCCCCGAAAATTCTGAACTCATTTTATGGCACTATTCAATTTCGAAAATGTGAATATCATGTTCTTAAATATTTTTAGTAATTCAGTTTAATATTGAAGTTATCCTCGTGTTTAGAAACACTTTTAAATAATATTTTAATAAATACCAAATTAATAACTAATTCTATGAAAAAAATCAAAATTAATTTTTGGAAACAACCCCAAACGGCATTTAATGATGAGTCGATTCCCGCAACTTCGTCAAACCAGGCAAGTCAAGCCTAGTTCGCGACTAAAACATGGATTTCCAACAACCAAACACTGGAGATAAAAATCTCCACATTTCACCAACCACCCCCACTCGCCAGCCACGTGGTCAAGACTGACGCTTACAGCTCACCCCTTTCTACACGTAAGAAGGTGGCAGATCAATCCGCCGCTTTCCTTCGCCTTTCACTCTACTTTCCGAGAAAATTACAAAGGTTAAATTATTTCTAAGCAAATGCCCTTGTCTATTTAAGACATTTACCAAAAAGTCACAGCAACAACTCCAACCACGCTGGTCGGTTTCGATATTATTGACAAAACAACGGGCATTATAGGATATTCGGCAGTCACAGTGCAAGTCTGAACCGAAGCTTCTCTCCTCCCCTTCATTTTGGTTCTCTTTTGACTTGAGAAAAACTGGTCATTTCACGATCTCTTTTCTGTGAAATTGCATGATCTTTGATTTCTTGGCTCATTTTAAAAGAGTCTTCCTTTCGGTGTTGGAGTCAGATTCCGCGTTGATTTCTGCTCAATCACTGCTATTGTTTCTGTGGTATGTCTTCGATTCTTTTTTCCTGTCAGTTCATTCTCATTTCGTATGATGCTAAAGTTTGTTTCTGGGTTTTGTTTTTTTTCGATGAATTGAATATCTGGGTTGGTTTCGCTTTTCTATAATTTTTTTGTTTGAATTTCAATTGTTATCTTTTCTTTTCTTTTCCATTTTTGTTTCTGATTCTGTTCTTGGATGCAATCTAAAATAAGGGTCGGTTTTGTTTTTCTACCATCTTTAAATTTTCAATTTATGAAGAATCTTGAAATTCATTATGGTTAGGGAAGGGGGATTTCAATTTTGTTGATTTGTTAAACACTTCAAATGTGCAGAAAACAAAAAAACCGAATTCTCAATAAATCTGTGGGCCTTATTACATGTTTTTTTTCTTGCATCCATTGAAGAATTTTCCCATTTATTTTCGGTCAATGGTGTTCTTTCTTCTACCGTTGAATGCCTTGTATATATTATTTGATATATTTCTTTGTTTTTGTCTGGGTTGGTTTTCTTTTTACAGTGTTGTATTTCTTGTCTATAATGTGATTTAAATGTTGTTTAGAGGGGTTTTGTTAGTTTGATGAGGTCAAGATTTCTGTTATTGATTTTCCTTGGGTTTTTGGGCCTTCTGGTATACTTAAATTGAATTTTAATTTCCTTTCTTCATGTTGGAATTGCTGGGTTTTCTATTAAACATTTTATGGCTTTTGAGTTGTAGAACAGTAGAAGTAATTTAGTCATGGATGATTTGGACACGTTGTGGGAATTAGATGAGTTTATTGGAAATGAGTATGTAAGGCATGTTAGAGTTCCAACAAATGACTTCAATCGAATTTTATAATGGCAATTGTGGTGATGTCTCATATAACACTATGAATTTGTACACGTGATTGCATTGTTAATTGCTTGGGTTCTCATTTGTATTTCTGTCAAGAGAACTTTTGTTTATAAAGGATAATGGCTTATTTTGACCATTGGGTTTATTGCATTCTATTAATTGTGACTCTGTTGGGTTTATTGAAATACATAGACTTTCATTTTTTGTTTGGTAGTTGGCCATCAATTTTGAGTCTTTGACAAACACTTATGATTCCTTAAGAAACCCCTTCTGATTCCTCATTTTAATTTTTTTCCCCCCTTGGTAATTCTCTTATTTTTTAACACGTTTCACTTTTACTTTTTATTTATTTATTTATATGGTATCATTAAGGTCCATGAGTTTGAATTCAGTTATTTGGTTTGTTTCTGATCTGACTTTTCGTATACAAACCCATTATATATAGTTGGGATTTTGAACATTTGCATGAAGCTAATCCATGTTGTAATCACGCGGTAATGCAATTAACTGTTTAAGGTATTGATATCAACAGGTTGTTCTTTTCCAATAACTTGATATTCCCAGGATCACGCCAAAATGCGGGCACCATCACTGCTTGCACAATGCTTGCCTGGATTGGTACCTCATGACCGAGGAAGTCATAGCATGTCCACCATTTCTGACAGAGACGTGCATCTCCCTTCACCTGCTGTTGAGATTCTCCCTTCAAAGGTACTTATCAAAAAATAAATAAATAAAAAATTAACCATCGAAGGTATATTTCCTGTATGCGTGTTTCCCAGCTTTCGCACTTAAACTACTCCTGGACTTACCTGAAGGAAAAAAAAAACTCAAATTCCCAATTTTGAGATTGGTTGGTTGAAGCTTCCGCTTGTATTAATTCAATGATGTCAGAGTATTCAAGCACTCATCACTTTTCCTTTGTGCAGACGGCTCACCCTTATAAGTATGCTGGGGAGAATGTAGACCTGCAAGGACTTAATTTATTCAAGGTAATTTTTTTTTTGTCTTAGTTTATCGATTTCTATGCTTCAACACGTCTCTTACTTGTAACTTGTAAGGCTACTTATTTTCATGGAGGCTCCATCACTACATTAATTTTGGATTTGGCCTAAATGGTTGGTTTGTTGCCCACTTTTCTAGTTATATGAGTAAAATGCCCTAGCAAAGAGTAAATGTCTTGTGGATTAATGTTCAAGTATACTGGCATGATGTTATTGTTTGACACTGTAAGAAGGCATCTGACACAACAAGAGAAAATGTCAAATAAAAATTCCTCCCTTATATAGAAACTCTTAGTATGCTCAAAACCTTCATTTATTTTATTTTCATTTTTTCTTGGTGGAGGAAAGATAATGGGGTAGAATTTGATGCATATACCCATTAAATAATCAGCTATTTTTCAATTGTAGTCTGTAGAGCTCAATTAGTGGTGATATTTGCAGTACAAAGTTCATGATGCGGATCTCTTTTGGTTCATCCTATTATCCCAGCTCATCCAGAACTGGAGTTATAATTTGTCCTTTTGCACATGCACAAACATTTTTGTTACCTAGATGTTACAGTGAATTGAGAATTTCACTTTGTTCCAAATGAGGAATATGAGTGTATATGTGATGTGTTGAAGATTCAAGATTTAATGATGGGAATATGGTTTTTTTACTTGTAAACTAGGCTTTTCACGTTGCCTTATGAAAACCTTTGTCATGTAGGGTTCAGTACATGATTGATGGGTCACACTTTCCATTTTATACCAGTATATGCTATTTATATCACAGCTAAAGAAAATGAACTTCATCAATTCCTATTTCTTCCTCTTGCAGGGAAGAGTTAGCGTTGCTGATATTATTGGGTTTAATGGTTCAGAAATAATATCTTCAAAACCTGATGGTAGGTACTATACTTCCCACTTTTCTTTTTAAAGAGAAGTTCACTTGATTCGGCAGTGGTCAACTACATGAATGTAACTGTTGATTGAAACACTTCCACTATCTGAAGACTAATAATTTTCTAATTTTTTCATATAGTTTAGTGCTGGAAACTAATCTGATATCTGGTTGTGGTGCAGGATGTCTGAAATCTTGGGACAGCTCAATGGATCTTGTTAATGTCCTTAAGCATGAGATTCGTGATGGACAACTGAGCTTCAGAGGCAAAAGGGTACTTGAGGTAATTCAGATAAAAGCTTATATTATTTCAAATTCATGCTTAAGTCCTATTAGTGAATGGATGATTTTTTACATGTTCCATTTAAGTTTTGAAACTAAGAGTAGTGCTTGATAATTCAATTAGATTATGTTAAGATAATAGTTTCACTTTTAGGTCCTTCAACCACTTGCCGCTCAAAAAAATTTGGATCAGAGTTCATGCTTTAGGGGACAGCATACATTTTGAATATTTTTTCTGTATTTGTATGCATGGACACAGGTGCAAGCATAATTTATCCTATTTTTAAGAAAAAAGAAAAAAAGAAAAGTCTTTTTGTATATGAGTCGAATTTCCCCAAGTCATGCTTGTTGTGCGCTATAATATAATAAGGATGGTTCCACATTATGGTTCAAAAAGTGCTTATTGTCTGCTATAGACAGTCAAAGTTATTGTCTTGGGTGATTCAATTCAATTATGAATTGATTCAAAGTTGTGTATGCCGCTGAACCACTTCCCCTAACTTTATAGTTTAATTGTGTAATTGTTGGAAGTTTCCTTACTCATCGTCTCTTCTAAGGCAACATGAGTTGAAAAATGCATCGTAGATGCTGAAATTCTTGTATATGGTGGTTTAATTCAATGATGAATTTATCCAAAGTTATCTAAATTTTCCATGTCGAACCATTTGCCCTAAAGTTATCACTTATTTTTATTTTATTTTTTTGTGATAAGTAAAGATATCACTTAAATTGCCTAGTTATTTTTGGTTGTTGGAAGTTCCCTTGCTCATCTTCTTTTTTATGGCTATAGGAGTTCTATATTTAACATTATATGGTTATATTTATTTGAAGTTCAAAATTTAACATATCCAAAGTTGTCTAAATTTAACATCATCTCTTCTTGTTTTGTGATTCTTTCAGCTGAGTTGCAGCTATGGACTCCCGGGGATTTTTGCTTGCCTGAAGGTATATTAATTTTGATCTCAACCTTTCTTTCTCTGAAGTCTAATTCTCACTTTTCTTCATTTGATTTTTGAACTATGAATAATGTATCATCCTCTTAGTTCTTTTTTGTCATTACCATAATGGGTAGGAGATTTTCATTGTGGCCAAATGATTTGGTACTGTGTAATTTGTAAATTTCTTCTAGCAGTTTCTTATGAGAATCTCCACTCCTCTGGCAAGAGTTAGATAGGTTCAATTGTCTGAAATGTGGATTTTATTAATTCTTTATTTAAGGTGGGCCACTACTGGTTTTGGGTTCCAATTTATATCTTAAAGCCACTTTCATGAAGTCTGGGTCTAGGGTGTTTGGAAGCTAAGAACATTTAAAGATACCCTCTTTTTTATGTACCCCACTTGGAAACAGTAGGTCGGGAGCTGGTTGATAAATTTTTTTTTACCATATTGGTCCTACCGTGCAAAGTGCTAGGATGGATTTTTTGATAAGTCAAATTGCTAGGATGGATTGACTGAATACAAACTTAGTCTCTAGCATTTTTTTGTAAACAAAAGCTGCTCTCAGACTGGGACTCACTTCTCATGCTTGATGACCCTGGCATAGAACAAAGCAATGATCCCTATTTGAAAGAAACAATTTACGTATTTATAATCTGATTGGGGTTCTCGAGCGTAATGAGTTAGCAATATTATACTACTACAAGCTTTCAAATTGTTAAGCCGCTTTAGTTCATGGGGATACAATATGTAGAGGGGTTTGTCTAGAGTTAGAACTTCGCAGTACACATAAGAAGTCCATAAAGAAAGGAAGAAGCAATATAAACTAGAATTTACTTCAAAAAAAGTCAACTTTCACTTAGTCTAATTCATTTGTTAAAACTACTGCAGGGAGCTTCTACAGTGCACTTTCAAGACTTCAATGCAGAAACTATAAGATGTTCAACTATCCCTAATGTACTAGCCAATCTTGAGCAGGCTCGGGATAGGCAAAGCCGACAACCTGAAAGCCCATTGACTCCATCAAGACAAACTCTGTCCCCAGCGATTCATTTTTATGCTGGGGATTGGGAAGAGCTCCCCACGGTCTTGTCCGTTGTAAGGAATGATGGATTAGAAGTGCCAACTGGGATGTGCCTGAGCTTCTCTGAGGAAGATTTCATGGATGGCAGTAGTAGTCTAGATGGTAGCATCATAGGGCACGAGTCTTCCTCAAGGAGATCAAGGAAACTCTCAGGAAGCCGTGCATGGGAGAGGGCTAGCGAGGCAGACCAGGGAGAAGGTGGATATGATGTTATTTTGATGACAGAGATCCCATACTCAGTGACCTCTTTGAAGAAGCTCTATGGTCTCATTAAAAAGGTTAGTTGTTTTCTTTCTTTATCTTCACTTGCGATGTGATATACAATGCATTCTGACATACTCAAAATTCAAAACAAAATGAAATTTGAGGGAATCTGCAAAAAATTGTGAATGGGTCGGATGAAACGTTGAATTTTAGCAGGGAATAATTGGGAAGCTACTTACTCTATTGTGGATTTATTCCTGATACAATGGGGTAATTTATGGTTGATTAATGAGCCTGTTGGAAGTTGGAATGTTAAAGATTTGTTGAATAATACTTGGACCCATGTTCTCAAGCTCGGCAACTTGAGCTTTTACCTTGCACCAAGCAATGAATGGAGGATATTTGCTCATTAAATTAAGATAATTTAGAGACAACAATTTTTCAGATTAGTGAATTGTCAACTGCAAGGGTGGAATCCTTACAATGCCAATCTATCATTTCCCAGATTTCTGCCTTTTCAATCTCATTTTAATTGGATAGGCGGTATATATGTTATTCTTCCCCTATCCTTGTTGCAGCATATTTTTATTTTTAAAATTCTTTTAATGGTTATTCCTTCCTTTGTTTTTGGATCATCAGTGCTTGAGGCCTCCCTATGGAGTATTATTCTTGGCTACAAAAAAGAATTACGTTGGCTTCAACAGTGCAGCGCGGCATCTGAGAACTCTGGTAGATGAGGAAGGCATTTTTGGAGCCCATTTAATGAAAGAGATGACTGACAGAGAGATTTGGAAATTCTTTCTCAAATGAACAAAGATTATAAAACTCATTAAAATTTAGGTTTGGTTTATTCAACATTGGTTTTATTTGTACAATATATGTCCCATGCTTTTTATTACTTTTTTTTTCTTTCTTCTTAAAAGTAATAATGAGTCATAATTGAAAAGAAAAAGTTGGTGCCTGTGGGCTTCTAATTTTGTTGTGATGCCGTATGTATTCTTCTTCTTTCCTTCTTTTCAGCTGTAAATCAAAAAGATTTAGTGAATTGAAGTTCATATTCTTGTCATAACTTTTTCTTCTTATTCTTCTGTGTCAACTTCTTTTTGTCTCAGCTTCACCACTTGTCAGCTTCCTAAAATTCTTGGATTGACCAGATTTAAACTCTATAACCGCACTCTAACTATTTATATATTTCTACTCATGAGTGTTTGTGTGTGTGTGTGTGTGTGTGTATATATATATATATATATATATATATAAAAGATGCCTGAGAGGGTAAATTCATAATTACCAAAAAAATGGGAGGAGTCAACAAAAATTACAACCAAAGATTCCTTAAAAAAGCTACAAAAGACTTTCCTCTTTCACCTAAAAGTATAATAATCATAAAAAAAAAAAAAAAAAAATCTCTAAAATGAAAAATGGAGATCACAAAACTCGTATCTCAAAACAGTCGATAACTGGGTGAGTCAGTAGCACATGTACATTAAAAGAAGAATAGCATGTCATTAGAGATGCTTGTGTTGTTTTGCATGTTATTGAAATGTTAATATTAAGGCTTTGACGTCTTTACTTTTAAGTCAACTAATGTGATGATTCTTCTTTCCTCATTTCTCACCAGCTTAGATCTAAAAGTATTGTACAATAAATTTTTAATATTTCATCTCACAACTATTATAAACAAATACATAAAACAAACATTATTATTAACACATGATTTAAGACAAATTACACATTTTTATAATTATTATTTTTTGTCAAGGATGAATGAGGAAAAAAGGTTGATAATAATGCTATTATTATTATTATTAATATTAATTATCAATATAAAGATAAATTGAAAATAAAAATATAAGTTCTAAATTGATAGCATTATCATTTCAAATTGCATTTTAAGGGATCTAATTTGTTCTTTTTTTTTTTTAAATTGTGTGTGTGAGATCATGTATACTTGAAAATATCACGTATTTATAATTAATATTAGAGGGTATTTGACTCTGCACGAAACAACTTTAGAAAATTAAAGAAGTAAGGGTCTAATGAAATCAATATTGGTAGCTAAAAATATTAACATTATTCACTTTTAAATTTTAATATAAATAAAAAATAATAATTTTAAAATTTAAAAGTGAATAATGTTAATATTTTTAGCTACCAATAAAAATAATAATTTTAAAATTAATCGTGAAATTACAAGTTGCTCGAAAAGTTATTTCTAGTAATGATTTAAATTTAAATAAAATATTTATTTGAGTTTAATACTCTTCATAAATAATATTATAATAATTATAAATTTGAATTTATGAATAATATTTTATGGATTTAGATTTAAATTTAAATAAAAATAAATTTGGTATGAATTTAAGTTTTTTTTTTTTTAAAAAAAAAATTTTAAATCAAATTTAAAAATTTATTAATATTTTGTTAATTATAAAATTGACCCGACACATGAAGAAAAAAGAAGACTTGACTCAACCCGTCTCAAATTCGGGCTAGGATAGAAGCCGATATCCATAGATCGAATAAAGTACCTTTCGAAAGGAGAGGACCGACGAGACCCTCGCAGACAATTATCCCCTAGATTTCTGCTGAGCCTCGGTACCGGAGCGATTCGACTCAGGATGGACTCAGACGAGGATCAGAGAATCCCCATTAGCCGGAGACCGGAGTGGTCTGACGTGACTCCGGTAAGCCAGGACGACGGTCCGAACCCGGTCGTCCCGATCGCGTACAAGGATGACTTCGTCGAAACCATGGACTACTTCCGAGCCGTCTACTTAGCCGATGAGCGGTCCCCTCGGGCACTCCAACTTACCGCCGAAGCCATCGGCGTGAACGCTGGCAATTACACCGTAACACACTCTCTCTACTCTCGCTTTTAGAATTTTCTCGAGAACCAAAGAGTAAAGTTCAGCTGTGAAGTTGTGTTTTCTAAAGAAAATATTTAGGAATTATTCTCATAATGCTGAAAACATAAGTTCTTCTGAACATTTTTGAGATTGAGGTTTGTGATACGTTTTTAAGCAAATCCTGGACATTTGTCATAATTTTTATTGTGGAACTATTCTGCTCATACTTCAAAGGGATTTGTAAAATTTGTGGTTGCGCAATTACCAAAATTAGTCAGAAAATGTTTAAAAAAAGATTTGTGTCAGAAATTAGAAAATTTTATAAATTTATAACCATGAACCTTGGCACCCATGAAAACATAGAATTTATGGAGGTTTTAGTCTCAGACTTTTGTAATAATGCTGGGAAAAGTTTTCTATGAATTTTCAATTCAAAATAAGGGATTTGAAGGCCTTATTAAATGGATTTGAGTTTGGACTGAACTTTATTCTTCTTTGCAGGTATGGCAATTTAGGCGTCTAATACTTGAGGCCCTTAATGTTGACTTGCACGATGAATTGGACTTTGTTGATCGTGTTGCCAATAATAACTCCAAAAACTACCAGATATGGTGAGATGAAGTATCAGTATATGCATTTCTATTTTTTCTTTTGTCCCTCAGTAATGATTTATACTTGGTAGAGATAATAGGAGGAAACTGCACAATGGATGATTGAAAAATGTGCATTATGCACTTGGTAATTCCAGTAAAGAAAGAATAAGACTGGTGAAAATTTGGCAAAACGATATGTTAGCATCCCATATGAAGCCTGTTATTTAAAAAATAATTTCCAAAAGGAATATTCCAGTATGGCCTTGAAAGTTAGAGGTCTGAGATGGGGCAGCATCAATTTGAACCCGATCAAGGTAACCCACTCCAGTGCTGGAATATTTTAATTGGATTGGAATAGATATGTGTGTGTGTATTTATTTAACGATAAGTGAATGTACTGTAATATCTTAATCACTGGGAAAGTTTGAGAAAGGAAAAGTGTAGAGTCTGCTATTTAAACAAATGATGCATCTATCAATTAGAGAGGTAAAAAAAACTTATGGATGTACGAGCTCTTATGATGCACTGGTGTAGCATGTAATCAGGGTACAAGATACATGGTAAAGACTAAAGAGGGTTGACAAAAGGTGCATTGTGGGTGTAAGGGTGGCTCTAAAACAAGAAAGAATAGGGGCTTAGTCGTGTAATCTAGAAGCAGGATATTCAAAGCTTCTCAAACTTAGACCTATAAACCATTGGTTGCCATTCACATGCTAAGAGAAACAAAGCTTCACACTGCTGCCACACCACTTGGGCAGCAAACAGATCATCTCTATTTGGAAGATATGAAAACGAAAGTACTTCTATTTTCCATTATGGTTGTGCACCTCACACTGCTGCTACACAACTTGGGCAGCAAATAGATCATCTCTATTTGAAATTTTTTATTTTTATTTTATTAGCATCTCTATTTGGAAGATAGGGAATTGAAAGCACTTATATTTTCCATTGTGCTTGTGCTCCTTCCATACAGCATACTTGTGAATCAAGTAGTGGTAGTTTGTAATGGGGATATTAAGTATCAGAATGACTCCATATATTTGTAAGAAATTTTGAAGTATAATGTTCGATATACACAGGTATGAAAATCCTTGATATTGAACCGAAGGGCATTTTAATGCTCTTTGGGTGCAAGATATGCTTTTAATACTTCTAAGGAAGCCCCCTCTCAAACTACAGCATTTGCATTTCTTCTTTTATTTTTGTTATTTTTCATGTGTTTTCCTTTTAAGTTCATCCCTGTATAAGTGTAAAATTATGATTTCAGTATTTCATAATGGATTTTCAAAACTATTGAATCTTGCTTTCTTTTATTATGAATGAGTCATAGACTCATATGACAATCATGTAAATTTAGTAAATCGATCAGTGCTATGATAACGATGAGCTAATTATGTCGTTAACCTATGAGAATTAGTATTTACTGAATTTGTAAGTTGTAAAAGTATATTGTAGAGTAAGGTTTTTCTTCAGTCTCCAGATTCTTCCAAATTTCTAATTTTTACATGTTTCTGCATCACTTCCAGTATAAACTCATAACACTCCCACATGCTCCCTAACGTGCTTTAAACTCTAACCATATTTTGCAAGTGTTATTATTCACAGTATTATTTTTAATTAATTTTCATAGCATAGTATTGGTTTTGTAGTATAAATTGTGTTAATGATCACCAAATATCATAAATATTTTTTGAATTATATTGTGAAGTTTTTTTCAATCTCCTGACACAAATTATGTACTTTTTGGAAATAAAATCATAAAATATATTTTCATTTGTTTGATATGAAATCAATAGGCAATGATTTTTTTGTCCTTGAAAGGTCAAGGTCAGTAGAGAGGAATTGTTTCTTTTTTTAGGGTGGAATTTTGCTAACTTGGCAAGGATATTTCCTACATGTAATCATACTCAACCAGTAATTAAAGGCCACTTCTTCAAATTTTTTGAAGTTGGTGTTTGTAATTTGATATTAACTCTTTTCAAATTGCTAAAGCTGTCTGAGCCTATGATAAAGCTTTCACGACTTATCACGTGGGAGGCTGAGGTCTGAGAAATTTCAGAAAGCCTTGGGAGGCTTCTCTTTGAACTTCAAGTACTGCTTATTGAGGGTCATTAGAATTTGGCGGTGAGATCTGGCTGGATCTCAATCCCTCGGCCTGTTGTTTGGTGGCTGGTGCTATAGTGTTATTTTGTAAGAGACTTTAGATTTTTCATCTTCTCTAGAGGTTGGGACTAGGTGGATCTATAGTTATTAGAACTGGACCGGACCGGCGGATTCAACTGGGAACCAGACCTCCGGCCAGTTTGGTTTTTTATTGAATCGTTTTTGCAATTGAACGGGATCAAACCGGTCTAAACTGGTCTATTTTCCATTAAACTGGCCAATGAACTAGTAGCTAAACCGGCGAATGAACCGTAAGCTGCATTGGAACTGATTGAAGCATAATTCACGTAGGGAATCAAAGCAGCATATTCATTTATCAAAGCCAGGTGTGCATTTATTATGAGTAACCGAAGCAGCATATGCATTTATCAAATCCATATGTGCATTTATTGTGAGTAAATTATGAGTTATATATAAAAAATGCTAGCGTGGTGAGTCGAACTTAGGTATTTTAGGTGAGAAGTAACTTTCCTAGCCACTTAATCAATGCTTTGTTGTGATAATTTTTTACCAACTTTAATATATATTTAAGTTATACACGAAGTACCTGTATATTTTTAAATATATTAATTATAAAACTGGTTGAACCGGCGAACCATGAACCAGCCCCTTCCCTGTTTCATTGTTCGGTTCGGTTATGATAACTATGGGTGGATCCTTAGGTTGGTCAATGAGAGAGCAGACTTGTTGGTCCGATGTTGAGCTTCTTTGGACAGGTTGTTTTTGAACCTCTTGGGGTCAAGTGGCAAGTTGGTGTCTCTTATTATGTTTGTTTTAGCCAATGAGTTGTGGGGTTTTTTTTTTTTTTTTTGTTTCTTTTTTGGACTCCATTTATATTTCAAGTTCCTTGTAAAAAGAATAGTAGGATCAGATAAGGATTGTAGGATTTGTGGACCAACTCATAGAATTATAAGATCCTACTTGTTTTTATTATTCCCTTTGGTCCTTTCTAATTAGTACACCTCGTGGCCTAAATGAAAATAATAAACAAAGTAGGGATGTCAATTCGTGTCATCGTGTCGTGTTCGGGTCGTGTTAAGGCATACATATTCGAAAATATGTATGAACCCAAACCCGACACTATTAACTAATCGTGTCAAGTTTCAAAACTCAAACCGAACCCATTTATTAAACAGGTTACACTTGTCGACACACTTAACCCGTTTATTTTAATTTTTTTATTTTTTAAATAAAAAAATTTACTTATCTTTTAATATGTATAGATAATTTTCAAGTTTAGTAACTTTAGATATGGACCAAATCAAAGTAGAAACCTCTTTTATAAATAAAAAATCTCAAAACCTTGATAAATTTTTGATGTGAGATGAATTACCTTAACTCATAATATATTTTATAATTAAACGTGTTAAGTCGTGTTAAACAGGTTGACATTAGTAAAACCCAAACGTGACCTGTTTATTCGTGTCAACCCGTTTATGACCCAAATCCATTTATGCTAAATCTAAACCTGTTAATTTTGTGTCGTGTTGTCGTGTTGTGTTAAAAATTGACACGCTTAAAACAAAGTCCACAACCTAGTAGATACCCTAAATCAATAAAATAGTTCAAAAGTTATTCTGATTTGAATATTGCAATGATATTCTTGGTGAACACAGAACCAAACTGTTAAACAACTTTGCAACAATGGCTTGAAAAAAGCTTAATTTTCTTTCTCACATGTATGGTTTTAACACTTATCATCTTCTTTATTTTATTTGTCAATTTAAAGGGGAATAATATTCACACTCCGTTTTCACTGAAGGGGCTCCATTTTCAAAGTGGAATTACTCAATTGCACTTGAATGCAATGAAAAGTCATTACATTCATTTTTGAGCAAGGGTTTTTATATAATTACATTTCAAGGAAAAAGGTGAAGTGGAGGCCCTTACTCCTTGGCAAAATGGGGAGTGCGAATAGAGGCTCTCTTATTTTAATTATTTCGGTTTTTTTGCTGTGGGATATTTTAGACAAGTTGATCTTCCCCCTGCCCCAAAAATTGTTAGTTTGATTTTTATGACTCGAACCACGTTTATAGCTTGGTGTAACAGGAAAGATTTTTGTTAAATTTCATATTTCTCTGGATTGTTGGGCTTGGGTTTGTAAACTTTGTTGGGTTCTCCTTTTCTGTATAAGTGTCTTGTATTTTTTTTCCATTTTCTATGGGATTGAAGGATTGCTCCTCCTTTTTGGCCTCTATATCCTTGTCGTTTCTTTGTCTTAATAATTTTTCTTGTTTCCTACAAAAAAAATAATAATTCTATATCACTTATAAACTATAGAATCAGTAATTTTTTTATCGTATTCTTCTTTTAAAATCATTGTCCATTTGCGTAACTGGTGTAATTGAAGGTGTTAGCCATGTGGCGTTCTTTTGTTGAATTGTTAGTTGTTTTCATGATTTTGACTTTTCAAGTTATAATTGAACTTACCCAGGTATCAGTGAGTTCACAAAATTTTTAAGTTTTTAAGCTATAACTGAATTTACCTAGGTATCAGTCAACTATTTTTAATAGTGGATTTTTGTAGGCATCACAGGCGGTGGGTCGCTGAGAAACTGGGAACTGATGCAATGAGTAAGGAACTTGAGTTCACCAAGAAGATTTTCGCTCTTGATGCAAAGAATTATCATGCATGGTCCCATAGACAGGTAGGCACTGGTCTCCTGTTTCTTACATTATGCTAAAACACTTGTCAGCGTGTTCAGTGGGTCGCCCAGTTCATGAAATTTTAATGTAATTTTCTTGTACCTTAATGGAGGAGAAAAGTTTTATTTATGTAGAGTGCCATTGGTTTTAGCTTCTCTAATTTTAAGTGAAGTTGGAGATTGAGAATATGTTCATGCAGTGGGTCCTTCAAGCACTTGGAGGGTGGGAAGATGAACTTGCCTATTGTCAGCAGCTCCTTGAAGACGACATTTTTAACAATTCTGCCTGGAATCAGGTATGGAAAAAGTTTGTGCACCCATCAGATCTTAATGACAGTGTGAGAAAATGATGAAATAGTAGTAGTAGTGCATGCTGGGATGAAGTTGTTTTGGTTTTGGTTTTTTGTCTCTTGCAACAATAATTAGGGGGAAAATGATTGGATGATTGCCAGCGTTTGATTTATTACATTACATTTCTTTTAGGAAAAAGCTTACCATTGTGAAACTCCATAGATCAAAAGTGATAGTCGCCTGAGCAGACCTTCTGTTGGCTTGGATGTTCATAGTGGAACTTAATGGCTTGTTCCATTTGAGAGGATGTAAATGAATTTGTAAAATGTAGACTGTTACACCAGTTACAGTCAGCATAATAACATGGTATTATCATGTATAATATGATTGTATTCGTGCGTGTCTAGAATATAAAGAATAATTTGTTGGTAAAAATATTTATGAATTGTTATTGTATTTTTAGCATGCATAGGGGTTTCCTTCTACTCATATTGTTTTTAAATCCCCCCCCCCCCCCCCCCCAACCCCGCTCTCTCAAAACACAACAACAACAATCATTCTGAACTGGTCTTAAATTTCTGCAAAAAAGTTTCCATTGTTTCTGGCTAATGAACTTTCTTGTGTGATTTTTACGATCCATTCCTGAATTCTGAATTTCTCCTGGTCCTGGTAATGGCATCAAATGATTCCTATACACTGGTTTTTGTGGCACAAGCTGCCACTTGCCACAGGCACGCCTTATGCATTTTGTTCTTTTTTATGCACCTCCTTTGATATGTGTGTGTAATGGGGCACATTAAAACTCCTCGTGAAAGAAAAATTGTTTGTTATTTGCAGAGATATTTTGTAGTCACAAGATCTCCCCTCCTGGGAGGCCTAGAGGCCATGAGAGAGTCCGAAGTAAGTTACACAGTTGAAGCCATTATGGCTAACCCAGAGAATGAGAGCCCATGGAGATACCTTCGAGGCCTTTACAAAGGCGCCATTAAATCTTGGGTAAATGATCCTCAAGTCTCTTCAATATGTTTGAAGGTTTTGAATGCAAAGAACAATTATATGTTTGCTTTGAGCAC
This sequence comes from Nyssa sinensis, assembly GCA_008638375.1. NCBI lineage: Eukaryota > Viridiplantae > Streptophyta > Magnoliopsida > Cornales > Nyssaceae > Nyssa > Nyssa sinensis. Next base: position 1,166,906 of record CM018045.1, on the reverse strand, counting down.
ACTTTTGGATCTGCTCTGCCATGGTTTCCAACCAAGTCGAGAGTTCAAAGATGCGGTAGATGCTCTGACTTCAGAGTCAGATCCACCAGATTTGGATTTGGCGAAAAAGGTTTGTTTAGTCTTGGAGCGTGTGGATCCAATAAGAGCAAACTATTGGAATTGGCGCAAGAGAACAGTTCCTGCTCAAGGAGTTTAACGTCAAAAGGGGGGATGAGTTGTTTGGTTGAAGTATGTTGATTGGCATGGTGGTTTTCTGCAGCTGCTAGTCAGGTTCCTTTGGCCATGGCAGTTACTGTTATCATGATGTTTCTCATTATCCAACTTTTTGGGTTTTGTGAGTGAGAAAGAAAAGGGTTGAATTCCATACTGGCCACCGATTGCTTACTGCAGGACAAGTTCCCAGTTGAAATGTCATTATGAAGGGATTTTCTTTTATTTTGGCTCTTACAGTTTGAAAATGCAATATTACCTTTCCAATTATACATGGAATATTCTATGTAACAGGTACATTAAGTTTCTAACAGCTTATGAAGTTTTTCTTGCAATATGATGAAATATTTAGCTTTTAAGTTATGACTTACATCTGTAGTCGTGACTCCATTGTCGATTTAATTTCCTGCCTTCCAATGCTGTGGAAGACTAGTTGAATGATATTCGGGTTCGTGAAATGATATATAAGCTTCATTGCCTAAGTATTTAAGTCTTATTTTTCTTCACTTTTTTTCAATATATGCTTGCTTGTTATATTAATTTTAAAATTATTCTTTGAAACGGGTTTAAACTTTGAAAGGCATAAATACCCCCCTTGGTCATGATCAGTCATTATATCATATTATGTATATGATTAGTAATATTGTATCAGAATATGGATAAAAAAAGAGGGTAATTCGGGTTGTTTTTTGTGTTTTTATTTTTATTTTTGGGTAAACTTAGTCTTCTGAGTATTTGACCTAATCACAGTTGGCACGCATGGTAAATTTAAACTCATTCTTGTAGGGTGCCCGCCTAATTACACTCCAGTCCTTTGTACTCTCAGTGTTTTTCTTACTAGGTCATTATGATTTTCAATATTTTAGAAGTCCACGTAAGAAAGAAATGTATTTTAGAGCTATTTTTCTACAAACTTAATTTTATTTTTAAATTGAAGTTAAAATTATGACTAAACGAACCTTCGTGTAATTTTAAAAACATGACTAAATGGTTTCGGAACGGTTTTCTTAATATTAATATTAATATTAATACAAATGCAAAAGGGGAGATACAAGGCTCAAGGACAGTACCCTTGTGGTAGGGGTTGCATCTGTAATTTATGTCACTCTGGCTGGGATGTAAACAGAATTTTAAAAAATTCAAGGGATGCCATGTTTATTATCAGAAATCTTCGTGCGAGTTTCCACAAATTAGAAATTGTATCCTGACATTTTCTGTCAAAATAGATATTTTGCTACGGATTTCAACTTTTCAAGAGGGGGCTTCGCGCCTTTTCAGGTAAAACGGGTCAAATCGCCACGGCAGGCGTCTGTTTGTCTGCACAGCCGTACAAGTTACTGTACGAACAGCATCGGTTACATCACTTTCATCCTCTCTCTGAAGCTACACACATAGATATACACACAGTTCTCTCTCGGAATGGAATTGGAACTTGGAAGAAGGCCTGTGCTGTCTTGATCGGTAATGTACTAACTCTATCATTTCGATCAGTGTTTTCCGTTTCTATATATATATATATTTGTTTGATTCCTCTAATTTTGATGTATAGATGCATGTGTAGGCCTTCTATATTGTAAAACCCCGGAAGTGTCAAACCCTAATATTGTGACTCTGTTTTGATGGTTCAAGAAGGACAATCAATGTTGGAAAAAGCTTCAGAGGTCATGGATTCATTATCAGGTGTTAGTCCAACGGAGGATGTTATTCAAGCATTGTTAGAATACTTGGTTGATCCTATGTTGCCTTTGAAGTCCTCTACGCGGGAAGCTCCATCGCTCTCCCAACAGCAATTAGTCGCGAAACAGGTGTTCGTCCATTCGTTTTGTTTAAGCCCAGTGTCGAATTAACTGATTTAATGACTCACCCATGTGACTTTCTTTGCTCTTTTATTTTAAAGGATATTCTGTGTCTTTAATGTGTTCACTTCTAAATGTTGGTGATTATATTGAATTTTGCATATTAATTTTATTATATAGTATTTCTATTATCACATGGGTTTATGTTTCTCTATTTTACCTATAATAACATAGAAAAATATTATCGTGCATTTGTGCTCTGAAAGGATTGATTGTGCGCCGATTCGGGGTGGATGTTGCATAATTTTTTTTGACCTGGACGATTGATTTGTCATATGTCTAATTGATATGTCAGACTGTAAAGGAAAGCCATAGTAACATGTGTTTGCTGTTCTGAGTTCTTTTTTTATGTATTTATTTTGTGCCCTTAAACTTCTTATATGTTCTGCAGTCCATGAGGCCTTGGGTATTGAAACTGATCAATGAATGCTATCACCTCATTGGGAACTTAATAAGATTGCAAGTAATGGAAATCTTCCTCCAATTTGCACTGTTCTAGTAATAAAGATGCAATGGGGTTTGATTTAGTGCATCAACATCACTTAAAAATAAACGAATGATTCGATGCAATACTTTGCCATGATCATAGAATCTTCGAGTTCATGAACAAATAATTGCCAGGTTTTAGCCCAAAAAAAAGGGTTGATTCAGTTGCGTGGGCATTTCTGATAGGGGCAAAAAACTAAAGACCCCCCCCCCCCCCCCCAAAAAAAAAAAAAAAAAAAAAACTCACAAAAAAAAAAAAAACTAAAATCATTTATGAAGTCAACAAAAAGGTGTTAATAACTGGTGAGCTTCCTTGAAACAGAAGATTATGAAAATATTTAACATCAACTTCTTTAACCAATGAGTTTTATGTGCACCTGGTTTTTCTCTCCTCTTATATCTTTCCTACCATATATTTGATAAGTATATAGTATGAAATCACATAAAAAGTGTACGCTGATGAGAGTATAAATAACATTGATCACTCTAGTTTATATAAAATTTAATTACATTAACATAAATAAGGGTCACATATGCATATAAATCAAATAAAATTTTAATATACATAGTCTTTTAAATTAATAATGTAAAGCATTAAGTTCCAATTATATTAGAGTTAGAAGTGGGATATATTGCGATATATCACGATATGGAAACAATATTATTAGAATTTTCAAATCTAACAATTTTGCGATGTTTGTCTTTACAATATTTATCGTGATATTTTGCGATATGCTGTGATTTTTTTTTTCACGTTCAAATATCGTATCGCAATAATAAAAATTGCGATATATCGATTAATATATCACGAAATTTTGTGAAATTTTATTCCATGTTGCCACCACAATGATCTAACCATAACCTGAATCACAGTATTTGTGTAGTAAGAACACACATACACACTTTGTTGAAACCTCTTTTTCATAAATCCTGTCTTGAGATATGGATTCTTTCTACAATTTGTGTATCAAGTGCCTACATGTTTGTTTGGATGTTCTAGTTTGTTTTGATGGTTCCTTCAAAGAGACTTGATGCTGATGCGGCCAGTTTGGAAAATGAGTGGGTTTGCCATTTGATTCACTTATCTGCTATTATATGCACTAATGCACGTACTTATGCGGATACAAATAATCATTATGGGCCACTTTTCATTTTGCTCTTTCTGCTGATCTGCTTCAGGTGCATGCTGTTGTGCTACTCTACAACTATTACCAGAGAAGACAACATCCAGGAGTAGAGTTTCTAGGTTTTGAGTCATTTTGCAAGTTGGCAGTTACTTTGAAACCAACTTTGATGGCACACATGAAACTCATGCATCGATCTGACTACACTGAGGTCGATGACCTAGAAAACCAGCTTTCGCTAACCGAGAAAGCAATAATGGATGCTTGCAATATATCTTTAGTGCTAGATGCATCAAAAGATGTTCCAAGTGCTGAGGGATGGCCAATTTCCAAAGTTGCAGTTTTTTTAATTGATTCTAGGAAGGAGAAATGCTTGCTGCTGTTTAGTTCCATTACCCATGGGGTTTGGTCAGTCATTGAAAAAGATCTTGATGTCTCCAATACCTCTTCAGAAGGTATGGTGGAGGGAAAACACACTAACAAAAGGAAAAGAATCACTAAAAAAAGAGATGAAATGAATAGTGATGAAGCTGGCTATCAGCAACTTGCATATTCAGCTGTTAAGGAAGCAACAGGTATACTTTATTCTTAACGCACTAGGATGATGTTTCAGTTCTAAAATGTGAAAGCTTGCATTAAGAAACTTTTGAATTTTGTATCACCACATCATGTGCCTACCTGTTCCTGCTATGTTCTTGATTCTGTCTATTGCATTGCCAGCCAATAATACTGTTTTGATAAGTAATATTATGTCCACTAAAAGTGCCAAAGATGGGGTTCAACTCATGTATTGCGGGGTTAACAAAAACTATAAAATGAAGAGTCAAGGCTCAGATGACCTGAAAAATTGCAAAAGAATTTATGATTGTAGAATAAGATCTTACGCACCAAAAATACTGTCCTCAAAAAGTTATGATATCAATAGGCAACACAACCCTTGCAATGTCCTTTAAAATATAATTGCAGCATGTCAGTTGCCATTACCCACTTGATCCCAAAGATAGTTGATCCCAAAGATAGAGAAAATGAGATCCATAACACCTTAGCCATGCTGCAATGAAGAAGGATATGGTTTATTGGCTCTCATACACTTTCTACATGAATTTTCCATCCAGCACGCCTTAACCTTTAGATTAACTGCTGCAAGAATGGGGTCAAAAGCTGCTGAACATGCAAAAAATGCCACCTTAACGGGGCCTTTCATGTTTAAAATATTCTTCCAAAGAAATTCCCACTACCTCTCCTGGAAAGAATCTCATGGAATGATCTAGCACTGAAAATCCCACCATGAGCTCTTTTCCATTTGTGTCATCACTGCTTCCTCGAAGAATGACTCATTCTCAAGCAGCTGACCACTCAAATTTAATTTCCTCTCCCAAAAATCCCCACCCACCCAAAAAAAGGGGCATCCACACCGCCCTTTCACTGGAAGTGGAACAAATCTGTGCCATATCTCTCTCTGTTTTTTGCTGAGATCATAAATAGGTCTAAGAATTTTCATTCCATTTACTCTATCCATGCCATAAAACAGAGATTCTTCGGAACTTCCCCCACCCTCTCATGATAGTATGATACTCTTCCAAAGGCTAACCCTGTAATATATTGCCACCTCTCTAGTGCCCCTCACCCACCATGTACTTCTTAGTCACCACTCTATTCCATAAACTTTGTTTCTCCAAAACAAACCTCCATATCTACTTAATGGACATAGTCTAATAAAAAACCCTTGGCTTTTAATAGCAAGATCCTCTTCCTGAATACGAGGGCAAAGCTGTCCCCCAATTCACAAGAGGATGTCTAAATTCAACTTATAAAAAAAAAGAGGATGTTTAAATTCATCTCCATACACCCCCCCGCCCGGGGGGGGGGGGGGGGGGGGAAGGAGGCATCGAAACCATCAGAATAAAATGGATTGTAATCCTGCAAAAAAATTTCTTCATTTTAGATACAGCGGAATCTTAGCACCTGTTTTCACCTCACCTGTCAGATCATATCACTGCTAATACAAAAAACCATTCAATCAAAGTTTTATCTACTTTATCTCATATACAGTAACTACATTAGAGATTTATAACATTACACTGAACGTCTTCTTGACCAAAATACACAAGCCCATAATATACATACCAGGTTCATTTTGGACTTCAAAAGAGAGACATACACAAGTCTCAATATATAAAAGACTTAAAAGTCTTCTCTATACAGATATACACATCAGACTTGTTCTTCAAACTCAAGCTATCACCTGAAATGGTCAGAATGAATGGGGTGAGCCAACACAACTTGGTGAATACCTGTTATGGATTTTTATTTTAAAAAATGTATAATAAATACCATGGATATCTAATCACTCTAAAACATTACACAAAATGTTAGGATACGAAATTGCTAATTTAAAGCAATAAAAGCTCATAAGTATATAACTCAAATAAGATTCAGGAGGAACTTCCATGCCTGGGAGATGCGAGAGGTGGCAGCCTTTCTTGAAGCTGTATCTCACTACAGGCCGGTCATTGGAAAGTTGGATGCCCTTGTATGGACTGTTGGAGGCCTCACCTCCTTCTCGTTGAGGTCTTGTTACAACAGCTTGGAGGGGAGAAGAGAACTCTCCTTTCCCTGGAAGGCCATATGACGATCGAAGGCCCCTTCAAAGGTGGCTTTTTCAGTTGTGCAGCCTCGTGGGGAGCCATTCTGACCTCAGACTCCTTGCAATGTCGCGGTTTCAATATGGTGAGCAGGTGCCCCATGTGCAAGGGTGTTGTGGAATGGATCACCCTCTCATTCACTACCCTCTCTCCTCAGATTGCTAGAACCTTGTTCTTGCATTATTCGGTCTCGCTTGGGTGATGCCGGCCAACGTGCACGATCTCCTCAGTCACTGGAGAGGCTGCCAGGTCAAGAAGGATGCCCGGGGGATATGGCATTTGGCTCCCATTTATCTTCTGTGGAGTATTTAGAAAGAAAGAAACTATAGAATTTTTGAGGGGTTGGAAAATTCCCCCTTCGTCTCAAAAGGATAATTTTTCGGACTCTTGTTTTTTTTGGTCTAAAGGGACCCTCCCCTTGTATGTAGGCTCTTTTGTAGATTTTTTTGGGATCCCTTGGTCCTTAAGTGGGCCGCTCTTGTATATCGGCTAACCCCCCTTGGGCGCCTTTTATCTCAGTAACTATTACTTATTTAAAAAAAAAAACAAAGACTACTAATTTGATCCAGCTGATTCAAACTCTAAACGAAACGGCTTACCATTTGTCATAGTTACATATGATGACAATGGACCAGATCTCAATAAATTAATTGGCAACCTTTATAGTCCCCTGATAGGGACTCCTTTTTTCTGAAGCAATGACATATATTAAATTCATGTTTCAAACAAATGATATTCCATTAGTTTCAAATATTATTTTCTAAATATGCTTCCAAATGCTCTGTTAAAAACATATAACATCATTTCTCATTCAAAAGTACATATAATGTACATGTTCAAAGCATTGACACTAATGTATCCTTTCAGAAGCAAGATTACTCACCTCGTGCTCTTAACCACTCTTTGACTTTCTTTCCTTTCCAAGGACCCCACATACAAACATCATATTGGAACAACATTTAAGCACAATGTCATACTATTTAATTAGACTTGCCTCAATAGACTTAAATCATGCTTAATCACATGGTTGTGGATTATTACAAATAAGAAACTCTAATTCAGATTTTTTAACACTAATTAGACATAATGTTCAACACATCATAAATGAATCTAGGGTATCACAAACTAGCTTCAAATCAATTAGTGTTTCTTAAACTAGTTTAGGGTTCTTCTTGAATTCTCATCTTTTAAATACTCTTAAAATTATATTATTCGATTAAATCAAAGAATCAAGCTTTTGAAATGACGTACATACCTTGAATTGACGTACTTTCCTCCTTTTTCCCTCACTTTAATTTTCTCATATTTTCTTTTGATCTCTACAATGTTTTCCGACCCTTAGTGCGCAACTTCTTGCTTCAATTTATTTTTATTTTACATAAATCTAGAGATGGCTAGATGTTGCTTGCATGTTTTTCTTCTCTTTTGATGTCTCTCACATTTTGACGCCTTTAACCAACTTGATAACCCACCCACTTTTATTATTATTATTTTGTTACCATTTTTCACATTATTTATATAGTTAAATATATATATATATATATATTCTTGCTTATCAAATGAAACATAGCATGGCATCACTTGGTTGGCAAGATAAAAATAGCAAGATGGAAGAGAGAGAATTTTACCTAATTGGGGTCCATCCCCATGTGGCTATCTTTCATTGGTCCATTCTTACTTATTAAGCTTACTTAGTATTTAGGTGATTAGGGTTCTTAATCGAGCATTAGCTTAAGCTAATGCAGCTTAATGATCCTAGTTAACCAATAAGGAAAAATTTCATAATTTTTATTAATCACTAAAGAAAAGCAGGATTAGCTAAAGCTTAACCATTTCATTTTTCATTTAATTATCCTATCACAACTTAGGTTAGGTTGGTTAAACAATCCCTAATGAAACTTAACCTAACAACAAGATTTAAGCTAACTCAACATGTATTAGGTTGGAAAATCTTATCAAAGCTTACTAGAAAGCATCACTTTCCTTCTAAATTATTCTAATTAGGGTTTCAGGTTGGACTCTCTAAATAGGTTTTCGAATATCATAAACGTGATAATTATAATCAAACCTAGTTTAGGGTTTACTACACATGTAATCATATTACCATGTGGACTGGTACAAGGTAATTAAAATGCTCCGAGAATATCAATACCAAGGGTATTACAGATTTTGTAGGTTGTTTTTGCTCTGACCAGATGTTACTGGTTTCACAATTGAGGTAGAGATTCATGCCTTGGATAATCTTCTTCTGTGACTTTGAATCATTGGATGATTGAGGATCATTCAGATTTGGTGGTGGGCTGGGTTAGATTGTGATTTATTGGTTTGTGGCATTACACTCACCTAACAAGGGAGATTATTGACTTGTGTGATTTTTAAGTTGGTAATGTCTGTTGGAGCACCGGGTCAGCCACTGAGGATGCCAGATTTACTTGCCGGTAGAGGGGGCTGCTTGGTCTTTAACTTGTAGGGTTCACCCAGAATTTTTAGGGGAGGAGGTTATTTCTATACTTGTTCTTTTTCCTTTTTTTATATGCTTTATGTTGTTCTTGTATTAGTTTTATTTCTCATCCTTGTATAATTTTCTTTCTTCTAATAATATTTTTCTTTTGGTTTCTCATGAAAAAAGTAAGATTATGTAGGCCATTTTTGTTGTGCCTTTGTAAAATTAAGTCAAAACCTTTAAAGCTTTGAATAAGATGATCAAAACATGGCTGTATTCTGTTGTATCCTAGACATAATTATCCCTATATTATTGGGCATTAGGCTGCTTCTTTCTCTTTTTTTATCAAATTTTTTTTTTGGCATGGTAGCTTCATTCTTTGGAGCTTTTGGAATGGACAGTGGTATCTAACACTTCTGTTCTAGTTATGATTTTGGAGAGAACTTGCTGACACATGGATATGATTCTTATACATGGAACAGGCATTAATCAGACTGATCTTATGGTTTTGGAGAGCCATGTTGTATATTCTATAAGTAAAGAAAAAGCAGCTGCTCGTTTTTATATAGTACAGTGCACCCAATCGATCAATGAGGATCTTCAAGTTCCTATTCAAGATGCTATTAAGAGGTTGATTCTATTCACTACAATTTCTTTTGGTAAACACATAATAACTAGTTTCTGGTAATGGGTAACGTTGAATTTGGACTTCTCATGATATTAATCAATCTTCTGATGTTAAGGCCAATTTCAAATTCTAAACGTAATGCATTCTATGAAAAAATCGGCTTGTGTTTTTTCCCGAGGCAGACAGACATGTGGATTTAGCACTTGGTCCATTCTTATGATTTCTTTAATCTGCTGTGTAAGAGAGGAAGTTCCTGGCAGGAAATGTAGATGTTGTGTATGTTGTTACCATAAATGACTCCTGCTTTATTGTTATAAAAACCTATCTATATACATTTTAGTGGCTGTATTTGTGAAGGCAACAAAGTGGTTGATTTTCTGTTCATCATTGATACAGTTGTCTTTTTTTAATCAATATCTCAGGTTCAGATCACTTAGTTGGAGTCTTCTTTTTTTTTTGATAAGTAAGATTTGTATATATAAAGAAGCCCGAGAAGGGCATGAGGGCAAAAACCCCGAAAGCTTACAACTGCTTAAGAGAATCCAAAAAATCTACATATTGAGAGACATTTACAGGAAAAGTCTCTTTGGCCCAAAAAAATAGTAAGAGCAAAAAAGTATCTTTAAAAATAGGAAAAGCGAGCTCCAAATCTTCAAATACTCGTTTGTTCCTTTCGATCCAAATGCTCCACATGAGGCAAATTGGGGCAATTCTCCAAACTTTCTTAATTTCCTTTGGAAGCTTGCATCCTACTCAAACTAATAATAGATCTTTTACATTGCCTGGCATTACCCATGAGAAGCCAAAAAGAGCAAAAATAATATTCCAACAGCTCCATGAAACATGGCAGTGAATGAGCAAGTGATCCACCCTTTCCTCCTCAATCTTACAAAGATAGCATCCACTAGCCAAGCGGAAACCTCTTTTCTTCAGGTTGTCCTCCGAAAGAATAGCCTTCCAAGAAGCTTCCCAAGCAAAGAAAGAAACTTTAGAAGGGACTTTGGAATACCAAATGAGCTTTCAGGGAAAGGGGAAACTGTCTGTAGCACACATGCTTTTATAGAAGGATCGAACAGAGAAGGACTTCTTATCCGGCCGCCAATCTCTCTTATCCTCCCTATCTTCACTAGCCAGGAAACCGTTGAGATAACAAAGAACAGAACCCACCTCTTCAAGTTCCCAATCAAAAAAAGCTCTCCTAAATCTGGGAGTCCAGATAAGCTTGTTCCCAAATTTTTCCAAACACTTACTAGCCCAAGCCTCTTTATTGCTAGCTAGACTGTATAATCTAGGGAATTTTGCCTTCATCGACTCTTCCCCAACCCAAGCATCATCCCAGAATTTCACCCTGTCACTGTTGCCGAGAACAAGACGACATCTTACCATAAAGATCGACCATCCATCTCTAATGTAACCCCAGGGGCTACATCCCCTTGGCCTCTCCACTCTACCTGAGCACCATCCTCCAGAGACGCACCCATACTTAGCAGCAATGATCTCTCGCCAAAGCTCCCCATTTCTATTCCCAAATCTCCATAACCATTTCCCTAAGAGGGCAGAATTGAAAAGACCTAAGTCTTTTACCCCTAGACCCCCTTGTGTCACCGGCTTCTTAATCTTGTCCCAAGCAACAAGGTGAAACTTTTTGCTCTCCCCATCATGACCCCATAAGAAGTCCCTCTGAATCTTCTCGAGCCTCCTGCTCACTGTCTTTGGAATAGGAAAGAGGGACATGAAATAGGTTGGGAGATTGGCCAGAATGCTTTTAACAAGAGCGAGTCCACCTCCCTTAGACAGAAGTTGGGCTTTCCAACCTGACAGTTTGCTGAGAAATCTTCTAACCACAGGGTCCCAAACCCCCATGGAACGCGAATGAGCACCTAGCGGGAGGCCCAAGTAAGTCGAGGGAAAGCTACCCACTTTACATCCCAAAGTGCTAGCTAGGAGATCCAAATCAGGAGTCTGCCCAACCGGAGTAATCTTGCTTTTTGCCAGGTTAATTCTCAAACCTGACACAGCTTCGAAGCAAGTAAGAATGCACTTGACAAATCGAAGCTGGCGGATAGAAGAGTCACAGAAAATGATGGTATCGTCAGCAAACAAAAGATGGGAGATATCAACTCCACCGCCGCTACTGCCCTTCAACTGAAAACCTTTTAGAAGACTCACCTCCACCTCACGAAACAAAAAGCGACTCAAGGCCTCCATAGCAATCACGAAGAGGTAGGGGGAGAGAGGATCTCCCTACCTCAACCCTCTAGAAGAATGGAAAAAACTCGCAGGGGAGCCATTGATAAGAACCGAAAAGGAAACTGAAGATATGCATGAATGAATCCACTTCCTCCATTTGGTCCCAAAGCCCATCTTATCTAACATACCCATCAAAAAGCTCCAGCTAACATGATCAAAAGCCTTTTCAATATCCAGCTTGCAAACAAGACCCTTCCGATTCTGCTTTCTCATAGAATCAATGCACTCGTTAGCAGTGAGAACCGCATCCATAATTTGCCTACCCTCCACAAAAGCATGCTGACTGGAAGAGATGATACTGCCGATAACCTTCTTCATCCTTAAGGAGAGGACCTTAGCAATCAGCTTGTATACACTGCTTACAAGACTAATAGGACGAAAATCCTTGATGCTAGAAGTGTCTTCCTTTTTAGGAATGAGAACAATGAAGGATGCATTGAGGCTACTCTCAAAACCCCCTTCTCTATGAAAGTCCCCAAAGACCGCCATGATATCTGTTTTTAGCACGCCCCAACATTTCTTGAAAAAAGCCATGGTGAAACCGTCAGGGCCTGGGGCTTTATCCCCATTGCAAGCCTCTAAAGCTTTCTCCATTTCATCTTCTGAAAAGGGGATCTCCAACTTTTAAGACTCATCCCCATTCAGTCTTTCCAAGCACAATTCATCCACCCCAGGTCTCTTAACTATGCGGATCCGCATAAAGGCTGGAAAGGAAATCAACAATACCTTTTCGAATAGAATCTTTCTCGGTGATAACTTGGTTATCAATAACAATGGAGGAGATGCTACTCTTTCTGTGGTGAGAAGAAGCCATTCTGTGAAAAAACTTAGTGTTGCGGTCTCCCTCTCTAAGCCAAATTGCCCTGGACTTCTGCCTCCAAAAGATATCCTCCATCTTGAACATTTTCCCAATCTGACCCTTCAAACCTTCTCTCTCTACCCTTTCTTCATCAGAAAGAGAGCCTAACTGATCTTCCCTATCCATAGCAAGAAGTTTGTTCAACAAAAATTGCTTCCTAACATGAAGAGAACCAAAAACCGCATGGTTCCACTTTTTCAAATCTACTTTAAGGAGCTTCATTTTCTTGGCAAGACAATAGCTTGGAGATCCAGACACACTATAAGAATCCCACCAATTTTTCACCAACTCCACAAAACCTTCAGATTCAAGCCACATGGTCTCAAATCTAAAAGGGCTCTTCCCTGCGCTAAAACCTCCGCAGTGCAACATGATGGGGTGGTGATCGGAACAAGGTCGCGGGAGACACTTTTGAGAGATGCCTGGAAAAACATCCTCCCAATTGTGAGAACGTAAGAATCTATCCAATCTAGACATGACTGATTGATGACCTCCTCTGGACCAAGTGAACCGACCTCCTTCCAAGTTAAAGTCCACCAGGCTCTGAGAATTAATGAACTCATTGAAACTCCTCATAGCCGAAGTCAGCCTTCCACCCCCCAAACTATCATCCGGGCTTTGAACAACATTGAAATCCCCTCCTAAACACCAAGGGACTTGCCAGGAGGAAAGCGACGAACGCAACTCATCCCAAAATAAATCCCTTACACCATTATCAACTGGCCCGTAGACGCCACAAAAACCCCACACTAGAGAGTTGGATAGCAATTTAAACTTGCAAGATATGGTGGACACGCCCACTCTATGATCAATACAAGTGATAAACCGCGAATCCCATGCTACTCGAATGCCTCCTGCCATACCTTGGGCATCCAGAGCAGCCCACTTAACCCAACGGGACCCCCAAATGGAACGAAAAAAGGATCTCGAGATATCCCTCTTTTTAGTTTCCTGAAGGCATAAAATTGTCGGTTTCCATTCCTGTAATAATCCTTTGATAACTGCACGCTTGTCCGGGTCGTTTAGACCCCTCACATTCCAAGATAAAATTTTTAAATTCATAGAAAACTAGGAATGATCAGTGTCCCCAGGCAAAATCTCCATCTCCTTGCTGCCCTCATAATTAATCGAGCAGGACAGCTCTTTCATTACTCTCCTTGCTTTCCGGGTCGTTTAGACCCCTCACTTATTTGGAGTCTTCTTTTTATTACTATATATTTGTTCATTTGAATTTTATCTGATTGATTAACCTAAGCACCATTGATGGAGCCAAAAGAAGCCCGATAACATGATTAAGACCACCCATTTGGATATTTCATTTAGTTTGTTGATTTGTTCATTAGCCGTTGATTGAGCAATGGAAACTCTTTCAGTTGACATTATATATTGGAAGATAGACGCAATATCATGTTTTTGCGAACGAAAGATTATATTTCACAATAATTTAATAAACTGAGTGCAAAACCAGATTTGTTTCTAAGAAGTTATCAAAAGCCACTATAAGTAATTATTGTGATGATGAAAAGCATTAATGCAATGGTTTTCTTCTTTATCTTATTAATCTTCATGGATCTGCTATGTGAGTAGCTTGCAGGGCCCTTTGGTCAAAAAGAGTTCCTGCAGTTGGACGGCAACACCAGTTGTTGAGTATTTTCATGTTCTTCCTTATGCTGGGATTGTGTCAGACTGGCTTTCTAGGTACAACCAGTGTATCTGTTATGTTAAATCTCTCTCTCTCTCTCTCTCTCTCTCTCTTTCTTTCTCTCTTCTCTTCTCTCTAGTAGATGTTATGGTTTATGCTTTAGAAAGTCAATGTTTTATCTGCTTTAAGTGGGTTCTGGTAGATACTTGACTGTTTGTTATAGCTCTGTTGGAATTCACTCACCTGAACACCAAATCTCAAGATACAGCATTATATCATTCATTGTCTTTTGAGCACTTAATAAAAAAGAAAATAATTATCTTTGCTTATTGCATAATACTGTCCAGAAATGCTACTAATCCTCCAGTAACGTTCAGTATTAAAAAACATCCCGTCTTGTTCTTTTTCTTTTTAAGGACTAATTCCTGTTGAAAAGGTTTCATAATTTAAATAGTGAACATTTTTTTTAAAGAGATGGGTAACATATCAATACAAACATGCACTTATAAAAACAAAAAAATCAATACAAGCATGCACCAATCACAAGCATTTTTGAACTAGCGCCTTGCCTTTTTCCGTGGTGAAGGTTGTTTTTTGGATGCATTTCCATTCATCCTGCCTTTTTGCTGAAAATATATTTGGTAACTGTTGCTAAAAACACCTAGCTACTGTTGATTGGCATGAGATAATTGGTACTTCTTTCCAAGGAATTTAATTCTTTAAAATTGAGTAATTTACTTTCCATGAGCATATCCAATGGTTACTCAAGCGCAAACTCAAATTTAAATTTAAGTCAAAATTCAATGAAAACCTTCTCCAACCCTGGACTCGAACACATACCAAATTTGATTTTACTCAAACTAAAACCCAAATTTGTACCTTCCTGATCATGGACTCAAATTTATAACAGGAACTTAACTTGAGTATGACCATTGGAGATTATGAAACTCAAAACCAACTTTTACTCAAATTTTTAGTTAAATTTGGGTAAAATTTTGAGTCACCACTAGAGATGGCTATTTGAAATTTTTTTCTACAATGTTTGTTTGTCGGAAATAAGATGACTATTAATGTTTCAGTCATGTCAATTTATGCAATTACTTCTATAAAACTCATGTAGCAATAACTATGTCGTCTACTGCATATTGAAAAAAAAAAATCTATGCCGTCCTACACTGCCATTTCCTTTTTAATTATGATCTTGCTTTGCATAGAAACGAATGAAATCTCTGTATTATAGATGTTAATTTTCTAAGTAACATTGACTGCATTGCCAAGTAAGTGTGATGGGTTAATGGTGAATATGTGTGGTGACAAAGTTTTGTTACATTATTTTTTTGGATATGGAAAATTGTGTCACTGCTCTCCGTGCAGGAGTGTGTACCACTCTCAAAATTGTATCAGTCATAGAATGATCTGTACTCGCCTCTCTATTTATTGTAGGTTTGTGGCTTTTAATTCTAGGTGTTTTCAGAATCTCTTTCTCGTTAACATTTATTTAGTGTTCTGAGATGATTCAGGATATTGTACTACATATTTTTCTTATTCATCTTTTCATGAAATGTTACAGGGAAATGTTCACAAATGGCACGCATGATTTAAGTGTGGGTTTGGGAAATGTAGATGTCAATAGTTCTCAGAGGACAGAGAACCCCTGCAACAAAGAAATTATTGAAAACAGAGACAACTCCAATATAAACTGTGCTGGCAATGAGACAATTGGTGCTAATACTGGATCTCCAAGGCCGGAAGATAAGGAATGCCACAATAGTTGTTTGTCTGATTCTTTTGGTGGGCCACATGGTACGGATCTCAATAACTCTCAGAGGACAGAGGACCCTTGTGACAAGGAAGTTATTGAAAACCAAGACAACTCTAATCAAAATTTCCTTGAAGCAGATTATATTGGCATTGAGAGAAATGGTGCTAATACTGAATCTCTAAAGCAGAAGGATAATAATGAACGCCGCATGAATTGTTTGTCTGATTCTATTGGGCCACATTGTATGGATATGGATGGCTCTTCTGCGGCTTGCCCCCAAAATGAAGACAGAAGCAAGAAAACCTGTGATCCGCCGCTTAAAGTTTACCGTCACCAGAAAAGAACAACTTCTTCTATGGAGAATGCTATAAATGTCTCAACAAGTGGTCAGAAGGTTAAGGTACAATGTACTTTTCTAGTGGAATATTTTTTTCTCTCTTACTTTTGTTATGCTTTGATAGTCTTAACTCACATTGATTTTCTGGTAATGGAACTAAAGTACTTGTAAAAAATGGGAACTTTTGATTCCTTTTGGAGAGAACATCAACTTGTTGCTTGTCATAATTGTGAAGTTCAGTGGAATGGAGGAGCCTTAGCTAACACTAATGAGTTAGGATTGAGGCTTTCATCAATTGAGTATGAATAACAAGGGATAGAGATCTTTTCCTGACTTCTCTTTAAGTTTTAGATGCAAAAGAATTTAAAGAGTGGTCATTGATAACATAATGAGACACTGGATTAAGCTGACATCTTCTTGACCTTATAAAATTAGCTTGTTTATGAGGGAAATAATCAGATTTAACTTTGATGCCTGATTACGCCCAAAGAATAACGCGGTAGTTATAGTGTAGCTTTGGGGTGTCGATTCCACAGGGAGACAAGATTAACAGAATAATAAATAGAATTTCTGAAATTAAAGAAAGTATTAAACGGCTAACGAGAAAATAAAATATAAAAAGTGATTTTGATTGCAAATAAAAATTAAACAAACTAAATAACGGACAAAGTATTCAAATTTAACGAACAGTGGAGTGTCGGGAATTCCTTGCACATATTTGGTATTTTAACTATTTTAATTCACTGATAACTCAATTAAGAAATTAAAATCCAAAAATCTCAATCAGAAGATTTAAAATTATGAACCAAAATTAGACTGAAAATAACCCTTTAAAAAATCATTCAACACTTTTAAATCACACAAATTATTATTCACATTGAGAAAATACGACGACGACAATATACCCAACGAGCAATATTGCAGCAGAGAATTGAATCAATATAAATAACTAATTGTTCCAAAAATAATCAAAACATTAATCCATTTGATAGAAAAAGCATGACTGAATCTATAAACGAACTAAACCCTTTAATTATTCGGAGAATAAAATTCAACAATAAATTGCGAATGATCATCAAAGAATTTAATAAGTGAAAACTATGTACAGGAATCAAAAATAAATTAAAACAATCATCTATAGTACAAGTTCATCCCTAACCCCACTTAAAAATTTAGTTACGCATGCACAGGACGGATAACATAAATTTCACGGAAAAGTAATCTGCCATGGAGTCGCTGCGCTAATTTTTTTCCAGTCGCCGCCGCACGTCCTGCGCTGCTCTTCCCTCCCCAGCCGCTGGTCTTTTTCTCTGTATATATCTATTTTTCTCTCAGCCCCCGAACTATTAAGCCCTACAGCCGCTTCAAATCCAACACCGCACAAAGCCTTGCGCCTTACACATGGCCTGGGCCCCATGTACAGCCCAGCGCCCAAAACAGCGTGCCCAAGCTAACTCCAGCACCGGGCCCCACTTCACGAACCAAACAGCCCCTGTTCAACAGCCAAGCCCTGCCGCAGCGCCTCCTTGCCGCGCCAAAACCAGGCCCCACTTCACGCTTAAAGCCCAATACCTTTTGATTTGCGCGCCGCACCAGCCTGGGCCCCGCGCATCAGCCTTCCAATTTGTTTCTTGCTTTGCCTTCATTTCTCTTCTTCTTTTGTTTTTTCCTTTGTTTTGCTTTTCTTTCCTTGGCCAGCCGTCCACCTTTGACTTTCACTTCCTTTTTCTCTATTTTTTTCTTCTTTTTCTTCTGGTTTGCTTCAACGCCTGCTCAACCAAGCCTAGTTGCAACTTAAATTCTTTATTCTTTTTCTTGCGCCTTGCAATCCATCAAATAATGAATTAATTTTACCACGTGACTGAAACAAGTAATGGGTTTTGCAACTGTTCAGGAATAAAATTCATAGAGACTATTTAATACATTTATTTGAGATTCAAAATATTATAAAATGATGCTCAAATATATTCCACTGTAAATAGAAATTAAATTAAATAATATCAATTAAGACCCAACATTTCTACTCACATTTTAGCAATTTCATCTAATAATAAGACATTTAGTGTGCACTTTTGTGCACTCATCAATGCCTGCCCACTACCATTTTGTTCAATGAAATATGTTTCATATAATAAATGTACAAACTTATGACATACATGACTTGCATAATAATGCTTGCTTATGGTTGAATTTGTTAATTTCCTCACTTCTGTGGAAGGTACTTCTAATTATTCATTATGTACTACCATTTGTTAATAATGTCATACCTATTGTTCCCTACTACTATCTTTTTGTTCAATGGAACACTCTGCTTTTAATAAATGCACAAACTTATGACCCACTTGCCTTACCTAATAATACCTGCTTATGGTTTAATTTGTTAATTTCTTCACTTCACTTATGATGGGTTTCATGTTGATTGAACGAAAGTGACTTTAATGGGGTCAGGGTTGGTGGAGAAGTGAAGCCTTGATCTTTGCTCCTATTCCAATTTGCTAAGATCGTTGATCTATTGATTTCCCTTCAAGTGGTTGTTACATTGATCCTAGGTTGGTTAATGTAGAGGTGGATAGTTTGGTCATGAGAGGTGCAATCATTCTTGAATAATTTGGGGGTCATTGTTTTACTCTTCCCGAGGAGTGATGGGCTGGCTATTTTGGTTATTGGGAGCTGCTCTATTATACTCTTTGTTTCTTTTTCGCCTTTTTTTCTATAATTTTTGTTTTAGATCCTTCTCTTTCAAGGAGGATCTTTTGTGCTTCCACTTTTTGTATTCACTCCTTTCTAACAAACTTGTCACTCTTTATACAGTGAGATTAATATTTGTTTATGCTTCCTACTAATCTTGAAGTGAAACCTGTTACTGCCTTGTTCACTTCGCTGAAAAGGTTGTCTCTAGATACAAATTTAACAGACATCTTTCATTAAATATATTTACTTCAAAAAATTTCAGTCACTGATAACAATAGGTGGGCTTATATCTACCATACATAAAGGTCACAAGGCTTTTTTCTTATTAAGTTGTCACCTATCTGATTTTTTAAGGCCTGGATAAAGGTAGGTGGATTTGTAGAATAAACAACTATTAAGGAGTTTGGTTTATGAAAAGACTGGCTCAACATTTAGATTTTACAGATTGTTGAGCATTTGTAAAATTAAAGTGCCAAGTACGAAGAAGATACCTTAACTTGAGTGCCGGATACAAAGTGTCCTTGTATTATGATTAAACATTCTGTGTTTATTTCTATGCTTGTGATAGCTTTTAATGGTTGACAGGTGGAGATGGTTGACTCCATGATGAAGACATGCATTAGCGAGTGCAGAGATGAAAAGGTTGATACTGGAAACAAGATCTGCAGTGTTATCCCACCTGATCGAGATGAAATGCCCATAGTAGACCATGCTCTGGTTCCTTTTCAGCCGAACTTAAAATCTCTAGAGAAACTACAAGTTACTCTGGCTTCGAGGGAAAATGCATTGTCACAGACTGCTCTAAGAGTTCTTCTCAGAAAAAGAGAAAAACTGGTATTGCTTGTTTAGCTGTAACATTAATACGTATTCCTGTGTGCACTTGTGGATATTTCTAACCAACTTACCTTTGAAATAGGTTAGCATGGTCCCATTTTGCAGCAGAGCATAATGCCCTGAGCTACATTTTTATTTTTATTTGCTTTGGAGTGGATCCGTAAGTCTAATTTTGTTGCTAATGAAACTTTTTTTTCTAGAAAACTGAGAGGGAACCCCCCCCCCCCCCCCCCCCCTTCTCTAGGTTGTGCTGGGGGCATGGGGATGTGAGTTTTGTGGTCATTATTTAGATGGCGATTGATGGAGATTTGAAACACAGTTTTTCCAGTCACAACATCCAGTTGTTGTGGCTTTAATTGCTGTGTTGGTTGATGGAGGTTGAAATGTCGTTGCCGGAGTCAAATGACTAAACATTCCCTCTCTTCTTCCTCGTTCCAGTCTGATTCCAGAGTGTTACCCCGTCTCACCCCACCCCAGCCCAATGAAGAAAGAATTCTGATTACAGTAAGGAAGGTTCCCGATTGCATAGATTATTGGATTCTTATCTATTCCCTCCTGTGCATCTTCATTTTATTATCTCCCTGCACATCACTCACCTGTGGAGATGGCATTTGAAGAAGAAAGGCTTATCTATTTGTAAAATTACTTTTAGGAATTTACATTGATATTGAACTTTAAGGGCATTTCTGTCTAATGTGAAACTGAGACATTGTTAACCTACCGCACAAGTGGAGTAGGTTAGCGGAATCCTATTTATGTATGGATGTATATATGTAATAGAAGCATGTGCGCGTGTGAAGAGAAAGATAGATTCAATTCCACCGTATGCCTTGTGTGGAAGAGATTACACGTGGTGGTGTGATGCATTTGCCGGTGCTTGTGCTTGGTCTGAAACCTTCCAATTGGATGATTACTACCAATGAAATCCATCTATTCCAGATTGGAGCAATATCATTATAAGAAGAGAAAAAAAAATCATCATTATGAATGTCTTTGATGAGATGTTCTCAATCATCCAACTGGTGTGGTTTCTGATCTCTAAGATTTTTTCCTAAAATCAGGTGGTGCCTTTACCTTCTTTGACTATTCTGTATATCAATTCTTTCTTCTGCAGATTAATTCTTTAAATTTGAACTCTAGCTTTCTTCCTGGTATATATGTTAGGAAATATTCATTGTGTTCTTTGCTCTGGTTTGCAGTCTCGTCATCTGCGCAATCTAGAAGATGAGATTGCTATATGTGATAAAAATATCCAAACAATCTTGGACGGTACGTTCTTTTTCTGCTTTGTACTTTTCTTGTGGTCTCTCTCTCTCTCTCTCTACGCGCCCGCTTGCACACAAACATACTCTTTCAGTTATAAGCTTAAAAGTTAAATATGGATTAGGAAAGTGGATTCCATTCTGTTTTAGCAAGTATTTGTTTGCTCAAACATAACTCTCATTTTGCTATAAACTGGTCCTGGTGCTAAAAATGAGAATTTAGCTTTGTATTTGAGTTTACTTCCCTATCTACTGGATTTCCACAGTATTTAATTGGTTATTTGGATTTCTATTTTGGGTCAAATTTCTTATTGAAATTTGGCATATCTTGTAGGCTACACAGGTTTATATTTTTTATGAGAAGAACAACAAACATTTGTAGTTCCACGAATCAAAAGAAAAAATAGGGATGAGGTGGAGGCAGGAGCACCTTTTCTTTTAATTTCATGAGTTTAGTCTTAATTTGGTTAATACATGTGTGTCTAACTAATTTAATCTCTCTGAGACATGATACAGAGATACGTGGTCTACCTGTTTACCTTCTGGACCTGATAAAAATTAATCATTCCTTAATGTGTGTAGTGTGTACCCATAATTGAATCTTTACTTGTATGACTTAGAACCAAAGCTGATTAGTCTGTTTGGATACGTTATTCTGGTAACTGGGTACTAATTGATTCCCCTAAGATTTTAGATATCTCGGAAACACTATACTTCCCTGTTGTGGCATACTAACCTGTTATCCTTTTTTGTTATTGCTGGGTTTTCATAGTTCATCGGGAAAATATCTTAGGCATTCAGTTTTTAAGTGAATTTTTCTGATTTAATTTAAATAAAGGAATTTTCTTCTAAGTGGCAAATCATCGCTCTACCAATCCGATCTGGATATTTTGAGATTTGGTTAAATAGCTCTTTTTTTTTTTCCTTCAAAAATGATGTCAATGAATTTCTTAGAAAATTGAAGTAAATGAAATTTCAAAATACATTGTTTAATGGGTTGCATGACTTGAAAAAGAGTCATTCAGTCAAAGGTTCATAAAATAGACTAAAATTGTTATCGGGTCCATTACTAAAACTCTTAACCCCAAAAGTTCATCGATTCTATTGTGACTAAAATACTTGCCCTTTAAACGTTTCATGTAAAAAAGGATACTCTTTCAACAAAGTTTTAATAAATTTCAAAATTTAGTAACTTGTAAATTATAAATTTGTTTTTAATAAAATTTATATATTTAGACTCTAAAAATCAAAATTTATCAAACAAGATTTGTATTGCATATGAAATTTTGATTAAAATATTTGCTTCTAAAATTGTAAAATTTTATTGTTACTAAAAGAAACAAAGTGTAAAATATTACTATGCTTGAAAGTAACATACTATAAAATTTTACAATTAAAGATAGTGAAATTTCAATTAATTGTGAATTTTTTTAGTTGTTACCAGTTTTATTTAATTTTTGGAGTTGCATTTTCGATGTCAAAAGAATCGTAGAGTCATTAAAGGTAGTGAAATTTGCCAAAAAATAAAAATAAAAATAAAATTCAATATTAGAAGAAAATTTTACAGTTCGACTGCATCTGTCTTCTTGTACATCAATCAAAGGTGTTAAATATTGACTTTATTTTGAACAGGAATCGAGTTATTAAATTGCCCCACCTTGGTTAGTGTATGCTTGATGTATAATTCCATGGCCATGATAGGTTCATCACAAAATTGGTAGTCATCAACATAACCATTATTAAAATTCTTTTGTAAGGATGCTTGAGATTTCTAGATGGCCTTGTACCTTTAAGTTCTATATAGACTGCCAAGGAGTCAAGTGATTTCCCAGTGTAAACCAAGCCTCAAGGATCTTAAGCCCCTTGGCTTGGCTGAAAATCTAGGTTTTGCAATAAGGTTTGGAGCAGGCAGTCCAAGAGGTTCCAACACCACCCGTCCCAAATCTCTACAGATTTCTTTTGTCATCAATGCCCTCTATATCATATTCAACCAGAGTTTCAGATATGGCATATGGCCATTGTTATACATACACGTCAAAGAAAAGGAAATATAGGTAACAAGATAAAGAGGAAATGTCTAAAGCAATACACTTTTTCTGTTAAAGGATTTCCTTCATATCTCACTGTTAACAATAGAAAGATGCAGTTCAGGTTAGTGGTGATGATAGATTTCAGGGGACCAGTGATGCAGAAGTAGGAAATATAGGTAAAGGGAAAACTAAGAGACCTAAAATTTCGTTCCGTCTAAAGAAAACTTGGGGTAATCCTGAGTTGGATGATGCCTCGAATGGGCAGAGATCTAGGGATAATTTATTGCAGAATCAGAAAAAAAGTGTATTTTGCAGCATGAGGATCCTCTCTCCTTCATAGACATGTTCTCCATTTGCATTCATAAGATTTCTTGTCGACAATAGCGTCATCGACATCTCCCACCGCTGGGGCCCCCCATATCCCCCCCTCCGAGAAAAAGTGTATTTTGCAGCGTGAGGATCCTCTCTCCATTGGCATGCTCGCCATTTGCATTTGTCAGATTTCTTGTCGACGACGGCATCATTGACATCTCCCGCCGCTGGGGGCCCCCATGTCCCCCCCCCCCTACAGTCTTCATCATCATTACTAGTTCACTGTCACCAAGGGTAATTGAGACAGTTGAGAATAGAGTGAAGGGTGGGTTGCAGAAATGCTAAATCATATAAAGGTATTATTGCTATTTTGAAAAAAATAAAAGTGATAGCGCATCATAGTGGATCTGATCTCTGTCCTTCAGCTCAAAAAATGAAAATGAAAAACTCGTGAACTTTACAATAATTAAGCATTTTTTTGAGGAATTTAAGTTCAATTAACTCTAAAAAAAATAATGGAGTCCAATTCTGTATGAGAATTAAGGAGGGGCTCTTGAAAATTGTGTATACGAGATCAATAAGCTCTTACTTGGTTGGTATCTCTTTTATCTCTCCATATGGGAGGTTGAGGGTTCAAGTCTCCTTAGGAACAAAGTGTGTGTTGTGTGATTTACCTATCAAAAGTAAAATAAAGTTGTGTATATGAGATCACCAACAAAGAACAATATTACGTGGTGTTGGCCATAATTTGACAGTCAAAATCTCCTGAGAATAGAAGTGTTGATGGTCCATCATGAGCATACCACTTGGGCTGAAAATAAAGCTGGATACCTAGGTTCCTTGTAACTATGAAGACTCTGAATGGAATTTTGATCTGCTGATACGTAGTGCTTAACATATACAAGTGGCCTGAAAATACCATTTTGAATATCAGTAAGTTAAAAAGATAGACGTGTCATGGTGTTGACACATCAGTGGTGGACTTCAGTACGGTTGATGCTTTTCTGTTTTCCTTTATTTATTGTAAAAAAAAACCTTGACACTGTTGTCTTTGTAAAATTTTATTACATCTACCAATAAGAACTGAACAGCTAAGCTCAAAAACCTTGGTTCCCTTTCCTGGACGAATTTGCCAAACCATTTACTGGCTAAATCTAGTCAAATCTTATGAATGGAACTGAGCCCGAATAACTTTCTTATACATTTGAGCCAAGCCGAATCATGCCTCCGTAATTTTCACTCAAGCTCAAGCATTACCTTTGGGTTTGCGAGCTAAGCACGAACACTCGCAAACTTGGCTTTGCTCAACTTGTTTACACCCCTATGTACTGCTGTATTTAATTCTGGGCGTCCCCCCATAAAACTATTAATTTAGAAATGAATTGTGCTCAACCATAGGTAGTGGACCAATAAACCATGATATGCCCAACTTTGAATCAATTTGCATAGTGATCCACTCAGGATCAACTAATTCCTTGAGATTGTGTCTGGTTGTTGCCATATATTGATCTTGCCATCCTTGTGAAAGGAGCCATTTTTGAACAAATTTGGGATATTGAAGTTTCAAAGTATTTATAGTCCTGTCAAAATCCATTAAAGTACCTGCTGAAGACCTGCAGTAAAATCTTCTGATCAAAAGAGTTAGGTGATCTTGCTGAGCATTGCCTTTTTATCTCCTCCACCACCAAACGTCTTGTTGTATAGTATCACCCGAAAACTTTCCTGAGGGTCAATCCCCAATCAGATATAATTAAGTATTCTTATACCTCACACCTTTATTCTTCTTAAGCCATGTAGTTATTCATCAAGACTTGGTTATGTATTTCAGGGTGAAATAAGTACAGGACAATATCAGCCAGAGGCACATTTCTGCAACGAGAAGTCTCCCAAGATTTTGACTGATTGGATGTCTATTGGGTTCAAATTGTTTTCTTGTCAGTCACGTATTAACCAGTTGCATGAGTCTTGAGTTATTATGTTTTTGTGCTCATAGTAGAATCCTCACTATTTATTGGAAGACGAAATTGGTCTCATGGTCCATTACCAGAATCTGCTACACAATCAGCTTGATAGAAACAGCAAAAATACTGGAAGGAGAAGCAATGTTTTCCAGCGACATATGTTAAAGTTCACTGCAGAAGTGTTGAGATGTACAAGTAGTGCAAATGCTAGAAAACTATGGAAGCTTGATATAAATTGTTGAGCCTGTTCTTTAACTGCTTGGTAATTTAGCATGCTACCAGAGGGCCGACTCGAAGACAATTAGAGGTCTAAAGCGTCAATTTTATATTGTGCCTTTTTTATTTGTCAATGTCAATTTAAATTTTTTGTTTAAAGTTTTTGTGATGCAAAATTACTACTTAAATTTATATATTATCTTTTATCAATTTTAATTTTAAAAAACTTCTTAATGTAGAAACATCTGTTACAAGTGTTTTCATCTTAATTTTTCACATGTTTTAAATAATAAAAGGCCTTTTGTTTATAAAACAACATGCTTCCTTGAGACTTCAAGTTTTGATTTTTTTAAAAAATTATTATAATGGTTTATATAAATATAAATTGTAACAGTTTTCTAATACCAGAAATAGATGCTAAATAAAACTCCAATAATAGAGTTCATACATAATCCAATAAATTGACCTATATAAAATTTGATATAATACTCTAGTAATGTAATTTACAAAAAAACCAATGCAAAATAACTATAAATTTGAAATAGAACTCTAGTAATATAGTTTACAAAAATCCAATATGCAATAACTATTCACGTCTTTTAACATAAACAAATAGCAATAGAAAATGTGAATAGGATTCTACTAATTGAGCTTTTTTTCTAGGACTTGGGCATTCATGGGGCCTTTTTTATAAGACTTAGATTTTTATGGACTTTAGACTTTTAGTTTGGAATATATTATAAACATATATAAAATCTGGGGCATTTACTTTGTGTAGGGCCTAGAGCAATTCCCTTACTTGCTTAATGGTAAAGCTAGGGCATTGCCTTACTTGCTTAATGGTAAAGCCAACCATGTACCATAGTCTTGGTTTTGGGAAATCTTGGTTCAAGTTTTTGTCACTCGTTCTGATTTTGAGTACCTCTTTTTATTATTGCCTTAATGGTTCTGTTAGTTTGCATGTGTGTCTGTTTACTATCCATGCACGAGACAAGGTCGCATATGAGGGAGTGAGTGTGAGAGTTTGATATACATTGTTGCTTCTATTCTCTAATAACTTAAAGCTTTTGTGGCAATAAGTGTTCAAACAATAGTTGGAGCATATTTTATTTCAATCTTGCCTGGGAATTTGTGTTGCCATATCTCTTTGTTTTTTAGAAAATGTGATTTTGGTTCATATTTTGGATTACATATCATAACGATTTTGTTTGTTTAAATTATGGATATAAATTTCCAACAAGGATTGATTCCATGGGTTTGAATGTAAACTTTAGCTTGATGCTGAAGATATTTTAGATGCTCCTACCACTCTGGTGCCAAAAATATTTTCTTCAACTAGGAAAGAAAAATTTTCCATCTTCAAGGGGGCTTTTGTTTGCCAAATGGCTTTCCCCGAGAAGTTAACCCCATCTTCAAAAGAAGTTTATAAAAGGACTCGACTTGGAATTTTCCATCCTTGATCCTTCCGACTTCCATTCATCCTCTCATCCCCTACTAATGTTGGGGTTGTATAGAAGAGAGTACTCTACCTCTTGCACTTTTCAATCTTGAAGTGGTCTCATGAATGTATCTCTTATATTGTACTTTGCCTGAAGTCCTAAAGTAATCCCCTTCCATCACCTCTTTTCCAACCGCAATTTGAAATAGACCTGAAATCCAATCCAGGAGTCTATTCAAAACTGTATCCTCTTGCCATACTCAACTTTAATTCTCATGTTCTTAGAAAATTCATCCAACCCTTTTGAATCCTCTTCCAAATAGTAGACCCATAGGTTGAATGGACATCTTTAGAAAGCCACTCGCCTTTGAGAGTCCGATATTTCCCTTCAACCCCTGCAGGGATTGGCGACCGCAATATGAAGTATGTGAGAAGGTTTGATAAGGTTCTCTTAATCAGTGTAATTCTGCTACCCTGTGACAAATAACGTTTCTTCTATTCCACTAATCTCCTTTCAAACTTATCAATCATTGAGTCCAATATTGATGAAGCTTTGAATAATGTCCCCAATGGAAGTTCTAAATAGAATGTTGGGAGGCTTCCCTACTTGCACCATAAAACTTGGGCAAGGGGCAAGTCGCTTGCTTCCTTCCACTTGTCCAATAAGGATCAATTTGCCTTTTGAAAACTAATTTTTAACGATGAGACTGCCTAAAATTTTAAAACGCATTTCATATATCTAAGTTGGTCCTACTCAGCTTCATAGAACACAATGGTGTCATCTGTGAAGAGTTAAGTGCGATATTTGTAGCCAATGCTCCTTAACCTCCCTCCATCTAAAATACTCACAAAAAACCCACCCTTCCACTGCTTTCCTCATTGTGTGGCTAAATGCTTTCAGAACCATGATAATGATGAACAAAATGGGAGAAAGAGGATCATCCTGTCTTAGCCCTCTCTCACTAGGAAAGAAACTTGACGGAGAACCATTAATGATGATAGAGAATCTAACCATTAAGATACAAATGTTCATTCATTCCCTCCATTTTGCCCCATACCCCGTCCTATCCATCACATATGAGGGGAACTTCCTGTCTACATGATCATGTGCTTTATTTATGTCTAGCTTACAACCAATCCTCGAATATTGAATGTAAATCTCAAATCCAAACATTCATCTGATATGATATTGCATCCAAGATTTGGTTCTCCCCTACAAATGTATTTTGTGATTTTGAAAGTACCAAATCACCAATACCTTTGCAACAATCTTGCACATTCCACCAACTAAGCTGATAGGTTTAAATACACGAATATGAAAAGTTGGTGAAATCATTTCATTTTTTACTCATCTTCTAAATTATTCTTATTGTTTATGCTGCCGTATGGCCTATATCTTATTGGTTGAAATAACTAATTTCATAGAACGGCCAATTTTATTGTTAAACAATCAATTACTCCAAAAGCTTAAACTGTTATAGAATGAGCCAACAATGTATATCAATCTCTCAACACTCCCCCTCACATGTGACCCCAAACTCGCACTTGGAGAGACATAAACAACACGCAAACTCCAAATAGAGCAAAGTGCAATTTTGCGAATAAATGCAAATAGGGAGTTGAATCCAAAATCTCCCGTAACCAGGGCTATGATACTATATTAAACAATCAATTACTCCAAAAGCTTAAACTATTAGAGAATAGACCAACAATTTGTATCAAGCTCTCAACATTTATTACTATTGAGATTCAGAATCGAGATCAAATGTGTTATTACCCCTGTCCCATATATCACAAGCTTTCTGCTAATAACTTGGGCTTAAGCTTTCGCCATGTGGTGGGCTCTTTCTTCAGGTTCTTGGGAGAGCAGGCTTGGGGAGTTACATCAAACTTATGGAATTTCCTTAACCTAGACTCCATTGCTATACTCGGTTAAGATAGGTCCATGTTAGCAATTTATAAACGAAAAACTTATATTTTTATCTTTCTACTTATAGGTGGTGAAGATGATTTGGCTTTAAAGATGGATGCCATCATAGATGGTTGTAATGATATATGCCTAAAAAGTGAAACCCAAACTCAAGATAGGACTTGTCAACATTTTGAGGACAAAGGCTCACTTCAATATATGAAGAGGAAGAGATTATCCGAGGCCATCCTCACTTTGCGAAATCCTTGTCAGGCAAGTTGTGGAACTTGAGTTTCAATTTCTTTTTATTTCTTGTTCTCATGAAGTCTTCAGTATAATCATCGTGTTTTTCCACATCCTCAATATTATCGTATAAACAGATTGTTAAGATGACTCAAGGCACCTCGAAAGGGTCATCTTGCTGTATGATACGCACAGATTAATGATTGCTAGCTTCTGAAAATGATTAGAGGTTTCCTAGGTGGAGCATCAGTTTACCTCAGAAAGAGGAAGATGCTTTGCTTAAAAATTTGCGAAAAACATATGCTCTTTCAGGGCTAACAGGGGCTATCCCTTTCAGCTGAGACTATATAACTGCCCATAGAGTCATCAAATATTATGAACAGGTTAAATTGATCCAGCTCATACTGAGTTTCAACCACATTCGAAATATGTTCAATATTGTCAGACTGATACTCTTATAGTTGTTTGTCTTAGAGTCATGTAAGCTTAAATGTGCATGGTGTCTAGTGTCACCTTATTCTAGAAGTGTCCCATGGTGCCAAATTGTCATGGCCTTTAACTAAACATAAGAGGGGAAAAAAGGCCATCTCTGGGCTTACAAATGAGATTAACATCATGTACATTGTCTTTATATTTCCCTTTTAAAATACTTATCAAAAAATATTTATACCCCTTAATACATTAAATCTGCTGTGAAAATATTTTATGAAGTTCTTAGGAGTCATGTTTGGGATTCCATGCATTGGTCTTTACATACTAATTTTTATACAAGATTTTCACCTGGCAGGAATTGGATGATCTATGTTATGAGAACAATTGGACATTGCCAACTTATCGTGTATGCCCCTCAGATGGTAAGATACTTAAATTGGATCTCTGGATGTTGAAATACTAGCCTTGTGTTTTTAGCATATGGAAGAGGACAGTTGATTTTTTTTTTTTTAATATAAATCAACTTGTAACAGTGATTCCAACAGTAGCCAAAGCTGTGCTGGATTTAGTACTTTTTATGCTCCTTGTTTGCATGCATCAAACATTCTGTGATATTAAACCTTATTGGCAAAAACATTATTTTGATGATTTAATGTTTTCTGTTGGCCAAGTTTCCTTTCACTTAATTTCCTGTATATTGAGGTTTTTCAAGATGATGTTCCAGCCATATGGTTGGCCTTCTGGAGGAAGTTCTTGGGAGAATGACTAGTTCCGTTGTATCGAGCTTTCCTCTGCTGTCAATACTAATCCATTTTTCCCTTTCTTTTGGTCATTCTCATAATTGATGTAGCTTGCCTTTGAATATGGTTGCTATATGTTGGGATCTTTATTGTTTAGATTACATTTTTGAACTGAAACTAATCAGTCTTTTATTCCTTTCTCTAGGTGGATTTCTGGCTAATGTAACTGTGAAAGGGATGGATTTTGATTGTTCAGGTGGGAGCGTCATGTGTCAGACTCCACGTGAAGCAAGGGAGTCGGCTGCTTCACAAATGATTACCAAATTACAAAATATGGCAGGCCAAACCACCCAGTAGATTTAGCTTCTGTTAGAAAGGCTACCCCAGAATATAAGATCGGTAATGTGGACTAGTAAATGTGGACTAGTAAATCTTGTATGTATGGCTTTCACCTATTTGTATTGGGTTGCTTGCTTGCTTTTGCCCTTTTGTACTGTGTTACTTGTTTGACCCTTGTAAGGAGTGGTAGTTTTAAATGATTAATACAAGTATCCTTAAATCTAGGTATATTAGGACTAATTGATACAAATTAAGTAGTCCAATTGGATATGCTTTTGTTCTGTGTTCTCGCTTATGTTTTCTGAGTCTTTTTTTGTCTTCTAATGAATTCTAACTTTTGAAAATACTAAAAGCTAATAATATTTTCCATCAAGGGAGGTGAGGGGGGGTTGTTTTTAGAAATTTAACCATGTTGGATTTATTCTTAATGAGTGGTTATTTCATCCTTCCATATGGGGAGATCAACTATAGATTAAAGAAATAAAGACAAGTAATATTGAATGAAACTAAAGGGACATAACACAGACCATGCAACATGAAAACTAGGATAGGATAAAATATAGAAATAAAGATTTAGCAACATTGAATTAAATTGAAAGAACGTAACATTAACACAGACCATACAATATGAAAAGCAGCAGCAAATTTAAAGACAGGCTAGTGTATGTGACTGCCTTATTTCGTATAGCTGGCATTATGTGTGTAGAATTTAATCAAGCATTTTTTTCCTTATAATCAGATGGCATTCTCTAATATCTAACAGCGGATCGCAGACTATTCTTCTCTTCTTCCTGCAAAATTCAATCAAAGCACCGAATGCAAAGAAAGAGTGGAATTGAATATTCTGATGGTATGTAGATGAGGAGGGGGGGGGGGGGGGGGGGGAGTATGAATTCAAAACAACATAAAACATTTGAATATTAGTAGAATGTCAATTGTTCTTACCTTGTAACCCACCCTTGGGAGAGGGTGTGACCCACCGTGTATGGGGTCCACATGGTGAGTTAAAAGGCAGGACATATTGACAAGTAATTTATTGATATTGTTTTCAAGTGTTGACCCAAGTGTGTTCAAACGATCATGTCTATGCAAACAAACAAATAACATCATTATCATCTTCTACTTTTTTCTTCTCATTTCACGAACACAGGCGTGAAAGCTAGAGGAATCTAAAATGCCAAGTAGTAGAAAGAGGTATTCTAATATAAAAGAATGAAAATTTGCAAACTGCCTGGGGAGAAAAGAGAGAATTTATCATATGGGGGCTCGAAGGTCGGAACCCCTCTTCTTGTCCTCACTCAAATGAACAACTTGCTCAATGTTCTTTAATTGTAGATTCCCTTCTGAAAGCTCCATTTTCGGCAAGAAAAGCCAACAATGATCACAAAGATATTTTCTATGCTAGAATATGTCGCTACACTTGCACCTACACCTGCACCTACACCATCACCTGGTCCATTTATAAAAAGAGAAGGGCTTGGCACATCAATCAAGTGGTTAGGCATATTTGTGCCCATTTATAAAAGGGCCGCCCTTGGCACAACATACAAGTGTAGGACCTGGGTTCATCAAGATCCATGGGCATGACACAGTCCATGAGTCATGTTGTTTTATACCTGGGTTGTGCTTCTCAGAAACTATCATCCTAAGGTGAAATGACAATCCATTAGAATAATCAATGTTGTTGCTAGCCAAATTTTAAAATTAGTAGTCCATTTGATACATGCATATGCATTGGAGAAGCCTTTTAAGTTAGGTATTATATATTAAAGCATAATTTTGTCATTTTAAACTAATGTTTTTTAAAAAAAAATTGTTATATCGTGTGTCATGTTCATATGGTTGTTGTAAGGACATGGACTATATGCACGAGTACAACAGGGCCTTGCCAAGAACAGTGTCTTTGCCAAGAACAGTGTCTGTGCCAGCCCGACACAACCCAATTTAATTTATATCCATAATTATCAAAATAGAACTGAACTATCATCATGCACCCATCTACTCTCGTGACATTGAAAAAATGAAGAGCAGAGGAATCCTATACTCAATTTAATAAAGTGGTAATTACTTAATAAATCAAAAGTTGGACAAATTGACTCACCAGTTGATTTGTATCTCTCACTAATCTCCAGTATGATAAGAATCTCGTGATGCATTAAAATTGTCCTTTCTTTTCTTTTCTTTTTTTATTTATTTATTTTAAGTGACGCCAAGCAACCTGGCATTACATGAGTACAAATTCAGAACTGGTTTCAGACTCATGCCAATAAAACAATTAGTATTACAGCTCAAAAATTTCTTAGGTTTATAATAGTATCCGCTCAAACGTATGAACTCCCGTGTATTTAAATCACACGGCAAATAAATTGTACAAAACAATCATCACCCTCCATTCAACTGACATGTTTTATTCTTTTAATTTAAAAAAGAAAAAAAGAGAGAAAGGCTAACTCTGACCCTAGAATAACAACTTGTCGGCACCGGCGACGCCGACTCCAGCACGTTTGACCGAATCGAACAAAGAAATCACCATTTTCCGGTGATGAATTGGACGCAAAAGCTCTTCGTGAAGATCGATCTCGACATCGGAGACTCCTATTTCTTTGAGCCGAAACCCTAACTTTTCGCCTACTCTTGAAGCGATCCTGGCATCCCAGAAATTGTGTGAGCGCGGGAATCGGTTAAGCTTGGCTCGGTAGTGGGCGGCGAATTCTTGCTCTGATGATGAAGCCATAGCCACGATCGATTCGGTCCTAGCGTTGGTCACCTGAGCCGTGATCTTTCGGCAGCTTAGGGCCAGCCGGAGGAGGTGGTGATGATTGGTGCTAGTCATTTTATAGGGAGACAGAGCATAGGGACGGAAATCTGGAGTTGCAGTATTTATATTTTATATCGAATGGCGTATGATGTGTATCAGTATGCGTGAGTATTTATTGAGATGCGACCTCAAAGGACCTTCCAACGGTGTTTGTCTAATTGATTTAATCGAACCTTCTAACCTTTACAATTAGGGGTCATTGCAAAATAATGGTAAAACGCTTTGGTCATCACGTAATAACGAGAAAATGTTTGACTCATAAAATAATTATTCTATACTAAAATTAAGTTTGTATTTAGTCTATTTCATGAATACACTTAAAAGTAATACTATTCATACCATAAAATTTTATCAAATTTTCTTATTTGCTGACGTAAAATTTTCTTATCTGCTAACGTAACTATTCAGGTACTAGTCAATTAAGCTACTTGGTATCTACGGGTACTAGTCAATTAAGCCTTTTAGTACTAATCAATTAAACTTCTTGGACTCACCTGACATGACTAATATCAATATGCTGAATTCACTAGCACCAAGAACAGTTACTTCAATAAGTAAATTTTTTTGATAAAATGTTAAGGTAAGGATAACTCTCTTTCTTCTTTTCTTTTCCTTTTTTTTTTTTCTTTTTATTTTAAATGTGTAAGAAGCACCACTAGAATTACCAAAGCGGGCAGTGTCAAGTGTCATTACTTATTTGTTCTTGTAAAAAAGAAGCAAGACTCAAGTCAATCATTTTTTCCTAAAATAATTTATATTTGTGTAACATAAAAAAAAAAATTGTGCATTTCAAATTTCTCTAAATGGGGTGACAAATGAATTTTTTGAGAATTTCTTGATAGAAACATTCGTACATTTCTAAATAATACTTATAAATAACATTTTTTCCGGTTAAAAAAAAAAAAGAAGTAAAATGATCTGCAAAACTACAAATTATTATATAAGAATAAATAATAAGAGCCATTATTTAGTGGAAAAGTGAAATTATAAGTTATTAAACTTAATAACTAAACTCGACTACTTCTACAATTTCTCTCTAATAATGTTCTAGACTTTGTTTTAATTTCTATTGGATCTCACCATTTGTGAAATTCACTTGATGCTCTTCTTGTATGTGAGAGAAATAAACTCTTTCTATTTCAAATGTTCTCTTCATTTTATTTGAAATGAGAAAACACATACTTAAATTTGTATATTTATATGTATAATTAATCTATGTTTCTTTTTTTTTTTTGGTAAATCAAGGCGCAAAGTCATATTAAAAGGACTAAAAAATGTTTATATATTTATATGTGTGTATATGTATATTTATTTTTTTTTTGTGTTAGGTTTTGATTGAGCCTTAGAGCTTTTAGAGGGCTGTGATTAACCCTTATTTCCAATAAACTTAAATCTCTAAGTTGAAAATAATGCAAAGAAAATAATTTTTCAATGCTTGATTATCATGAAAAAAATAAGAGGAAAAATATATTATTGGAATTAACAAAAAGTTTTTAACTTTATATTTGGATTTTCTTTTCTGTTTCTAGAGGTTAACTATATTTGAAAATTTTTTATTTCTAATTTATTTAAATAGGAAATAATATTTGAAATATTTGGGATTGTTAGTGCTCAAAATAGTCATGAAACGGTGAAAAGGTGAAACAAAACATGCTTTAAATGTTTGAATAAATGTGATTCAATGAATCTTGTTTAGACTTTATCCTCCTAGATTAATGATAAAAGCATGTTACAAAGTGCAGCACATTTTTGGTGCATCCACCCTACCCTGCCCAAGGGGGAAATTTTTGAATGGACCGGTGGTATAATCACATTTCAACGTGCCTTTCTAATGATATTTTGTTATATGGCATATGACTCGTCTTATTTAATGAGACATAATATATGTGACAGAGTATAATTAAAAGAACACAATATCACATGTTATACCGAAGTAATAAAAGAATATCTCTGCCCAAGGATCCAATGGTTGTGAATTACAATAAGTTCCAAATTAAGCAATTGTTATTCCGAATGGCAATTGGGTGGGGTGGCTCTTCCCAAACCCTGACCCCGTTTATATTATCCGCCCCGTCCTGTCCCGCCCCGTTTAGAGATTTACTCCTATCCTGACCTCGATTCTGTTTATATTCTTCGACTTTACTTCGTCCCGTTCCGTCCTGCCTCGAACTTTAATATATATATTTTTTAAGTAAGTTAAAAACTTTTATTTTGATAAGTAACTTAATTTTTTTTTTTTTTGCCAAATTAACTAATACAAAAATATTATGAGTGTTATATGAAAAATTTTAAAATTAATTTTATATAGTGTTATTTATTAGTAAATATAGTATATATAAAAATAAATAAAAAACTCAATATATAAACAGGGCGGGGTCGGGAAGGGGTGACCATCTCCCGTACCCGTCCCAAACTCGACAGAGTTTAAGACACATTTTGACTCTGTCCTGATTTTATTTATAAATATCCTATATTCGTTTTATCAGAGACAGGATGAGACAAATTGTTATTCCGAATTGTTATTTACAAGTATTCCTTCCCCATGAAGAAATGTCTTGATCTCTCTTACATATATAAATGTTTCAAATGCAGTCAAAGACAAAACAAACACGGCTCTATGAAAATGACTAGAGTAAAAATAATATATGTATTTGTATAGATAATAAGTCCATTCCCAAAATCCCAAATGGACAAGACACCATGATAAACAAGCAAAAATACAATAAGGGTTAGCTTTCTTTTATAACCAAAACGATACACATATATATATATATGTTTGTTTTATCAGGACAGGATGAAATAAATTATTATTCCGAATTGTTATTTACAAGTATTCCTTCCCCCTGGAGAAATGTCTTGATCTCTCTTACATATGTAAATCTTTCAAATGCAGTTAAAGACAAAACAAACACGGCTCTATGAAAATGACTATAGAGTAAAAATAATATATGTATTTGTATAGATAATAAGTCCATTCCCAAAATCCCAAATAGACAAGACACCATGATAAACAAGCAAAAGTACAATAAGGGTTAGCTTTCTTTTATAACCAAAACGATACACACATATATATACGTATATATAATCTTTATATATCAAAACAGTAATCTTCCTCTTTTGCTTTCACTGGGCAACTGGGCAGAACCTTT
This sequence comes from Nyssa sinensis, assembly GCA_008638375.1. Lineage (NCBI taxonomy): Eukaryota > Viridiplantae > Streptophyta > Magnoliopsida > Cornales > Nyssaceae > Nyssa > Nyssa sinensis. The sequence goes on along the minus strand of CM018045.1, from coordinate 1,130,290 downwards.
TATATATATATATATATATATATATATATATATATATATTACCCAATTGCATAAAAGGAAAATAAAAATTTAAAACAGACCATAAAGATGAACAACAAATTAAAGAGAATAAAAAGAGAAATACAAGAAAAAAATTCTAATAAATTACCCATTCTCAATGCATATAAATGTAAAATATATAAAAGACAAATCCCATTTTTCTGTGTGTTGTGGGCACTTGCTAGAATCAACAAACTTAAAAGCTGTAGTCCGGTTTGAACACACTCTTGCTCAATGGTTTTGAGCTATCCCTCAAACCCTTCAACCCTCCATTTTCGGTCCCTTTTTCTTCACCAGCTTCAGTTGCTTCTACTTCTTCTTCTTGGGTGGACTCGAAGGCTGGGTGGCTTAGAATGCAATTGAGCAGTTGGGCACCCCTCAGAGCATTTGTCAATGGCAAGTGACCCTCAGGTGTGTCATCGTTGAGTTCCCAGATGAACTCAGTTGGGAAAGACCTGTAGTTATATTGCTGAACCTCTGTGTCGAGCTTCTTCATCCAACCAACCTTGAGGAAGAACTTGCTGAAGTCTTTTTTTGCTCTGTTCCATATCTTCTTTTGAACACTGTACCCAAACTTGTTGTTACTGTGTTCCCTCCAGAGATCATCTATGGTCTTGAGATCAGTTTCTGGGATGAATTGGACCTCGGAGAAGAACACGTAGCCCCGCTTTTGGGCTGCTTCGCCAGCGAGGAAGATGAGGAGGCGGCGGGTTTCCTCGTCCGCTTGCCGGAAGTTTTTAGCAGAGAGGTGTTGTTCTAGGACGTCAAAGGAGGGAGTTTTGGAGGTGGAGGGAGTGGTGGGGAAGGAGGAGGAGGTGGTGGAGGAGGAGAGAGAGAAAGTGATGGAGGAGTGAGACTGGGAGAGAGAAGGGGTGGTGGTTGTGGTGGATTTGAGGAAGAGAGAAGAGGAGGAGACGGCGGAGGAAGGGCAGTCAATGGAGTGACGCCTGCGGAGAGAGTGGTGGTGGTGGTGGTGGAGGGACTGGGAATAGTTGGCGGCCATCTTGAGAGAGAGAGAGAGGGGGGGTGTGGAGATAGTGTGGGGAAGCTCAGGAAATCATGAGGAAAGAGAGGGGAGTATGAAGGAATATGATTGATCAGATTGAGATATGGAGAGTTGGGTTTGGGCTCTTTTGGGAGATAAGAAATGGGTGAAGAGTGAAGATGTCATCAGGAACAATATGGAGGAGGAATCTGATTGGCCAAATATGGGTGACGCTAGATACTCTCTCTCTATCTCTCTAAATATATAATATTGATCAATGCTACGATTCCATTTTTTTATCCCATTCCATATCTCTTACATTTTAAATTTTTATTTTAAATGATATGATATAAATGTAAAAAAATTATATTAATGATATAATTTTAAATATTATTAATAATTTAATATTATATAATGTCACACTATTTAAAATAAAAATTTAATATATAATTTTAAAAAACATACCATTATTCGTGAGAAAAAGATATCAAAGTGGGATAATCTTTGTCCCTTCCTATGGGTTTTGACTCTTGTTTTATTCATTGAGTTGCATTAAATTACCAATCTAAACTGTTGAGTTTCTTGGTTCTGTCATTATAATATTTCAAATAATAAGGGTTCAGCTCATTGAATGTTTCCCTTTTGTTTAGCATTTCTCTTTGTTTTTTTGTTTCTTGTTTTCCTTGAATAACATCAAAATATTAATAATTTAGCCACCATCAAAATATTAAAATCAAAGTTAAGTTTCTAATGCTCAATTTGGTGTAAAAGTTAACTAAGAGGAAACAAAGACAGCAACAATGGGATGAATAGGAGACCCATATTTCATTTTGGAGGGCCAAAATTAACTTTTACACAAGGTCTCTATCAATTCGAGCATGATTATGCTCAATGTATTAAATAAGTAATTTATTTTTCACTCAATTAATCCAAATTTAATTCATTCTAAATTCTAGCTTTATTGAAGAATTTGAAATTTACTGGTTTTTTTTTGTTAGTTTTTCAAAAAAAAATCAATAACCTTTTCCCCCCTCAAATTCTAAATTTGGCTGTTTTTTTTCTTTTAAACTATACCACTATTCTAAATTTATGGGAGTCAAATCGTTTAGAAAAAATGTTAAAATATAATGAACTTTCTAACTCTTAGATACAGGGTGATGGGACCTATATATATTTATTATAGTAGGTCTCGCGGCCTTGTATCTAAGGATTAAGACACTTACATGCATTTATTATAGTCGGTCTCGCGACCTTATTTATATACATTTATTATAGTGGATCTCGCAACCTTACACAACTAAGATTTCAAAAATCAATTATATATAACATTACTCAATAATTTAAAACTAATTTTAAAGAAATTATTGTAAAGAAAATGAACCCATCTTAATGATAAGGATTCAGAAAATTCATACAGAAAACTAGATGCTTCGTAAGTTTGGGTAAAATTTATACTAAGAACTAATTTGGTGTAGCATGCAACTCTCCAGATTAAGATGGGTTCATTTTTTCTCTATGCCATCCCTGCCAAACACACACCTACTTGGAGATTTTATTTACTCACCTAATGATAGGGAAGAGTCTTCATGGAAGCCTCACAACAACCCGTCGTTTAGTGGTGGGGGTAGAAAGGTGCCCTTCCTCACAAAAACATTATATTACTTTTCGACATGCCACCTTTGGTTTCATTTGTTGTCTTCTCAAATAGGCTTGGCTCTTTCATGCTATGCTTTAATAAACCTATAGGCTATAGGCCACCAAAATTTTGGAAATTTCTACTCGGAACCTCAATGAGATTTGAGTACTTAATTCATCTTCAAGAATGTCTCTTTTTTCAAAATTGAAAAATGTGTCTTAAAAAACAGTCTTTTTTTTTTTAATTAAAACTGAAAGATGTTCTTTTAATAGGGACGCCCTTTGGCCAGTGACAACCATTGACTTCAAACATAAGAAGCTACAAACTTACAGAATCCAACCATGGTTTAACATAAACTAGTTTGATTTAGAAGCTAGAAATTCAACATGTTCCATTCTAAATGAACCAATAATGAGAAAGTACTCATATGAACAAAAAAGAACTCGTAAAACTTTACGCAAAACTTAAAAATGTGATGTATAATGAGATGGCATATCCACACAACACAATCATTCCTCTGCTTCAAACTTCTCCCGTTGAACTGTCTTAAATTTTATAGTACAGAGAAGGGAAAAATTTGCCACCAGAGATGAGGGTGGACTCTAGACAGCTCCAAGAACACATCAGATTCCTCAATCAGCAAAAAAGATTCGAAAGAAATAATATATTGTACTTGATTCTTCCCAGCTTCTCCAAACCATAAAGCATTTGAGAATTCCCCATGTAGGTTACTAACAAAAAAAATGAAGCAGTCTGCAACAAAGCATTTTTTGCAAGTTGTATAGATCATAAACCAACTATTTGGGGGGTTTATCTGCATGTGGCGGTGCCTTGTCAGTCACTGTAGCAGAGTTTGCCGACTCTTCAGCTTCAACTAGTTTACGGAGTCTCTCTTGAAGGACTCGAACTTTGTCCTCGGTCTTGCGGAGCTTTCTCCATCTGTAGGCGGTCCAGAGGCCAAGTCCGCCATATACAAGAATATAGGAGCCCCATACATAAGGGTAAGTTTCTGCATTCTCTTTGATTTTCCGGTACTGTTCTTCTATCATCCCGCTCCAGCCAACAGCCGAAGGGCTTGCTGCATGCTGATCATCTTCTCCCTTTTGCTGGGTTGACATTTTCCGATGTGTGTGGCCACTGACAAGATCAGAAAACAACAGAAGATAATCCTCTAGGTATTTTGTTGCTCGGCTGAAGATGGGCACAACAGTAACAGGAGTTACATAGAGGCATATAGCAGTTGTCTGATATCCAGTCATTAAGAAAATTTAAGAGAAGTATTTTGTATTGCTGACCGTAATTATGTAATACTAAGTACATGGTCAGGCACACTCATGAGCATAATCTGCACCACAGTCAACTTAACATATTCCAAGTATGCTTAACATTTTGACCAAACTACACACAATCAAAACTTTTGTTCGCTCTGTGAAATAAATCACATCATTGGTTTTCATCACTACACTATAATGAAAATTAATGTTAATGGAGCTTGGGACAAGGGATTGAGTGAGCTGGGACAGACACTGATCGGGAATGAGGAAGGGGCAATAAGTAAGTGGGGCTCTAGTGCTAAAATGGTGGAAACTTCGGCTATCCGAGAGGGTTTCCAGCTTTCCAAAGAAACAAAAATCTATATGTGCAAAATAGAAAGTAACATGAAGGAAATAATTGAATACCTGCAGAAGACTCTGGGGTAACTGTTTAAACAACAGTTAAACTGGAACTAAGTCTTCTGCATGAAACAAATTAAAGTAGCTTTCTGTAATTTCAAAAACTTGAGGCTACCAATAAATAAATGACCCAAAAACAGCAATTAAAAAATGTCTTCAAAAAGGGCAACAAAAAGCCACTGTGCCATTTCCGTGATTACTGCCAACTAGAGAGGGATAAAAAAACACTTATCTCAACTGGGAACTCAGCCTAAGTTTGGGCTTATCAGATAATATTTTCTCTTAGGCTCCTGTGAGTGCTGTTGTTTATCTCCTCTGCTCTTGTGGCTAGGAAGTAGTAGTTACTCTTACTCCTCTTGTTTGGTAGCTTTGGCTCTAGCCAAGCTTCTGGGTTGGGCTTTGTTCCCTCTCTCTATGAGTCTATGTGCATATGATTCTTTTGTATTAATATACTTTCCCCAGTAAAAAAAAATTACTCACCTAGCAAAATGACCAAGGATGATTTGAGAACTATTCAATAACGAAAATAATTTGGTGAACAATCAAATAGCCAGTGATAACTAAATTTGGTCCCCGGTATATAGAATGATATGGTATAGTTCAAAATGAAGTCAGGTTTAAACACACATTTTGCACTAGTTCGGATACTATTTTTCCGATGATCATAGATTACCAATTCTAATTTTCGTGTCAAACGGGTAAAACTTTGTGTTTTGAGATTCAATTTACAGATACATGCGTACCACGGACCATCTTCTTGACTGCCTCAGGATAAGTTCTGAGCATGAAGCACTGGAGCTTGCAGATCGGGTTGAAGCTTCAATGCATACATGGAGACGTAAAGCACGCCAAAGCCATTCGAAATCATCATGGAACATGGTAAAGGATCTCATGTCTGACACTGACCAGAATGACAAAAATCATGTATTGGCGGAGAGATATTTTATGAAAGTCAAACAAAGTCGCACTCTTATTTGTGTTTGTGTATTTTGAGTGTCCGAACTCCGAAGTAGTCCTTCGACTCTTTAAGGAGCAATCTAAAATCTAAAATGGTGCTCCATTTCAGTCTTGAAAATTTATCACAGGTGCCTAATTTTCACATACCAAAATATCTAAGTTGTGCCTCAATGTGATTTCCTTAACACTAACCATAGAGAGAGCAAGCTTGAACCTTATTAATTAGCCTTTCAAGACAAAAGAGGCAAGGAAGAAGATTAGAGACGTAGGAAAATACTAACCTTTATCTAGATTCATCGTCCCCGGAGCCGGCAAGCCACGTCGTAATAGCTTGTATGGCTGTATAAGGTTACATAGGGTTTCCTTAACAGGCTCTGGTTCGGCTATGAGAGGAGAACGATGGCTGCTATCGTTATAAACCTAATACTAATCTAAATTTGTTTATTTTGTACATGAGCCATTTGGGTTTATGTATTTTTTTATAAAAGCATTGATATTATTATTTATACCCTTCTTTTATATGTAATTCTAAATATATTTTATATTTATCAATTAAATGTATTTTTTTTTATACATAAAGGTTTTTTTTTTTTACAATTAATCGGTGATAATTCTCTCAAATAAATGATAAATACGCCTAAAGGTAGTAGCAGGTCTAGGTCTTGCTTGGCATTTTGTTACTATTGTCTCACAAACTTTTGATAAACATAAAATAGTTGCTCTATAATTCTAATAGGTGTTTCAAGCTTAAGCTTCATTCTTTGAATTATTATACTTTCCAACCTATCTAAGAAGTTATACAATAACTTTTTAAGTTAATGGAAACTACAGTCCCCCGCATACATAACATCGTGTTCTTTTTCAACATCAGAGAAAGTTGAAAGTTTTGACTCAATAGCAAATCGTGTAGATACAAGAGTTGTCGGACAAACACACTGAGTTGTTGGTGAGCCTTCCCACATATTTTATGTCCTTATTTCTTATGTCAGCTTCAGTTGAGAGGAGGTTGGATAAAATACAAAAGTACTTCTTAGGGGAGAGCAAAGAGGAGGGAAAAAAAAAAAAAAAGCTTCACTTATTCATCCAGGACTTAAATACAACCCCAGTTGAAGGTGGTTTGGAAATCAAGGAGCTGAGAGTCTTCAATAGAGCTTGACTTGGCAAATAATTGTAGAGATTTTCAGTACAGAGAGAGGCTAAATGGGGGCGGATAATAGCAGCCAAGTTTGGGTGGGAGCTAGAGGGTTGGATTTCAAGTGAGGTGGAGGGGCCCTGTAGGATGAGTTTGTGGAAAACAATTTGGAAAGGAAAGGAGGGTTTCTTTAGTTGTACTTGTTTTGTTACTGGGACTGTGCTAAGGTGCATTTTTGAAAGGATGTTTGAAGTGGAGATGTTCCCCTAAAAGATAGGTTTCCTCACATTTTTCAGATCCCTTCAGACCCTGAGACTATGGTGGTTACATTTCCTTCGCTAAGGGGGGTTTTGTGCTGGCTCCTTGTTTTGAAGAGATTGTTGAGAATAAGAGATGGGAGATGGAAGAAGCTATGAGCTTGTTGGGATTTCTTCAGTGTTTCGAGCCTAGAATTGATGTTCCAGACTCTCTTATTTAGAAAAAGAAGAGAAGCAAAGAATTCACGGTGTGTTCTTTCTATAAGGAGTTCGTTAGAGGAAGGAGACAAACATTTTCCTCGGAAATTTGTGTGGTGCTCGAGAGCCCCTGTGAATGTAGCATTCTTTGCGTGGTCTATATCTTGGAGGTCAATATTGACTTTGGCTTTTGTTTGGCCAACAAATGCAACATGTGCCTAGAAGAAGAAGAAGAAACAATTGACCATCTTTTTATCCTCTGTTCATTAGCAAAGGAGATGTAGTCTCTTCTTTTTTTTGTTGTTTGGTTGCTTTTGGGCTATGGGGTGCGGGCGGCCAAAATTAACTTTAGTAGAAGTAGTTAAAAAATATATGGAAGTAGGTGGTTTAACGAAAAGAATTGCCTTAAATAGAAAAGAATAGCGAAATAGAATCCATGGCCCAAATAACTAGGATAAGGCTTTACTAAGTTGAGTTGAGTTGGTTGCTTTTGGGCTATGCCAACTTCAGCTATGGATCATTTGAGGTCAGGGGATATGTTAATGGGAGTAAGAGGAAAGAGTGGAAGTTAGCCCCTGTCTGTCTTTTTTGGAATTTATGGTGGGTAAGGAATAGAAAAAGTTATTAAGGGCGGATTATGTCTCTTCATAGATTTGATGAATGTTTTTTGAAATTTCTATACTTTTGAGTCAAGGAAGCATACCCATCATATAAAGATTCTTTAGTAGAGTTTTTGGGAGACTTGAAACTCTAATTTCGGTGAGTCAGTCCTTTTTGTATACAATGTTGCCCCCATCGGGCGCTTTATTAATACAATTTTCTTATTAAAAAAAGGATATAGTCCTAGCCACGGTTTATGTCTTAGACGGTCTTAGAGAGAGAGAGAGAGAAATATTATGTTTCAAGCCATTTGTCATGTTTGGCACATTCTTTATTATAGCCTACATCTTCTCCTTTGCCAAGCTAGCAAGCACTAGCTCCTCAACTAGCACCTCCACCAGGTTATTTCTTCTCCAAATGACTAATTTCGTTTGATACATGTGCTAGCATTTACCAACTATCCCCTGTACATTTTAACTCCAATAGACAGGGATTACCCTACATCATATTCCTTTCCCAAGAAGGAAAGGCGGTAGCATCCAAATTCACACCTTGGTGTCTTTGGGTAGGAGTTTGCACTCTCAAGCCCTTAATTACCATCTCTCTCTCTCTTCCTTAGCTTTCACCAAAGGTGATCTTTTCAAATTCCCACCATCTTACATATATTACCTTTTCAACAAGAACCCTAATTCACACCCACAATTATCATACTACTCTAAGTTGGCATCATCTTTCTTAATGTATGTTGCATGGACACAACCATCAATAAAGAAACATTAGCACAAACTTCTTAAAAAATGCCATTTAGTATGACGCATATATATATGTGTGTGTGTGTGTGCGCGCGCGCACGTGTGCATGCACAATATTTAATAGGTACATGTGTATTTGTATATTAATATATACATGTACCTATTTTTTAAAGATAGCATTTTGAAATTATTTTTCTTTTGGTGTAAAGAAACAAGTCTTATGTTTTTAGATTCATATATGAATTTTTTGGGGGGAACTTAGGTTTCAATTGTGTAGCCATTCCCCTTCTTTTGTGTATTTATGTGCCTCACTTGGGCACCTTAATACAAGTATACTTTACTAATAAAACAAATACATACATGTACAATTACGGTGACTCCGATCCTCTTCCCACCTCCACTCTTTTGATTGAACTTCCATGTATATTAGCTCTATTTTAAATATGGTCAAACTTTTGGTCCCTAGGGTGGGAGTTGAACCTGAAACCTTGGGAATATGACTCAAGCCTCTTAGCAACTCATCCAACCCTAAGGGTTAACTTTTTTATAAATTTTATATTTATTTAAACCTATAATTTGATTTTTTTTTTCTTCTTACAATTGTATTATTTTACAATCCTAAATGAAAGTAGAATCCCAATATTCAAGGTTTGTTGGTCACATGTTGGGGAATGTGCAATAAGTGGTGGTCAAGTATCCAAAATTATGATTTTTTTTTAACATAATAGGCACTAGCAAGGTGCATTAGAGAAATGTTCAAAGCTTCGAAAAATGTTAGGATCCAAAAAGTTTCTAACACAAACACAACTGCTTCTTAGAAGTGTCAATGCTTCTTAGCTTTTAAGACATTCTTGTAATTCATTACAAAGTTGCAACCCTCATCTATCTTGCAACTTTTTAAGGCTCAACATTTTGCCATTTTATTGTATTAGAGTGATGAGGACTCAAAGTTAAGAATTTGGTAAGTGAATTCATACAGAAATCGCAAAAGGTGAATCCAGCTCAATTTCAGCAAGCATTGTGATAATAATGAAAACCCTTCCATCCATTTGCAACACATTACCTCAATTTTCATTGTGATGCCAAGAGAGTAAATGTTAGTTTAAGATACTTGTTATTATAGGATCCTAAATAGAATGTAGCACTGACAATCATATAGCAATGCATCAAGAATTGTCTGCCATGATAACCAGATATATTCGTCCCAAAAACTCACTGTAAAAACTGTTCCAGGGTATCATGACCACTAACATGGATATTGGTTTAAAAATAGATACAAGGCGAGTTCAACATAATGAACTACAAACAGCATCAGCGCTTAAAACAATCTCAAACCCAAAAGTGATGTATGTCAGACACAGCAAAACATGATACACAACCGAATGTGTGCATAGCGAAGTTCACAGCTTCAGGTGTTAAGAGTTCAAACAATGCCCGTGAAGATGATCTATAACGCTTACTGATTTCTGGTAACTATGTGCACGGAAAAACTATCAAAAATCAAATTCTTTTACTTGAAAAATAAAGTAAATAAATAGAGCAATTGATCTTCATTTTCAGTCCAAATCTGACAGTAAAGGTCACAAATCAACACTTAATTCAATAATCATAAACCTGATCCAAACAAAAAAGGAGAGAACAACCAAGAGCCGTTGAATATAATTGAAAACAGAAATTCAAATGTGAAATCAAGATTGAAATTGAAATTAGTGTGAAAGGGGGAAAAAAGATGGGAAACGGTTTGAGAATTTACCAGCTATCACTAGGTGATCAGAAGAGCTTTTAATAGTCTGAAACTGAGCTAAAAAATTCGCCATGATCAATCAATCGAAACCATGTGTCAGATGTACAGAGTAGAGATCGGTTCGAAGCCAAGCAGTGAAACAAACTAAGCAGTTGTTATAACAGTTTGAAGTGTAAACCTAGAGACTCTGAGATTCATATATTTATGAGAGAGAGAGAGAGAGAGAGAGAGAGAGAGAGAGAGGCGGTGACTTTTCAACTGCGCTGGTTCATTTGCTGTACGGCGCATCGACGTGGCAAATTGCTTGAAGTTTATACCCTAGGGTTTGTTTTAAACTGTTTTTTACTAGAATAGGACTATTTTGAAGTTATTTATAAAAATAATTCTTTTAAAAAATATATTTTTTTGAAAGATGTTTTTAGTGTGTTATTTTTAACAAAAGAGTTCGCCCAACAAAAAAACCTATGAAAGAGCCCGCGTCATGCGCTCATTGCGTCTACTTCTTCAAACCCTATGAAAATTATCAAATCGACTGTTGACATTGTTCATTGCGTCACGCGTTCAATCCATTCAATCGACCATTAAAAATGAAACCACCAAATTGACTTGATTTTCAATTCTTGAAACTATGAAAACTTGACAGATTTAGAAATTTCGAAAACAGGCGGCGCGAGTGACAATAATGGTTTCAAGTACACTAGTCATGGAAAGAAACGATCGAAGCTCTACAAAGAAAAAGAATTGTAGATAGATGCAAAGTTGATGATCAAAAATCTGAGAGGTTTGATTTTATGTAACCCCTCAGATGTTCGATTAATTGCAAATATAGCCACCAGTTTCGCCTCACAAATCTAGCTCGGCGTCGTTGTGAGAGTCCGCGGCCGGATCACCACCTACAAAGGTACTCTTCAAATTACGGTTTATGATGTTGTTGTTGAAAGGGATCTGTTAAACCACCAACTCATCTAAAATCTTAAGCTACTAAAAAAGGTGTAACTTTATTATTATATTCTCTAACACGCTCCGCTCCCTCACGTGTGGCTACTTTGAGCCTGCACGTGTTAATTCATATTTTTTCAGGGTGACGGTGAGGTTTGAACTCATGATCTTTTGCTTACTCATGTTAAACCACCAACTCGTCTAAAATTTTAAGCTATTAGAGAGAGTGTAACTTTATTATTATATTCTCTAACAGGATCCGAGTGTAGAGATCTTGCACTGGCTGGATTGTATTAAGCTGGCTCGTAAGTGCTACGATGTCATGCCTCGCTGCAAATAGAACAACAAATTACGATTATATTAATCGATATATATATTTACAATCACTTTTGCTTTGTTGTTGTCTATGATTTTCTTTCTTACTTTGTTCTAATTCATGTGTTGAATATTCTCAAAGATTTTCCTGATTGATATTATCAGCCATGTTCTCTGTTTTTTTCCCCTATTCAATTAAGTCCTAGGAATAGGACCCAGAATAACTAATGAAGATTTCTAAAGACCTTTAGATCTCAACTAATTAGGGTCACCACACAAATCACTTTCTTGCTATTCTTTGAAATTCATGTTCATGTGGCATGACTAAGGTTCCTCTTCCTTTTGCTGGATTACCTAGTGTTAGAATTAGCACTACATAATAAAATATAAAGAAAAGTAGTAAACTTGAATATTTTCAGTTCTGTAATCAATAGAGGCATGGAATACTTTTGAAGATGTTGAGTGACGAGGAGCATGCATATTGAAGATGAGGCTAGCATGACAATAGAGTTAAATTTTAAGAATTTAAAGGCTGAAAATGCTTCAAAAATAAGTCATTACTGATTGGTTTATGATGCTGACTTGTCATACAGAGACTCTTTGTTGTGGGGAGCCCTATGGTGGAACTGAATCATCCAATTGCGCCAATACAGAATCTATTCAAAAAAACTTGTATTTTATAAAGTGTTTAATTCAGCACATTACAGATGACATTTTGAGATGGGTGTATGTTGTATTTTGTATAGGATCATTTTTTGGATTTTAGTGACCTATGCTTTCTGATTAGTCAACTCTGAAGGATGAATTAGCTTTAAAATGCTAAGAAAATGTAAATGTCAATGATATGTTGAAAGTAGAAGCGCGTCTAACAAGCTTATTTATGTTGAAACTTTTTTGTGATTTAACTCAACATTAAGTTACAACAGACATATTTTACGTATATTTTACAATACACAGCTCACCGGGATTCGTTAGCAAGCTGCAAACATCTGAAGTTTAACCATGGTTTTAGCATCTTCACCTGTGTGGCTGTGTTTGCTAGTTAGCCCGTCACTGTTTAGTTTGGTAATCACAATCAAGATTTTGCTTCCGATTCCTACATAATTGAAATGACCTCCACCTTGGTGGTTACTCAAGGAAGTTGTGATTATGGTTGTATTACTCTCTGATTCAACCTGACACTTCAGGTTGAATGAGTTTTGGCAGCGTTGTACTACAAAATCAGGTATTTCATACTAGAAAGAGTAGTTGAAAGAAAATATTTTTTTAAAAAAAAAAAAAATAGCAAAAGTACTATTTGTGGTTATAAATATCGCCTTTTATTGAGAACAAAGATTGAGAATTCAAGAAATTTGTTGAATCTTCTTGTTCACTTCACTTTTATTTTCTTTTCTTTCTTATATCATTCGGGCCAAATTCAATCATCTTGTTTTCAGGGTCCTTTATTTGACAGTGAACTTCATTTGGTTTATAACTGCATTAAGTTTCACTTGGGAATGTCATTTCATTTTGATAGTGCATGGTATTGGTAAATGTTTTAGATCTGTTGCTATCATATAATTGTAACTTTAAAAAAAATTGTCCTTTTTTATGAAGATATTGAATGTTATTCTGTATGAAGGTTCACACAGGTTACAACAGACGTGGAGGAGAAATCTGTTATAATTGGTGAGCGGAATAGGGTTGCAACAGAGGCACTTCAAAGAGCAATTGACGAAGGCCACAATAAGATTGCTATACTGTATAGAGGTGGGCACATGCCAGACTTGGGGAGACGACTCCGAGAAGAGTTTGATCTCATCCCTACACGGGTGCAGTGGATACCAACTTGGTCCGTAAGGAATCAAAATCTGAATAGCAGTTCCCTTCCATTTATAAAGACAATGGCTGAAATCTCGGGTTGGCCATTGAACAGATACCAGACTCTGGCACTGTTTATTTTTTCCTCAGTTCTTGTACTGAATCTTTTGTTTTGGGAACTCTTTTTCGATACTACAGTGAATTGGAGAGCTCTCCAATGTTGCTTCGGAAGTTCTCCAATATTTTGATAATGCACAAGTGATGTGATAATCTTAATGGTTAGGAATTGTTTGGCTTAATAAGGTTGTCGGCATGGTGTATATGCCATTGTAAATATATTGTAAACTTCTCTTGTTGAAATATTGCAAATTGTTTGAGTAATTTAAATTCATATAATTTAACTATTTCTTTGCCTACGGTAGATTATCAGCCTGATTGCATGATCACATATGCATCTCTTTTGCATTATCACACTTGGGTTTTCCTTCCTCTTCTGCTCTGCATCTTTTTGTCATGATGTTTTTGGCACTTGTCTGAATTTGCAACTCCATGGATCTCTGACCAAACTCAAATCATCTGAGTTTTTAACCCAACCCACATATTTTTATTCGATTTTCTCACTCCTGAGCAATTTTGATCTTATTTTTCAAACTCAGGTTGTTTGGGAGAGAGTTATAGAGATGTATGAGAGATGCCTCTTTGTTGGATGATTCCTAATTTTCATTTTTGTGGCAGCATTTGTATTAACAAAACTATGTTTGTATCCCATGCCCCATTATTGGAAAGTAACAGTGATTATTCATTCATCTTTAAGATATATAACATATCTTATGTTTAGAAAAAAGAAAAACATTTTTATTTTTTTATTAGGTTTTATGATGGAGACATGCCAATCATAAGTCTAGATATACAACCTTCTCTCAAGAATAGCATATTGGATAAGAGGAGGCACACCTTGACATGATATAGCATATTTTTTTTATATTTGTTCTTGATTTTTATGTGCGAGACTAATTAGGAAATCAAGTGGAGGCATGTCACCCAAAATTATCAAATTTTTTGAAGGATTAAAAAAAAAAATTGTTTGAAAGTGTCTTTTGGAAACACTTTTAAGAAAGACTTAAAAAAAAAAAACGCTTTTAAAGACATTTTTCCAAAACACACTTTTAAAAAGAACCCTATTTCGGTAAATAAGTTAAAAATAACGTTAAATTGGAAAATAATATTTGGTTTTACCCTATTTGAGGATTTAACTCCAAATTGCTTCCGTCGATGTTGGGAATTGGGATTTACCGTTTACGGTTCGTTGATCGGCACCATATTGTTTTAATTTTTTTTTACTGAAAAATTGCTATCGTTATTTAAAAATAAAAAATTTAAAAACTCAGGACTTACTAATTCTCTTATAAATATTAAAAGGAGCTCTAATTTGCACTCCTCTTTTATTACAATTTATTTTACTATTTTAAAAAATAATTACACAAATACATTTAATTGAAAATGAATATAATAATTTTTACAAATAAGGTTAACTAAGCAATTTAATTTTTTTAAAAAAAATTAATTTAGCCAGTTCAGCTAAAAAGAGAATAAGAATAACATTTTTTTTTATTAAAAACATATTATTATAAAAGGCAGATATAATAATGAGAGTCAATTATAAATAAAAGTGAATGTATAATTTATGTAATTATTATCTACACACGTTGATAAATAAAAGTGAATGCATAATTTATGTATAATTTTTGGATGAATTTGGAGGTGGTGGTAGGGTTTTCTCTTTGAACTCTTTGAAGAATGGTGTGTAGATAGCCGAAAAGTGAATGTAGTATGTGTGTGTGTGTTTGGACGTATGCAGCTTGTGAGTGACCAGAGTACTAAAGCAGTGAGATGCTGAAAATTTACTGTTTTCAAATACTATTTTTTTTTTGTTGCAAATTTCATTACCTTGAAAATCTCTTCGAGCATCCAAAGTAGGGCTAAAAAAATTGAATCTGATGCTGCACTTTTTGGCTCGCAAGGACTCTGGGCTCCACGACCTACAAAACCCTTAAAAAGGGGGATCAGAGGGCCACCGGATTGGCTCCGGCGGTAGCCGCTCCGATGCTTAAGTCAATAAACTGAATTGAAAAGACTGTAATGAAAGCCAAAGAATGAGCATGATCATAATAGCGTACCTTAGGGTTTAATTTATAGGCTTTGCGACTCCTAAGTTGATTAAGATTTGGAGCCGTGAAAGTAGGGATTTAATCATCGGAGAATGGCAGTTACCATGTTGAACACTGCGCTTGAAAGATTCCTGTGAGTTGCAGTTTCCTTATTGAAAATTGTTTCCATATTCCTTGCTCGGTAAAGGCTTAAGGCAATAACGAGGTCTGAACCATACAGAGTACTCTGAGTGAATTTCGTTCAGAGCATGAGTTTTGGGGGATAAGTGCATAAGTGTGCTCTGAGGGCTTTGCCTGCTCTAGATGACCGAGTGTTATCAGATCTATAAGCATACATGTCTCAAGATGATTGGTGTGTCGGTTTGTGGTATATCAGAATCAAACTAGGAATAATTGAGAAATTCATTGTGAAATTGAAATTTCTACGGTTTCTTATGATAGTGAAATTTCACTATATTCAAAGCAATGAAATTTCACTGCATTTCATAAGGGACTGTAAAATTTAATTGTTTGAAAAACAAATTATTTATTCAAAATTTCATATGCAATATGGATTTTGTTTGATAAATATCATTTTTTTAGTCTAAATATATAAATTTGATTAAAAGCGAATTTATAATTTACAAATCATTGAATTTTGAAGTTTTGTGAAAGTTTTATAGAAATAATTTCAAAAATTAGTTAAAAGAAAGTCTTTTAGTTATAAAATAATTGAATGACTTGCGGGGTTAATATTTTTTGGAAGTAAACTGATTGAGAATTTTCATATTTTTGTGAATCTTTAGCGGAATGATTTATTTTTTTTTCGAACTTCAAGTGAAAAGAAACAAAACTAAACGAATTGTCTATGCAATTTTCTTACTAAAAGGTGAAAGTTTTAAAATTTAAACATTTAATTAATTAGTAAACAATATTTAATATATATAAGATCTAAAAGATTAATTAGAAATATCAAAAGTTTTTTTTTACATAACAATTTTAAAGTTAATTTAGAATACAAATTTAAGAAATATAGTATTACTTTTAATAATAAGGTCTATAAAAAAGGTTGGTCCTCAACTGTTCTTATCAGAAAAAAATTCTATGCCTTCTACACAATTCTCATTAGAGTTGCTGTGCACACAAAATATTAAAATTTTCACTTTCCACACAAATTGCTCATATATATATAAAACTGTAACAATTCTTGATACCGTGCATACAACTGAAAGCGGAAAGCCGGAAACCATCCATCCAAGACTTCCGTGCTCTTTACGCACTTGACTTATTTTTATAATGATTCCATTAAAAAAAAAATCCCAAGTTCGGCGCCACCAGTGTTCACTTCACCTGTTCGCGTCAAAACATCACCCTTCATACATTCCAAACTCTCTGTGTCCAATTTCTGTTCTTCTCCATTTCCATCTCAACACACATACACACAGATGGTCTCCCACTCCCATCAATTTTTAAATTATAACACTCACCATAAATCCATATAAAACTTCAATTCAAATCGTTCAACGATCATTCTAGGGTTTATCAAGATCGCTTACCGTTCTCGGTTTACAATTGTTTCCTTTTGGTTCTGTATAGGTCTGGACTGGTTTTGTGTGGGCAAAAGAACGGTGTACTTGATAGTAATAATAATAACAATGGGGCGTAGTTCGAAGAAGAAGAAGCGTGGAGGCGGGGGTGGGCGGCGGATTAAGGGCAGGGATCAGTTGAAGGATCACAATTCTCACGGAGGCGATGATGGTGATCTTTTCTCTGAGGAGTTAACTGCATTGTAAGTAATTATCTAGTTGGTGTTTTACATACAATTTAAGATTATATATGTTTGCACCCAAATAAAGAAAGAACTATCATTCTAAGAACATTGATTGAATTGCTGAAAGGTTATTTGCTAACGTTGTTATATGATTGTAGTTGATAATTCTACCCAACGTAAAATCTTTGCCTCCAAATGCAATGCACCCAAATAAAGAAAGAACTATCATTCTAAGAACATTGATTGAATTGCTGAAAGGGTATTTGCTAATGTTGTTATATGATTGTAGTTGATAATTCTACCCGACTTAAAATCTTTGCCTCCAAATGCAATGCACCCAAATAAAGAAAGAACTATCATTCTAAGAACATTGATTGAATTGCTGAAAGGGTATTTGCTAACATTGTTATATGATTGTAGTTGATAATTCTACCGGACTTAAAATCTTTGCCTCCAAATGCAATGCACCCAAATAAAGAAAGAACTATCATTCTAAGAACAT
This sequence comes from Nyssa sinensis, assembly GCA_008638375.1. Taxonomy (NCBI): domain Eukaryota; kingdom Viridiplantae; phylum Streptophyta; class Magnoliopsida; order Cornales; family Nyssaceae; genus Nyssa; species Nyssa sinensis. Next base: position 1,112,843 of record CM018045.1, on the reverse strand, counting down.
TGATTGAATTGCTGAAAGGGTATTTGCTAACGTTGTTATATGATTGTAGTTGATAATTCTACCCGACTTAAAATCTTTGCCTCCAAATGCAATGCACCCAAATAAAGAAAGAACTATCATTCTAAGAACATTGATTGAATTGCTGAAAGGGTATTTGCAAACGTTGTTATATGATTGTAGTTGATAATTCTACCTGACTTAAAATCTTTGCCTCCAAATGCAATCCTGCATAGCATGTGCTTTTCAAAACTTAGACCTGTAAATTTGAATTTCAATTTTTCTAGTGCTCATGTGTTTCAATGTTAGTGTGATATTGACATCTTTTAACACCTCTCCATTTGTCATAGGACATTTTATGTAATTATTCGCTAGTTTTTTGGTGGCATTAAGTCACTGGACATCGAAATAGATGGTAATTTGATTTACTAGTAGACGTCAAACAAAGTACTTCAAAATAATAAAGCATGACTGTCTCTGCAGCTTTTTGGTTAATGAGAAAGTAACCATTCTATTTAGTTGTGATCATTAAAAATAACATATTAAGGCTGTGGGCTGTAGCTTGTTCCAAATATAAAGGCCACATTTTCCTTTTGACAAGTGACAAAGGTCACATTTTAATATGTTTTTTGACCTTGTTGTGTGTGTGTGTGTGTGCACGTCTGGGAGTTGGCAAAATTGTGGGTGAATGAGCATTCAGACACATTTTGATTGTTGCATTTTGCATAGATGATGCATCCAAAAAGCATGGTCCTGCTCTGGAACATCTGGGCTAGCACGTGCTGTTGTTCAAGGGTGGAGTGAATTTCAAGGAAATGTTTTTAATTCTCAAAATTGGAAGGGAATTTACATGTATTTTTTTTTTTTTGGGCAAAATTTGGAAGGAATTTTTCTTCTTCTCACAAGTAGAGGGGGAATTTACATATTAAATTATTATTATTATTATTATTTTTCTGGGGCCCCCCCAAGCATATATGTACATCCACCCTTGTTGGTATTTTAGTGAAAGATTTTTCTTGCATTATAATGATATGTGGCTTTAAAGCTTTTACAACTGAAAGTTCATTATAGTTGTTGTCTACTGGTTCTGCGTAGGTGAAACCATTGCAGATGGTACATTCTAATTATCCATGTGATTCAACAAAAGCTTTGTGATTCAACAAAAGCTTTTATGTTTACTTTCATAGCATAAGGTTAATTTAATGGTATTTCATGTGATGTTTAGGTGCGCAATATTTCAAGAAGATTGTAAAATTGTTTCAGAGTCACCTCCTCAAATTAATATCAAGCTCAGGTTTTGGATCTCATGATCAATCATTGAAATTATTCAATGACCTTAACTCTCTCTCAAACTGAGTTTTCTGTGAATGAAATGAACAGGCCGTATTCAAAGGATACAGGTTATGAGGATTCAGATGTTTCCGCTCTTCTTTCAGTAAGGTTAGTGGGTTGTCATCAGTTTTGTTGTCATTTTATGTCAATGTATATAGTTATCATGATTCTTTTTGAGTCATCATTCCTCGTTTCATTAGGTGTTTACCCGGGTATCCTTACAAATGCCCAAAGCTGCAGCTAACTCCAGAGAAAGGATTATCAAAAGCTGATGCCGATAACCTTCTATCTCTACTTCATGAGCAGGTAGGGGATGCCTAATTAATGCTCTAGCTTGATTAATTGAGTGGTAATAGTGCAAGAAGACAGTAATTCTGGGAATTGGTTGGGTTTCAAGATGGAGTCCACTTGGGAGCTTACTATAATTATGTTTGTCTGTACTTGAGTCTCACTTTACGTTTTTTTTTTTTTAAAGTTAGTTTTCTGTTGGTTTAATTTTACATATGTTTCTTATAATTTGAAGTTAAAGAGTATTTTGGTAATTTCAAGTTTACCAGACATAGCTATAGTGGGGTCCAAGGGTCATGTTAATGGTCAAATTATGATATTGGGTCTCTGCATGTTTTGTAGTAGGTCTATATAGGTTTCACTTATCGAAGTCTTTAAGTTTCTAAATATTTAGTCAAAGTCCTATTAGAATTAGAAATTCTTATGAGTTTATGTATAGCGATGCAATGATTTCAATTCAAAGGAGAAGATGTTCAAAGAATTTTTGCAACTATTGTACTCTTTTAGGATTGATATGCCTAACTTTTCCTTGTCTACTTTTCTTCCTCTATTTTTCTCTAGATCTTTATACCAGCAACTAAACCTTAAAAACCACTTTTTCAGCCTTAGAAATTATATTTTAATAAGCCCAACCCATCGTTCAACCAATGACTTAATCTTAATAACCAAAAGACTTCAAATTCACAAAAGTACTGGTCATGGGTACTGGTCACCGGGCTTAACAGCTGTAAACTGTATTTTGTTGCTTAATTCAAGACTTAACCCCTTACCTTTTGTTACACCTTTTACTAACCCTAAAACCCAATAACCTTTGGCCACAAAAAAATCAATAATAAACTGCCCTTAAAAACCCATCTTTACTGCTGGTTGTAGGAGAGTGTTCCATCCATGCTCGTCCTACATCAAAATAGTAAGTGTTCTTATTATAATGCGGCCTATGCCAACTTAGGGGTGTCAATTTGTGTTAATGTGTCGTTTTGGGTCGTGTCAAGACATACATATTTCAAAATATGTGTCAACCCTAATCCGACATGATTAACCAATCATGTTAAGTTTCAAAATTCAAATACGACCCATTTATTAAGTAAGTTACATGTGATTGCTATGGAAGCTCTGAGTTATTTCATGAGCCGAGCCGTGGATGTGGGCCTCATCAAAGGCTTTCATGTGGGGGGCAGAGGGCCTGGAGGGGTCGTTATTTCCCATTTGTTGTTCGCTGACGATACCATCATCTTTTGTGACCCTTCAGTACGCCAACTACGTTTTATCAGATGTATCCTTGTGTGTTTTGAAGCTGTGTCAGGGTTGCGGATCAATCTCGCCAAAAGCAGCATCACCCCGGTAGGGCCAATCCAGGAGATGGACATTTTAGCAAGCACTCTGGGCTGTAGAGTGGATTGTCTCCCTTTGGTTTACTTGGGGCTCCCGTTGGGCGCTCCCTCGAGATCTATTGGGGTTTGGGCTCCTGTGGTTGACAGGTTCTTTAGAAAGCTGTCAGGATGGAAAGGCCAACTTCTTTCTAAAGGAGGTAGGCTCACTCTTCTCAAGAGCACTTTGTCAAATCTCCCTACCTACTTCATGTCCCTCTTCTCTATGCCTAAGACAGTCAGCAACAGATTGGAAAAGATCCAAAGGGATTTCTTATGGGGCCACAATAGCGAGTGTAGGAAGATTCACTTGGTTGCTTGGGACAAAATTAAGAAGCCAGAGTCCGTGGGTGGGCTAGGGGTGAAGGATTTGAGCCTTTTTAACACAGCTCTTCTGGGGAAATGGTTATGGAAATTTGGAGAATGTGATGGGGAGCTTTGGAAAGAAATCATTGTTTCCAAGTATGGGTGTAATGTTGGGGGTTGGTGCTCGGGCAATGTTAGTGGCCCGAGGGGATGTGGTCTTTGGGGCAGCATTAGAGGTCATTGGAGGATTTTCAAGGAAAGATGTAACTTTGATGTTGGGAATGGTGAAAGGGTGAAGTTCTGGGATGATGCCTGGGCTGGGGTCGAGTCTTTGAGGGTGCAATTCCCTTCGCTCTACAGTTTAGCTTACAACAAGGAGGCCTGGGTGAGTGAGTGCATGGAGAGAGTAGGGAATGAGCTTATTTGGAACCCCCGTTTCAGAAGAGATCTCTTTGATTGGGAGCTTGAAGAGGCGGGCTCTCTCCTTTATCTCCTCAACACCCTTTGGGCCATGGAGAACAGGGAGGATAGGAGAATTTGGAGGCCGGATAAGAAGTCTTTCTCAGTCAGGTCGTTCTACAAGAGCATGGTTAATTCGGATTATCCTCTTTTCCCTTGGAAGATCACTTGGCACTCTAAAGCACCTCCAAAAGCTTCTTTCTTCGCTTGGGAAGCCTCTTGGAAGGCCATCTTAACTACGGAGAACTTGAAGAAAAGGGGCTTTCTTCTGGCGAGCCGTTGCTATTTCTGCAAGAATAATGAGGAGAGGGTAGATCACGTCCTCATCCATTGCCATGTTCCCTGGAGTTGCTGGAACCTTATTATAGAGTTGTTTGGTTTTCCCTGGGTTATGCCAGGCTCAGTCAAAGACCTCTTACTGGCTTGGGAAGGATGCAGTCTGCCTTTAGAAATCAAGAGGATTTGGAGACTGGCCCCAATTTGCCTCATGTGGTGTATATGGAATGAAAGGAACAATAGGGTTTTCGAAGACCCTTTCCTTAAAGATGCTTTTTTGCGCTTACTTTTTTTTGGGCCAAAGAGGCTTTTCCTGTAAATGTCTCTTCTTTTGTAGATTTTTTGGGTTCTCTTAGCCATATGTAATCTTTTGGGGTTTTTGCCCTTGTAGCCTTTCTTGGGCTCATTTATATAATATACATCTCTTACTTATCAAAAAAAAAAGTTACATGTGTTGATACGATTAACCCATTTATTTCAATTTTTAATCTTTTAGTTGAAAAATTTACTCGTCTCTTTATATGTGTATAATAGTCTCCAATTTGGTAAATTTTAAATGTGGGACAAGATAAAGTGAAAACATCGTTTATAAGTGAAAAAGTCTCCCAAACTTTGTTAGGCTTTTGATGCGGGACGAATTATCTTAAACTCATGGTCTTATTATTATTATTTATAATTAAATGTATTAAGTCGTGTTAAATGGATTTACATAACCAAAATCGAAACACCTCCTATTTATTAATCATATTAAACGTATTGACCTGTTTATGACAAATCCATTCATGCTTAACCCAAACCCGTTAACTTTGTGATGTGTCAAAAATTGACACCCCTAGTTTAACTCAGTAAAGCTTTGTCCCAACTATAGTTGCCACAATTTGCTCCCCCTAGCAAATTGTGAATTGGATTGCACGATCTAAAACGTGGATCATTTGCAATTTAGAATGCAAGATTTAGCATTCCAATCTAAAATATCAAAAACCCCAAAAAGCATACAACAAAACAAAAAAATACACACACACATATATATCGTTGAAATTTTTATTCATAACGACTTGGATTTGTTAGAAATTTTCCGGTGTGTTTATATATGACTATTGCTACAAATACAATTAAAAAACATATCACGTTTCAAATAAACGTATTTCGTTCTAACATAGCGATCCGAAGAAGTGTATCCCTAACGTACCACGTTCTATGTTCTAGGTAACATTGGTCCCAACTATACTGGTTTGAATATTGTTTTCTCATTTATTATCCGGATTGGAATATCCTTTTCCATTTGTGGAAGAAATATGAGGAATTTAGTAGCAAGTGGTTGACCAATTCTTCATGGAAATTACATAGAATACAAATATACAATGTTTGGGAATTGCTTTGTTTTTGGTTGGCCACTAACGAGAGCCCAACTCCTCTTTTTTCTTCATGACCCAAATATAAGATTAAAGGGCCATCCAAGGACATGCATCAGTAAATTAACCTCCCAATCTTGCAGGCATATATGAGAAAAGGTCACAAATGACTACACCATGACTCATACCTAGATCATGCTTCAGTCCTGTATCCTTTTACTTTGTTTTGCTAATAGATCCAAGATATTTTCTTGAAAGGAATACCATTGCACCAATCGTCCCCCTAAAATTTGATTTGGTATAAATTTCCAACCTCCAACTTCCAATTGACTATTTATTATTATTATTAAATATAGACAAGTTTGAAAAATCCCTTGCCAAATGGCCACAATAAAATGCGGAAGTGATACTTGATGCTTGCTACATCCCTTCTCCCCAACTTATCCCCCTTCACTTTGAATTGTTAAAATGATTTACCCAATGAATAGGTGCTCAACTCCTCAGTGAGTCTTATTTCCAGGGTTCTTTTTCTTTGTAATGTGCACTCAGATGTTGTATATTAATTGTTCTCTTTTACTTATCTAAAGAAATTCCTTCTAAATATTCTTTATTCTCTTAAGAATTGACAAAGGGACTTGAAAATGAGATAGGACACATGTAAGCATGTAGTATGTTTACCTTATCATTTTTATTCAACCAGCAAGACAGACATACTGCTGTGCCAGACTGTACTTGCTCATCTCAAGTTCTCAACTTTAGACTCCCAGATTATGGTGGGTTTGAAAGGGGCCCCTATGAGAAGTGTGATTACCCACTTTGTGGCGACATCTATAAAACTTAAATTTCAAGAGTTTTGCCTTAGGCCCGTTGAAGCATTTGTGTGTGCACCTACAATTCTTGATGATGAATGCAAAGAATCACGAAAGACTCTGTCATCTGTGAATTTTGAGAATGTTGGAGGTCTTGTTCCACAACAAAGCCTTCAACTAGTTCCTTGTCACATCAACCCATTAATCTAATTACAGTTTCAGCATTGCTGCAGGATAGTGGAGTAGGTTAAGAGTCTTCTTTTTTAGTAATTTTTCCACATGTAAATGTTCATATGACCATCTCTCTGTCTCTGTCTCTGTCTCTCTCTTTTTGCTTGCAGTGTTTGTATTTTACCTTTTATATGCACCTTTAGTTTAATCCTTTTGTTCTGTCTTCTTATATTCTTTTTCTTATTCATTCAGTCAATAAGATTTTAATTAACGACTGTTCCAGGCTAATTCTAATGCTCGAGAAGGACGTGTAATGATATACAATTTGGTGGAGGCTGCTCAAGAATTCTTGTCTGAAATTGTTCCGCTGGGACAATCACATGAACCTGTAAGCTCTTCAGCTCATCAGATCTTTTAGCCATCTGTCTGTATGCTGAGATATCAATTTGAGTGTATATCCAATAATGAGTGGCATCGGGCTATTAGTAAAATTTCAAATGATCTTTTAGATTTTCAAAATATCTAATTAAATGGGCTATCTAACGACTCACTGATATATCTAGGGGTTGCAACTTTTGGTTTGACCCATACCCTGTTTCAGAAATAAGCAAGAACCTCCCCTGTTGTCAGTTGCTTTTAGAAGTCTTAACCGGTTGACACATTTAATTCAGCAGAAGCTATGTTTTGGGAGAATAGTATGATTTGGGTTGGGTTTGGAAATCCCAACTACCCTGTTGTCCTAGTTATGTCGGTTCTGAACCAAGATCTTACTTTCTATTTTGTGCATGCTGTTTGTTTGAATTGGGGAAACTAAAGAATAACAATTAAAGGGCCATGTTACATGGAGTCAGGTACGAGTGTTGAGCTTGGGTATTATTCCAAGGCTTGGATTCGTTAATCGCTAAAGATTTAACACTAGTTTCTGAACCTAAGTTGTGTCATGTTGACACAGTTCAGGTAACAGCATTATAAGATTTCAGAATCCGGCTCCAGTCATGGCAAATAGGTGCTAGCTAGGCACTCCTTATGTCCGATTAGAGATGCACCTGGATGGAACTTTTTGAACCCCTAAATATTTTGTCAATATTCTTTTTAGAGTGTTACCATGTTACAATATGAATGACCCATCACAATAATTTCCTTTTCGTTAGATTTTTATTTGAAGAGGCTAATTGGTTATTTTGTAGAATTCTACTTTCAGATTTATAACTATTTTGTACAGCATCATTTGAAATAAATTTCAGATTCTGCATTCAGAAAGATTCAATTTTTCTTCTTTTATTTTGTTGAAATAAATTGTAAGCATAAGTGTTAGAAATTAGAGTAATAAGTATTCAATATCTTATGCATGAATTTGTCTTGGTTATTAACAAGTTGTAGATTGCATGGAATGTTACTTTTCCATGCACCCAGGCTGTCTTTGATTGATTGGCATGCCATAAGATTGTGAACTCTCAATTTCATATGATAATGCCATCAGTAATGCGTACATGATTTTTACTCAAAGTTTTTGTGGTGTTCAGCCTCCTGATGGTTCTTTAGATGCTTGCTTCATATTTGAATACCTTTGCATTTCAAAGTGACATACTGAGTGGCTCACCATTACTAAATATCTTCAAAGATTTAAAATGTATCTCACTATAGCCGATCCCAAATAGTTGGGACAAGGCTTCATTGACTTGTATATCACACTGCGTATCTCAAAGTATGAGATATTAAGTTTCTCTAATCCTTTTTCTTAACTTATATTCTTTAGTTTAATTTGTATCTTTGATATTGAATGATCTCCTTTCCTCTACAATCTTTCTTCTGATTGTTGGTGGTGTGCATCCAAATACAGTGCTTTTCCTTGCAGATGTTTTATTTTTCCAGGTGCTCTCTTCCCACTTTTCATTCTTGCTTTCCTCAAGAACATTGTTGTCTAAATTGTGGTCTTTGCTTTGTTCCGTGGCATGGTTGGCATCTTGTTTTAATTGGCATTGGGCTACACATGTATGTGTGCACAGAGCACACACACACACACACACACACACTTGCAAGCATGTCTTTGGCTTGTTTTGGACCAGTTACATATATGTATCATCCGATTTTTTTTTTTTTGATAAGTGGTGTAAAATTAACATTACTCAACGGCCCATGTATTGCATAATTGCATCTATATGCTTGCCATTGGGTCGATGACTGTTTATTTATAACTGCTTCATAGTGGTTCCAGGGGCTTTGGTTCATTTTTGGAGACTGACATTTTTTTTTCCTGTTAAAGAATCACGTATCTTAACTTCTGCTTGCATTTGGATTAATGATTGATTGACTTCTAATAATTTCTTTCTGGAAGGTCCCCTCCCAGGCAACAGATTACAGTGATCAGCTGTCTCAGAAGGATGTAGCAGTTTCATGTAACAAGACTTGCTTGTCTAAGGGACCTTTTGTTTATGGTTTTGTCAATCTTTTCAGTGGCTCTGGGGAGTCATGGCATTGGGTCCTTGGAGTGGAAGAGAACGGTGGGATAAACTCTTCAGTACGTTCCAATACATCAGATGGTTCTAAACATCGATATGAGATTCTAGAGAAGAAAATTGATCAGGATGTGAAGCCGTTGGTGAATCCAGATACTAAGCAAGGTTCCCTAACACATTCTACAAAATTAGATACTCTTGAAGAAGAGAGTGAAGATGAGAGTAAGAACCTATCTGCTACTGATTCAAAGAGCGAAGATGAGAGTAAGAACCTGTCTGCTACTGATTCAAGAATATCATTATTGGGGGAATCAGATGGAAATGGTACCACTGGAGAGGTAAAGACAACGCTGGATGTCCTTCTGTCTAGATTTGAACTTTGAATGCCTAACACATAGATACTTAAAATGGTTCGTTCCTTTATTATTCAAATAAATTTTAATAAAAAGACTACTGTCCTTTTTTTTATGATATTATGATGCGCATATTAATTTGTGCTCACATTTTTCTTCCAGGCCATAAATAGCACTCCTTTTTATTTTTATTTTTATCCTTACATTGAACTTCCTTTATATACGTAATTCCGTTTGGTCAATGATTCCTTGTATTGTATTCACGGCAAGACTTGATTTCCAATTACTGTGTTTTGTATTCTTGGTAAGACTTGATTTCCGATTACTGTTAGCATCATGAAGTACATGTACATCGAACCAGTGTAATTAGGTAGGTTAGTAATAGAGGAAGAAATCAATTGGTTCTGGTGCCAGATCTTTAGGAATTAATGCAGTGCTGACCTATGAACAAAACTTTAGGAGGAGATGCATTTTTGGCCGCAGGGATCAGAATATAGATTTTAGGAATACCTAACACCACCTCAGGAAGCTTGTTGCCAATGCATTTTGTGCATGGTAGCATTACAAAGATGAATTGGATGGCTAGCCTTCATATTTGGATAAAGAACACTTCGTGTACTGAGGTTAAGACACTAGGGTTTAGAAGTGCCAGATCTTTAGGAATTAATGCAGTGCTGACCTATGAACAAAACTTTAGGAGGAGATGCATTTTTAGCCACAGGGATTAGAATATAGATTTTAGGAATACCTAACACCACCTCAGGAAGCTTGTTGCCAATGCATTTCGTGCATGGTAGCATTACAAAGATGACTTGGATGGCTAGCCTTCAGAATTGAATCAAGAAGAACACTTTGTGTACTGAGGTTAAGACACTAGGGTTTAGAAGCCTAAGAACTATGGAAAAGCATCATGGGCGATTGCCTGCTACCGATGCAGATCTTAATTAGCAGGCCTACATACAAATTCATTCTGCAAATTTTGACCTTGAAGTAGTTCTACCTTTTATCCCCAAGGTTTCAACCCTTTGTCGTAGAACAAAATTTAAAAAAATTAAAACTCAAAGGGATCATCAAGACCTTAAAGGTTGGTAAAGTGGGTTGAGCAGAAAAATTGAAAGCTTGTTCTTTGGAGGGAAAGTTTACTTTATTCTCGTTTGGAATTAATTTTTCTAAATTTTTTTAGCGAATTCATACAGGGGATATTTCCTTATTCACATTTAATGTTTTAAGTAAATGGAGAATAAAATTAAATGAGTAAATTTACTTAAATGATATTAAATATAATCGAGGTACTATGAAATCTAACAGAGACAAATTATAATCACTGAAAGTACCAGTTGGCTGATCATTGAACACTAGTTGGCTGACAGAGGCAGAACAAAATTGACTAGTCACTGGAAGTACCAGTCGACTGATTATTAATCACCAATTGACTAATGGAGATAGAATGTTCTTACTGGAATAGAATGAAAACAACCTTTTGGCCAATTAAAAGCACCAGTAAATTGATTCTGTGACCTGAGAACATATGGCTAGTTCTGAAATAAAAAAGGCATTAACGACTATATTTTTGAAAGGACTATGAAAGAAAAGTCGATAATGATTGGACTAGAAAAGAGAACACAATGGTATGATTATTAATCAAGATCATAAGCTCCAAGCCTTAGATTTGAAAAATTCTTTGAGCTCATCTTGTTCAATCATGTGAATAACTCTTAGAGTGGGATTAATTGGCATATCTATCTCAAAGGAGAGTTATTGTATTGAGCTTTCATAAGTATATCCATCTCAAAGAGAAGAGATATTGTTGCGAGCTTCAATTGTAAAATCCATCTAAAAAAGGAGAGTTTGTTCTGAGCTTCATCGGTATATCCAACTCGAAGAGGGAGTTAGTGCTTTGTAAAATCATTCTCTTGAAGATTAATTGGGGGTTGTGTAACCCTTGTGTTGTAAGTGGTTGCTCTTTGCCCGAAGAAGACACTAAAGGTTTGTCCTCCACCCGTGAAGGAAGATTGGATGTAAAGGTTTGTTTTCCACCTGTGAAGGAGGATTTGGATAGTGGATTTGAGAATCCTCAAGTGGGTTGCTTGGGGTGTGGATGTAGGAGGGGGAGCCGAACCACGTAAAAATTTTTGAGTGTGCTTTTCTTTCTCACTTTCTACTCAATTTATTTTTAATACTTTGTTTTAGCTTTCTTCTCTTTATCTTGTTCAAGTTGTGTTTGTTAACTTTGTTGAGTAAATGCTTGATTAAGTTACTGCCATAGGTTTTATTGATCATATTGTTGAAGTGGTCGATAGATATTTGATTGGTTATATTAAGCACTTGGTATATCTATTACATGTTTCAATCAAATATCATTGTGGTGATAAATAATAATTGCTTGAAATTGTTTTAAAATTAAATTAGAAATTTTTTTATAAAATCATCACAAGAATTGTTAAGACAAGACATTGCATATACAATTAAATAGAGATCGTTTGGATGTGTTGGTTTGAAATAATTGAGACATTTAAATCGAAAAATCTACTATAAACTCAAATATAGAATGTGAAAAGGCAAAAAATATTTGATAAATACACTAGCAAAGTTAATAAACATTTCACTAAAGGAAACCTAGGGGAGAGGACAAATTGAACGAGTCTCAGTTGGGCTTAATATAATTGATAAATCTAAAAGAATACCACGCCGATATTCCTGGGCAACACTACTGATTGAATGGGTTCAGATGATCATTGAAATGGAGTGAGAACAGAAGTTTGCTCAAATGATTGCTTAAAATACGAGTTTGTGATCCAAAGCCTATGTTGGGCATGGCCTCGGTACACCTTACTATCATATTGAATGAATGTGATTATCGACAGAGATAATTTCCATGACACAACTATCAATTTTGTACCATTCTAGATTGGCCTTTTCATTTCAGAGTTTTTGGTTGATTTGGGGTCAAAACGGTGTACCATAATTATGTCATGATTCAACAAATACCTTGTCTTAATGAAACAAAATTAATATTTGGTCTCGCCGAGTCTTCCATTGGCATGGACTTAATCTTGGTTGCTATATGTAAGCAAGAAAGTCAAACACAAGAATGTTGAAAAGTAAGATGTACAAAAAATCACGAACAACATAAATAAAGGTGGAGAAACATAGATGACCATTATAATACCAATCCGAACAATACAAAAAAATGCCAGGGACCTTGGATTGCTCAATCATCAACGACCAACTCCTATAATTATGAAGAACAAAAGTGAAAGGACCTTCACCTAATATGGGATGCACAAAGAGTAAGTGCATGAAAGCTGAAAAAAAGGATAAATAAGTGGAGAGGTACCAACTTTCAAAGAGATTCAGCTACCCTCCTGTCGCATTATTTTATACTTTCAGTTTGTTGGCTTCTTTTTTCTTCTGACTTCTGGAAATGTTTAACTTCCTTACGATCATATGATGATTGCAAGTTTTCACAGGATTTCCTTTTGGTACAACATTTAGCAGAAACCAATGTTGGTGATCTAGATAGGGAGCCTTCAGAATTGGTGTCTACTGCTTCTATGATTCATGATCAGTTATCTCAGACTGTGGAGAGAGATTTGATTCTGGTAATTTTTTTTTCTTTCTTTCTTTTACCCGGTTCTTGTGGAATTTAATTGTATACACGGACCGAGTTTTGCTTCTTTTAGGCTCACCTGCTTCGCCTTGCTTGCGCTTCTAAAGGACCATTAGCTGATGCTTTGCCAGAAATAACATCAGAGTTGTACAATCTAGGGGTATGTTATTCATGAGTTTATGTTTAAGTTGGATGCACGCACCCTCCCCTTTCTCTTTGTTTTATTTTTATTTTTTGATGCTATCTAAACTTTTACTGCTAAATGGTCATCTGATTCAGATCGTATCAGAATGGGTGCGGGATCTAGCGACCAAACCATCTTCACTCTTTGATAAAACGTTTAATCAAGTTTTCGGACAGCATATGGTTGATTACTTGTTCCTATATTTAATCATCCACTAGAATATTGTCTCCATTTTATTGACAAAGCTATTTTCTCCCTGATTCTATTAAATAGGTCTCATCTAAGATCTCTCACTTTTGGAAAACTGCTTCTGATTTTGGAGGGCAGAATAGTACATCTATCCCAAGTTCTCGATATCTCAATGACTTTGAGGAGCTGCAACCCCTTGGTCAGAGAAATTTATTTTGTGTTACTTCTATCATAGAAATTTATTTTGTCACTGCTGCTGTTTCATTTGTATATCTTTCCCTATCGAACATCTATTTGTTGGAAAAAAAAAGTGAGAGAAACTTGCAATTAGTTTCTTTTAATCTAGTAGCATCTCATTATGGCTTTCTGTGGAGTAGACTATTCTTTAAATTTTCTATTGATGCGTTTAAATTTCCTTGAATATAAATAAATAACTGTTTCAAAGGGAAATGTATTGGAATTTGAAAAATTTATTAATAAGGAAAACTTATGTACAGTGAAGCCTGATACTGGGTTATACAAAGTGAAATTAATTGCATTTAAACTATAACTTTCTAATAGCCAGCTTTCATTGTGAAGAAAATTATTAATTGATTCCTGCATTCTTGCAAGTAAATCTTTCTTGGAGCATATATCATGTGTTTCTGAGGAGAAAAAGGTGGAAATTAAGGGTTTTACTTTTAGAGTGTATAAGCGCTATTGGATGACCCATCTACGTACAGGTTGGTTGAAGAATAACCACAAGAGAATGTCTCATTAGGGTCAAGACTCAAGAGACTGTATTCCATTATCATGGAAGGAAGAAGGCAAGTTACTATCTTTGAAGGGAAGAGTCAAATAGACGTTTACATGGTTATCTAAAAGAAAATTAGTTTTGTAATGTAGGGTCAATTGTAATATGACAAAATTCAGATTCCTCTATGGACCAGAGTGATGAAGCATTAAAAGAATGGCAACATTGAGAAAATGGATGGAAATTCAACATAGGCAATACTCTATGGAAGTGCTCTTTAACAAATTTCTGAACATACTTCATTTTAGATCTTGGTTCGTTCAGGTTTCATGTTGGCATGAATAGAGATTTTGGCTTATAAATTTCTGTGCAAAAAGAATATATTTCAGAAGGCATTGGAGCTATTGTATTTTGTGGATACATTGGTATCAATGTTGATCTAAAAAAAATAATAGTAAAATGACATGTTGACCAACACTAGAAATGGTCCTATTTTCCATTTTTCCTTGCCTAAAATGGTCAAACGAATGCCACTCTGAAAGGATGGATCATCTTGAGTTTGATTTGAGGCAAAACCAAACCAATTTTATTTGTTTTATTTCTACTTCTTATTATGGTAGTTTCTTCTTGAAGCCAGATAATTAATTTTAAGAAGTTCGTTTAATTCTTAGGTGTTGTTTGTGTGTATGTGTAATTTCTTCAATGTAATATGGCTTGGTACTCCAGGGTACAACATTTTGTTTTGGTAAAACTTTGCACGCTTTTTTTTTGGCTTCTTGTTATTTCTCTATTTGAAACTTTTTGATACCTGCTGACAGGTCATGGTGGGTTTGGTCACGTGGTGTTGTGCAAGAATAAGTTAGATGGAAGGCAGTATGCTGTGAAGAAGATTCGCTTGAAGGACAAAAGCCCGCCTGTTTATGACCGAATATTGAGGTATGTATGTCTGCTCATTTTTTTATAACACAATTAGAACTCATTTACCGTGAGGAAACATGATATGTTAGATTTTGAAGCTTTAGTTCTAATAGTGTGCTTTCCCTCAGTCTTTTGATTGCCATTTATTGGTATACTGCTTATATTTTGCACTAATAGTTGTAAAATCCAAGGTAAAACTGCTAACATGTAATTGTTACTTATCAAAAAGAAAGAAATCCAAGGTAAAGAATACTCATTATGCAGAGATGGCTTGAAAAATTTGGGGTCCTAACTGATAGAGCATGGCAGCACCCTTTAAAAGTGTATAAAAGGTGTGGACTGGATGGTTCTAAGGCCCAAGCCTTAATTTGGCATATGTTGGATGATGTAGGGCCAACTTGAGATGTTGACTAAACATGGGTTGGATTATATATGGCTTTGTGGGCCTACTAGTTAAATGAAACAGCACCATGTATTTGTTCATTGTATGTAGCCATGTTCAAGTTCATTTTCTCACGTGACAAGTTCATTCCATCTAGACCTCTCAGGAATAGGAATAGACTTTCGCATTAAACACATGCTTGTGAAGCTTATAAATAGATGTAACTTCAAGACTTTGAACCATGAATGAGAATACCAAATTTGCAGCTTTCAAGCTCTCTAGGTTTGTGTGATGCAACCTATTTCCTTGGTGTGATGCCAAAAGAGACACTAGGTGCGAGGCCTGGACTTCTCTCCTTCTATCTCTTTTTCTTCTTCTATGTATATTTTCTTTGTAGTTTTATTCTAAATAACCAAACAACACTCAAATTCCTGTTCACAAGTACTGCTCATAGCCCCAAAAATAGCCTCAGTTTCTTTGTATTCCATCACCCTTTACTTAGCCATACTGCTATCCTACATCAGCCAGTTATCAGAGCAAGGGATAGCACTATGTCTACACAATCACGAAGGACTTTTAGAGAGAGAGAGGGACTGATAATCAACGCGATGAAATGAAATTCTGAATTTTGGAGCAACTAAATAGGATTAGTATTTGACTGACTTGGAAACTAGAATTCCTCAGCTCGCTAATACTGCAGTGGCTAATGAGCTGGTAGATGGTAATATGGAGATCTAATGAAGAACAACAGGAGGTGCAGCCCCCAAATCCTCCTCCAGGGCCGGGATTACGGTCTGAAAATTTGAAAAACCACAACCTCTCATGCTTGATGAATGCAAGGCCGGAACCAGGGAAAAAATTAGGGTGGGGCTAGAAAATTTTAGGAAATGTTTTGGGATGGGCCAAAATTTTTGGGTAAAAAATGAGAGAAATAATGAATAAAGATTAGGTTAGGTAAAAATTTTGAGAGATGAGCTATAATTTTGGGTGAAAAATGAGAGAATAATGGATAAAGATTGAGTTGGGTCTAAATTTTGGAGTGGGCTAGTTTAAAAATGACCAAAATTTTACATGTATACATTTTTTTTTCTTTCTGAAATTTGAGGGGGGCTGGAGCCCGGCCAAGCCCCCTGTGTGGCTCTGCCCTTGCTTGAATGGGCTAGGGAATTGCTTGAAAGAGATTGATATGAGACACACGATACAGCTGGAGATATCACCTAGAAAGTAAGAATGGAGGTTTCAGATTTCGAAGGTAAACTTGATCCTATTGTGTTTTCTGATTGGCTTGCTTCCATTTAGGAATACTTTATTGATCTGACATGATTGGCGATCAGAGAGTGAGATTTGTGGGATAAGCAAAAGTTTGGTGGACAGGTGTTGAAGGTGATATTAGGAGATTGGGACTGCCACCAATTGGTACATAGCAAGAGATGAAGGCTAAGCTTCCGGAGAACTACATGCCGTCAAATTACCATGAGAAGTTGTGTGAGTCGTGTGACCAACTTATTGGATTAAAACAAAATAACATGTCTGTGGCAGAGTATATGCAGAAATTTGATGAACTAAAGACAAGAAGAGTTAAGTAGTGGAAGGTCCAAGTCAAACTCTTGCTCGATTCAAGGCTGGTTTATGGCCAGAAATAAGGAGGGAGTTTCTTTGTCAACCCTTGTACAACCTTGAACATGCTTTCAAAGTTGCTTTAGATATGGAGGAATACTTGAGTTACCCAATTCCTAGGAAATTTGGGAGTCAAGCCGGGGAGACAGCACCAAAGAAGTTCGATGATGCAAATTGTTTTCAGCCTAGTGGTTCCAAGCAATCTTCT
Source organism: Nyssa sinensis (assembly GCA_008638375.1). Lineage (NCBI taxonomy): Eukaryota > Viridiplantae > Streptophyta > Magnoliopsida > Cornales > Nyssaceae > Nyssa > Nyssa sinensis. Next base: position 1,095,836 of record CM018045.1, on the reverse strand, counting down.
TCAAATATGACTGGCCCAAAGGGCAAATCTTCTATGGCCAACAAGTGGGGAGTCAAGGAAAACAAGTGCTTTTAAGTGTGAGGATATTGGTCAAATGGCGTATCAATTTCCCAAGAGGAACTTACATGTTGGAGTGGAGCATGAAGAGGAACGTGATCGACAAAAGCACGAGGATGAAGAGGATCCTCTTGATTTTGGAGCCTTTAATGCCAATGATTTAAAAGAGGAACATATGGGCACTTCGTTGATATCTGTAGTTAGATGTATCCTTGTTGCCCCTAAAGTTGACAAGGAAGATTGGAAGCGCACTCCTATTTTTCAGATGCTGCTTTGTTGTGGAAACCAAGCCTACAAGCTTATTATTGATGGTGTAAGTTGCATGAATGTTGTATCATCAACCACAGTTGAGTGTCTTAAACCTCTCGTTCAATCACATCCTCAACCATATAAGGTAGCTTGGATTAATAACACTTCCATTCTGGTAACTTAACGTTGCCTCGTTTCTCTTTCTTATGGTTCTTATAATGATTCTACTTGGTGTGATGTAATTCCCATGAAAGTTACTCATATCCTTCTTGGGAGGCCTTGGTTGTATGATAGAGATGTGTATCATTGTGGAAGACAGGGTTTATATATGCTGTGGTAATGAAAGAAGTAAAAGAAATAGTTGCTGTACAAGCGTCTGCAATGCGATTAGAAGTGACTGAGCTGCTGTCCAACTTCTCTGATGTTGCACTTGAAGAGTAACTTTATGAACTTCCACCAACATGCAATAGACTTTGTTCCAGGGTCCCAATTGCCTAATCTTCCAGCTTATTGCATGAACCCAAGTGAGCACACAGAGCTTAAAAGGCAAGTAAATGAATTGTTGTCCAAATGATTTATTTGTGAAAGTTGAAGCCCTTGTGCGGTCTCCAATGTACTCACACCAAAGAAAGATGGTAGTTGACGGATGTGTGTTGACAGCACTGCCATTAACAAGATCACAATCAAGTACCGTTTTCCTACGAGACTTGATGATATGTTAGACATGTTGGCTGGTTCTTGTACATTTTTGAAGATAGATTTGAAACGTGGCTACCATCAAATACACATAAGACCAGGAGACGAGTGGCAGATAACCTTCAAGAGAAAATATGGCCTTTACGAGTGGCTGGTCATGCCATTTGGTCTTTTGAATGCCCCTAGTACCTTCATGCGCTTTATGACACAGGCATTGCAGCCTTTTATTGGTCACTTTCTGGTTGTTTACTTCGATGATATACTAATATACTGAAAGACTAAGGAAGAACACATCTTTCATCTTCAACAAGTTATGAGGGTTCTCCGCCAAGAGAAACTTTACATAAACTTAAAGAAGTGTTCTTTCATGAGTCCAAGTGTTATATTTTTGGGCTTTGTTGTTTTATCTAAAGGAGTGAAGGTTGACCTAAGCAAAGTAAAGCTATTCTAGAATGGCCAATTCCTAGTTCCTTGCATGAAGTACCGAGTTTCCATGGGCTAGCAACATTTTATCGCCGTTTTATCAAGAATTTTAGCATGGTAATGGCCCCTGTCACGAATTGTATGAAAGGAGGACAGTTTTTTTTGACCAAACCAGCAACTAAAGCTTTTGAAGAAATAAAGAGAATGATGACTGAAGCTTATGTTCTACGCCTTTCTGACGTCTCAAAAATGTTTGAGGTGGCTTGTGATGCATCAAATGTTGGAATTGGAGGGGTGCTTAGTCAAGAAGGGAACCCAGTTTTTTATTTTAGTGAGAAGCTCAATGAAGCCAAGCAAATGTACTCCACTTATGACAAAGAATTTTATGTAGTAGTACAAACATTTCGCTATTGGCATCACTATTTTCTTTTTAAGGAATTTGTGTTGTATTTTGACCATGAAGCACCTCATATACATCCACTCCCAAAAGAAGCTGAATCATCGACATGGTAAGTGAGTATCATTAAAATAAAGTTGGTTTTGACAATAAGGCAGCCAATGCACTTAGGCGGGTGGCGTATGTTCTTTCCTCTATGGCTATACAAGTTGTGGGTTTTGATTTGCTCAAAAGAGACTATCCTTCTTGCAAAGATTTCGGCATTATGCATGCTAATTTGTTGGCTGGACAGCAGGGAGAATGTGATGATTTTTTTTCTAGATGATGGTTACCTCTTCAAGGGAACCCGACTTTGCTTACCCAACACATCTCTCCTTGAAAAAGTGATACAGGAGTTGCATTCTGGAGGGCAGCAAGACATTTTGGAGAGATAAGACAATTGCAATAGCTGAAGATCACTTTTATTTTCCAAAATTGAAGCAAGATGTAGCCAAGGTTGGCCACCTATCCAGCATATGAGTGAGTCCGCCCTACAGATCCCCTTTGTTCAATGGGAGAGGGGTTGTTTCCCAATGCCGAACTTGCGAACTTTCAAAAGGAAGAAAAAAGAATACAGGGGTATACACTGCTACTGGTGCCCCGTGAGCCATGACAGGATCTAAGTACGGATTTTGTCCTTCGATTGCCAAAAATTCTTCGAGGACATCACTCTATTTTTGTCGTTGTGGATCATTTTTCAAAAACAGCTCATTTTATTCCTTGTTCAAAGACTTCTTACTTTTGGTGCACTCTATGGAAGTTTCTGAATAAAAAACTGAAGTTTTTTTTCATCTTTTCACACTTCCTCTTACTATTTTACCCTATAATTGCTCCCTCTCTCTGTATTTAGAGTTTTGGATATTTATGCAGTCATTAATTTTTGCTTTCTTAAATTATTAGATAAATTTGCAGTAAATTGGATCAGCATCAGGTTTTATTATGTACGTAGCTTACCAATTTCTTTATTTACACAAAGCATGATCCTTATTATCAGTATCATTCTTAAATTTGTTTAAACATCCACTGTTATGAGGTACTTAGGGAAGTAGCCACACTTTCCCGGTTGCAGCACCAACATGTCGTGCGTTACTATCAGGTACGAGCTTTTACAACTGCATTTCCTATGCAAGTTTTTCTGTTTATTCAATTTCTCTTGCTGTGCTTTCGTGGTTGTCTATGGGTTTGTATTGCTGTATGCCCATAGATACTATGACTGGTTATTTATCAGCCTTTTTTTTTTCCTCATACTATGACAGATCACAACTCCTAATTACCATAAGTTGTAACCGATTTGACACCTTGTCTCCAATATTATAAAATTTGATTTCTCACGATTGTTTGGGCTAAATTGATGTAATATTTGTTAAAAAATTTCAGGCATGGTTTGAAACGGGAATTGCTGGTTCCTATGGTGATGCTGCCTTGGGTTCAAGGACTGCAGTGAGCTCCAGTTTCAGTAACTTGGGTGCAAGTTCTGCAGATGTCACAGGGCAAGAGAACAAGCTTGAATTGACTTTCCTATACATTCAAATGGAATATTGCCCAAGGTAAAACTTTTAATTCCATTTTGTAAATGATTTTATTGTTGAATCTCAATTCAACATCAATTTTTAGTGGCGACTGCATTTTTCTGTTCTTTGAGAATTCTTTTGTGGTATGTGATGTACCCATAATATTTGGTTGTGGCATTATCCTTGGAATTTTTGTTTTCCTTCTCAACGCTGAATAAAGAGTATGACCTTCTGTCTCATTCATTCATTATTCTTAGATTCCTTTCATTGCTTTGGAATTCAGCCCTTATGCTAATGTCATGGAATTATATTCCCACAAATCTCATTTGTTAAAGTCTCCATATGAATACTTAGATATTCATTATGCTTGACTTTAAATATCGGCACAAATACTCTATTCTAGTCGGAGGAATTGGCACTAGATTATTTTTAGTTACAATTTTGTTTAATTTTGTCATTTTTTGATGGAAACGTCTAGAAATTTTTTTATTTGGATAAAATGGGAGAACAAGGCTGTATAGAAATAGGAAGTATGAAAATCCTTCACTAAGAAAGCTGTTAGGAAAACAGGTTTTAAGAGAAGATAGTATTGCCAGAATAATCTCTAGATGTGCCTCCAACCCCTAGTTCACTAGAGCTACTAGGAGAACTGGAACCATCAAAATTTAAGTTGATTCTTCCCACTGCAGGGGGATTTCAAGCTCCCAAACAAGTCTTGCCCTTCCACCTCAAGAACATGTAACAATCCAATCCCTCATGATTTGATTGCCCTCCCTTTAAAGAGATAGATCCTCCCTTCCTAACGACCCCTGCTCTTTTTCTCCAAATCTTCTTCTGCTTTTTTTATATTATTCTTTTGGCACTTCAATGCTCTTTTTTCCTTCTTTATTTATGAATTTATCCTTGAATTGCAAAAAATATTTTGTTTTTACATATGATAAGCCTTCCAGATCATGCTGCCTTTTGTTTTTGTTTTTGTTTTTTGTGAAGTTATATCCTAGATCAAATTTAAAATTCTGTTGTAGTACTAAATTTTCTCTACAAGAGTTTGAAACAAACATTACTTTCAACCCTCATCCTAATGGAATGACTGTGCATTTCATTATTTAATGAATTAAGGTTGTCCAGAATTTTTTGGGAAGTTTGTTTTCTTGATAAATAAACTAGAATGTCTTTGACGGTAACAAATGTTTACACATTCCAAACCATATTTACATAGGTCCTAGCAGCTAATAGAGCACTGTCATGTGCTTCCTAAGTTTTGGGAAGTTGGGTTCCTATTATTTAAATTGGTCAATTACACCTGCCTTCCTACTTTTTCTGAAAATGACATTGTCATCCTGTTTTTAAAGTTGAGTGCTGAAAATGACATGGTTTTTTTGGTGCACAGAAGAATACCTTATGTGTTTAGATTCTTCTTTTGTCTTTTTTTGGGGGAGCTAAGGCCATAATTTTTGTAGCCCCTCCCACTTTTTTTGTACATGGGTTTGCCCCCTCGGGATCCTTGTTTATAATATATCTTACATTTACTGGTAAAAAAAAGAAAGTCAAAATAGCCTTGCTAAATAGGAAAGCTTTAACTATTTAATTTTTACATTCTTTTAAACATGGACCTATTAATTGTGTGAAATTCTGACTCAGATGTAATACTTATATGAGGTCTTTCATTGGGGAGGTCCTTGTCAACCGTTCAACTTGCTGTTGAATCATATTATTTTTTATTAATTTATTACTCTTTCAAATTTTTGAAGGACTCTTCAGCAGATGTTTGAATCATATAGTCATTTTGACAAGGAATTAGCATGGCATTTGTTTCGTCAAATTGTAGAAGGCCTGACACACATACACGGACAAGGAATCATTCATCGTGACTTGACCCCTAATAACATCTTCTTCGGTGCTCGCAATGATATTAAAATTGGGGATTTTGGTCTTGGTAAGATGTATCTTTTTTTTTTTTTATAAATTTGATAACAATGGGCTCTTTATTTATGTCTTTGATCTTCTTCAAACAAGCTGCGGCTGGGCTTTCCAGACTTCTAGCGGCTGACTGCGTGGCAGTTGTGCTCGAACAAGCCTGTTAAGGCTCTGGTTTCTTTTTCTTTCTCTTATATACCAAAAAAAAAAATCTGTGGTGTTTCCAGCATCAGTTGTGTGCAATGGCTACTTTTCAGGAGACTGTTATATGTTTCTCAAATATATGGTGCATAGATGAAACTGCATATAATATTATTAACGCACTTAATGAAATGGCTGAGGACACCGAAAAATTTGAGAATTGAAAAAAGCAATCTCACTCAGCTTCTACTCCTATAAATTTCAATTTGAACTCTGATTTCCTTTACCTGCATAAGCTTGCAGACATCTTGAAAAGGTTGATTTCCACATTTATGATCTTAAATGTCTAGTTAGTCATGTAACTTTTGTAAAATCCTCAGTAATTTACGGCTGTGAGAGCTTATTTAAGATGCTAGAAACTTTGTGCTAGAAATGTTTAAGATGGTCATTTTTTTTTTGGTCAGAAACTAAGTGAACAACTCTTTATCTTGAAATGTTTAAAATGTTTAATTTTTTGTCAGAAACTAAGTGAATAGCTCATTATGGTAGAAGATACTTACATGCGAGTATTTTATCACCCTTCTGTTTCAGCCAAGTTCTTGAAGCTGGAGCAGCTAGACCAGGATCCAGATCCTGCAGAAACAGCTGGAGTTTCAGTTGATGGTACTGGCCAAGTTGGTACATATTTTTACACTGCACCTGAAATTGAACAAGGGTGGCCAAAAATCGATGAAAAGGTTAATCTTTAGTTGATTGGAATTAAGCACTTTTGGCTGTACCTTAAATCCAACTAGTATTGCTAATACCTTCCGTGCTACACTGTACATTGTTGCACCATCTTGGTGTTCAGGCTGACATGTACAGCTTAGGAGTTGTGTTCTTTGAGCTGTGGCACCCCTTCGGAACTGCGATGGAGAGACAGATTGTTCTTTCTGATCTTAAACACAAGGGAGAACTTCCTTCTGCTTGGGTTACTGACTTTCCAGAACAGGCATCCTTGTTAAAGCGCTTGATGTCCCAGAGTCCATCAGATCGTCCATCAGCTACAGAGCTTCTCCAACATGCTTTTCCTCCACGAATGGAATATGAGTTGTTAGATAGTAAGTGATAAAAAAATGTTTATATGTATTGTGAATAGCTATATTTTCTTCTGTAGTTTTGCTATGACTTGGTGAAAGGAGTGGAATATTAGCCTTTCCAAGATAAACTAAGAAAAGGTGGAAGCGAAGAAATTAAAACCTTTTGAGTCATGGAATGCTGGAATAGTTTTCCAATACAAATACTATATTAGAAGGTCTTACATGTTATTGTGCCTATTTGTATTTAGGTGTTGGTTGTGTGGAGAGCTTATACTAGTGTTCTTGTGATAATTCTTAATCCAGGAGAGCAGGCGCAATGCACTTGCTCCTTCCCTCTGACATTGCCAAGTGGGATGTCTTTCAAAAGAAATTATTGATAGACAAATTGTTGCATATATCAAAACTGCAAGTGGGACCTGTTCACAGCATTCCCTTAATAGGATAGAATAGATTAATAGTTGTCATTATTAAACCTATGCTCATTGCTGAAAAAAGGCCCAAATGTTATTCTATGTAGTAAATTTTCAAAAGTCATACAAAAGAATACCCATGAATTTGGGAGGGTATTAGTTTTAAGCATCCTGTTATACTACCTCACCATTCACAGTAGTAAAGTCGCGTTTCTAGCATTTGCTTGCTGATGATGTTTTGGTACATAACATTGGGAGATATACAAAATCAGTATTGTATGACCTCACTGTGATTTAAGCTACTTCTTCATATCTGTGCAGGTATTTTAAGAACAATGCATACTTCAGAGGACACCAGTATTTATGATAAAGTTGTAAATGCTATCTTTGATGATGAGATGTCAATCACTATAGACCACCATGAACATGTTGCAAGATTGAGGTTCAGAAATGATGCTTCATCTATCCAGTACACAGATTTAGACACTGAAGTCCGTGATCAGGTTGTGGAGGTCACAACCGAAGTGTTTAGACAGCATTGTGCAAAGCATTTGGAAATAATACCAATGTCATTGTTGGGTGATTGTCCACAGCTCAACAGGTTTCACTACCAATCAAACTTCCTATTGTCATTTCTAAGTATATTTCTTTTTTTCTTGATAAGTATTTCTAAGCAGATTTTAAGCTCATTTTTTTCCTTGATACATGCTTTGGACACTTATTTTTTGTTTATGATGAAAAGGAATACTGTTAAACTTTTGACCCATGGAGGAGACAAGATTGAGCTTTGCCATGAGCTGCGCTTGCCCTTTATTCATTGGGTTATAGAAAGCCAGGTATTTAATCCATAGTTCAAAACTTCTTTTTCTTCTTCATTGTTGATCAAAATCATGACATTACATGTCCCAGTTTTGCTTGCCAAACACCTGTTGCTTCTTGTGATTAAATAATTTATATTCTTCGTGAATTTAGTTTGAGTCACACTTCTTATGTGATGGGGATCCAGAGCAGTTTGGTGGTGGTCCCCACGTGCCACGCACGTGGAGGACTTATGTTCGGCGTAGACATAGGATTTCCTGGTTTATTTATTTTATTGATATTTTATTATTTTAGACTTCTAGCTTTCTTAGGTTTCTATTTGGGTTAGTCTTAGGATGTTTATTTAAAGCTTTACCATTGTAAGTTGAAACTCATTATTATTGATATTGAATAAGAATTATCGTGAATTCTCTTTCCCCTCTTTCTTCTTCTTTTCTTCCCTTCTCTTTCTCTTCTCCTTTTACATCAATTTGGTATCAAAGCAAACTTCGATCTATTCTTGAAAAGTCATCACTATCCAAAAGGTTTTGAATCATCATCATTTCATCATCCCAACCAAAAAAAAAAAAAAAAAGGAAAGAAAGGAAAATAACTGCGCTGAAGTTTTCAGGTTCCATAGCCATCGTCAAAGCAACCTCGTCGCTATTCACAACTCTGTTCAAACAACGCAGATTCGAAGCCCACATCAACCATCGTTGCTGAGCAAAACATGAACCAAACTGTTCATTATCATCCTTGCGTCCATTGCCGGCAAACAGTACAGACATCGTGAAACAGACCTGCCATTAGTTCCGCCCGGTAGCACCTCCCAATTGATCCAACCACGATCATTGCGGCACGCCACCACTGGACTGAACAGAGCACCCCCATTGTCAAGTCGCTGCGATATCGCAAGATTTCTGGAAGCCCTATAGAGTTGCTGCCAATCCCGTGACCATCGTCAATCTCATCATCCGTGACCACCGTCAACGTCACCGACCATTGGCCCCCTGCTGGAATCCATCAAGATCACCACTGTTTGGCCGTCGACATCACCATTTCTTGCCATTGCTGGGAACTATCTCTAGATCATCATCACAATCATAGAGCAGTCCACATCATCTTTGCAGTCCAGGCCTACCATTGATCAAGATCTCTAGCATCGCTGCCAAGCGTTTCCATAGAGTTGCAGAACGACCAAGAGCAGCCTTAGTCGAAATCAACCACCATCATTATAACACGCACAGCTGCTGTCCATCATCACGGCGATCATTATCGTCAACCATCAGTGACCCATCGCTGCCACAGTTGCACCATTGTCGTAGAACTTCAACATCACAATCACAAGTCGCAAGACCCATCGCTGCCGTTGTCTTCTTGCGCACAGCACTGCCAAAAAGGTTTCTAATACCCTTATTCGTATCAGGGGAGAGAACAGCCGAACCCCTTTATTTCACAAACTAGACCCAATTCGTAAACCCAACCTAACTTCCTTTTAAACCAAAAGCCCATCCAATTTTGTTTCCCCAGGCCCATCCACTTATTTGTCCTGCGACCCATCTCTTTTAAATTAACCTAAACCCAAGCCCAACTGAACTTAGCTGTTCAATTTGACCCATGTTTGCCTCATCACCAATAACCATCTTGGCCCAACATTTCTCACTTAAAACAACCATATACAGCCCAAACCCACAAGTCATTAAACCCACAGATTTAAAACCCAAATCCCTTAACCACAAAGACACAAATCAGTTCTTTGTCAAGCCCAGCCACCTCTTGATTAGCCTAGCAGCCACTGTTGGCACATATTTCTGTTAAACCCATATCCCAAGACCAGCCACCAACCAAGCAGTCCAACCAGAAATACAACACCTAAACCTTCTCTGCCATCTAACCAGCCTCAAGTTCAAGCCGAAACCCAATTGTCCAATCTAATTTTAACCGCTGGCCCAACATTTATCTAACCCAGCCAAAGCCAATACCCAGACAACCACCAAGCCAATAACTCTTCTAAGTTGTCGAGACTAACCTTGCAGTCCTTAATTTTAGGATTTGATTACTTTGAGTTTTCCTATATAAGGGATAGGTTGTATTGAATAGATTTAAAACTTTGATGATTGAATATACAGAATATTTCTCTTGGTTTTCTCTCTTCTTTCTATCTCTTCTCTCTCTTCCTATTTCCCTTCTCTTTCTTCTCTTCTTTAATCTCTCTCTACTGGTTCTACATCATTATGCTTTGTATATTTGGACAGTGGGATGTTTATGAGAAGATAAGTTTTGTCTTATGTATTGATTTTTGCTCCACAGACATCCTTCTTTTCACTGCTGGTTGGGATTCATTTCTGTTTCTTTGATTATATGGTTCTGCTATCTCAGTGATTAGTAATCTAGTCCATCTAAACTGCCTCATTTCTATTAACATGAGAGTGTATGTCTGCATACTGAAGTATTTGCCTGAGTAGTTTCATAGAGGTGCCTATATTGTGGTTTACCCTTTCCCCCTTTTCTCTCTTTCTGAAAGTATATCTTTTAGAATTATTTAGTTAAATCTATACAATTTCTTTTTTTGCTGCGTTTGTTTTTGGGAAAAGAGGATAGATCTTGAGGTTCATATTCATTAAATAGCTCTGTGAAGTGTCTTTTGAGTAGGCATGGGGCTCAGTTCAGTATGGCTTGATCTATGGCAAAGATGGACGATGGACTCTGTATTTTTTATTTAGCTTTGCCTAGTTGAAGCAGTATTTTGTTCTTTTGCTTTTAAACACTTCTACAAAGCCATGAAATCTGTATTTTTATTTAGCTTTGCCAAGCATAAGCAGTATTTTGTCCTTTTGCTTTTAAACACCTCTGCAAATGCCTCATTGTTATATATATATATATATATATATATATAATAGATTGATTGTCTTAAATAGAGTAGAACGGTGAGACAAGATTCGTATCTTTGTCGAGTTGATACAGCTTAGTCCTTTCTCAGCACTTCTGCAAAGCCCTCTTTGTTATATATATATATATATATAATATATTGATGCTGCGTGTTCTATCAAAGGAAATGGTCTTAAATAGAGCAGAATGGCGAGACAGGATTCATGGATTTATTGAGTTGAGTTGATAATAGATCTTGCATTTGAGGACTTATCTGCTAGGTTTGATCTGTTGAGAAATTTGCTAATTTTGTTTAGTTTTTATCATCTCCTATTTAAACACCATTTGGAAAGGAACTTGTGACATGGACTTAGTCTGCAAGGCTTGATCTGTTGAGGAAATTTGCTTATTTGGTTTAGTTTTTATCATCTCCTATGTAAACACCCTTTGGAAATGAACTTGTGGCATGTCCATATGCAGCCCCTGCACACCCTTATAAAATGAACAAAGAGAAGTATTAAAATCAAAATGCCTATTTTTTAGATATGTATGAAAATAACATGGTTTAATACGATGCATTAGGAGATTGAGAGAGTAGGAAAGAAAAAGCTAGAAGAAACAGGTAAGTGGGGAAATGAAACCATATTTTTTCTTCGTTTTCTCCCCCCACTTGCTTCTAATAGTCCCATTTTCTTTACTCTAGTTTCTTTAATATCTTTTTGTTACAATTTATGATTTTTCAAGTTACTAATTAATAGAAATTTTTTGCATGTTGATTGGACATCTTAGGATTTCATTGTTTTCTTTTTTGGAGGCAGGGTCTCTTTGTTTTAATAAATGAACTATTGACTTCTGTTGGATGGATTTAGATGAATGAGTTAGTGTGGTGCTCATCCAACAATGGGTTTAAGGAAGTTAGTGATTCTCTCAAGTCCTGTCCTTTGGCCAAAATAAAAAATGAAATGAAGGGATTTTTTTTTTGGGGGGGGGGGAAGATATGTACAAAGATAAGGGGAAAGCAAAATCAAAAGGCTAAGATCCTGGATGATGAGGGAGGCACGATCAATCATCAGAATGAAAAGCTGCTGCTTTTGGCTGTCATGATCTTATCCTTTGTAATCCATTGATTGTTCTCAGAGTTCATGTTACTTCTGGTCTGTTCTTACTGTGTTTCCTTTCATTGTTTTTCCATCCTATTTGTAGCATTAACTCCTTTCCTTTGTACTTTTGTCTCTCCTTTAGTGATTCTTTACTGGCATATGTTGACTAAATGTATTTCAAAATTAAGCTTTATGATGACCATACCATAGTGGATGGAAAACTAAGTGAGGAAACTAGGAAAACTGATTATTAGTTAAATGAACAGAGTGGTTCATATTAACAATTGAAATAGGAAATGTTGATTGAGATTGTTTCTTACATGCTTGGATGTACACATATCCTATTTCCGCCCCCACCCCTTTCCCTAAAAAAAATTGTATTTTCATAAGGGCCTCCCCATAGTTCTAATTTGTATACTGCTTGTCCCAGGGCATAATTTTTGAATCCACCAATATCTTATAACCATGGTGTTAAATAACGCCCGTTACGTCACGTCTAGGTTTTTTGACCCTTTGATACTGATGTTGACCGATATATCAGTGCGACTAAAATTCACAGTCGTATCCGCCGATACTGTAATGTATCGGCTGTTACATGACTGTTACATATATTTTTTGTTTTTTTTTTCAATTTTTCAATTGTCCTTATTTTTTATTTTTTTGTATAAAATTCTTATGATTTCTATTTTTCTAAGATTTATATACAAAAAGAGATACTTAACAAAATAATCCAAAAAAATTTGAAATGGGTTACTAAAATATTTGGGTCAATACGAAGTTACAAACTCGAAAAGGCCTCTTGGCCTCAATTTTTAAATTTTTTTATTCCATAACTAATTAAATAAATTGATTTTCATGCTTATAATTATTTTTTGTAATGTTATTCAAATTAAATGATATTTCTTATTAGTTTAACTTTAAAATATCTATATAAAATAATAAAATATCTTCTTAAGTGTTATTTATAAGAAAATATTTTTTTAGGTGTTAGTAAATTAAAAATTAATAGTAAAAAATATTAAAATGTTATAATTGTAGTCAAGACGTGCACATCAATGACTTTTAAGAGATTTACTAGTATTTGAAAAAAATTCAGGGTTGCAGTTTGCGATTCCCGTTATGAATGACTTGATACTCTCGATACTATTACACTGCGACTGCAACTGAGTCGTATCCTACAATAGCGATTTAAATGCATGCCTATAACGCTAATATCTGGTAGCACTTTATTAAGTTCCTCTTGTACACAACAGCATATGAAAGCTATAGTTAGAAGAGACAAAAATGTTGATGACATGATTAAGTTTCCGAATAAATGGAGATATCAATACGAAACTGTTCATCTTTACATAGTTTTCAACAATAGCAATAGAAATACTGGCACATCAATAGATATTCAACTCTATGATGGGCTTTGGCCGTATAAACATTTGGATATGCGCAACAGTTGAGATGAAGTGTACATCTCACAGAGAGAGTATGGAACTCTGTTGATATATAGGTGGACAATTTCAATCTTTAAAATACATCTCAAACTTCTCCAATATATCAGCCATCAGAATTTCATTCCTTATGCACGAGTTAATGGCAAATAGAAATTATTAGATTTTTTAATTTTTTGGAATGTTTTGCAACAAAGTGGAGTAAAAGATTGGTTTCACTCATCTCTCTAAAATAAAATTTCATGTTATCTAATTTAACATGGTGAACCTATTCCTTAAGTTAAATAAAAAAGTCCTTACGATCTTCTGTATATGTTATTGCACTATAATGCCAAGCACACTTGCTGGGTTGCTCTCTTTCACAGACTGTTTTCTTAAAATTTTTAGCAATCAGTGGATGTTCAGTTGCCTTACAAGACCCATATGTAGTTGCTTCTGTAATTATTATTTTGAAACCCATGCCTGTTATTGATTACTAAACATATGAATGAGTGTTAGGAATTATAAAAGTTTTCATACTTATCTAAGTTTTACTGATTCTGTTTCAGAAATCTTCCTTCAAACGATTTGAAATATCATATGTTTATCGGAGAGCAATTGGTCATTCACCACCAAATCATTATCTTCAGGTTCACATTGCATCTTGCTTGTTAATATTCTGTTCCTTTTATCTCTCAACTGAGTTAATGGTTCTCAGTTTTTAGCTTGATGGTGAAACTTTATTTTGTATAGAAGCCCTCTTAAAAAATTTCGTCTATAGGGAGATTTTGATATTATTGGAGGCGCACCAGCATTGACAGAGGCAGAGGTCATCAAGGTACTCTTGTTCTTTTCTGCATATTTACTCTCTCTCTCTCTCTCTCTCTGAAGATGTGTTCACGATTATGAATTAGAATTCTACTGGTCCAATATAATTAATTTTTTAAAGGCAGCATAATGTAACATGATTGGTTGTACTTATTTGCAACTCTTAACTGCCAGATCTTCTGATTGTTAAATAGTTGCATTGTTACTTTGTTTTGATGGATCTGGCATGGAATCGCATCCATTCACACAGTGTTTTATGGATTTTAGGTTATGCAATTGGTGTTATGTTGTCCTTTCGTGCCTGGTTCATAATTTTGTCTAATCATTATTTAAGGAGAAGTAAAAGTGGTGGAAATGAGGAAGGTAGGACTGGGACAAGTGCTTATTGTAACATTTAGTTGCCAACTATAGTAGCTATACTCGCTATTTGTTCTTATTAGGTTATTAATCTACGTACAATTGGTATCAAATTGTCTATTTTGTGTACATTAGATAATAAACTTGCCTACGCGTATTATGTCATAATATTGTATTTAATTATGATATTTGAATATTGCGTTAGAAAATTTGTGTAAAATCTTTTATACTTGATTTTTGACTAGTAAATAATTGTTTGATATTATTTACTGATATTCACATTTGTGTTTAATCCTTAATTTCACCTCAATATTATTTGTAAGCTTAAAACATTTTCAATTAGTTAACTATTTTGTTTATATTCACACATTACTTTATGTTTTCCTTGCCTTTCATTGTCTCCATTGCGTTTCCAAACTGATTTTGAAACAATTCAATTTCCTAGTTGATCAAAACGACACTCTGAAACATTGTTTGAGCCATAATTAGTTTATGCTCCACATCATGTATCTTAGTCAGCCAAGCACGAGATTGCAGGTTCAAGTTTGAGAACAACCACCTTATGCAATAATGATTTTGTCTCATAACGTTGATTTTCTCAGATTTCTCATTTATTACAAGACACAGAATCAAACATCTTCTTCACTATCAACACGGCTCCTCGTTATCGATGTTGTCAGCCACAGTCTAACTTCAATTGATCTCCATCCTGTTACCATCCTCATTATTAACCCTGCCGTCAGTGCGGTGATCATCTACTACTGCTAGTAAGGTTAAGAAGGCAATAGGGCTTCGATTCAGCTCCAATTTAGGTGCAGGTTTGAAGAGGGATGAGAGAAGTTTGTCGGCAGCAGGGAAGCAAAGAGGCCGGTGACTGCTAGGCTCTGTTGGGAAGCTAATGAGGTCGGCGACTACTCGGCTCTATTGAGGACGGTTGGGGAGCTAATGAGGGTTCCAGAGGGCTCGGTTGAAGATTAATGTGTGGGTATATGTGGATGGATATATGCAAATTTTCTCTCATGCAAGTTCATGGGTCATCATCTCCACATCTCACAACAGTTAACCCACTCTCATTTTCTCTCTCTATAATGCACAGCCACTAAAACTCTCTCTGTCTATATATCTCTCTGTGTGTGTGTGACGTCCAGTTTGGATCTCACAATCCCTCTGATTGAATATCACCAATCCTCAATGCCATTGCGCCCAAACCCAGGAAGGTGTTAATTTACCATTTTAGATGCTATGTAATCTTATGGGTTGATTTGTTAAGGTTATTAAATAGCAAGTATATTGTTCAATCACCTCTAACTTAATTGTCCCTTCAGTTTCATTTTTTTGGTATATTTTGTATGCTTACTCTGGTCAGTTATCTGTGCTTGATGTATATTTTAATTGCATAAATGAGATAGATCTGTATACTGTCGTAGTCAATTGAGCTTATATCTTTTGCTTGATTTGCAGGCTACAATGGGCATTGTAACTCGTTTTTTTCAGTCGGATTCATGTGATATTCATCTAAATCATGGTGACCTGTTGGATGCAATTTGGTCCTGGATAGGAATCAAGGCAGAGCATAGGCAGAAAGTAGCAGAGGTAAAGCTACTTAATGACATTTTAAGATATGTTCATTCTTTAATTTGTGAAATATGACCTCATGAATGCTTCTGATTTTTTACATAAAGCTGATCTCTCTGTTGGGCTCTTTGCGTCCTCAATCTGCCGAAAGAAAGTCAAAATGGGTGGTCATAAGGCGACAACTTCGACAGGTCTGAGAGCTGACTTTTTGAAGCATTACAACTGTCATTGTCTGGAACAGTAACATATGCAATTCGTACTTCTTTTATGTTCTTTATGTTATATTTGTTTTGCAGCTTGATCACTTATGGAATTTGGAGTTAGCTTTTATCTTCTCCATGTAGTTATATGTACTCTTCAACTGCACAAGAGCACCTAAGTGAACAGAAAGTGATTTGCATTTGATTGCTGCGAGAAAACATGGGATCATGTAAAACATTTTGGTAGAATCTGAAATCAATTGGATTGGTTTCTTGATGTGGTAGGATGCTAATAGGATGCCCAACTTCCCAAGTAGGATTGAAACAAAGAAAAATTAGTAATTAAAATTCCTGATAAATAATAAAAAATAACCTCAATAAACAAGTACATATAAAGTCTCTAAAATGTCCAATCTTAATTTTCCAAGCGATGGAAAATCATATTAAAATATAGAAAATGCACTAAAAGACAAAGGGAATACTGTGAACCAGACTCCAGTCAAAGTACACTTTGTTTTAGACTATTTAATTCAACTGAATTACTTCCATGAACCTTATGACACATAGATATGGTGTTAGGGAAAACCCCCACTCAGGATCTATGAGAAATGAAAACAAGAAAGAAATACAAATAACAAGAATACACAAGAATACCAGATTTATATGTTTCACCATGTTAGGGCTACGTCCACAGAGTCGCTGTGATTTTCACTATATTAAGGCAGAAGGGATTACAGTGCATTGCTAGCACAATGATATAGAATTAGGGCCACTGGTTAAAAGAGTGAAGGAGGTAATAATTAGTAAATTAGAAATTTGGAGAGAAGTTCTAGAACCTAGATGGTCATAGATAAGTAGAGCTGAAACTGAATATATAGAATGCAATTTTAGAAAACTAGGTATAGAAATGGGAATGTAGTAAAGATGAAAGGTCAAGAGATACTAGAGACAGAGTAGTTTCATTAACTAGGGTGGGAGAGTGGAGATGATATGTCTTGTAGAATAAAAGCAGGATGGGTTAAGTGGAGAAGTGCCTCATGCGTATTGTGTGATCAACGAATACCCATAAAGTTAAAATAATCTTTTTATAAAACTAGTAGATGAGCTATATTGTATGAATCAGAATGTTGGGTTGTTAATACACATGTTCATAAAATGAGCATAGCTAAAATGAAATGTTGAGATGAATGTGTGAAAAGACGAGAATGGATAAAATTAGGGATGAACATATTCTTGAGAACATGGAAGTAACCTTTATTGAAGATAAAATGAGAGAAGATTGCTTAAGATGATTTGGCCTTGTACAACAATGACTTACATTTGTTCCAGTCAGAAAAATAATGCGAAACACATCCAGGATAATGCTAGACGAGGGGAAGACCAATTAACATTAGTTGTGGTAATAAGGTAAAATATGGTAACTTGTAGTGCAACTAAATTTATGGTCCTCAAACAAGCGAAATGGCAAAACATGATTCATGCGGCTAACCCCAAATAATTGGTATAAAAGTTTTGTTGAGTTGATTACATTGTTTTTTACTTATTACAAAAAAAATGTAATTATTTTAATACTTATTTATCATTTCCAAGACTATAACTTATTATTAAATAATATTTATGTTATTTTTATGATTTTTATATAATTAATATTTTATGATTATTTTTCTTAGTCATTGAATGAATACGCAAAATTTGGCCTCTAGATTTACTCTAGTACTAATGCTTTAGAACAGATACAAGGAATGGGGTTCCCACCCCCTAAGTGGGAATGAAATACCCACTCTCCATGGGGATCTCTCTCATGGAGGAATGGAATTTCCATTACCAACAACACATCTCAAATGTGGGAATCAAATAGAATAGGAATAGGATTCCCATTCCTCCCCTCCATTCTTGCCAACCAAGCGCCGCTATATGAGCTACTCACCATAATTTTTTTTTTTTTGATAAGTAAGAGTTGCATATATAAAGGTGCCCAAGAAGGGCATCAAGGGCAAAAACTCCAGAAGATTACATATGGTTTAAAGAACCCAAAAAATCTACAAAAGATGAGACATTTACAGGAAAAGCTTTTTTGGCCCAAAAAAATAAAAGACGCAAAAATGTATCTTTAAAGATAGGAATAGAGAGCTCCCGATCTTCAAAGACACGATTGTTCCTTTCTATCCAAATACATCACAGGAGGCAAATTGGGGCCAACCTCCAAATCTTCTTAATCTCATAAGGAAGGCTGCACCTTTCCCAAGCCAACAAAAGGTCATGGACGGAGCCTAGCATAACCCAAGAAAAGCCAAACAAGGCTAAGACAAGGTTCCAGCAACTCCAGGAAACATAACAATGGATGAGGACGTGATCCACCCTCTCCTCATTATTCTTACAAAAATAGCATCTACTAGCCAAAATAAAGCCCCTTCTCTTCAAGTTCTCCGCAGTTAAGATATCCTTCCAAGAGGCTTCCCAGGCAAAGAAGGAAGCTTTAGGAGGGGCTTTAGAGCACCAAGTAAGCTTCCATGGAAAATGAGGATTAACCAAATTGAACATGCTCTTGTAGAAAGAGTTGACAGAAAAAGATTTCTTATCTGGCATTCAAATTCTCCTATCCTCCCTACCCTCCATAGCCCGGAAGTTGTTAATGAGACGAAGGAAAGAGCCCACCTCTTCAAGCTCCCAGTCAAAGAAGTCTCTCCTAAAGCGAGGGGTCCAAATAAGCTCATTCCCTACTCTCTCCGTGCACTCGCTAACCCAAGCCTCCTTGTTGCTAGCCAGACTGTATAACGTAGGGAATTTCATCTTCAGCGACTTGACACCAGCCCAAGCATCATCCCAGAATTTCTCCCTCTCACCATTCCTTATAGCAAAGGTGCGTCTATCCTTGAAAACCCTCCAGTTACCTCGAATGGAGCCCCAAAGACCACATCCCCTTGGACCCTCTGCATTACTCGAACACCATCCCCCAATATCGCACCCATACTTGGCAACAATGTCCTCTTTCCATAACGCCCTATCACTTTCGCCAAACTTCCATAACCATTTCCCTAGATGGGCTGTGTTAAAGAGACTCAAATCCTTCACCCCTAAACCCT
Organism: Nyssa sinensis; assembly: GCA_008638375.1. Taxonomy (NCBI): domain Eukaryota; kingdom Viridiplantae; phylum Streptophyta; class Magnoliopsida; order Cornales; family Nyssaceae; genus Nyssa; species Nyssa sinensis. The sequence continues at coordinate 1,076,687 of CM018045.1, read as the reverse complement.
TAAGAGACACGGGCTTCTTGATTTTGTTCCAAGTAACTAAGTGGATCTTTCTGTAATCACTGTCGTGACCCCATAGGAAATCCCTTCGAATCTTCTCTAATCTTTTGCTGACTGTCTTTGGCATAGGGAGGAGAGACATGAAATAGGTAGGGAGGTTTGACAAGGTACTTTTTAGAAGGGTGAGCCTGCCTCCCTTAGAAAGGAGTTGACATTTCCAACATGACAACTTGCTAAAAAACCTTTCAACCACTGGATCCCAAACCCCAATAGATCTCGAAGGAGCTCCTAACGGGAGGCCCAAGTAAACCAAAGGGAAGCAGCCCACTCTACAGCCCAAAGTACTGACTAAACTGGCAATCTCTTGGACCGGCCCTACCGGGGTAATGCTGCTTTTTGCAAGATTGATCCTCAGACTTGATACCGCTTCAAAACACACTAGAATACATCTGATAAAGCGAAGTTGGTGCACTGAAGGGTCACAAAGAATGATGGCATCGTTAGCAAACAACAGATGGAAAATGACGGCACCTCCACCCCTTCTGTCCCCTACTTGGATCCACTTCTGCCACTTGCCCCCAAAACCCATCTTAGCTAACATCCTCAGCAAGAAACCCCAATTAACATGGTCAAAGGCCTTCTCAATATCAAGCTTGCACACAAGCCCTTTCCTTCGCTGCTTCATCCTAGAATCAATGCACTCATTAGCAATAAGGGCCGCATCCAGAATTTGCCGACCTTCCACAAAAACATTTTGGCTAGGAGAGATAATACTACCTATAATCTTCTTCATCCTTAAGGAAAGAACCTTTGCAATCAGTTTGTAGACACTGCCCACAAGACTTATCGGGCGAAAGTCCTTGATGCAGTTGGCTCCTTCCTTCTTAGGAATGAGGGCAATGAAAGAAGTGTTGAGGCTTCGCTCCAAGCCCCCCTCACTGTGAAAAGTCCCAAAAATTGCCATCACATCCGTCTTCAACACATCCCAACATTTTTTATAGAAAGCCATAGTGAAGTCGTCGGGGCCTGGAGCTTTATCCCCATTGCACGCCTTTAGAGCTCTCTCCACTTCCTCTTCCGAGAAAAGGATTTCCAGATTGGCAGCTTCCTCACCATTCAGACTTTTCAAAAGCATGTCATCCACCCCAGGTCTCTAGCTGCACGGCTTTGTGTAAAGGCTAGAGAAGAAGTCAACAATACCCCTTCTGATAGGCTCCTCCTTAGTGAGAACATGATCCTTAATAACAATAGAGGAGATTTTATTCTTTCTGAAGTGAGTAGTAGCCATTCTGTGAAAAAAATTTGTGTTGCGGTCACCTTCTTTAAGCCAAATGGCACAGAGATTTCTGTCTCCAAGAGATTTTCTCCATCTTAAGAATCTGCCCAATTTGGCCCTTCAGGCTATCTCTCTCACTCCTTTTCTCAGCAGAGAGAGAGCTCCACTGGTCTTCCTTGTCTAATTCCATCAGATTATTCAGTAAGGATTGCTTCCTAACCTGAATTGAGCCAAAGACTTCACGATTCCACTTTCGAAGGTCTTCTTTGAGGAATTTCAACTTTCTAGCAATGCAAAAGCTTGGTGACCCAGCCACAACATAGGATTCCCACCAATTTCTCACCAAATCCACGAAGCTTTCATGATCAAGTCACATGTTTTCAAATCTAAATGGGCTTCTTCCTGCACTAAAACCCCCACAGTACAGCATGACAGGATGATGGTCAGAACACGGCCGTGGACACTTTTGCGAGATACCCGAGAAGTCATCTTCCCAATTGTTCGCCACCAAAAATCTATCCAAACGGGACATAGCAGGTTGATGACCTCCACGGGTCCAAGTGAACCTCCCTCCCTCCATATGTAAATCCACCAATCTTTGTGAATTTATGAACTCGTTAAAGTTCCTCATAGCCAATGTCAACCTACCACTCCCCAACCTCTTCTCTGGGCTCCGCACAACATTAAAATCCCCCCCTAGGCACCAAGGAATATGCCATAAGGAAAGCGCCGTCTGTAACTCATCCCAGAACGAACCCCTAGCACCATCAGTAACTGGACCATAAACTCCACAAAATCCCCACTCCAAAGAAGAAGAAACCAGCTTGAATTTACACGACATAGAGTACACGCCAACTTTGTGCTCTATACACTTAACCACTCGGGAGTCCCATGCCACTAGAATCCCTCCTGCAGATCTCTGGGCATTGAGAGCAGCCCACTGGACCCATCTAGAACTCCAAATGGAGCGAACCAAACTCCTCGAGATACACTCCATTTTAGTTTCCTGGAGACAAATGACTTCTGGCCTCCATTCTTGAAGCAGCCCTTTGACAATTGTTCTCTTGTCTGGGTCATTTAACCCCCTCACATTTCATGATAAAATTTTTAAATTCATGAGACAAGAACGGTTAGAAACTCTCGCTGCCTTCCACAAAGGCCTCCATCGCTTTGTTGCCGTCATAATTAACCGAGCAGGACAATTCTTTCATTACACATTGCATTCTTTTCGCTGATTTTTCCTTTCTATCTTTCTCAGTCACAGAAATAGGACAGGGTCTTAATAGCGAGTTGTGCAATACTATTTCTTTGAAGAGATCCAGCTGGCGGTCCTCAAAGCCTGCGCATGGGACACCCAGCAATTTGCTCACTTTCCCCAGCTTACGGAGTACCCATGCCTCTGTTACGTTCTGTTGATGACATAGTAACTCCGCTGAGTACGCTTCCTGTAACTGAGTAACACCAACAGGACCCCTTTCCGATAGTACCACTGCTAAAGGGGTCCTCCATTTGCTCAACGTTTTCCTGGCTTCACAACGTCTCTTCTCCCCTTGGATCGACGGGCACAGGCTGTAATTCCTGAGCTGTGTTTAACTCCATCTGTGCGGCGAAGGAGTCTGCTATCCAGTTGGTTTAACTGACCTCTTTGCAGGAGCTGTTTTCTGGGTATTGGAGGAACTCCCGCTCGTCCAGCATGCTGCAATTGTCTAAATCGATCCACTCTGAATTGGTGGCAACTGGCGCTGCCGCTGCTTGCTTCCCTTTTCTTTCATTTTTCCTCTTCTTCCCAGGCGTAGAATCCCTGGAGCCTTCTTCCTTGTCTACAATAGTGGTCTTTGTTGCCTCTGTTGATTTTCCAGAGACTAAGTCTGTTTTAAAGAAGCCAACGTTCCTAGCGGTGCGCCCCGAACTGGGCTGCGCCTCATCTGCCTGAACATGGGCCGGCCCAGGCCCTCCATTAAAACTTCTATCCCTTTGGGCCCTTGGGTCTATGCGCCTCTTATCTAGCCCATTATGTAAGGCCCCTCGCATGGATAAGTGGCCTGGGTGTCTTCTCTCGTTCCTTTTCTTTTGGGGATGGTCCAGCCCAATTGGCCCATCCCTGTTGGTAAAGGGGTGGCCGAAGCCCACATAACCCCAGTTGCAGCGCTGGCTTTCTAGATCCTTCCAAACCTCACGTGGCCCTCGTGACCCTCTTGACCCTCTCGTAGACTTGCGAAATTTGAAATTGAAATCTTCTGCATGAGGAAAGAAAAGAGCCTGTCTTTGGTCGCCACGTAATCCTCTCCTGACAGAGTGGGTATTAAGGATTGGACGCCCTTGGCGCGTGAGCATCGGAAGCTTCCCCTTCATCTTCTCCGATCGTCTTTGCAACCTCCGGCTGATTTGGTTCAACCTCCGAGCATGTCGGTCCAGCCTCCGACCAAATCGGGATCGAGAAAGACCATTTACCACATCTTATGCTAAGTGAGGCTGGAATCTTCTCCGGTCGACCTCTCACTAAGATTCTTGCCCATCGGAGGTGACGACGCTCAACCGTGGCTTCATCAGACGTCACGAAGTGGCCGCCGTAATTCCCCATCGCCCGGAAGACTTCTGAACTCCAAAGAAAGGCTGGTAAGCCCATGAACCTGAGCTAGATGAAGCCATCTTCTTTTGACCTCGAACAACATCCCGAAGGGGACCAATGTTGCAGAGTCACTGGTAACCCCTCAAAACACCAATTTCTGTGATTTAGAATCCGCGAAGCCTCCTTCTTCGACGGCAACTCAAATAGAAACTAGACACCATTTAAATCAATAACCTTCAATCCAGCTTGAATCCCCTAGTTCTTGAGAGCCCATGTTTGAATCTTAAACGTTTCTGGGAGTGGCTTGTCCATATCTTCGAAACGGCCAATTAAGCATCGTCTAAGATGTTTGAACCGACTCTCGCAAGAACCCATGTGGATCCCTATGTCTTCGCGCACATTTGCTGGCTTCGACTCCACCAAAACAGGTTCCAATGGCCATTCACCGATTTTGCAGGCATTCAAGTATGATCCCTTTATGGTCGTGGCAGCTCTTGATTTTGATAACCCTAGCGATCTGAAGGCTTGGGCGAGATTGGCCATCCACCTCTTACATTTTCTTCCGGCAAGAACAAGAGACGAATCCCCTTGTGAGATCGACATTCTATTCGCATATAGTTCCCCCTCCGGTTTGATCCTTTCCACAGGAATAGGCTTCGACTTTGCCTGTGCGCACCAATAGGGAACACCACTCTGCGTCTTCCTGTCGAGAGAGTCTCCAGGGTGTTGCAGATTCATTCCAGCTCCCATCTCAAAACCCATAATCTTCTGACCACACCAGGACCCCTTTCTACTATTTGAAATATCTCACCCAGCGATTCCACTTCGTGGATAACGTCGAAGGTTTTTTCTCCAATCTGAGCCAACATCCTTTTAGATGGCCATGATTATCACCATGATCGGAGCAGAAAGAGAGAGGCAAGAGAGCTGAATGCACTCACCATAATGATACTTGCCTGGTGAGCATTAAGCATCATTCTTTGCCAAGAAGTCGCTTTGAATGGTGCACACAACTTAGCTAAAACAACGGCAGTTTTGAAGGTGCTCTCTTATAAAATTGTCAGTCACCGGAAGAGCAGTCTTGCATGGTATCAACTTTTGATTGGAAGCAGACTATCTTCGATGCCAAAACATGATGAGTTTTCATCAGGATTTTGCTAAGTGCGTGAACCACAAGCCAAAAGGAAAAACAATGTAAGGAGTCCTGCATACTTGGAGGAAATGCTGGAGAACTGAACGATTCTTGTGCACAGGCACACTAGCTAAAATTGTACATTTAGGTCGCTACACATCCTGGAGCCCAGCACATGTACCCGAAAAGTTAAACTAGCAAACACAGCACATCCAAGGCATCGTAGCTCACTGTTGCGCAAAGCCATGCCTATCTTGCCATGGAATCCTATGAGCATGGACAAACCCAAGAATATTGACCATTTGTGCTACATATGTTCACATAACGTGTTGTTAGCCTTTTCACCCTAAGCATGTGCTCTGCTTCTCATGTAGGAACTTATCGTAGCCATACATAATCATGCTTCAAGCCTTGAAGACATGCGCAGCACTGGCCTTCTGGGCCCTTCATTAGCATTGCCCATGGAGCTCATACAAATACTTGGAGACTGCCCAAGGTGGATGCCTTAAGCCCGCCACCCTAACCCGAAGTTCATCGGGGTAGTTCACTTGTTGCCTGTAGTATAAACCAACAAATAACATTAGTAAACAACTACTTACCTAAAAAACATTAGTAAGCAACTTTTTAGCAGGCCTGTCCTCGCCCCATGCTAACTAGCTGCCCATGAGACTAGGAAGTGGTTTTCTTGGTAGCCCAGTGACAAGATTGAACAAGTTAAAAATCATTAAGTTTTTAATTATGTAGGTAATCATTTTATGTCTGTTCCTATTCTAGCATCGGTTCAGAAGTTGTTGGATAAGTTGCAAAGGGATTTTCTTTGGGCTGAAAGGGGAGATGAGAGGAAAATCCATCTTGTGGGTTGGAACAAAGTAAGAGCCCCAATTAGGGAATGAGGATTGGGGATAAAACAAAGTTGAGGGTATTTAATCAGCTCTCTTTGGGAATTGGCTTTGGAGTTTGCTCTAGAGCCTAATACATGGTGTAGACTTATTGCTATGAAGTATTCAAACTTGGAAGGGAGTTGGAAGGTACTTTAGGTGTGGGTTTGTAGAAGAACATTAGAAGGGGTGCAGAATTTTTAAAGTGCATTGCATTTGAGGTGGGGGGCAGGATATAGAGTTAGATTTTGGTGTAATGTGTGGAGTTGAGATATGATTTTCAAGGAAATATTTCCTCAACTCTTCTAGATGGCGATCCCAAAGAAGTGAAGGTGGTAAATTTCATGTCCTTTACGAGGAGCGGGGCACTTTGGTCGCTCCAGTTTAGGAGGAATTTTCATTCTTGAGACATGGGGGAGGTTTTGGCCCTAATGAAGACATTGCATAAGATTAAAGTTAGAGCTGATGGGGATGATTTTCTCAAGTGGAATTCAGGGAGTGGGAGGAGTTTCGCTGTCAAATCTTTTTATAAGGTGCTTTCTAGGAAAGGAGTGGTAGATTTCTGTTGGAAAAGCATCTGGTGCATTAAGGCCCCTATAAAGGTGGCGTTTTTTGGTTGGGCTGCTGCTTGGGGAGCTATTCTTGCGGTGGATAACTTAAAAAGAAGGGGTTTCAAGCTGGTTAAGTGGTGCTCAATGTGTAAAAAGGAGGCGGCAGTCGATTTCTTGTTTTTCCATTGTCGGGTTGTTACAGATTTGTGGGGATTTTTGTTCTCTCCTTTCGAATGATATTGGATTATGCCATGTTTGGCATTGGACCTTTTTAGAAGTAGAGGGGGTTGGAAGAAGAGAAGTGTTTTGAAGATATGGGGGAAGCGGCTCTATTATGTCTTTTGTGGTGCGTATGGAAAGAAAGAAATAGGAGAATTTTTAAAGCGGAAGAAGTAAAAGCTATTGTTTTGAGTCCTATATAGCTGGATAGTGAGGTCATATGTTCTTTCTGTGGATTCTTTTGTAGAGTTTTTGGGAAGCATGAGGCTCTAGTTTGTTTTTGAACTGTCTCTTTTGTATATGGGTTAGTCCCCCCTGGGCGTGCTTTAATGAATTCCTTACTTATCAAAAAATAAATTTATGGGTTTTTATTCTACCAAGATGGTTGTATGCCATTGATTATTTTGCACATCTAGATATATGTTGTATATAGTTCTAGGAGAAATGACTTTGAAATCAGTTGTAGTTTTTCTATTATGATTCAACTTGAAATATCTCGTCTCTTACTTTGCATTATATTCCAGGAACTAAATCTTGCAGAAGCTGCTGTAAATAGGTTGCAGACTGTAGGACTGAGGTTCTGCGGAATTGCAGATCAAGCCCTTCCTAGATTGAGAGGGGCCCTGCCTGCTGGTATTTTATCATATATGACTTATTCTGGATCATTCATACGAATCTTACAAAAAATGTAAAATGTATCTTATCTGGTAGAACAATATTAATGCAGATAAACCAATACGCAAGGCACTTGATGAATTGTCAGAACTCTTGAGCTATTTAAGAGTTTGGAGAATCGATAAACATGTCTTCATAGATGCCCTTATGCCACCAACTGAGAGTTATCACAGAGATTTGTTTTTTCAGGTACCAGAACTTGTTTGTCTTTTTATGTCTATGATAAATCACAACACCTAAGCAGTTTCTATCACTCCCAGATGATTTTAGATGTGTCATTGAATAGTGAAAATTTTTGCTGAATGATTTGTCCCAGATTATATTAAAGCAATCCTTGGATGTTGCAGTACCTTGGTACTGTCAGGATTCTACATGATTCATGGTGTCATGTGCGGCTAAAGGACGTGTCATGGTATCATATAGCATTGTTCTCTTTTTTTATACAGTTGACTCTCTAAAATTAATAATCTTGAGAGACTCAAAATTTTTTAATTGATACAATTATTAATTTTTATTAATGAAAAACTTTCCTCTTAATTTTGCACTTTGCAACATAAAAATAAGACATGCATATATATTTCCAAATGTGATGAACCTTATTCATAAAAAATATGTATTATGTCTAATGCAAGTTATAAGAGAACAATTTACCTCCTTTTCTATTACTAATATATTGACATATACATGAGCGGTTTTTTTCACTCTCTTTTTCACCAAGTAACTGGAGATTCCTACTTGCTATGCATGTATCATTTGTTTGTGGCTCCACAAACAAACATCACATCACAAACTTAATTTACATGCCTCTTGTATGTGTTAGGGCCTAGTTGTGGTGATAGAGATATTGCATGTAGTGATGTAGGATACTAGGGATCTTAGGAGTTCAAACTACGGTGTAATGGAAACAATCTTAGAGAAAGAGAGAGAGTGATATGAAAGCAATCTTAATTGTGGACATTTAAAACAAAAATTAAATCTCATATAGGCCCATGTGTCATTTTTCATGAATTTACATAAAACTAGAAGAAGAAGGTGATCTTAAGAATTACCTGCAAAACTCAGCTTACAACTATATTAAACCAATCCCCAATTTCAGGGACGTGTGTTAGGTAGTCCCAGGGGTCGATCTGGCTTGCTTTAAAGACAATTTCACAATTATCTGAGAATTTTTGTTTTAGTGATTTTAAAGTTTTTATTTATTGGAGAAAAGAAAGGATCGTAAACTGAAGTAATTTGTATAACTATTTTTATTAAAAAAAATGTATAATTTGTAGCTATCATATGGAGGGATAGGAAAAAAACTTCATATAAAATCTCATTTTTTTAAAGAAAAGAAAATAACTCTACTAATAGAAGCTGTTTTTTTTTTTTTTTTTATCCAAAGAATTTTATTGAGTTATGAGGCTTGTTCTTCTTTATACGTGGAAGTGGGTGCTAGCCTGCATGGAAAATTCAAGATCTCATACCAACAAACCAATATGTATTTGTATTACATGTCCCAAGAGCCTATAGCTTTGGTATTCATTGGGCATTATCACATAAGTTGTAAATAAAAAATGATTAGCGACGTGTTTTATGTATATCTATAAAAATAGTTTGTTTATGCTTTCCAGATATATATATATATATATTATTTTTTTCTCATAAACTAAAAATAGCTTAATAGGTGTTTACCAAGATAAAAATCAAATTTGCTAAAATTGGTTTTGAACAAGTTGACATGTTTGTGGCACAGATATATCTAAGAAAGGAGAGTAATCCTGGATCACTCATGGAAGGAACATTGCTTGCTGTTGGTGGTCGCTATGACTATCTGCTTCATCTTATGTGGAATCGTGAATATGTAGGTTATGCTTTCGTAGCTCAGTTTACTTGTTTCCATTTTTCCTATGTAAGCATGTACACTACAGGACGTGTAATTGCATAAGCTGGATTTGTATATTACCCAGGGTAGGGTACTATTATCGCACCAGGACAAATGACAATGCTATCTCCATTCATGAGATTTCTATCTATTTTGTTAACTTGATTGAGCATACGCTGGTAGGTTGTCAGAAGTATATGTTTACATACATTTCATAAATTGGATTGATGTATCACCTAGGGTGGCTGGATGCTGTCATGCTTTATAATCTTTAAGCATGATGGTATTGCATCTGGTTAAATTCAGTGACTATTTCTAATTTTCTACTTTGATTTTAGCAGAAATCAAATCCTCCAGGTGCCGTCGGGACTAGCCTTGCTCTAGAGACAATAATTCAGCATTCTTCTGTTGATATCAAACCTTTCAGGTGCAAAGTCATCTTCGTAAACTTGTTTCCCTTTCTTTTTTACAAAGCTGCAAAATATTCCGTCATTGTATTTCATTCTGAATAATTTCCCTAATGTTAATATTTTGACTAATGCAGAAGTGATGATAGCATTGATGTTCTTGTCTGCTCAAGAGGAGGAGGTGGTTTACTGGAAGAGCGCATGGAACTAGTTGCTGAGCTATGGGATGAGAAGATCAAGGTTGTCAATTGGTTTTCTAAGGCTTTGGGCTGCAAAGCTAGAGTGATTAACAATCTGAATACTTACATGGTCACTGACTATCTAACAGGCTGAGTTTGTCCCCATGTCTGATCCAAGCCTTACAGAACAGTATGAATATGCAAATGAGCATGATATCAAATGTCTTGTCATCATCACGGACACCAGTGGGTCTGAAAAAGTTAAGGTAATACTACTAATATGAGGAGTTCATTACTAATTGTTCACTATTGACAATTGTGTTATCTATTGAGCTTCACTAAAATGACAGGGTGTTTGGAAATTTTTAAAGGAAATTGATATATTATATTCATCTATATTTCATTTTTTTTATCGTATGTAGTTTATTGTTGATTAATCAAAATCCTCTCTCTTTTGTATCTGATGCCAGGTTTGGGTGGTGGTGGCTTCCTTGTTTTTGGGGTGCAATGGGGAGAGGGGGGGGGGGGTGTTTCGGTTAGGGCTGCAACTCGGGCGGGCCGGGCTGTGTTCAAGGGCTGTCTAGGTCCAGCCCATGCTGTGGGACACGCAGACCGAGTCCGAGCCTGAGCTTAAGTCCGATGAGCTCAACCCGAGCCCGTCCTGAAGTAATTTCTACAGGTCTCGGGTTTTGTTGGGTTTCCCGACTTTTCGGGTTCCAATCGGGTTTGGTCGGGTTTCAGCAAAGTCATTTGGTTGCCTCAATCAGTTTGTCCTGTTGGAAAAGTAGAATATATTATAACTACAATACTACAAATTCCAGCAGACCAACACCAACACCCAAGTGTGAACTAACATATATATATATATATATATATAATGTGTAGAGTTAGAAACTATGATTAAGGCAATCAATCACCAACCAATCTGTCAGCCTAAACAAATCTTAATCATAACAGTATTGTACCCAGAAAATTCTAAAAAAATAGGAGTGCTTTTAAATTGGAAAAAAGAAAAAAAAAAGCCCATATTAGAATCAGCCAAGACATATGCATGCATGCATCATTGATACAATAAAAAAACAAAATCTATAAAGATTACATTTCCCCATAACATTTTTTTCCCTTCTAAAATCAGGACAGATCACAACAATAATGGGCACCCACAAAGGAATTATGCAAATGACAATTCCTAATCAATTTGAAGCAAATCTGAACCCCCCCCCCCAAAAAAAAAAAAAGTAATGGATAGGAGCAGAGCAATATTGAACTATGACTGTTGATAGTCACCAGGCACACAAATTAATGTGTATCCAAAAATTAATTCAATAAGTTTATCAATGCAGTAAAACTAAAAGAAGATCCCAAAACCAAGACAAAACATTAGTGTGCGGCTAAGCATTAGTATTTACTACAGGCCCAAATGACAAAGCATTAGAGGCAACTCCAAAAAAAAAACTTTCCAGACAAAGACAACTCCAATCCATGTCTTTTTTCTTCACAATCCCCTTCATTCCTTCTCTGCCATTACCTGGGGAAAAAAAATAGAATATAGATTAATGAAGCAGCAGCTCAAATCTTAATAGGGAATTATAGTGCAACAGGAGCTCAATATCCAATATAGTGCTGCAGCAGCAGCTCAATAGCCAGAATAGTGCAGCAACAACAGCTCAATAATTGGTCACTAATTATATCAGGTCACTAATTACCTAACGCAGTTTGTAAATCATGTGTTTCATGTATGAAATTACTATTTTTAAAAGGAAGAAACTGACCACAACAGTTTGTAAATCAACAGAAGGTCACTACTGCAGCAGGTTGTAAATCAAGTTGGAGGGAGACTTCCCATTTCTTCAGTTATGGCTACAAAATAAAAAAGTATTAGAAACTTTGAATATCTTATTATAGTAAAATATGATTGAGAAAGAACAATTAGAAAATTACTTGACTCCAGATAATAAAGCTCCTCCAATTGTTCTTCAACTTCAATTGGATGAACTCCTCAACCAATCTTGTGTACAAATTAAAGACTCTAAAATCCTTGGAGTCAATGAACTACGAAATTGGTGAAGTACTCAACCACCGGGACTAAATGCGGATTCCGAAGAGATGGTGGATATAGGAATGGCCAAAATATCAAGCGCAATATGAGATAACACATGATATTTTTTAGATTTTGATTTCCACCAAAACAAAATGTCAAAATTTTCGGATCGATCTTCAAAATAAGAATTTAACTCAGATATAATGACCGCACCCTTTTTCACCTTTTGAAATTGACGCCATTTTTGGTCATGTTCTTCACCTCCACCCCTACCACTTGAATTTCCCACATCAACCATTTGAACATCCTTTTCACCATGAGTATCAACATCCTCAATGATTCCAACAGAAATATTGAGTAATGTTCATAAAGACGTTTCAAGACCGATTTAACCCTTTTAATAAATGCATTAACATCACTCACAGAGTAAAATTCCTCAAAACAAAACTTCACATAATCCAACTTATTAAGAAGGATCTAAAATCACAGCAATGATCAACAATGGGTTTTGATTTGTAAGGTTTCTTGCACTTATCTTCCTGGCTATTAATTTCAGAAGCAGCTGCACTAGTATCAACTTCCTTGCCCTTTTCCACTGTATCATTTGTCTCATCCATTGTCAACATATGCTAAAAAATTTGATAATAAAAAATGTGTATTAGAAGACTTGTATAGATCAAATTGATCAAATAACTAATTCAGACACAGTTGTAATCCTTTGCCTATCTTGCAATTGTCTAGGTGCATGTGATGGGTGTTATTATACATTTGGGAGTCAAATTTTCCAATGAACAATTTGAACACGGAAATTCACAACTGCTGTAATTCACATGGGACTGTAGATCAACAAAAACTTCTAACTAATATGATTTGAGTGAAATCAAAGTGCCTATTCATATAATCATGGTAAATTACATGAAATTCTAACTAAAAGTAACTGTAAAATCAACAAAGCAATAATCTGACCATGAAGTATAGAAACCACAAATTTTAGAGAGAGAAGTAGACGGTTAAGAGAGACTGTGTGTGTTCGCAGCAAAGCAACAGTGGGAAACTGGTTCAAGGTGCTTTCTCAGGTAAGAACAGTGCTGGAAGGAAAGAATGAGAACTTAGTAACTTAGTAGGGAAAAAACTGAGATGAGAAGTGAGAACTTAGTGACTTCCTGGTGAAAGGAGGTGGCCGGAGCAGCTAGGGTGGCCAGCAGGAGGCAGTGGTGACAGTGGGTGACAGGCGATGACGGCGAGTGGTGGGCGGCAACGGAGCTTCGCAGATCGCACTTCGCGGCGTTCGTGCAGAGAGAGAGAGAGAGAGAGAGAATGGGCTGGCTGTAGCTTCAATTTTCAGATCCACCTGAGGCAAAAACCCTAAATTCAGATTTTATATACCATCTTCATCAATGGTCCAGATCTATTTTGGATATGAAATCTGATGGCTAATTTTATTTAAGATATAAAACATATATAATATAATTTGAATTTGAGTTTCGGGCCGGGCTCGGGTTCCTGGGCTCCTTGCTCAGGCCTGGCCTGAATTCAAATCGGGCTCAACTTTTTCACCCAGGCCCGTCCCTAATTTGTGAAAAGTGTGTCCAAGCCCCCAAATTTTCGGGCTGGGCTCAGGATGGCCCGCCCGAGTTGCAGCCCTAGTTTCGGTCGTTTGAGCTATCTAAATAAGAAAATCAGAGAAATGAGGGTGGTGAAAATGCATTCATTGGGGGAGAGAGAGAGAGAGACAGAGAGAGAAGGGGGGGGTAGTTATTATAAGAATGATTAACATCTCAACAAAGCTTTAGTTAACTCCTTGGGTCTGGCATAAGAATCATTTTTCTCCACTCAGATGTTATCTAGAGCAATATCGTTTACATGTCGTATCTAGTAGTAATATTTTATGACACTACTGTTTTGTAAAATCATTATTTTGTCTTTTAGGGTAAACTCAAAAAGTACACATCAAATGATTTTGTAAGTACTGGTGCGCTAATTTTGAAATTGAGATATTGTTTTTGTAGCCTTCCTATCATTAGTGAGAGTGAGAGTATATCAATGCTGGAAAATTTGTGAAAATCAAATTAATTTTTTTTATTTCAGCTTTTCACACAAATTTATAGACATTTCAACAAAACAGGCAGACAGCACAAAATGTCATTCTTTATTGGTGTTTATTTGGTACCAAATTGAATTTAATAGCATTTTCTGAAGTTGAATCCTATTAGTTTCATACCTTCTTTTCCAAACCAAAATGAAATTTACCATTGCATGTACCCTTTGGGGTGTGACATCCTACCACGTCGTAAGCCAAGTGGTGAACCTTTTGGTTTAAATTTCATCAGATGTAAAATGATCTTCTAGTGTCTTGATATTTCTGTCCATTGCTACCAATGTATTCTTTCATGATGCGTGATATCCAGGATGGCATATGTTTTACAGTTTGAACTATATATAGAAATAATTACTTACAAATTGCATGGTAGAATTCATCTAGCAACCCTGGAAATATTTTGTATTTAGTACTATATATAGAAATAATCATTTACAAATTGCATGGCAGAATTCAACTAGCAGTGATACCCAGTTCTGGTAGTTGGAAATTATAATGAATAGACTTGGGTGATATACATCAATTAAACTTGATGTGCAACTCAACATCTGTGAATACGCCTATGGACTGGAAGTTAAGAGTCCCAAATAAGAGTTTGGGAAAAATACTTTGAAATTACATTCTTACGAGTAGATAATGATTGTCATTTTTTTCCCTTTCCAGCTCCCTCTCCATTATGTCCACTAAGCTCATCTTTTGAAGAATTACTGCTAATTCCATGTGTTCTGTGTCTAGGTACGTCATCTTGATCTCAAGAAAGAGAAGGAAGTTGAGAGAGGAAACCTTATCAAGTTTCTATTCGAGGCAATGGCAATACAATTTAGAAACCCGTCCATTTGGATTTAGGCCTGTTTGCTTCAGAAGATCACCTCTTCAGGTTTGCTTTTGTCCTATTGCATGATCCATCAATACTTTTATAATTTTGGGAACTATTATTGATTTTAGTGAAGATTCAAGGTCCAAGGGATGGCCCAGTGGTACTGAGGCCATCCCACCTGCCAGTAAGCATGGATTTGAACCTTATTCCCCCTCTTAATAAAAATTTATAAAATAATGTTATTAACCTTCAGTATGATGTTAACATCCATTCACCAGTCTGCCAATTTTTATTACTCCATGAAGCATGGATTCGTAGATATGGATATGACATGATATGGACATGTTGGTATAGCATATGTGAAAAAAGAAATAGGATAAGGATATGACAATTTATCTGCATATATATATATATATATACACACACACATGCACACACACACCTATGAAGCACGGACAATTTATTTTGGCTCACGTGTCCGTGTCGGATACCGACACTCTTGGACACTTCTCAGACACGTGTCCAGACACTTGAATTATGAATGTTGATGATTAAATAAAGAAGCTCTTTAATTTTTATTTAATGGCTTTATTATTTTAATATATCTTAATAATATTTTTTAAATTTGTGTGTTTTATGCTAATTTTAATTAAAATAACATTAGGCTTTTATTATATTGTCATATAAAAAATATAAAAAAATTATATATATTCAACGTGTTATTAGCGTGTCCATGTCCTATTTCTTTAAGAAATAACGTATCTACGTATCCGTGTCCTGTGTCCGTATATGTGCTTCTTAGACACACACATACATATGTATTTGTATATATAAATTCTAAAAATAATTGTTATTGTGATATATACACCTTACGACACAACTTTTTTATGAAATTATTATATTTTAAGTTCTTAATTTGTAATATTAAAATTCACATGAGAAAAGAGGGTAATGTTGCATGGACATAAAGTTGGGATCAAATTCAACATGATTTACCCTCACTATATCTCAATTCTTCTTCTCTAAGAAAAATTTCAGAAAAAGATGTTCTCTAAGAAATAATTCAAGAATTTGAAAACTTGTTACATATTTTCCTCTATGTTATATATTGAAAGGGTTGCATTTTAATTTTCAAAAATATGCAGTATGTGTTTCCTAGTATTGGATATGTTTTCGGAAATTAAAAAAAAAAATGTACTTTCCAATCATTCGTACATTTAGGATGTAGCAAAACATTTCCGTAAGTATCTAAGGAGTGTCGGTATCCGATATGGATACAATATGGATACGGCTACCTTGTAGAAGTATCCGTGCTTCATAGTTAATACTTCTATTATTAATTCAGTCTCTCATCCTACCTATTATATCACAGATTATGGTCCTCCCCTCAAGTTAAGAAAGTCAACCTGCCAATGAGAAGCAACAAGCATCTTCCAGAAAGGGGAAAGAAAATCAGACAATTTTTGCAGTGTCAGTTGGGCTTATTCGGTGATGATTTGCTTCTCTTTCTGTATAATTTTTGCCTCCATGTTTCAATAGTGTAAATATAGTGTGATTGTTGATTCATTCAGTAGAAATTAGGCACCAATAAGTCAAGTAGAGGCATTATATTTTTCCTTTCCGTTTTAGACTCTTGACTTGTATATAGCAAATTTTACAACAATAATATAAGAAATGCATCCTTTGGCTTGCCCAAAACTCTACATATTTTCTTTTTGAATGTTATTATGTTAGCTGAAATCCAGACATGAGAAGGTCAATTAGAGAAATGGGAATCAGGACAAGTTTTCTAGATTATTCAAACATGTTGCCATGAATATGTTCATAGATTATTGTATCAGTGAAATCTTCCTCTCTTCTCTCTCCCAAGTGCCAGCGCACATCGATCCTGATAATTGATTCACTTTTCTTTTATTTTTCATTCCGTCGGCATTGTACACACCATTGGTGAGGGAATGATGATCATTTTATTTTATAATTATGAGAATACATGGCAATGATGCTATGTTGCAACAATTTGTGTGTAGGCTTTGATGCAAAATTGAAGGACGTTGCTCCTGTATTCAGAAAAAAATGAAAAAAGTAAAAAAGAATTTAAGAGGGGAGGGGGAAGGTGGGAGGGTAGCATAGCCGTTGAATTCATGCACCTAAAGTTAAAACCAATGCTTCTATTTGGTTATTTTTGCCTGCATTTTGCCTAGCGCTAGGATCGATAGTTTTAAATCCCTACTAACCCCCCCCCCCCCAAAAAAAAAATTCCCTTCTCCCAGGGACTTGGAAGTAGGTAACGCCACCGGCCACCGCCTGCTTTGGCAGGACAAAAGCTCTCTTTAAGTAACTAACTTCTCTTGATATCAATGGGACCAGAATGTGCATATGATGAAAAACCTTCGTGACTTTTTTTTTTGAATTCAAACTCTTGTGATCTTTGTTCCCATCTTACCTAGATCACAAATAGATCCAGTTACATTTGCATGTCATTTAAATTCGATTCATTTCAGTTTGAGAAAAAAATATATGATTAAGATGGATTTGCAGGCAGGAAAAGATCAATAACAGAAGGCCAAGCCACCCAGGAGCAACAGTCGCTTGTCAATTGCTTGTGAAACGCGGATGAGCATGGGCATGTTATATGAAAAATGAGACAAGAGATGTTAGCATTAGGGGAGATTGATCCTATAGCATGAGACATTGACAGATGTTTTTGTTTTGTAATTATGGGAAAAAAAATCATTAATACTTCTGATTTTGCTCAACTACATACAAAATAAAAAAAGGGGCACCAGTGAGAGTGGAAGTTCTAACTACTATAGTAGAAAGATGCAACTAATAGTCTGGCATCCTCAAATTAGTGACCAAAAAGACTGCTGCAGATGTATTGCATTATTATGCACCTCCTACTTAAATTGTGGTAAATTGACATCAAACAGTCCATGCATATGAAGTGATATTTTCTGGTACCCTTATTCATTCGTACCAGAATCACCTTAGCAAATATATATATATATATATACACACACACACACACACACATAGTGTTGGGCACTTGCGATTCACCTGTTATATATCTGACCCACAAAATTCATTTTCAAATTGGAGAGCAAATATTTTTATATATGATAGAAAAAAAAATACAAAATGTGTTCATTTTCAAACTGTACATTATATAACTACAAATGAAAAGGGTACACCGATTTTTTGATATATGATAGAATAAAAAATCAGAGACAACATGTGTAATATAATAAGAACGATATAATTATCAGCAAGTGTTATAAATAACTTGTAAATAAAGACAGTAAATAACAAGAACTTAATAGATGAAGGGCAAAATAGTAAATTAATTTGAAAACAAAACAAACACTGTCGTGTAAGCACAAAAGGCAAGTGTGAAAACAAGTGGCCATTTGATTTTCTTCTTATACTATAAATTTATTAATAAGGATGGCAATTTGTCTCACCCCGTTTCTAATGGAATGTGTTTGAGAAAAAAATAACGAGATTGGATAGGAATGAGAAAAAATACTAAAACCGACACCGGTTCTGTGCGGGGATGAGAGAATGTATTCTTACCCCACCTTGATTATTTATTTAAATTATATAAATACTCTTCAATATTTAAATTATTAAATGCTCTCACATATTTATATATATATATTATATATAAATCTAAATACGTGTATATGTATATAATATATGCATCCATATTATGTATATATTATTTGTAATATGAATTTGTATTTTTAATAATATTAATTTACTAGTTTTAAATTTGTTAAATTAGAAAGTTAATTTATAGAAAGCGATAAGGAGACTATTTTTCAACGGAGTGAAAATGAGAGAGGGTTATCTTAAACTCGTTACGTTGTCATTCCTAAATTTATATAGCCATTCATAAATTTGTCAAAAACAAAAGAAAAATATTAATGTTAACATGAGCATGATCCACAACCAGTGAAGCAACTGCCCTATTCTGGATTAGCAATGGACAATGTCTTATGCAACTCAACGAAATAAGAGTAATTATTATATTAGTAGATTGGCTTACCGAACAAGCCCCTATAGCTCAGTGGTAGAGCGTCAGTCTTGTAAACTGAAGGTCCGTAGTTCGATCCTGCGTGGGGGCATTTTTTTTCTCAGTATTTCATTCTTTTTTCATTTTATTGTGTTTCATATGCAAACTGTCCCATGACCAAAACCCAGCCTAATCTGTGCTCAAATTATATACACATATATACTATATAAAGAAATTAATGACGTAGTATAATTTTTTTTAAAGTACAACGATGGAGGAGAGTAAAATTCTACTTAGATTTATGCGCTCATGCATTGAGCTTCAAACTTGGATTTCATATGTAGAGGGAGAAGATTTTGACATTTCGAATGGAACCACAGGTCTCAGGATTGTCGTATAGTTGCCCAAGTGAATTCACTACTCCCACAGCTTCACTTGAAGCTGTAAAGTGGCTTCTTGGAAAAGCAGTGAGAACAACGTTAGAATGTCTGAGAAAGTTGCAACGTAGACTGAGCACAATATCCTTCTCGTGATGTAATTATATAATTTGTTGTATAATGTGTGTCACAATTAATAAAGCAAATACATGCATACATATATATATATATATATATATTCAACTCCACAACAATTCCAAGTACAGAAACAACTCTTAGTCCGCCTTTGGGCTTACATGCATTAATTGCCAATATTGCTAGACACTATAAAATCAAGCTAGGATAAGAAATTTTGGAGTGATTGGCACCTTACAGTTAGTACAAAGAAGCAGCTGACCCACCCACATATAAATCATATTCAACTTCTTAGGAATTTCGAATACATTCCAGAAAAGTTGGCATGTCGACACAAGAATGCAAGTACATATATACTTCTATGAAGAAAATCTAGTTTTCCTTCTGGGAATGGAACAGCAGCAATTTGTCAGAATTGAATGCATAAAAAACCAGCTGAAAATTGCACAATGAAACATTTGGTGGTAATAATGGTAGATGTGGTAGTGATAGTAGAAGAAGTAGCAATAATCAAACAGTTTGTCAGAATTGAATGCATAAAAAACCAGCTGAAAGTTGCACAATGAAACATTTGAAGTGAAAGTAAAAGCTGCGGCAGTAATCAAGCAATTTGTCAGATTTGAGTGCACAAAAATTCAGCTGAAAGTTGCACGATGAACATTTGGTGGTAGTGACAGTAGAAGAAGCAGCAGTAATCAAGAAAATTACATCTCTCCCATTCTTCAATCTTCTCTTTACATTTCTTCCTCCAAGAAACTAAATACCCACCAAGGAAAATGATTTTCTGTGGAAGCATTAGAAGTTGTGCTGCAAGTACAAATTTTCTTGAGGAGAAGCAGGCCCAATCTCTTCTTCCAAACTCCTCAACCCATCGCCAACGCTTCCTCCATTGCCCAGGTTTCTGGCTTCCGAGTTCTTGCCATCAACATCTGCATCAGAAACTGAAGACTTCCTCCTCTGAGAAGAAGCAACACTTGGAAAAGTGATCCATGACGGAGCTCTAAACTCAAACCTTTGATCCTCAGTTTCTGCCACATCCGTTTCTGAGACTGACCTGTTTGAAGATCTTTGAGAGGACTTCTTGTGCAATCTACTGCTTCCCAAAACCACCTCAGTTGGCAAAATAGGTTGTTCATTACTCGGGCTACCCATCAGTTGTGCAAGAGCTCGCTCTAAAGCTGTCGTCACTTTATCCATTGATGGCCTCTCCTTCCCTCTCATTCTTACACATTTACAAGCCACATTTGCTATCCTCTTCAGAGCTTCAAGATCTGATGGAGCTTTCAGAACTGGATCCAAAATCGCTTGCATATCTCCAGCCTTGATCAAAGGAACTGCCCATTCAACTATATTCCCTTCTTCAAATTGCATATCAATGGCCTTCCGACCACTGAGAATTTCCAGAAGTAAAACACCAAAGCTATAGACATCAGATTTGGTTGTGAGGTAGTGAAGTCTATAATACTCTGGGTCAAGATACCCAAGAGTCCCTGCAGGTAGCTCGGCCAGTGGGGAGCTACTATTGGCGGGTCCCAACAAAGATAAGCCAAAATCAGCTACTCGAGCATTGTGTTCTTCGTCAATGAGAATGTTTGAAGATTTTATGTCTCGGTGAATAACAGGCGGGCAAGCATAACCATGCAAGTATTCAATTCCCCGAGCTGCTTGGACTGCAATAGTAACTCTCCTTACCCAATCCAATTGCTCCTTCAAGGCCTTGTTCTTCCCATGGAGGTGTTGATGCAATGATCCATTATCCATGAACTCATAAACCAGAAGCCTCTCTCCACCTTCTTCACAATAGCCAAGCAAATTGAGCAAATGTGCATGATTTAATCTTGAGAGCAGATCCAGCTCAGTGTGGAACTCTTTCGAATTCTTCTTCATATCAAGAGACATAATAGCCCTTTTAACTGCAACTACTGTCCCATCCTTCAAGACCCCTTTGAAGACACACGAAAAACTTCCTTTTCCTACTTGGGATTCGTCTCTAAATCCGCCAGTGGCTCTCTCAAGTTCTTCGTAGGTAAACATCTGAGCTCTCCTAATCTTAGGCTCATCCAAGTCAGGCCGGATTTTACCACTATCTTTTTGGGAAGAACCCTTCCCATTTTTTTTCTTGGATTTCAAATCTTTTGCTGAGCACTGACAGGTCCTTAACTTGTAGCGAACATATAAAATTGCAGTCAAGGATACAACAATTAAGAAGAACACAGCGAAGGCAATCTCGGCAATAATGACTGGCAATTGAAGTGACCAAAAACTTCCATTCCTCTTTCCAGCAAAAGCATTAGAATAAGAACAATTTGAGAAGCATTCGGCTGAGAGGCAACTTGAACAGTTGTATCCACACTGTCGATCAGAGATTGAAGTGCATTCAACCTTTTGGTACATTTCAGTAGGGCAACCATTGGTGCAGGGCAAGCAAATGTGAGTGTCAGGAGACTTGCACTTGGCACTTCCATTGTTAAGTTCATAGAAACCGGTTCCACAAGGATTAGGCTTGCAGAGTCCAGGAGAAACAGCTAATGGTAAGGAAGAAGGAAACCCAGCACCCCAACAAACAGGTAGGAGAGATTTCTCAGCAAGTACTCCACAAGTGAAGTAATCCCCAGCTGCAATCTCATAAAGCCTAATGCCACTGGGTGGTGGGGTACTTCTCTCAACACGATAACCCCAACAAACCACCCCCCGATCATAGCTCTTGATTCCACAAGCATGGAACCTTCCCCCAACAACCGAAAGGATCGGATCATTTGGAGCCAAGTCAACACTGACTTGACCCAAATTCACCACAGAAATCTCTTCTTCAAGGTCCAAGCTCCTTCCCCAACAAAACACCTTTGAATTCACCCCCTCTAAAATCCCACAAACATGAAACCCCCCAGCCGCAATCTTTTGAAATCTCATTTCCTGAGGAATTAAGCTAATTACTCTGCTGCTCGTCTCATCACCCCAACAAAAAACAGTTCTATTCTGAGAAAATAATCCACAGTTGAACTCTGAACCAGCTGAGATAGACTGGATCTGCCCGTCAAAGACATAGTTTGCAGTCATGTTATAACCCCAACAATCAACAAGAGAAATGTTTCTGCGACTTCCCATCAAGGGTTTTCTCAAACCACATAAATGGTGATCGCCTGCACTAATTTCCAGATATTCAGACCCTTTAATCATGGGCTGAGGAACACCCATTTGAATAAAACCACTACTTCCCCAACAATAAGGTTGGCTTGAGTCCAGTAAGAGTCCACAAACAAATCCATTGCCGGCAGTTAAACCAAGAAAGGGGAAATGAGCTGGAGTTGCATAGGTTATAGCTGAATTTGATCCGTAACAAGTCACTAGATGAGACCCATCTGATTTCAGACCACAAAAAACAGAACCATTCTCACCATAAGAAATGGCAATGGAAGATAGAGAGCCTAGACCTAAAGCCAACCCACATAACTCTGAAAGCACCAAAATGATTATGGTTGGTACAAGAAAACTAGCCTTCCCTCTGTGGATATTCGAGACCCCAATAAGAAAATCTCTCACCAAACACCTCCCCATTTACAGAAAACCAAACCAACTTTCAAAAACAAACTACAATGCCCCTTCCCCCCCCCCCCCAAAAAAAAAAAAAATCACCGATCAATCTGTGCTCGTAAACTTCACTCTTTTTTCCTCTCTCTGAAGCCCAGATGACAAAATCTGGAATATTAATTCTTCAGCAAGCACTGCAAGTCCTTTCTCTTCCCCTCTTTCTCAATGGTTGATTATGAAATTATAAATGAATTATAAATAAATTTACATGGCCAAATATCACTGGTGGGTAAATGTAATCAAAACCACATATAGAAAGCTGTAAACTAGGCAAACTTACCAAAGCACAGATCAAAATTTTCCAACATGGGAATTTCCGCAACCCCAGCAAAGAACGTAACATTGAAACAACAAACTCATTTCCTCTCTACCGTTCTTCTCCAATAGCCATGCGAGAAAATCCCGTTCTTAATCTCTTTCTGCTCGAAACAAAGCCTACCACCGAAGAAAAACAGCAAGTTGGATATCTGCAGACTTTACATCACAGAACACGCTCTGGATCACATTTTGACGCCATGAACGTAGTTGATTTTGATGTTCATTTACAATACTCATTTACCGAAAAGGTTGTGCTGGTTCTTTTCTTTCCTCTACAGAGTGTTGGTGGAGTGATGAGGTTCCTTAGAAAGAATCCATGGATTGTTGAAGGTTGGTTGCAAATTGTTGCTGTGCGGACAAGAATGAAATAATGATGGTGAAGGGCATGAGAGAGAGAGAGAGGGAGGGATAGCAGGGGTGTTTAATGCAATGAACTGCAGCTTCTCAATAAGGGTAAGTGTAGGTGAAGGCATTAAATGAAAAGTAAATGCAAATTGATCTTTTTTCATGCTTGGTTTTCTGCACACGTCTCTTATACTTCGAATTCCATTTCTTTATGCAGTTTCTGCTTAAGTTGTAACCTTTTGTTTCCAAACAATTTCTCTTTCCTACTCAAATTTCTTCCTTTCTTATTCTTTCTTTACTCAAGTTTACTATTTTTTGGCTCAACTGTCTAGCCATTGTCTTCTGTTTTTATGTTTGTTTGTCTTTTTCTTTCTTAATATTTGTCTTGTCTCTCTTCCTTGCTTAATGTTTGTCTGTCTCGTTTCGTTGCTTAATGTTAGTTTGTTTTACACTTGATTAAATGTTTGTTTTTTTTTCCAAAAATAAAATAAAAATTGATAGTCAAAAGAAACTGCCCCAGTAAGCACATAACAATTGATTTAATGCCATTATAATGTGACTTAAGTCTTTGGAGAAAAAAATTTCCAGGGCAAGTCATATGGCCCATTTCCATACCTTTGCCGTTGTGATATTGCAGCACATTACATTAGATTTTATGTCGCCCTCTTGTCAAGTCAAAATCAGGACGATTAGTTTGTAATAAAAATTAAAGGACATCGATGCAACTGCTATTTAAATTTGAAAATAACTATGGATATATGCTGACCCCATATAAATCTCAATTTCATCCATCTTTTGTAAATTTCTAGTTTTTTTTTTCTCCATGTTATATGTGATTGTGCCTTATTTTGTAATCTTGATATTAATTTAACTCATGATTTTTCATATTATGCTTTTACTTTAGGATGAAGCTATTCTCACAACTCCCACATTGGGAGAAGGGGAGGTCTTTTGGCCTCTTATTGAAGTGAGACTGGGCTCACCCTTATTTTGTAAGAGAAAATCACATATGGGTTGGATAAAAATTACTTTTTTTAAGTCCGTGTTAATACGAACAGACCTACTATGACATATTTATTAAAGTGTCGACTTTAATTGAGTTTCGTATGTTTATACTTATCAACATATCATGTGCATTCTACTATTTTTATGCACATGATGTGTTGATAAGTATAAACATACGAAACTCGATTAAAGTCTACACCTTAATAAACATGTCATAGTAATTTTATGCATGTGATGTGTTTGTTACATTCAAAGAACAACCATTAGTGAGATACCACTCTAAAATAGTTAGAATTTTAACCTTGTGTTAGGATTTACAGGTCAAGAGATAATTCCGTTCAATCCAAATACAAGGAATTGGACTAAATTCTTGTCATTTATTAAACAAGTTATAGACATCATGTCATATCATCTCCTTAACAACTAAGTTGTGTTCAAATTAAAGAATTTAATACGATTAGTAAATAAATTGTGTTCAAATTAGCCTAATAGTGCACCTAGCAAAAGGACAATTTTATCCTCCTACAATTAAATATTTTAAATTTATAAAATAAGATATTACAAGATTTCAAATCCCTAAAATAAGTTAGGACCATTTAATTTATAAAAAAGAGAAATGTTACGAATACTCGCAAGCGACACGAGTATTAAAATCTGATTGTTTGTGTGATACATGCTCGAGCTCCAAACTCACATACATTAGACAATTCCACTACTCGCGAGTGTCCAAATCATTGCTCTTATGATCTTATGAAAGAGAGAGCACCCATATCAGTAGCATCTCACATTTATAAATTGGTATTTATTAGTTCTATACTTATATTTATTGTCCTGTTCTGATTATTTTATACCCAGTATAGATTTGTGTGAGGTCTTTTGTTTCCTGAGATTAATTTATACTAACGGCTCATATGATTAGATTTAAAAAAAAAAAAAAACTGTTGAATAATATTCAACTGTTTCGTCTTTTGAGGATTAGAAGTCTTACACATTCTTCTAAGAAGAAAATGAACTGTTTTTCATGTGAAGTGAAGACATTAATGTTTGGAAAACGACCTTGTCACCTAGGAGGGGTTTTAGCTAGATCACCACCAATTAAATCCATTTTGAGTAATGCAATCACTACTATTATGATATATTTATTTCCATATATATATATATATATATATATATATATATATATAGAGAGAGAGAGAGAGAGAGAGAGAGAGAGATTTGCTTTTGGGGATTGCACTCTGTTTTATTTGGAAGATTATGATGATTTAAGGATGTCATATATAACAAATACAAAATAGTGAAACATACTATAATAAATGAATAATGTGAGATTGCCTTGTGTTAGTTGAGTAAGAAAAACCATTATGTTTAACATTTTCTATTAATTTTATTTATTTATATTCAGTCTATCTCTTCCAGCAGACTGCATTTCTTAGAATAGAAGCAGCAATAAGATTGTCTAAAAGGGGCACCTAAAAAAGGAAGAACAAAAGAAAGAAAGAAGAGGAAAAAAAGGGGTGGCTTTCTGTTTCTGTTCATTTTCAAATAACCTTAAATTCTCATTGATTTAGATGCAATTACTTTGGAGTTAACAAGGTGTTTTACCCGTTCACACCCTTTTTTTTTTTTCATAGCATTATCTTTTCTGAAAATTGTTGAGAGACAAACCTCTGTTCTCATGTGATTGTTTTATTTATGAAAGAAACTTTGGTAATGGCATTTCATTCATTCATGTGTGTGTGTGTGTGTGTGTGTGTTCGTACCAAGAGAAAGTTTAAACGGCCCATTGACATTGACATCATTGGTAATGGCAAATATTGAATTTCAAAGTAAAGAGTGCAGCGGCCATTGTCTCAGAGTTGGTCTAAACTTGTAGCATGGGATGAGCTTTATAAGGAAATTATTAAAGAATAGTTAAAAGGGCAGATTTTAGTGTCCCATAATCATGGAATGATTCCAGTATGTGTTCTATAGCATTTGACGGCACAATTTCATGGCATATATATATAAACATGCCAAAAAAGTTCAATTCATCAATAAGAATGAAAAAGAAAACTCAAAGGAAGTCATATTCAGAAACTCTTGAGTGATCCTGTATGTGCAAAGAAACAGACTCATTTAAGTGTTTGAAAAAACAGAAGAGAGAAACAGTTAAATTCACTTCAAATGCATTCCGTTATGAGTTGTATTGAGTTGTATTGCTTTTAAGGCACAATAATGAGGAACTGGTAAACTCGCTTCAATTTTGAAGGCACAATTTCATGATATAGAGTAAGAATGAAAGTGAAAAAGTTGGAAGTAATCATTCTACTTCAAGAGTGATCGTCTATTTGCATTGAAACAGGCAAACACACTTCAGATGGTACACATGATAACACAATTGAAAGATTCGTCTTGTCTTTAGACATTTATCCACCACTCGCTGTATTCGTAAAAAGAAATGAAGGGAAGTTTTCTACTTGTTATAATCTGGATTCCGTCCTCGAAGCGGTACATAAGATCACATAAGCCAACATTCATCTATTCTAATGCAGCCCCATGCACCCCAGGAACTCACTGGAAAACAAAGATCGTGAAGGCATTAAGCTAACACATAAATGATGTGAAATACAGGAAAATTCAGTATTCCGTCATGGCATCATCTAAAACACCAGAGAGAGAACTCACAATCTCATGGCCAACTGGCCTTTTTTTAAAAAAAATAATAATTAAAAAAAAAAAGTAAGAAAAAGGATACCGAGCCCTGTTTAGTTTCTCCCGGTCTCCTCTTCTCCATTTCAGTAAACTAAGGTCCATTTGAACAGCACTTGGAGATGATACTTCATTTTATTTTAAGAATATTTGAAGACAAAAATCAAGCCTTTAGATTGGAATCTTTCATTAAAAAAAAAAATCACACTGAAGGACATTATCTTGTCGAAACCCAAGAATGAACTCTATACATGGAACGATATAGATCCTTTAAAAGCTAAGACAAACAAAATAGAACCATATTATCTCAATTGTACGTCCAACTTATCTTTATCAATTGCATGACCAAAGGAAGTGTCAAGGAAAAGGAACTTAAACCTTATACACCAGCCGCATAGATCTCCCAGAAAGGGCATCCCCAGCAAGATGCTTCCAGCTTCTTAAAATCTTTCCATCAGTTTAAGCACATTATTGTGATTATTGCTATCTTCCCCCTTTCTCTTAGATCCACTGTCAGAAATTAAGCTCTGTGACCTTTTCTCAAATGATTTCTTGATACGTAAGCATCTGAAAGGAAAATATGTACAAGCTTAGATCACCACTTTATATAATTTACCATAACATGGTTTGAGAAGAGTAATTAATCTGAAGTTTCTGTCCCGTTGATGGGGTCATTCCTTTCCGGCTCATAGTATGACATTGTCATAAAATTTCTATTGTGAAATAAAGAGAAACAAAGATAGAATAGTTTCATTTCAATATTGTTCTAGAAACATATGTGAGACCAAGAAACTTTGACACTACAACAGCAGATTAGACTTGAGAGTCAATTACATTAATATAATTACTCTTTTTTTTTGTTTTGGGGGGGAGGGGGGGAAGAAGCCAAATTAGTTGAGAGTTAGAGACAGAGGAATAGAAAAATTACACAGCAGCCAAAAGACTTTACATATGCTACCCAAAAAAGGAAAAAAAAAAAGAAGATACAACAGCCAAACGAAAATTGATAAGCAACTAGACACACACTCGGTGTACATCTCTACATATATAACATGTAAAAAATAAAATTCCAGATTTTCCAGTAATATTTTCCTACAAGGAATAGAAAAATGAAAACATTGTATGTAATGTATTATCTATCATCTTGTCACTATTTTTCACTTCATACGATGCTAAGTAAAACAAATATAAATTTTGGTAACAAGAGAAGCAATGAAATGCTTTCCTAGGAGGTTCAGCAGTTTGGAGCATGCACAAAGCTTTTGATATATACACCGCCAGTGCAGATACACATACAATATTATTCAAAATTAATGAAATATCATGTAAGAAGGATATCTACGACATGAGCCATAGATTAAAATAGTTAATATTGTGTGAATATCAAGTAGATGCGAAACTTTTCTTAAATTTGCAGAACTATGCAGTAAAAGAAGATAATAATATATCATTCCAAAACCTTTTTGAGACAAGTACTTCTCCAGAAGTAGAACCAACAAATGCCTTTTATTTCTCTTCTAGACAGTAAATCGTCCGCTACATATGAAAAACTGGGCGTCTCAAGAACTTCAACTTGTTTCTAGCCAGTTTGTGACTATATACATCAAATAACAGTAGATTCACACAGAAGTGTAAATGATGAAAGCTATTACTCATGAAATCCCAAATCATGGTGAAAGATCAGTAAGGTAAATGGAAGAATACAATACCAATTCTTCAGGCATTACTTACTTCATTTGCATTAGCTAATCCACCATCTCCTGTTCCCACCTTCTGTGGTGCATCAACCAAATCCAGGAAACCATTATTTTTGCAAGGAGAACATAAAGGATCTTTTCCTTGACTGGCAACTTCTGACAACTGCATCTCCACAGAACCAATTTTTAAACATCCAGGATACACTACATTAGGGTTAACAATACTCCAAGTGTTCTGCAGGGTTAAGTTCTCACAGTTTTCATCACCAAGCTTTGAATCCTGCTGCCCCAACATGTTGAGATTTTTTGGACCTTTTGATGTTAAGCTTATATCAGAGTTACAGGATACTTTTATTTGGGGAATATCAGAAACATCTGGATTAAGGGATTTTGTTTCTCCATCTCCCAGACAAGATTCCATGCCAGAAATCATCTGATCTACATCAGAATCAAGTCTAGATGAGGGAAAAATATCTTTTTCTTCCTCTAAATGTGCAGATATTTCTATACCATCATTGGATGGTTCTATTGCAGTTAATCTCAAAGTCTCATCACCTCCATCTGGATGATCAAATTCCATATGACCATCTTCTCTCATGTTTGAAGTTGAAGAAGATTTGACTTTTACATGGCCATCATCCATTTCACGGTTCAAATTTGTATTCCATAGAGATGAACTTTTCATTTGTTTATTACTATTTTCTAAAAGTTCAAGCTCCTCACAAAAACTTCGAAATTTGTTCTCATGCATAGTCTGACACAAGCAAACCCCATTTTCCAATCTCTTAGGCCAGTCTGATGGGCTGGAATTCAAATCAACAATAAGGTTAATCCCCTCTTCTGACCTGACATAAAACTCAAAAGAGGGAAGTGCCGTAGACGATTTCATAGTGGAAGTAGAGGCATTATCTGCCAAACATGCTCCATGACTTATATTTCTGTGTTGTATCTGGTGCATATTGCCCATCCCAACCTCTCTCGCAAAAGCCAAATTTCTTTTCTTAGAGTGGGATGTCTTTCTCTTCTTGTTGGTTAAGTGGGATGTATCTCGGATTTTATACATGGAGTAGCCAAAGTCTTCAGAAATTTCAACTCCAGATGCCTGCATAAATGCTAAAAAAATGGATTAGGTGCGGATGAGTTTTCTGCAACTAGAATGCAGCAGTAAAAAGAAGTTATACCTCTGGACTTAATGTCATTTAAGAATGTACAATCATGGAAAAGAATTGAACCTTATCATAGCTTTCAGTCCCTGTGCAACTTCCCAGTCCATTGTATTTAATGGTCAGAGGCTTATTTCCTCTGTTTTCTTCCCCTCCAGGACAAGTGATGATCCCATAGCTACCTGCAACAAATGCATCCAATCTTTTTTTATCAACTTCTACATTTTTAAGTTGAAAGCTACGAAAGATGCGTTGAATATTTAGAGTGACCTATTTTGTCAGAATTGGATCCAATCTTTTTTTATCAACTTCTACATTTTTAAGTTGAAAGCTTCGAAAGATGCGTTGAATATTTAGAGTGACCTATTTTGCAGAATTGGAAACAGAGACTAATAAGGCAATCAGCAAAAGTTGCAAACCTTTTCTGCCATCCGCCATACTACTGGAATGTGCTCCAAGCTGCAGTTGCGGCATCAGAGAAGTAGAACAGACACTTGACCTTCCAGCTGGGGGTAGTAAACCCAAGTTCTTCCTCTGCAAATTTGTGAAGTGTTATAATAATTGTGACATGGATACATTACTTTCAGGGTCATCTCTTTGAACAAGTAAATCATTCATAATTAAATAAAAAAATGAAGTAAACAATATGCCTACAAAAAAGAAGAAGAACATAATACATCGTGTTACTCTAACATTAGGGAAATAATTAAATTATGACATGATGGAAAGAGATCTGACTCAATGTGGACAAAAATTTGAACCTTAAGAGCAACCACTTTGTACAAAAATAATGCCAAAGGTTAGGTATGTTTCCATATACCCTCCCTAGCACCCGGCATAAACGGGGCCAACGCTATATAATGGCCAAGGCAAATGCAAGTGCATCTAATAAAAAGGACGAAGGTTAAGAAGCACGGATACGAACACGGGACACGGATACGACATGACACGACACGGACACGCAGACACATTATTTCTCAAAAAAGTAAGACACGGACACGTTAGGGACACGTTGAATATATATAATTTTTTTATATTTTATATGACTATATAATAAAAACCTAATGTTATTTCAATTAAAATTGACATAAAAACACATAAATTTTTAAAAATATTATTAATATATTAAAATACCAAATTCATTAAATAAAAAATAAAGAACTTCTTCATTTAATCATCAACATCTATGATTCAAATGTTCGGACACGTGTTCGCGAAGTATCCGAGAGTGTTGGTGTCCGACACGTATCAGACACGGACACGTTAACCAAAATAAAGTGTCCATGCTTCATAGGACGAAGGAAATTATCATTGTAAAATATTACCAGTCCTTGCAAGGAAAATTACTTCTCTTTACTTGTTAGATTTCTTTTTTCTCCATAATTTAAACCGTGCAAGAACCATCCTCATAAAGCTCTTTGCCCTCTGCAAAGGAAAATGGACAATGCTTCACCTAAGATGAGAAAAAGCACTTATGGTTTCCAAATGCTGTCTCATGTTTGAGGAAACTACACCAATTTTGGCTACCACGATAAAGAAAGTTAGCAAGTTTACTGATTGCATATAGAGATTTTAACCTTCAGGCAATATTGCCACAAAAGCATCAGCCATTATTGCCACAAAAGCATCAGCCATAGTATCCTTCCCCATTTGAATCCAACAAAATAATGGAAAAACAGGAAGCTATGCCACATAGCAAACACTTCTTAAAGAAACCATGTTCATGTCAGACATTACACTCCTCTGACGGACATAAACAGATGTTGGATGGAAAATTCTCCTATATAAGATGGATTAGAGTAGAATATACCACAATTTGTTTCTTTTCTTTTTGTTTTTTGTTTTGCTAACCGTGGGTATCCAATCCCTACCGTAGAGCGAGCGAGGTTGACCGATTAGTCCCATGGGAAGGTACATTCCTCCACTACACGTGCCAGGTAAAACAAGCATTTAGTGTAAGGCCCTGGGGTGGCCCCAAGGGATGTTTGAGCCTGTGGAGTATCAAACCTGAGACCAATGGGAATTACTCCCATCTATCTTGTGGCTAGCTACCACTTGGCCACCCCCTTTGGGGTTTACAATTTGCTAATTTGATTAGGACAACTTACGTTTCTAACTATCCCGATTTTGTCCCAAAGAATCAACACTATCTAATGAGTACTCACTCAAAAGTCAAAACCTTGTTAAACTTTGGTGACACTTCTAACAACCACCACATTCCAACTATTCTATTCTATTCTATTTTTGATAAGTCAAAGCTCAACTATTTTATGTTTTTACAAGCAATAAAAACATCTAAAATTCCATGCAACCTCTTGGTGGAAACTTCCCACGTAGCATCCCATGTATACTTTTTAAATTTACCATATTCATGCCATATTTGACTTCTATGATGTTTCAGTTCTTATTATACTTTATATGATGTCCAATGTGCACGGTTGATTACCAATTTATGGTGGTAATGGTGTTATTATCTTATTACGTTACAGAAAAATACAGTAGTAAACCTATAGTCTCTAGTGTATATAAATGGAAAAAATATATCATACATAACATCACAAATTGACAAGTGTCGCTACATTAAAGATTCTAAATCAAATATACGTGCAGAGAATTTTAACACAGGTTGAACCAAATATAGGATAAAAATTATCTACAAGAGACTATGGAGGCAAAGTTTCTACCATTGCGTTTCACTTATAAACATACAAATATGTTTAGAAATAAACAAAAGAAATATATAGTGTGTATAGATTTATGTGTGTGTGCACGCTTGTATATATCCATGTGTACGGGCTCTGGAGACATATGCACCATGTGACATCATGTGAACTTCTACTATCACTTCACATTTTGGTATTGTAGTCTAGTCAATGTGCCTTTTACATATCCAAAATTTTTATAAAAAAAATTTTGTTGTATGCACCATCGACCAAATCAGGCATGTAGCAAAAAAAATCTCATATAAGAAAAATAGTTGTAAAGAAGAAGCAGTTATAAGAGACTAGTAATAACTTTTTAATATAACTATGCCTATGATATTTTTTGAGCTTTCACCATCAAAGTTAGGCAACTAATACTTATAAAAAAAAAAGTTAGGCAATTAATAATAGAAAAACAAATAATATTTAGTAAACAAGCTTGAACAAGCTCCGTAAAGAGCCCAGTCCAGCTTGTTCAATAGCTTGGTTCATTTTCAATGCCATTCTAACTACTACTACGTCATAGCATGCAGCTATCGCTCTAGTGTGTAGAATTTGATTACCAGGCAATTTTTAAGAAGAGAATACTCTTACAAACACTTCAATAGTAGGAGAAAGAATTAATTCCAGTAGGTGCCTTAAGTGGGATCCTAGCTCTTCGTTTACATATTTGACAGGATTAATACTTCATAGAAGTCTCCATGTTAGAGCATCTCTCATAATGACCATAAATTGCAAGCATAGCAAAGTTGTAGGGACGCAGAAGAAATGTAAAGAACGGAGAATTCAAACCGAAGGTTCTCACTGAATACATTCTATCGCTCCTTCCAAGTTTGGATCAAGTCCAGATGAAATAACTGATAAATTAAATTGATTATTATCATCTCAAATATCAAATATGGCATTCATCCATAGAAATAAAACATAGTGTCACATGGGCCTAAGCAACAAAGCTGAAAATGGACAAAAATTGGCTCGCCTTCATTTTTTACACGTCAAGTTGCAATTTTCTCTGAACATTACCTCAAAGTAAGAGTTGAGTGAATTCACCAAACTGGATTTTGTCTTATGAGGAGACAGACCATATTTCTTGCACAAATCCTGAAGCTCTTTCTTTGAGAGGCCGCAGTAGAAAACCCCATCATCTTTATTTTCCATCTGTCTGAACCCAAAGAAGTAACATCTTAGAACAAGAGCTTATATTCAGAGAGCTTCATTTAAATATCACATAAGAGATGTAAGCACAAATAATCCAGAAATATATGGGAGAATTCCAACAACACTCCTGGACCTCCTGGTTAAAATGGTGCATTAAAAGACATTTTAGACCTAATATAATCCTGTTTTCAACACAATGTGTGTGTTTTCCCGTAATGCCCCTGTTTTGCTTACAAGGGTATTAAGCTATTATATACTTTTTGCATTATTGCTACTATGTTATTCACATTTGTTTTTATTGGACCACTACCACTGGTCATCCACATAGCTCATCAAATTCAGTGATTATCCCTAAAGTGCACTCTCATCTTTACCTATATAACTGCATGCAAGCAGTTAACAAGATTTAGAGAAAAAGACTCTTTTAGAGATGTGACTAACATACGCAAATGACTCACATGTCCAAGTTTATATCAAAGGCCACCTAGGCAGTTTCTCATGCACAATGCAATCAGAAATATGTCAAAGAACAAGAAGATGTAAACTCTGATCACTTTGTTTCCCTTCTTAACTAGTAGATTCTTTTCTCCGTTCTCTCCTCCCCCCCTCCTGGTAGGTCTTAAGTACTTTTTTGTTTTTCATACAATCTACTTATCCAAAGAAAAAAATCTAGAATGTGCATATTCTTGTTTCAACAAGCATTAAATTTGAAAAGTGAGAACTGGACTATAATTTTCAGGAATCACAATCCACCATGAAAGGTTATTACTTAGTTTGTCAATTGGTTAAAAAAAAAAAAAAAATTAAATATATGCATATACACATCTTGTGTAATTGATTTTTGTCATTTGATATTGCCATGGAAAACTTCAGAGGAATATAGTAACAAAATAGTATTGCAATCAGATGTTTGAATATATACATTTGTGCTGCAACTGCTGCTTTTTGAAGATTGCTCTTTTAAATGGTAGCCATTAGTAGTTTCTTCCAACCATTTATAAAATTGTGCCAAATGCTCTAACTTCTAATTACTTAGAGTGGAAGAGAAAGACATTCCCTTATTTACTGTTATTGTTCTACAACATTATATATAGAAATTAGAGAGGACGACAAACTGGGTTTTTAATCATTACATCAAACAAAATTGACAAGCAGGATAGCTCTATCATTTTATTGACTGAACCTAGAAGGAAATAATGATGGGGCATGATCACAACCTATGAATGGGAGATGAATGAGGGAACTAAAATGCACAAGGGTAGGTGCAATACTGCAAAAATATAGGGAAAACATTGCAAAAGAAACCGTATAATTTAAAATAAATTTTAAAATCAGAGATAAAAAATTTATAATCACATGAATCACACACCAAACAGCTGGAATTGACTAATTATATTGGATATGAAAATTTCACAATCTCAAATATTATTATCGTTTTTGCCAAAATTATGGGAATATTTGTGATCTGAGTAAAATTTATCAAAGTTAACCTATCAAAGACCAGTGTTTAAAAAAGAAAAACTTGGCCAAACACTCCAATCTACCATTTGGGTTTCCTACTATAATTGCTAAGACACTGCACAAATCATGTCAATCATTCTAAGGACCATGTTCTTACTCCACAAATTCTACTGTTCTAGAGCTAAATCCTTTTATTAGATTACCTAGCTGCCAATCAGTAAACAGAATCATTTTCCATGCTTCAATTTCAACATAAAGTTCTTATCATAATGTACTCCAATCTACCATTTTGGGTTTACTACTATAATTGCTAAGACACTGCTTAAATCATGTCAATCATTCTAAGGACCATGTTCTTACTCCACAACTTCTACTGTTCTAGAGCTAAATCCTTTTATTAGATAACCTGGCTGCCAATCGGTAAACAGAATCATTTTCCATGCTTGAATTTCATCATAAAATTCTTATCATAATGTATTGGGGACCAGCAAGACAACCAAAATAAAACTACAAACAAAAATATTATAGAAGTAGAACACCTAAGTCTTGATGGACCCCTCAGGAAGATAACATCCATATGAAAGCCATGAACAAACCTTTCTAATTTAGCCTAATATATCTAGGCTACAAAGTAGATAAGACTACAAAGTAGATGAAAAAACCTTTATTTGAATATATAAACTTGTAATAAAGATTCTCTTAGCAACAAGTAAAGCTGCCAAATTCTGACCATACTTGCCTAAACCTGTTGTAACGCGCCTTAATTAAATTCATCTGTCAATTTCGATAATGTGAAACAAACCCATCAAAATTGACAAAAATGAAGTCGGACATATTGGACCCCCATAGTTGGGCATATTATGTATCTTACATCCGTCAGCTTTGCTAATCAGTTTGATACACAAATCTAATCGAAAAGAAATGAGCTTAGAGATACGGTCTCCATCCATCTGCTTAATTCCCAGCCTCTGTTTGGTCACTGAGAAAATGGGAGGAGGAATTAATAAAAATGAAGTTTTGAAAATTCAAATCTCAAATCACTTCACCAAATAGACAAAGAAAGAATCAGTTGAGTGAGTGGGGGGTTTTTCTTTTCTTGGGCTCCAAATAACGGAAAACCTAACATCCGAAGCTTTAATTTCTTTCTATCTTTTCATCGCATTTTCTCAGCAACCGAACGGACTTTATGGCCTTTGAATTTAATTTAGACGTCTGTCCAACAGACAACAAAAAAAATGAAGAGGTAGTGGAGGTGAGAGGAGGTGTACCTGATCGCGAAATTTGCCGGAAAGTTGACGGGAAAGTGAGGGAATGTAAACTTGGTGAAGAGAGCAGAGCAGAGGACCTATTGGCTCCAATCCACCGCAATAACTTCCCTGCAATTACGCTTTAAATGATTGTACCTTATGAAATTTTGTAATCCTTTGTTTAAAAAAAGAAAGTTGAATTCAATTAATCTGATATTTTTTTGACAATTATAACAATTTAAAAAAAAAAAATACATTTATTGAAAAATTACCCGGCTTTATTTTTTTTTTCAAAATAAAAAAAAGGATCCTTTTATGTTTTTTTATTTTGTATTTTTTAAATTTTAATCAAATTTTTTTATCTTTTTTTAAAATTTTTACATAAATATTAATTAAAATTTTCTTTGATTAATGTATGTTTTTATGCATATAAGATGCCTATTTAATATGTCATTTTTTTTCTTAAATGTGTGTACAATATACGATAATATAAACTTGTTACATGTTTTATTTTATAAATTATTATTATTATTTATATTTTTAATTATACCTTAAGATAATTTATAAAAAAGTTTTTTAGATTTAAGGTGAGGTCAAAATTTATTCCTAAATGGATAGCATCAAATAAAAAATATAAATAGAATTAAAATTAAGAAAAGTACAACATGTCTCATTATCATTTTTAATTAAATTAAAGTATCTTTATCTGTGAATTAAATCTAAAGTCAAATTTAAAATTAGATAAACAATTTTAAAAAATCTCTTCAACAGTTTATTTAAAAACATATTTAAATTTATTTTCATTCAAACATAAACGCAAATTAATACAATATTATTCATAAATTTAAATTATTATTTTAAATAAACTTTAAAATTTTGAAACATGTTAGAATTATTTTGAAACAACGCAATAAATTTTTAAAAATGATTTGATTAAAAATTAGGTGAATGACGAAAACATCAAATTTAAACAAAACTTTTACTTAAAATTTGATTAACTGCGGAAGATAGACGTGGAGACTCCAGCATCACCAATCTGTCAAATTGTTGAAGTTGTCATACGTTTCTCAAAGTTGGCGTTGCGCAGGAAAGAGAAAATTGCAGTTGTTGTGCAGCCAAGCCACAATGGCCGTTTTCCCTGAAACTGGGCTGAAGCCAGTAATGTTCTGTAATGTACGTCTCGAAACCCATTTTTTAGTTTATTAGGGTTTGAATAAGAATCAATATCTATGTCAATATTTCAGCCCGCACACCGTGACCCCTTGACTTGCAACATATTGTCCGCTTTGGGTTCTGGACTCTGGGCCAAGCCCGCCCCGCACGGTTTTGTTTCTCTTGGCAGGGAAAGGCCTGTTGCAAGTGGGAGGGAGGCCTGTGCTAATAAGCGACAAGCGGTCCCGGCTCCTTTCCGATGTGGGATGAAAGTATCCACAACAATATATATACACACACACATACACAGAGACATACACACATTCTTCATTTGACTTTTTCGTGTTAAACTGCAGCGTTTGGTGTTATGAATTGTTTGAATAGGATTCAACTTCTATTTGTTGCTTCGAATGTAATGTCGAATTAAGCGTGCTGATTCACAAGAAATGAAATGAAAAACCATGAACTCAAAAAAAGAAGGGAAACAGGCCTTTAAGTTTAGTGCATTGTTGCTTTTAATAGATAAGTTATTGGCAAGTTTTTTCTTTATACTGAAATGTGTTCATCAGAACAAACAATGTTTTCGGTTAAAATTAATCTGTCATATAATATTACTTCCTTCTACTCACTTGTAAATACTGAAATGTGCATTGTACTCGTTGGCTGCCAGTACATTGCTTAAATCTATGTGAGCAGTGTGTAAATTGTATACACAGGATGTTAAATTTTTTTTTTTTATAAGTAAATATATATTATAAACAAAAAGGCTTAGATGGGGGCTCAATCTATTGATTAATGGAGAATAATGAGGAAAATCTTTCATATTGAGACTATTTTCTTGCTCTGTTCAGGCAATTCAGGATCAAAGGTTAGAAGAGTATATGATGAATCCAACCCATTACGATACTTGAATAATCTAGAATAGGGACACTTAAGGAGGCTCTTAATTGTCCTTCAATTGCAAGGGGGTTAAATAACTTTTTTCTAAATGGGGCCAAAAATGCTGCTGGGATGGGATTTCAGTGAATTTTCATAGAAATTGCTGGGATGTACTGAGATTTTCAGTAACCACAGCAACTAAATCCTCTGTAGACTCAGGTCTCCTACTTAAAAGTGTTAAGTTGAACTTTATAGGTTTAATTCCAAAAATGGAACATATAGAACAAATTTCTGATTATTTGACCCACCGGCTTATGTAATGTTATTTATAAAATTCAGTCTAAATTCTTGGCCAATGATCAAACTTAATCCTTTTTTTTTTTATCAAACTTATCCTTGTCTCCACACTATATTGCTTTTTATCTTGAGGGTAATGTGACATCTCAATACTAGGCCATGAAATGTTTGATGAAATTCAAAAAGTATAATAGAGGGCATATTGATTTTGTAAAGCTTATGATAGAGGTGAGATGGGTCAACTAATGAATTGGCTATAACTCTAAATCTGTATGAAACTTAATATTGATCCTAATCTACTGCAGTTGATTACTTGTTTATTAAAAGTTAATTTCATTAAGAAGCTGGGAAAGTATTTAAGTATGCTTATGGATTTCTCATGAAGGAAAGGGATTTATTTAAATTCTTAAAAGGAGAAATTTTGAGCTAAAGTCAGGAATTATAAATTCATGCATGGTCTGCTGCAAGCTGAGAGACTTGACCTTATATAACCAACCAACCTTAGGTCCTTAAATGAGTCTTCCTATGTATGTAATGCCCTCATTTAGCATCCTTTGACTGTATGTCTGGAAATTAACATGTCGATATCTGCATTTTGGTGGATCAGGAAATGGGCAAAAGGAAGATCCATTGGAGTCATTTGTGTCTCCCTATAGTTAAAGGCTGGCTTGGTCTTTTGGGATTTCTACTTTTTTAACCAGGCCTTGTTAGCTAAGCAAGCATGGAGGCTACTTACTAACCTGGAGCAATTGGTAGTCAAAATCTTGCCTGAATCCTGGCTATGGGAAAGTGTCTTGGTGGGTAGACGCTTCTCAAGGGAATTAGATGGCAAGATGTCCTTGGCCGATCATTTACTTGCAGGAAGTCAGGACTCAGGAGTATGGAGAAGGAAGTTTTCAGGTGCAGGAAAGGTAAACCCTTGGGTGTGACCTGGTATGGGCAATGCAACCTCCACATAAAATTTGATTAGTTTTATGGAAATGTATGAATAGAGTTCTCTAAAAGAGTGGTTGTCGTCATCTTCGAGGATAAAAGAGAAATGGTTCCTACTATCTGAGATTGACTAGTTAAAATGGCTTCAGCACAAAGGACTTGTAAATTACGAAGAGAAAGCCACGAAACTATGAAAGTTGAGTTCCTTGTGGTTGCATGGAAATGATATTGTTATCACTGAAACAGAATTGACCCTCAAGAAGTAATCTGCCATGTGTGTAGATAAAAAATCTCGTCTTTACCCTAACCCCACTCTTTCCCCTGTAGATGCTATGTCAAAGTTGTCACTATTGTTGTACAAGGCAGTTCAAAATTATAATTTATGAGGACAGCTCCATTGTTCATAATTCCATTCAACAGGTTAGATTTTTGTTTTCGGGTGTTAAGATAAACAGATTGGAACTTTTTATTCATACTGGATGATCAAATATGTAAACTTGATTTACTGACTGATTATGCTGGATTGTATTGCAGGTTTGATGAGAGACTATATGCAGGACGAGAACAATGTATTATTTGCTCATCTAATGTACAACTGGTGAATAACTCAACAAAGTTTTATCCCAACTATTTGGGGATCGGTTACATAATCATGTCTCGTCATTGTTAGTTATTATTCTTAGTATTCATGTTCATATGAGGTTTAACAAGATTTTATGCAGGCTGTCAGCTACCTGACGAAACTCTCATATTTTATATCCGAACTTGGAACCGACTGTGTAATAATATGACACTAAATTCAACACATGCAAAAGTAATATATACCTTCTATATGCGGAGTTAATAGATGCCTTCTATACGCGTTAATCAGTGACTATCAGTCTGTTCAAAATAAATTGTTTTCCTTTGTCATTGTGCCGAGTAGATTTTTTTAATGTGCACACGCTTGCTTGTGCCTGTGTGCATTGATTACGTTTCCAAGACGGAAAATGTTGGAGAGGGAAAGCTGGCAGTTGACATCTCTCTTTGTGAGGTGTGTGTGAGAGCAGGTGAGCTTGTGCATATTTGCAGGGCTGAATCTAAACACATCTTCTATAATTGGTTGCATCTTCAAATTGTGTGGAGAGAGAGAGAGAGAGAGAGAGAGAGAGAGAGAGAGAGAGAGAGAACAGCTCAGGAACAGGTGGAGACAGATGTGTTTCCAAAATGGCTAAATGTATGGCCAGTTGTAATTAGAAAAGCTTATAATTACTATAATTGTACCTTGTCTGCAGCATTTTAGTAGCTTAGTCAACCCATTGGCCATTGTTAACATGCTCCAATCATTTTTTAATTGGAAGAACCAATAAGAAGGGAAAATGACACCAATCCAGAGAAAAGTTGGAGCAGATGATGCCAATCCAATTATAATACACAGCATCTGATCCAAGCAGTCTGACTCAACACAACAGGAAAACCCCTTTTTTTTTATCCTACTTCGTTTCCCTTGCAAAAATTCAGATCTTGGTTTTTGTATGGACTTTGGATATTGTCCCTTTATTGAAATCAGATATTTAAAGTTTTAGAATGTTATCAAGGGACTGCAGTCCTCTCTATATGTTTTATTACCTATTCACTTCATCTGCTTATTTCTTATAAACATCAAGCAAAAGGGAAAAGAAAAACAGAAGAAAGGAATTCTGTTATGAAAAATTCCAATTTCTTTTCCTTGTTTGGTTTTCCATATTCTGTTGTTTCAGATTCTGTGGATGGATTAGAACGAAACTATGAAAGTTGTGTTCCTTGTGATTGCATGGAAATGATATATTGTTATCACTGAAACAGGATTGACTCTCACAAAAAGTAATCTGTAATGCATGTAGATAAAAATATGTATTTATTGGTCTTGAGTGTATTGCACTTAAGTTAACAAGTATTTTACACTTAAGGTCACATGACCTGTCTATAAAGTTTGTGTTATACACTCATTGATCTAGATATAATGCATTAGAATTAATTAATAGATTTTTTTTAGAGTGGGCGTCGTGCTAGTCAAGAGACGGACCTCCCCGGACGTCGAATAATCGACTCCTCTCCGGACGTTGAACAATCGACTCCTCCGACTTGAAACTAAGTACAAATAAGGAGAATCCAATTGAAAAATGCATCACCTTTGCGTGAATTTAGCATCTTTGTAAGGCACCAGCACTAATTAGCCAATGACTAAGTTCCAAGGTTTTTGTAATTGTAAACGGAAAAAACAAACGCGTCTAAAATGAAACTCTCAACCAGTGAAGTTAAAGCAATTTACTCAACCTTTATTTGTTTGGTATTGACCGGTGAACCTCACCTCAAACTCATCAAACCAATAAAGCCAAGGTTAGCGGTGTCATCGCCGTCCACGTGTCACCGTCCCACTAATCACGCAGTTATGGCCGTACAGAGCGTCCAACGCTCGTTCTCAGCCGGCCGTTATAATGGCGCGTTTGCGTCCCCAACGTCTCTCTGTTTCTCACATTTCAACGGTCATATTTCCCTTTCCGCCCATTTTTAAATTACACCCCACGCCAAGCCCCACCCGCATCACCAAACATCAATTATATCAACGCGTCTTTGGAAACCCCACAACTAAAACTAAAGCTAATACGCGCAAATTCACTGCTACAAAGAGGCGAGAGCCACCATTGTTGGATCCCATTCCATGCCCCTTTCTGTTCTCTCTCTCTCTCTCTCTAATACTTTCTTTGCCTAATTTAGCACCCCAATTTTTTCTGCAAGTTTTTCTCAGAAAACAAGCAACATCCACCACACATTCCCACTAATAATAAGCGGCAATGCCAAGCATTTTCTTGAGGATTTTCTTTCTTTACCACCTCCTTAACACAATCCTCCTCTACTTGGTTCCCAAAAAGCTTAGAACCTACCTCCCCCCTTCTTGGTATCCCCAACAAAACATTCTTGTGGACACCAAAACAACACCCCCTCCTCCATCTTCATTGTCAACCTTGTCGCCACCTTCTCCTTCTCCTTCTCCTTCAGCTCATATTCTTCCTAGAATGGATCCAAATGAGCTTCGAAGGGTTTTCCAAATGTTTGATCGAAATGGGGATGGACGGATCACCAAGAAGGAACTAAATGACTCGTTGGAGAACATGGGTATCTTCATACCTGACGCAGACCTAACTCAAATGATTGAGAAAATTGATGTTAATGGTGATGGTTGCGTCGATATAGATGAGTTTGGTGCATTGTACCAATCCATAATGGACGAGAGGGATGAGGAGGTGGATATGAAGGAGGCTTTCAATGTGTTCGATCAAAATGGCGATGGGTTCATCACGGTGGATGAGTTGAGGTCGGTGTTGGCATCGTTGGGGCTGAAACAGGGGAGGACTTCAGAGGATTGCAAGCAGATGATAATGAAGGTGGATGTAGATGGAGATGGGAAGGTCAATTTCAATGAGTTTAAGCAAATGATGAGAGGTGGTGGTTTTGCCGCATTGAGTTAAAGCATTTTGGAGGGAGGAGGAAGGGGGTTTCTTAAATTCATGGATTGTAAATATTTTCAAAGAAAGGTCACAAGGGTGGTGATCAAACAAGCTCGGGTCCATCTTGTGTTCTGTGCGCTTGGCTACATGACATTGGTTGACCAAAAGAAATGTGATTTGCCATTCAGATTTCTGCACTTGCCAAACCATTGACACCCTTTAGCAAATGCTTATGGAGAGATGTATTCAAATTTTTTTTTTGTTTTGTTTTAATTCAATTGAATCACAAATTCAGCCATTTGATTATGGGTATGTATGTGTTGGATCCATGTATGGGTGAAGCCTGAGTTGATCTGATTGCCAGGGAAGGGGGGGAGTAGTGCGCAAGATAAGGAACTAGTTCAAGGAATGATGCTTTTTTGTTTACTTTGTGAGATTGATTTGTCATGTTTTTCCACTCCTGGTTTCCACAATGTTATTATCATGCTTATTGTAGAAGGCAACACCCATTTTTTTTTTTTCAATTTTATGTCACATTTCCAGATTTTGGGAAAATCTTTTTACCCATTCCTCTGTATGCTTTTGGGACTGTGTCAAAAGTGAAGATTTAAAAATGAGAATAATCATCATCCTCTAAAAAAAATGGTTATCTGCATTGATGAAGATTATGCAGCCCATCATTCTAATCAGCCTTAATTCGAGGCTGCATTTACAAATTTGCAAGCTCATTTGAATGTGTGAATCCCGGCAAGTGCGGAATGCAAATGTTTTTGGCAGTTAGGCTTAAAGTTTTGCAACAAACTCTAATTTAAAACGGATCCAAGCTTCCATTCAAAATCATAATTTGGCCAAAATCAGATGAATAGTAGTTAGAGAATAATCTTAAACAATAAAACTTAACAATTCGTTTGGATAAGTAGGAGGAAAAGAAAAAGAGAGGAGAGTATTAGTTATGAGAGAAAGGAAAGGAAAGGAGAGGAGAGGAGAGAAGAGGAGAAGGTAATCTCTCATTTATGTTTGTGAATGATAAATGAGAGAAATGAAAAAGAGAGAAGAGAATTAGTTATGAGAGAAAGGAAAGGAAAGGAAAGGAGACGAGAGGAGAGGGTAATCCCTCCTTTATGTTTGGATAACTAATAAAAGGAAATGAGAGGAAAGACTAATATAATCCTTTCATCTTGTTTGTGAATGATAAATGAGAGAAATGAAAGGAAAGGAAACAATGTTGTATTTAGATGCCCTAGAATAAAGGTGTTATTTATATTTTGGCTTTTACAATTTTAAGGATAATATTAGTATTATTAAAAATTTATTAAATCCTTATTTATTTTCCCTTTATTTCCTCCCACTTTTGAAGGAATAACAAAATTGCTCAAATGAGAATTAAGTTCTCCCTCTCTTTCCCTTCCTTTCTTTCCTAATTTTTAAAACAAACATGATATAAGCTCTCCTTCCTTCTCCTTTCCTTCCCTTTCTTTCCAATTCCTTCTATTCAAACATATTGTAAAGCAAACTATAATAATAGTTG
Source organism: Nyssa sinensis (assembly GCA_008638375.1). Taxonomy (NCBI): domain Eukaryota; kingdom Viridiplantae; phylum Streptophyta; class Magnoliopsida; order Cornales; family Nyssaceae; genus Nyssa; species Nyssa sinensis. The sequence goes on along the minus strand of CM018045.1, from coordinate 1,031,829 downwards.
GAGTCGACAGCTCACACACACACACATAAGCTTTTTTAACTTCAGCATGCAAGAAATGAAAGATACTCCTCCCTCTCTCCTAGTCTTTTTCTCACCTGAATTTAATGGCACTTCACACAACCTTGTGTTTGTGTCACAGTATTTATGTTTTGAAGAAGCAAATTGGGCAACTGGATTAACTTTGGTATAGATCATATGTACCAACATGGGGTCAAATTTTCACACCAGCCTAAACATCTTCACTTTCTACTTTACTAACATGCTATTGCACAGCATAGAAACTGATATACCACAAATAGACATACCAATCACCTTTGAGACACGTGTGCTTACAGAGCTGATAATCTCGATCATACAGAGCATCCACAGCCTTCAAGGCATTCTCATATATATATATATATATATATATATATATATATATATCATACAGAGCCGATAAACTCGGTCATACAGAGCAGTGACAACCTTCAGGGCATTCTCATATATATATCCTATAGAGCCGATAGACTCGATCATACAGTGCAGGCGGAGCCTCTAGGGCATTCTCATGCACATATCCTCCAGACCTTATGCTCTGGGCAATATTCACTCAGTATTACATATGGTTCCGACCTTATGGTTTTCTTAACAACTGTCAAGCAGGGAATAAGGAAACAGTTTTCAACAAGGAAACTACTATCTATGATTATCTCTATCTACGACACAATACTCCACAAGGTAACTGCAATCCGGTGGTCCTCTGATCATCTTTCTGAGTGTTCTACAGGTCACGGAGTCCACACTTATTGCGAGTCGAAAAGTGCAGCATCAGAAACAAACATAGAATCGTAGGTAGAAGATGGGCAGCCGCTACTTATATAATTATTTCTAAGATACTAGAAGGAAATACACACACTAATGTAATTTCAATGCCCAACACACAGCTTTGTTAAAAATTGAATTGAGCACCCATAGAAGTGCACACCATTAATCGTTTCAGTTGAACATGCTGAACCCCACCAGGTAAACTTGAAAGAGAACTTGTTTTAGGGCATTTGATGGTAAATGTTGTCTTCATGATAGCGGACGTTCAATGTCAGAGGAAGTGCAGCCACAAAAGTGAGGTCAATGCTCTACTTTGGTGAAATAGGTTTACATTGTCAATGAATTAGAAAACAGCACTTCTACAAATGACACAAAGCGTTAATGAATTAGAAAACAGCACTTCTACACTTCTACAAATGACACAAAGCGTCAATGAATTAGAAAACAACACTTCTACAAATGACACATAGCTATACCTCATCAAGTTCAATGTCTTTCATGCCAAATGCTATTTCTTCAACTCTTACAGACATGAGAACTCGGCATGCTCCTCGAGATATTTAATAATCAAGCGTAGCTGACATTGTTATTGATGCTGCACTTTTCTGATCTGCCGGGACTCTGTTCTTCGTTGGTATGAAATCTGAAAAGAAAGGCAGCTAGAGTGCCGTCTGGATGGCTCCGGCGATAACCACTCCGATGATGAAATTAGTAGATAGTAAGTAAAAACTGATAAAGAAATAATTCATTCTGTTCCAGATGTGTATCTTAAGGGATGGTTGTCTTCCAAAATGGGTAAGATCTGGTACCGTGAAATCTGGGATTCATTGTTGTCCAGAGGTGGCAGTCTCATTATACCACATGTTTCACTGTTTCACAATGCTACCTGCTTCACTGTTCCACATCGCTACCTGCCTTATCGTTCCGAAGTCGGTTGGCTAAAATGATGATGACGACGAGGTCGGTACCACTGAGAACTAGCGCTTCCGATCCCGCTAACCCGACATCAGATCTGTATAGTTAGTTACTTCATAACAAGCTAGACACGTGTCAGGTTCTGATTAGTCCGTTTATTTTTGGCGCATCAGTAATGATGCAGGTCGTCCTCTTTCGTGCTGCAGTTCATCATGTAGGTCCTGGATTTTCTTATTCTTCTCTTACAGCAAAAACAGTCTGACTCTAGAAATCAGCTGCAAGAAGTGGCTAATGATAAATTAAGAGAAAGTGAGTCAAAACACTGTTATAACATGAGTCGAATACATGAAATTGCTTGATGATAATCACAATCTCCAGAGACTACAATGTTTTGGGGTACTCCATGCACTTGTTTATATACTCCATGAAGATTAAGGGAACCCCATCAATGAGTATAAAAAAATCCCTTTCACTACCTTTAGTGGTTTGAAAATGTTGATAATAGAGGAAGGAGCATTGCCTCTTCTTCAAGTACTGAAGATTGGACCTAGCCTGCAGCAACTGAAGGAGGTGCCCTATGGCTTCCACCGCCTCAAAAAATTTACGAATCTTGAGTTTTGGGATATGCCCAGAAAATTCTTAGATAGAATTCAACCAGAAAAATGCCAAGACTATTGGATTGTTGAGCATATACCGGTTATTAGTTTCTGGTTCACGGTTAAAGGAACACGATACAGATCTACCACTGTTCAGAAGTAGATTCCAATTCTCACAAAAGGTGAGTCTCAGATAAACTGTTTATCATCAATTAGAATGGAATTATACTGCCATTTTACGATTTCAACCACAAATACTAGTAGCTTGTGGGTGAGGAAGATTTCTACTTTGTAGCTTGCGTTTGGCACAGCTGTGAACATCAGAACATGATGTGCCTCCCCTCATGGAAGAGGTCGTGGAGCATGTGGGGTGGTCTCTTAATTTCCCAGTCAAGGGCTGAGCTTGTCTTTTCAGGACCAATATTTGTATTACACAAAATTGTTTCCAAATTTGCAGTGGAATTGAAAAACTTCAGTTTCTCTCTCTCTCTCTCTGCAAAATATTCACCTTTTCAACCCAATATTTGAATTGGGAGTTGGAAGGTTTTTTTTTCTTTCTCGCAAAGCTTATACTGGATTTGATTCAGACACCATATTTGAATTTGAATACAACTTCAGTCAGCAAAGGATGTGGTAAATAATTTTCCTTTGAAAAGAAATAATTATTTCAATTTCCAATTGAATTGATAAAACTTTGTTGAAACAATGAAACAAAGGAGGCAAGAGGCATTCTCCTTAACCTTACACTAACACATAGTTAGACGAACAAGTGCGCATGTATACATAAGATAATCTCCTGCATATCAACATAAATCAACTAGTGTTTTAACTATAACAACTTTAAGTTAAAATGTGAATTTAAATAAGAGTAATTTTATTCTTATCTCAAGGGATTAGTTGAAATGGTATTAGATTGTCATTTCTGGTGCAGGACTGAAAGAAATAATCTCGAGTTGCATACAAGTTTGGCAAAAGAATACCCTATGTTTTCAATCAAAAAAAAAAAAAAACCACCCCATGGTATCTAGTAATAGATGTCACTCCTTGGTACAAACCGCATAGAATAGTCTAGAAGTACGTGCAAATTGGCTTAGAAATACCCTATGTTTTCAAAAAGAAAAAAAAATTATTATTCTTACTATGACGTTTTAACAAATTTTTTTACGTTATTATTCGAGTACTAGTGAATGTAATTTTTAAGTATGTGTAAGTACTAATTAATACAACTTCTTGATATTAATCAATGAAACCTCTTGGACACACAATGACTTGGCTGCATTACTTACTACTAAGAGATTTTATTAACTAACACTCGAACATACCAAAATGCTTCATTAACTATTACATGAAGGAGAAAAATTTGATAAAATTTCAAGAGAATGATAACATTACTCTTTAAATAACCATCGTATTTCTGGGCTATATCACACAATCCAAGTAGATATATGGGAAAATAGAAAGGTACTCCAACAACCATGGCTATTGTATGTTTTGAAGAAGCAATTTGGCCGGCTGGTTAGGGTCAAATCTTCTCATCAGCTTGAACATCTCCACTTTCTAATTGTACAGCATAGAAACAAACATAGAATCATAGATAGATTTTGCATTGTTGGGCAGTAGCTGCTTATATAATTATTTCCAAGATACTAAAGGGAAATACACACAGCTTGGTTACAAACTGAATTGAACATCCATAAAAGTGAACGCCGACAATGGATTGGTCTCATGAGAGAAGTTCTTGGGGTAGGGTTTCCAACGGATCTTCACACAGAACTACTGCAGAAGAAAATGAGGTCAATGCTCTACTTTGGTGAAATAGGTTTATTAAATGGTCAATCACTTCTATCGCTGGCTCAAAAGCTATACATCATCAAGTTCAATTTCTTTCATGCTATAAACTATGTCTTCAACTCTTATAGACATGAAATCGGTATGCTCCTCGAGATCTTTAAGAATCAAACGTAGTTGTCGTTGGAAGGATGCAGATCTTTCTCTTTCGTGCTGGAGCTCATCATGTAGATCCTGTATTTTCTTATCTTTCTCTTCCTGCAAAAGTATTTGACTCTAGAAATCAGCTCCAAGAAGCAAAAAGGTAATGATAAATTAAGAGAATATAATTCGAAACATTGCTATAACAGGAGTAGGATAAACTAAATTGCTACTGCCGCATTTGATGATAATCACAATCTCCAGAGACTACAATGTTTTGGGGAACTCCATGCACTAGTTTATATACTCCATGAGATTAGGGGAGCCCCGCCAGTAAGTAAAAATGCAAACAAAAAAAAACCCTTGCACTACCTTCATCAAATGCTTGGAACAGACATTGTAAATGGGAGTTTAAAAAGGTAAACCAGATCCAACCTACTAGATTACAGTACAAAGTATCAAAGTATCAACATCTTTTCTACTTGACACAAACTGTGTATATATATATTTTTAAAGTGACACAAACCGTATATAAAGAAATGGTTTGGGCTTTTTTCTGAAGGGGGGGAAGGGAGAGATTAGATGAGATGGGCTAAGGTCTCTGGGAAGACATCAGGCTCAATGAGGACAGTTTGCCACACGATAATACGAGGATTTGGAGAAATCCCTCTACAGCAACTTAAATTATCTTGTAAATCAATAGATGATATGTCTATGATTCATTTTTTTAACTGATGCCCTTCATTTCTTGTTAAATATAAGTTCTTTATTAGAACAAAAAAAGCCAATGAAGCAATTGATTAAGATGAAAAAAAATAATTAGATATCATTCAAAATACTTCAAGAATCATTTCGGAATAAGTATTGATAATCCATCATGTTATCATATGACACATGCTGTTCAACTGCTCATAAACACCATTTAATGTGATGGTAAACATACCTCGCTGAGTATATTTACAGTTGGCAGTTCCCCCGGAAATTTACAGTTTGTCATTAGCTTGTGATTGTGCTCTTGTACGAATTTGGTAACTAACCATTTACCTCCATCCCTTGCTGCCAACCTTATCATTGCTTTACACCCTTCTCTTGTGATTGGCCTTGGAGGAAGAACCCTGTCTTTTCTAAGTGCATGCTTAGCTGCACGAAAACCTTCTCTTGAACATACAAAGTCCCGACCAATTATAGCTGTGTTCTTTAGTGAGTGTCGGATTCGATTTGTCCGTATGGTGAAACCTGTACGCTTGGCATATTCATAATAAAAATCCCTGGCATCATCTAATGATCGAAAAGTCATCCCAGTAAAAGGTTCTAAATTTTCCACACTTCCACTTGCAGATGGTTCCATAAAAATCAAGTCATCATTTACAACAATGTCTGAATTGCAACTATGCAATGGTCCATCTTCCCTGGCAAAACTTTCATCATCTGAACCGTGGTCACTGTCAAAAAAATCATGGCCTCCTGAGGTGCCTGACATGATGATCCTACAAAAGGAATTAATGAATAACTCCCATTTCTAAAACTATAATTTTTGCCATTACATAAGTAGACACTTCATATCAAGTTACAATCATGCATTCTTCAGTTATGGAAACATTTTTTCTGGGTTTCTTTTTTAAATGTTTGGCTGTTACTCCAGAATTTAGTGTCTCAATTGCAAATGTGAAGGCACATAGCATCATTTGAATCGGCCCACTAGGAAAAATTGGAGTCTATCTTTATAACTGATAATGCTGGATCAAATTCAAGATATCATGAAAGGCCACTGTTACAAATTTCACAGCAGATGTTACGGCAAACACTTTCTGTAACACTCCAATTTATCACAATGGATTTTCCCACAATCCACACACAAAAAGGGCACAATGGTTGAATCAGTTTATATAGAATGTCCAAACTTGAAACCCCTCCCCCCCCCCAAAAAAAAGAAAAAGAGTAAGAAAATGCGACATCCAATTCTAGTCCATCTTACATCGTATAAAGGCCTGTTTATCAATATTAAATGGGAAAACACAAACTTCGATCCATCATACAATCTTGACTTTTGACTCTATTTCAACATGTATCTCTAAGACACAAAAATGTAACATGAAATGTCAAAAGAAAAATGAGGAAAGAATCAAAACTCCCTTGCTTTCGGTTGTAAAAGTATCAAGGGGAAATTCTCTGGGGAAAAAAAAAATAAAGTTTAGTAGTAAAGATTTTTTTTTCCTCAACACCAAATGAAGAAACATAACAAAATTTTCTCCAGTTCCAAAGAAAAGTATCTATCAAGATAACAAGCACCTACGAGAAAAATAAGATATCAAAATATTTAGCAGCAGAAAATGATGTGGAACAACCAACCAATGTGAGCCTTTGACATTAGATTGGCCACAAGGATAAAATTATGATCCAAAAGTTATCCTCTAATCCATCTCTCACAAACAACATAAAAAATTATCCTCTAATCCATCTCTCACAAACAACATCAAAAATGAACCTCCATTTAATTGTGGGAAAGTGTATGGAAAATTAAAAATAAAATTGAAACTTTGGAGAATTTTAGAATTCATGTCATTATTTGGAATCTAAGAAAACAGACAGGACATTCCGTTCAGTCTCATTTAGGAAGCAAAAAAAAAAAGAACAAAAAAGTAAAAAAGGCCGCGCCATTCAGTTGAGCCTTGTGCCAGTCTTGATTATAATTTGTACATTTCTGAAAGATTCACATTTTTATACTTGTATTTTCATTTACTCAGCAAATAAACAGGGGCTCAGGAAAAAAAATAAACTCATGAAAATTAAGGTAAAAAAGAAAAGAACTCACTTGACTTAAGTGATTTAAATCTTTCCAATTCCATTAATTTTATTGTGCAGGTAGAAAACGATTAAAGGGTTCTTATTACCACCCATGCAGAATTTCATTTCTAACGCCTTCGTTTAGTTGCTGCGAAAACCGAAGAAGGAAAAAATTTCACACTTCTCAAGACCTCATTTCTATTTTTCCACTCGTTTCCAAGGAACTAAACGGTACAGAGCATGAGATTGACATCCAATTAAGAAATGAAGTGAAAAACAAAAGGGCTTTGCTAAGTTCAGATTTCGAAAAAATGAAAATGAAATCAAAATAAGCTTAGTTACTTACTTTGAGCTCGATTTTATCTGCCTGAATTTTTCGCCCCGGGCTTAGTAGTCTTCCGTTCTCACAGGTCTTACTCTAGCAAATTGATCTCTGTCTCACACACACACACACACACACACAAACACACGAAGGGAGAAAGACGGAGGGCACGCAGATCTGGAGGCATCTATTTGGGGTCATCTATCTGGGCCACCTAGAGGGAGCCCATTTAGAATGAAAAGCGGAAAAGCTGAAGAATTAATGGCCCAGTCGAATTCATTGGTTCAGGCCCATATCCTTGAGTTGTATTTAAGGTGGTGTCAAATGTCAAATATCACTTGGATCAATCCCTCTTCTCCCCATTCCTCTCTCTCTCTCTCTCTCTCTCTCTCTCTTCTCCTATAAATTTTACCTCACACCCTTATTCCCACTCAAAACTTCTCTCAAATTTCAGTGTTTTTTTTTTTAAATATATAAACAAAGTATAGAGGAAGAATCAACAAAATACAAATACATGTTCTGCAATTGGATTTCCTTTACTGAGAATATGGTCCCTTTTATCTTGGAGTCTCACTGCTTCTTTTAAGCTTTTAGTTAAGGTGGTTGATCTGTGAGACTCGACAGGACCATATTTCAGCAAAGGAAATCAAGTTTCAGGACATTATGATTATAATGTCTTTGCAAAAAGTAAGGTTTTTCATGAATTCTATATTGACATATCTTCTTGTTATTATAATCAACTTAAAATTTTCACAGTGTAGAGCCAAAAATGTATCAAAAATTGAAATCTTGAACACGCATTTATAGTTATATATATTATTGTTATGTTTTTACATGTGCAGGTAAAAAAGGCATCAAGCAAATTCGAGTGTTTGAAGAAATTTAAGGCTTTGGAATAAAGGAACAATGGTATATATATATATATATATATATAGAGCCTCCACATATTATAAAAGAATTAAATTTATAAAAAAAATTAATCTAACCTATTTTTTAAAAATATTTCAATTATTAATAAATTTTTATAAAAAAAAATGGTAATACAAAATAATAGTGCAAATTTTTTTTTTTACAAACACTGGTATATTATATACAAACAAAAGTATATTATTATACAAATAGTTGTACATTTTGCTGATACAATATGAACATGTCGTTCAAATGCAATTATTAATCCATATTCCACTCATACAAAAGGAGGAAGTAGAAGAGGAGGAGACAAAAAGGTTTGATAAAATTTAAATGCAATTATCTGTCAAGCCATGGTCACCGTGCGCAGCCACCGGTCATGCACAAGGACATGCTGGAAGGTTTACTAGAGAGAGAGAGAGTAGGGAAGATCGCAAAAGATGAGAATCTACTGATGCAAAATTGATGCCAAGCTTGTAAGAAACACTAAAATGGTAAAACTACTTATAGCGCAGTATAAATCATATCTGATAATTCATGCCAACTTAATCCTAAACTTGCTACTACACACTACTTTGGCAGCTTCCTAACCTTGCAATCTAGGCATATATATTATATATATATATATGTGTGTGTGTGTGTGTGTGTGTGTGTGTGTGTTTCCAATTAGACTATAGACTTGCCTGTAAAAAGAGAGATGAATTTCAAGGGACAACAGCATTAATATTTGCCTAACCCTAAATGCAGAACAAGCTGCCTAAAGTAAACATTAGAACTGATACCAAATTATATAAATTAGGAAGAAACAACAAATGCAGCAGATGCATTAACGAGAACAGAGATGGTTCAAGAGGACACTCTCACTCTAGTCAGAGTCTAAATCGTCTTGCTCCTCACATTCAAGTTCTCTCACAGTTTTAAATACTAATTCTACTTTCAATGATAGCTGCTGAGTGTGTTCCTCAACATATTTCAAAACCATCTCTAGCTGTTCTTGATAAGCTGCGGATTTTTTTCTTTCTCTATGCAACTCCGTCGATAGTTCCCGTATCTTAAGATCCTTCTCATCCTGCACGAGTAAACTAATCACAAGACAATGAGAAAATAAACGTATGAAACAATTAAAGAAAGTTCCGTGTTAGAAACAGAAGCCTTGTACACATGCTGCTCCTTGTAGACATAATTGGAGTAGGTTCAAAACATAATTTGAATACTCCAGAGCAGGTCTCCTACTTGAACTGATGGGACTATTGTAGCCATCAGATTGACGAACAAGGCATAAAATAAGGGAATGCTTTGTACTCATCTGACCACGAAGTCTCTGAATATTGTGGGCTGATGTTTTGTACAACCAAAGTGGCAAATTTAAGAGGCAACTCCCTAATTTACAACTTATTTTGCTCTACAGCCCGGGTGATAAATGGAAAGGGATGGGAAGATGACCCAGTCTGATATTGTTAGGGAGGCTGGCACACAGCTAGTTAGAAGGTACCAGAATTCATATTGAACTAACAAAACACAAAACAAAAATTGAACCAAAAAATTAAAAATCAAACTTAATTAACAAACTGTTTTGCTTGAGAAGTTTACTAATAACAACAGAATCATAACTGTTTTTCATAGTAAGCATTATATGCAAAACACTTGTCTCAAAACATACCTCGCAAAATGCGATCCTATGTGATCGTCGGGGTGGCATTTTGCTAGGATTAAGCTCATGATTATGCTCTTCTATAAAACCATATATAACCCATTTTCCTCCATCTTTTGCAGCTATCCTCAACATTGCATTGCATCCTTCTCTGGTGGCAGGCCGTGATGGAAGAATTCTGTTTTCTCTGTTTGCATATTTATCCGCACGAAAACCTTCTTTTGAACAAACAAACTCCCGACCAATTATTGAGTTGTCTTTAAGTGAACGCCGCGTACGGTTATTCCGTATGGTAAAGCCCATGCGCCTTCCATACATCTCATAAAATTCCCTAGCATCCTCTGCTGATTCAAACTCCATGCCAACATATGGTTCTAAAGGCGTCAAACTTAAAGGCAAATTTTCAGTTGATGGCTGAATAATATCATCATTTTCATTTAGATTATCTGATAGCTCATCTTCTGCTGTTTCATGACCATCAAAGGTTTCAGCTAGCCAACGCCTATAAATTCTGTTCGAATTAAATCCTTGGCCAGAGGTGCTTGCCATGGGGGAAAAAAAAAACCTGCAAGAAAAATAGGACAAATCATAACATCATCACTCTTAAAGTTAAAAAATAGATAGAGCAAAAGTAGATGCCACTATGTCTCGTCCTATACTCCTATTCATTCCAAATAAAAGCGAAAAAGGCAAAGGCAACAGTACCTAACATCATTAATTCATTCACTCCGTCATGCAACACATAAAATTAAATAACTATAACAAGATACACATGAAAGTAACAGACATCAGCAATCAAAATTGAGGTGGTACAACAAAGAAGAAGAAAGAATGCACACAAGTAGAGGACCAAGAAAAATCTGCAAGTAACAATCCCAATTAATAATCTGAAACAACCAAAATTAACAAGCAAGTTAAAGAGTCAAAAATATTCAATCTCCAATTTCCAACCAACAAAACTCTCAGAAATACAAATTAAGCACTGAATATAAATGAAAGATTGTGCACAAACATCAACCCCAAATTTCCTTGCCATAAGAGTAAATGGAACCTAATGAAATAGCTAATGGATACCTCTCAAAACCTAGGTATGGTCACCAGAACTGAAGATCTGAAGAAAACTACTCCAAGCTTCCTAGAATCTCATCGAAGGTCGTGCCAGAGCAGCAACACGGGTATTCTTTGCACACATGGGAAGTAGACTCTTCAAAGGTTAAGAAAGGTTGAAGAAACGTAGAAATGGTGAATCTCTATGTCTAAATTCCTCTTTGCTCTCGAATATGGAGGTGGCTCTTTTTCAGCCTTGACCAAGACAAACTATCTCTATCTCATGATAACTCTACAGTTTACAGTATGGGCTCTGACAGCCGAGATTGAAAGATTCTATAATAAGACAAGTCCAGGCCGGGGCATAAGATGAAACAATTTTATGTTACTATTTTTCAAAACTTGCCTCCTTGGATTAAATTGCTCAAACATATAAAATTGATCGACACAGCAAAATCTACTGGCACGAGTAATTTGGAGATTCTATTGAATATTCAAGAATTCCCCAAAATGCCTCTGCATTTATCAAAATTACAAAATTACCCCCAAGCTGGAACCAAGCAGCTCCCATGTAAATTTAAACTGATGAACTCCATAGGGACCAATTGACGCTATTCTTTTACTTCTTTTTTTTTTTGAAGTAAGGACTAATTGACATGAATAAAAGAAAATAATTCATTTTCCTTTTTTTCTTCCCAACATGCCATGGCGTCTATTCGAGGAAGGTTTCCCAACCCCTTCTTCCTTCTTCCCCTCTCCCCCCCCCCCCCCCCCCCCCCCCCAAAAAAAAAAAAAAGGATGTGCCTACATAAACATGTTAACTTTCATCTGAACACTATAGCTTACATAATAAGAAGCAAACTGAGGATTTTTCTAACACCAAGAAAGGAATCGTTTTTGAAGTTCAAAACAGGATAAAAATGATGATAAGACAGGAGGACAAAGACTGGTTTTCATTTTTCTCTTGCCTTATCTTTCCAGATATGTAATCCTTTTGCTTCTAAATTTTTTCTTTTCTTGCAGTCTTCTTGTTTTCTATTCTACTTTTTTGTGTCCTTTGTTTTAGGAAGGATTCCTCATTTGTCTGATTCTTGTAATTTTCATTTTTTTTGGTGAATGCAGTCAATTATTGTGACACGGTAGATGCTCCAAACTTTTTATATAGATATACTTATAACAAATATAAATCTTCCAGATTTTAACAAAAAATTAAAAAATAATCTTCTAACTTTTCTTTAAATAGACTAATCAAAGCAGCCTTTGTATCATTAAAAAATCATGGACATAATGATAGAAGGTAGTTTAAGGGATGACCTAAAATAGAACACAATGGCAAGACAAGAATCATGTAGCCGACCCCAAGTAGTTTGGATAAGGCTTTATTGAGTTAAGTGGACATAATGACAGAATGAAAAATTGTTACCTAATCTTGGGGGTTTTTTGGATAGCTCTAAAAATCCCCCTGCCCCTGCCCCTGCCCCAACCATGAAACAGGAAATTTTGCACGAAAATTGACAGGGAGGTACATTTTTTGAACAAACAAAAAAGAAGAATTATCCCAAATTTAGGGACTAGTCATGAAATAATATTTCCTTCGCCCCTACAAAATATCGACCCATCATTGGGGTTTTGAGACACCCCTAAAAGTTGGGATAAGGCTTGGTTGAGTTGAGTATATCATGTACATAATAATTGCATGATATTCCAAGTAGAAACAGTTTCATTAGTGAACAGCCCTTTGATAATATGATTAAATCCACAAAAGAATCAGATTTCATAATGTTTTGAGAAGTAAAGAAAAGGGAGTAATTTGCAATCCTCCTTCAAAACTGCTGGGTCCATGCTAAACTTAAGATTGAATCTTCATAATCACACTCAATAGTCAATAGAAGTCATATACTTATGCATTCCATGACAAATCACACAACGAGCTTTATGGGCTTCATTTTTCAAAGCAAGGGCACAGGAAAACACAAATCTAGCAAAGTCATATTGTTACATAATACATTAGAATATTGTTTTGTAAACTATCTCTTGCGCTAATTTGGAACAACTAAAACAAGTATCTTTGCTCCATCACCACACATGTAGAGTATATATATCGGAATAAACTCTATTACAGCTCGTACAAATAGCTCAAATATCCAAATGAACTAAACTGATCTTAATCTTTTTGATAACCACAAAGAATAAATCATTGACAATCATCCCCCATCCACATCATCAAAATAAATAAAAATTAATGAAGGTATCATAAAACAGGATTGATGAAGGTATCAATAAATAAAAATACAACAACATTTAAAATTAATGAAGGTATCATGAAACAGGATTTTTCATCTAGCTTTTGCCAACAATGTGATAATGTCTTCTCTCATAATGTTAGTCCGCTGACTCCGCTGCAAATAATCAATGAACTGAATTATCAAGGTAAGAAGATTTTTTCTTTTTCCACAATGCCCCTCACTCTCTTCATTTTGCACCTTCTGATATTATAATCTTAACAATCAGAGGGCAATGTTAAAAACTAACCTTATATGGATAAAGTGAATGCAATAACCTTATATTCATAGAGTGTACAGAAATTATAATGGAAGAATCAGATGATTACCGGAGTTCAAATCTGTAGCAAAATGTGCCTTACTCACCAACAGAAATTAATAACATGAGATTTCCTTGTCTCAATTGATCTTTAACTGATTAACACAACAAATGAAAAAAATATAGAAAACGCATTAAAGGAGAAAAAAAAAATATAAATATATATATATAGACACACAAACACATGTATAGGAACCTTCAACACATAGATTTGGGCGATTCAGCAATCTTCAGCCTGAACCGATACATTAAAATTGAAAGCTACAAAAGAAAAAAGAAAAAAAAAAAACTGAAAGTAACGATAAGAAGAGTACCTTCAGAACCCTAGCCTGAGAAATTGCAGTAAATTTAAATTCAGAACTGTAGGGTTTCTGAGAAAACTTCACTCCCACTATAGTCTCTGGGGGATTCAATTAGGTTTCTGCGTTTCCACAAATGACAGACGAATTAGAAGCAACGGAAAACAAATAGAAGAGAAGTCCGAGGAATGTTGTGGAAATTTTGACAAGGTTAATATTACAGGGGGTGATGCTAGCGAAGCTTAATTAATAAATGTTTCTTTAATTGTCATTTCCACAACTATTATTTTCAGGATAATGCTATTAACTATCAACCGTTTACAAAACTAATAGTATCAAATAAATTAATAATAATTAATAATTAATAAATTTTTAAAAATTAATTTTATTTTATAACAAATAATTAATAATTAATAATTAATACTTTTTAAAATATATATAATATTAATTATTAAAAAGAGATAATATAATTATATATATATATATCATTTATGACATATCTTACTAATATTATTTATTACTTTTGTATAATATGATTCAAAAATATTGTAAGTAAAAAAATTAATACAAGCACAAGTACAAGAATTTTTTTTTTAGAGTTCAAAAGAGTATTATAAATTTTTTATGTCTTAAATTGAACTTTAAATATATTTTTTTATATAAAATATTAAACTGTCATTAAATAATGACACAAGGATCTTCTTTTTGTACCTAATACATATACACTCTTTAAACCATTTGATATTTTTTTAAAAAAAAAAAAACTAGAAGATAATCACAGTTAGGGATGGAATAGAAATTTACTTTTAAGGAAGCAACTTTTTTGCTGTTTGATTAAAAATTTAAAAATAAAGAAATAAAATTTTAATATTTATTGATGATATTTTTAATAAATAATTAAATTCATTCATATAAAAGAACTTATAAATTAGATAACAAACTCAATCAATTAAAAGAAAGTCTTAAAAATGCTTACTTGTACAAAGAAAAAAAATCTAAAAATCCTTAAAATTCTCATCTTTTTGTAAACTGGATGGCATTTTTTCTTCAAATTAGTCCATTCAATATCGCGTTATTATATATATATATGTGTGTGTGTGTGTGCGCGCGCTCCCAATCCACTATTTCATTCTTCAGTTGAAATTCCAAACAAGAGGTTTTATTAAGCCTATAATTAATCTCAGACACTACAAATATCTTATTCATAATGTATGGGGGACATAGACAGATTTCCAAATAAAACATGTACAATGAAAATTGCAGGAGCCTAGAATTGCTTTACATGAATCTAATGTGCTGCTATGACGTTGATTGCACACACATAATGTAGCTCATCCTTAAGCCTATTAACAAGTGGGAAACGGTACAGAATTATATTCACTTCAAAATTCCAGCTGCTATGCCTATTAATGATGAGAGAACACCTGCTCCTCAGATTCCACTTCTTTGATATTCTGTACAACACCTTCTACTGTTCTTGATAAACATTGGGTATGTTCTTCGATACATGTCATAAATGTATGTAGCTGTTCTCGACATGCTGCCAACCGTTGATTTGCACAATGCAGCTCGAAAGATAGCTCTCGTATCCTCCTATCTTTGTCATCCTGTGACATTAGATTACACAGATGATTTTGGTAATAGATAGTTGGCCTGAAAACCACTTTTTTTTTTTAAAAAATAAAAAAAAAAAAGATGATTCTTCGTAGCTCTGACAAATTCACTACATGCATCTGAAGAATGCTATTATCAACAGATCTAGCCATTTCGGCAGACATCCAATAAATGTTGGGTTTCTAGGCAATGGTAGTGTAGTACCAGACCAACAATGGCTTTTCAATTCTTCCATCCTTGTATATTTTCAAAGATTGGATATGATCTAAAGAATTGTTAATATAAAGATGACAATTTTTTTTGACTAGTATATAAAGACGACAATTTAAGAACAAGACTATAATTAAATGGACACCAACAAATCATTGAAAAGAAAGGAGACATGGAAAACTGTCAAAGAGGTACAGGGTAAGTACATTATTATATTGGCACGACAATTAGCACACTTACACAGTATCAAGACAAGCAAAAACTTCTAACATACGATTCTTTTTTTTCTTTGGTGGAAAGCAAAAACTATATGTGGTTAATTGTAGCAGTTCGATGGCAAGGACTCGGTGCCTTTCTGGCTTTCCCTTTACATGAACTAGAAAAGAAGCCTGAAAACATGTTTTAACCGAAACAAAGAGAATCTGCCACTTCAAATTTTAACAGAGATCCTGTCATGCTAAGAAAAACCCAGCCAATTGAAGCAATGCCACAGAACCTATTCAAAATTGATTTATGCAATGCAAAAAAACTTCCGATTTGCCAATTTATGAGAAATTATTTCTAGTCCTATTCAGAATGGAGACCATTAGTCCATATTACCAGATATTTCATTGAATACCACCAGAAAACTTCTTTTAAATTTATTTTGAACAATCATAATTTCCCAAATTTTCATCCAAAATTACAGAGATTTTTTTTTCATTCTCTTGATAAGGAAAATAGGTTTTATGGCAAAAAAACTGAATGTCAAAAGTTTTTCTAAACATCTTCTTGAGCAAAACCAGATGTACACCCTGTTCGAATCAGTTCTGACCATCAGACCTTACTCCTGAATCCAAAGATCATGGTAAAAACTAATACATAATGCATTAATATAAAATCATGTAGATTGGAACAATAACATTCATTAATATCCATAACAAAAAAACAAAGAAGATATTTCTTTTATGTACATAAGATTTCATGATAGCAACACTATGTACATGTAGATGCATAATCTTCCATACTAAAAAAAGGACACAGGTACAATATTAAAACAACGGTTCCAGCATATTAAAACCATATGTTAAATAAAAAGCATTACATGTGCTGCAGTTTTGGTAAGTACACATGAATATAGAAAATCTTTCCCTAAACTGGATTTTCAATTTCTCATTCCCATTTTATACCTAGCTCTCAGCAAATTCTATTCATCAGATGTTCTAAGACCTCATTAAACACCAACCCAATACATCTTGTAATTTTTGGGGCAATCTCAAACAATTCCTTTCACCCCACAGCCACAAGTAAGCATTCAATATTTCAATGCCAAAGCCCAAAATCAGGT
Organism: Nyssa sinensis; assembly: GCA_008638375.1. Classification (NCBI taxonomy): domain Eukaryota; kingdom Viridiplantae; phylum Streptophyta; class Magnoliopsida; order Cornales; family Nyssaceae; genus Nyssa; species Nyssa sinensis. The sequence continues at coordinate 1,014,821 of CM018045.1, read as the reverse complement.
TGTCTATTCATTGGATGTTGAAGGACCTCATTAAAACCACCCAAAGCATCCTGGTGATTTTTGGTGCAATCTCAAGCAATGCCTTTCATTTCTCAACATGATCTTTTACTACCAATTCCTCGAAGAGGACACATTTTATACTAGCTCTGGACATATTCTCACGGTCAGATGTTCAAAGACCTCCTTAAACACCAAAAAAAAGTGATCAATTAGTACTTTGATCTTGCATACAAAACATTGATTAAAATGAATATACTCATTACACAGTCCTGATTGACACTGCATCTAGTTTGAGACTAACAGATAGTGGACTAGATAGGATTCTCTTCATCTAGCCTCTTTTCTTAGTTTCAGGAAATTGAGCAGGGTTGCGCCTTGGTAGGATCACTAACTTGCATAATTAATGGGAACGGTTCTTTCACCTGTCAACAGGACTTCCAAGAATCTGGGATCAATAGATAAAGGGTTGATGTCAAGTATAAGCTGACCCATAAAATCATTTAAAACTGCAATGACTAAAGGCCATTGCCCAATGTTGGTCCTGCCAATGCAGGGTGCTACAAGGAGTAGATTGGAGACAAATCCAACCTTTGACATTATTTACACAAAGTGACTGCTCTCAGACTCAAACCCGCATTCTCATGCTTGACAGCTCAAACATTTTACCATCGTACCAAGCCAACCTAAATAGTGGGATTAAGGCTTGCTGGTTCTAATTCTTAATATTAGTAACCATAATATTATTAAATCAAAAGGAATTGCTAAGTTTACCAAACTTCCTAGAAAGTGGCATCCTAAAACATAAGAGAAAACCACTTTATTTTCAAAGCATAAACTGTCATCAAAACCTACCAATGACCTTATGCTGCAAGCACAATAGGAATGAGGTTTTTCCAAACAAAAACTTTTCCAACAACTAAATAGTCTTCACATGAGAAAGGGGTAAAAAAATTAGTAAGAGCTCTTTGGATTACCTATGACAAACTATCAGACTTCATTGTTAAATGTAGAAGCACAATTCAAATTAAAAATCCGTAATTCACTTACTAAAAGTCAACTCCAAGCAACATTTTTTGCCATTCGACTTCATCTAGAGTCATGCTTCTGCTAAACCATAGGCCTTACATTCATTCTCACAACCTCAATCCTTTTTTATATTCAACTTGTACTCACAGCCTTCACCACCAATGGTATTACATCTAACATGAAGAAAACTTCGGCCAACTTCCTCTTTTTGTCCCCAAATTATTATGTTATCCCTCATTCCTTACAGATGAATTCAACTCTAGTCTAGTGTTACGCTCCTCTTCCCTACTCATCACTACAACCATCTGCATTGAGCTTTTAAGGAAATGAAAATTCTATTGATGAAGAAAAAAAGAAAAACCCTAATTTTTTAAGATCAGTGCTGGTTATCATTGCCCTTGGTTAAAAGTAAGTGGGGGCCATCACTCAAAGGCTTCAAGGTTAACAACCATGCCTTTTCAATACGATGAGGTGCCATGATTATGGCAATATTTAGCTGAGGTTTTGTATAGTTTCATAGGTTAAAGAGTGACAACCTTGTAAATTCTTCCCTTTTTATTTTTCTTATTCATACCACTTTATCCACAAAGCGACATGCTATGAATTATCTTTCAAAATATCATCAATTACTTCTAATGAACACATAGACTACTAGATTATGATTAGTCAAGTTTAAATAGAACTTACTGGAGTTGGAAGACTCTTTCCCGAAGAAATTACTAGTGGATGATTATGCTCCCTCACAAATTTTGTCACAACCCACTTCCCAGGTTTCTCTCTCTTCACCAGAATCATTGCCATGCAACCTTCCCGTTTGCTCTCTCGCTTTCGAATTCGAACCCGACTTGTTTTTTGACTGTTAAGATTATATCCCTCCTTATTACATGCAAGTCGACGGGAGATAATTGATCCATCCTGCTCTGACTTGCGGGATGATACAATTCGCGTTAAAAATCCTACCCGTCTGGCATAATCATCATAGAATGCTTTGGCAGCTTCATCCGAATCAAACAACATACCTTCATATGGTTCTTGATTTGTACCAACTTCATGCAAACCTGATTCCACTCCTGTCAAGCTTTCTGTAGTTACAAACTTGTCCTCTATTGGGGTCTCCATATAAACTACAAAATATATATATATATATATATATATCAAAATCAGCCATCTGGTAAGCTTTCCAGAAAGAAAAAATTATTAAAAAAAAATGAGGCTAGTCACTTTTAAACAAGCAAACAACACAAAACATGGATACAAGAAAAAGAACTTCAATACATCATTTGATTGTTGAGGAACTATAGGAATAAGTAAAGAAAGGTACAATTGGAATTTAGACACAAGAAGTGGGAGCAGGTGGGTAAGAGGGAGAACGAAAATGCACATCCTTAGATTTTCAAGTTTCATAAGTTTGGGCTATGTTGCAACCCAAACTTAGATTCAAAACGATCCTCGGATGCTAGGAATCAAAATCTATATGAAATAACTAGGATGATAGATCTTTTATTCAATTTTTATTTTTGATAAATTTGTTAAATGAAGGTTTATTTACATCCAAAATTTTACACATGGAATTGCCTTTTCCAACACAGACAAAGTTTTTCATAGATGGAACTTTCATAATTATTGAAAATTTGTGAAGTTAATTCAAGTTGCATCATGACATACTCGTAGTTTCAAAACCATGCTGGATAGCAAATTTGATGCTTTATAGCATTAATGCATGTTCCAACAATTTAATTTTGAATTTAAATGAGAAAAGGTCAAACAATATTCAAGTTCTACAAAGATGGTCTCTCTTACAATATATCCAAAAAAAAGTTCCCAGAAACAGGAGGGAAAAAAGGAAGGAAACCAAAAGTCTCGCAGGGCTATAAGTAAGAAGAAAGAATTTTGGCCGTGAAGCAAGAGAAAGAAAATCAGAAGTCTCAGCTATAAGTAAGAAGCGAGAATTTGGCTGTGAAGTAAAAGAAATAAATCAACAAATACAGAAGGTTATTGCAACTAATTTTGGAATCCAAAAAACCACTCCAACACCAAGCTGCAATAAGCTCTAAGTTACTCCTTTCTATCCAGAAGTCGCCTCAGTGATCCATCCAGTGTCAGAAAAATAAATTCATTTATTTAGCTATTACTGTTAATATCTTTTAACGTCTAATTATAAATGCACTAAACTTCTTACAAATTCTTAATCATTTAAGTTATAATATATATATATATATATATATATATATATATTGAATGCACAAAGAGAACTAATATGTTTTAAATAAATGAGCAAAACAGTGATCAAAATATAGGTCAATGAAAGATAGATTATCCATCAATTAGTTGCTGAGAAAATGGAGGAAAACAAAAGAAGGAAACAAAAGGCGTATTACGTTTTTTCTTGGTTTAAGTTAAGGGAAGTATTTCTTTAAGTTCCAAATTATGAACAAATCAAAATTTAAAATTACAATTCTGCTCTTTTCCAACCTTCTCCCAGCAACCAAACAGAAACAAAAAGAGTTTAAAAGTCCCATCTGAACAGTCAAGAACAAGGTGGATTAGAACAGTGTGACCTAGTGTTGTCAGCTACTCTATCAGTTATTCAAGTATTCAAGTACAATGTAAATAAAAACTACACTCATCAATTCTCACTTCTAACAAGAGTTTTGAAATGAATTTATATATATAATTTTTTATTTTCTCATACGCTCCCGTCTGGTAACTGAGAAAAGACCGGAAAATAAAAATAAACTCAAGTTGAAGTTTCAAGTTTCATTTTCTCGCCAAACAAACAGAGGGTTATAAAAGAAGGAACACACACAATTTTATTGATGAATTGATCGAAATTTGGATGCCCAACGGCTACGGTGAATTTCTAGGGTTCGATTTGGAAATCAATTATAAAGAGAAAACAAAGCTTCGATCTTTAGAAAAACTTGAAATCAGGACGATAGATATGTGTAATTAAGAAAAAGGGCTTACTCAAATATTCAGGCTCGAATTGTTGTATAACATAACAGTAATCCGGTGATGCTGTTGATGTCTTGGAGAGAGCGAGCTTCTCAGCTTTGTCAGTTGAAAAAACAAATAAAATATGACGCAATTTTTAACTAATTCGCGTTATGATTCAGATAAATATGTTTACGCTTCATTATATAATGCTGTTGCAATCGATGTAGACCGTTAGATTATTATCTTATCTCTTTGTGATCCGCGGAAGTACTGCTTTGGATTAGAGGTAGAGATGACAAATGTTATCTAAATCCGTCAATCTGTCCACTATCAATCTACCCTAATCCGTCCATTTAGTTAGCAGGTCATAAACAAGTTGGGTAATAAAAAACTCGTCAATTTAACAGATTGATACGAGTTGAATAAGGGTGTTTGATGGGTTGAGAATGAAAAATAATGAAATAGTATAAGAATATATATATATATATCCATTTATATATAACAATGTATATATCTTATATATATATTTATTTATTTATATCTCTATTTAAGAAAAAACAAAATACTAAAACATATACAATAAATTATAAAACAAAATTAATATTTAAATAATGTAATTCAAGATCACCATATATATAAACAAAACACAAACCAAAACTGTGCTTATCTTATTAGAAAGAAAATCCTAACCGTTAAGTCAGTACTGACTCATGTTAAACAAGTAGACTTCATGACTTCTCTTAGTCTCCCTAAATATAAAAAATGAAAAAATTTGGACTGGCCTCATATTTGCTTTAACACATGAATCTTAAGATATTAAAAAAAAAAAAAAGTGATGGGATCTTCCACGAAAAGAATAGTAATTTTCAGATCCAGAAAGCAGAAGAAGGTAATAATCAATGTTTTCAACTTTGAGCAAAAACATCACCAATTTTTGTACTAATTTCTGAAATATTTCTTATGTACTGTAATGAAACTAGCCACTAGCCAAATTTGACCATCCAAATAGAGGGTAAATAAATTTCAATTAACATAAAATCCAACTAGTCTATATTTCTTATCTTTCTTATCAAATTTCAATCTCATTCAACTAATTAATAAACCTAAACCTAACCAAACACGTAAATAGCGACATTATTTTTTGATTGAGATGTAACAATTTTAAGTAATATTTTATTTTTAAAAAAAGTTTGGGTAGCGGGTCAAATTCGGGTTGACCCGACCCGTATTCGACCCGCTCAATTCGAGTCAAATACGGGTTCAACCCGTTTATGACCCCACCCGTTTACAACCCTCCTAACCTGCCCGTTTTGCCAGGCCTACTTTGGATCTGGAGAAATACATAGAGATTGATAAAAATAAAATTTAAAAATATGGTTAATTTTTTAAACTCGGTTGAAACTTGAAATTAACTTTGATAAAATAATAAAAATTTTAATATTTTATAAAAAAGGATGATGCACAATTCTGAATCTAATTATAACATTCAATTTATTTTTTAACTTCGCTTATTTGGTGAAATACTGAAATATACTATTGGAACTCATTTGAATACGAAAAAATTGTCTTCAGTGAAGTTTTTTAATCTGTATCATCTGAAAAATTAATCTAGTAATTCGCACCCCCATCAGTTATTAACCGAAAAAAAAAGGGAGCGAGAGGGATGGATCCTTTTTAACTCCTATTTGATTTATTAGTAATTACCTGTTTTGTTCTCTATTTTTTACCTTTCCTTTTATACTCTGCACAATAAAACATGTTCTCTTTTTTCCTTTCTCTGCTTCTATCTTTCCCAAGCAATTGTTTTTAGCAAAATTGTGGTAGATACAGCTCTCAATCAGATTTATTTCTTTATTGTTTCCTCTGCATGCAATCCGCCAGTGCAGTGGTGAATCTTGGAAACGCTCAATTGAGAGAGCTTGCTGAGTGCAGGAGCTTAGCCTTTTTTTTTTTAAGTGTGTATTTTGAGCAATTCTTCATATAGCATTAATAATCTCATTGAGTACAAAGTTCTTACAGCTAGATCTCATACAATTTTCCATGCAGTGTAAAGGGCCAATAATCCTTTATATTAATAATCTCATGGAGTTGAATGCTAATGGGAGCTCTGGATTTCTGTTAATCCCTTCTTGTGACAGACAATAGCGGACCATATCCAATGGAAAAAAAGCAGTAATGAATGACACCGATTAACACATATAAACTACACAAGAGTCGGAGAGAGCCCTTGCTTCTATAAGCAGCACCACTTACTCTTGTAGTGGGACAAATAAAATGCTCTGAGACTACTTACACAATTAAATATTTATGATGTTTGAAACCTACTTTGACTTGAAAAGTTTTTAACTTCTTACATTATCATTGAACAAAAAAATATGAATTTATTATTGGAAAAATATTATTTGTTTGCTAACCTACTACACCTTCTGATTTTTTTCATATACTCATAAAAATTATTAATTATTACATATATTGATGCTATAATACCAGATATCCAACTTATCCGTGTTAATCGTGTCACCCCATTTATAATCTTAACCCAACTTGTTTAATAACTATAGTCCAAACTAAATTTTACTAAGATCATTTGCATTCTATTAAAACCTACTCTAAATTACAACCTAGAGTAACTTATCCACATGATAAGAATGCAATGCATGAGCATATTTCTCTTTATTTGCACACAACTCTAGTCTCAACTGCACTTCTATATGAACTAGCAGTAAACTGTGTGACTCGATCTAGACTACACAAGTACAAGGTATTCTGCTATTCACATTACAAGTTAATCTTTTTGATTTAGGAAGACGCCATTTTTTGTTTGTCATTGAAGCGTTAATTGTACACAAATTTTCAAGATTTATTTTTCCCATTTCTTGTTTTATGAAATTAATGCCTGACAAAAGGATACAATCTGGCATAAGCTAGAAATAGTTCTCTATGCATAATTTTCAAACACCAATCACCTCGAAATGGGATATTACAGAAATTAGCAGTGATCATCACAAGTGAGAGCAGAAAGCTTAATTTCATGAAATCCTAGAACTGATATATATATATATATATATATATATATATATACCAAAACTTTAGGTGATGACTCCATTTTCTTTTGTGGCCCCATTTCTTATGTTAGACTTGCACCTGCAAATGCCATGTAAAAGACACTGAAACCAATCAATTTTCATGAGATGTTCAATGCAGCACAATTTTTACTCGAGAAATGAATGGGACCCAAAGAGAAACACTACAGAGAGGGACCAGAATTAAGGATAAATCAACTTGCATGGTTCGCCAATTTTAAGAAGAAACAGTATAGAGGCACTCACTCTACAGGGCAGGACTATCTATGGTGCAAGAGCTCCTGCCTTTTAGCGTCAAGATCTTTTAGTTTGTTACGAACAACTCGAACTTTAGTTGACAGATGTTCATTATGGTCTTCAACGTCTTTCATAAGAGTAAGTAGCTGTTCACGGTATGCTGCACTTAACCTTTTCTTAACCCGCAGTTCAGCAGTTAGTTCCTGAATTTTCTTGTCTCTCTCATCCTACACAAGTCATTGCACAAGCAGGATACTTGAAACATATATACAGTAAACATCCAAGTTTCAAAAAATGATGGAAAGTTACAATTATGGCCAGCATCCAAGAAACAAATATTCTCTCACAATATAATGAATTCAGAAAATCGAGGCAGAGGTCGTCACAATGAGATAAATGAAACTAAATATATAATAATTATCCATGACTCTTTGTTTTATTATATCAATTTTGGCAATGAATACAATAACAGATAGGAAAAGGAAAATATTAAAAATCAACTAATGCAAGTCATCTTTACTGTAAAAGTTATTAACTTACTAATTCATTTTTTCCTTTCCTATAATTTTCTGTTTGTCTAACAAATTATGAGGATAACTTCAATCATCATCTGGTTTCCTAGATAGTTGTTCCCTCATGCTGTCAAGGTTAATAATTCAAAGTCACATTGGTGTTATTCATATCTATGAGGTTCCCTCACGTAAAGGGCAAATCAAGCCTTTGGATAGATTGTTATCCTCATCACCTATTGCAGTTATTCAATTAATCTCAAAAATCTATAAAATTGTGAGAATAATATTATTTTTCGTCAAACTAAAAAGAACAGGAACACAAATCATAACTGGGCAAGCATCGTTCAACATCACAGAGTCATAAACTCATAAAATTCAAGAACATAACATGAAAAAGTAAACTTAAACTCATAAAATAGAAAGAATAATATTATTTCTTGTACTAAAAAGCACAGGACCAAAAACCATAACCATGCAAGCATCATTCAACATTTCAACATCACAAAGTCATATAAACTCATAAAATATAGGAACAAAACATAAAGAGTAACACTTGAAGTCGTAATATTCATAACACTCTGTGTTTGTGTGTGTTCTTTTATTTCTTGATGCGTTCTTATTATGGGTTATATAATATGTGATTGAGAATACAATTTTATCTCTTTCCTTTTCTCCCCTTAAATCAAAAACTATTTATTGTAATTTTTTCTTTTAAAATCTTCAGAAAAAACCATTATAATTTCACCACAATACTTTTTCAAAATATTAAAAACAACTCCATATCGTGGCCATAAAGTATCCATGCATGTCGGCCACATTCCTCCATGTGTTGGCCACCGATCCTCCAAATGTCCAAGTTGTGTCCTGCTAAAAAATAATAGTAAAACAACTTGGACACAAGTCTTGGCATGTCCGACATGTGTCAGGTTGTGTCTAACAGGTGCCTGTACTAGACACATCCGACATTGCTACAATGACCATTTTGTTATTTTCATGCTTCCTAAATAATTATACTCCATGTTTCCTAAAAAAACCTCCACAAAAGAATTTAAAAACAACGATGAACTCGTAAGCTCGACATCGACTACTTGACAACCCAATCTGGAGACTCCATCCCTTCGAATGACTTTCTATTTCTCTCCCTCCAAATGCTCTACCAAATAACTAGTGGGGCCACCTACCAAACTGCTCTCATTTTTTCCCCTCCTCTAATCCCTTTCCAATTGAATAAAGAGATGTCCCATTGAGCCAGGCATCACCAATGCACTCCAAAGTGACCAAGCGAAAGAGACACATACCTCTTGCTGTCAAGTAGTGCAATAATAAATGATTAATTGACTTTGCATCCCTCTTGCACAAACAACTCAGATGTTTGGTGAGTTCATAACATTAGGTTCTAAAACAGCCTAAAAAGAAGCATCTGACTCCTTGAAGATATATATATTTACATTTTCCTCTTTATTCTTCCATAACATCAGGTGTAAAGAATATTGAAAGAAGGTGATTTCCCTACTAAATCATTATCTCATGGACTTTAGGCATGGATAAGACATCACATGGAAACATAGATACGACATTTCTAAAAAAAACAGGCTACAGAGACATCAAGAACACATCTTTTGAAAAATTATTTTCATATGACCATATAATAAAAACTTAACATTGTTTCAATCAAAATTGCCATAAAAACACTCAAATCACAACAATATTATTAAGATATATTTGTTCAAGAACATCTTCGCTTAATAAGCTACATGATCGAAATTCCAAAACACATTTGCTAACTACTACATAAAGCATGTGTATAATATGGTCTTTATACTGGAATATGGGTTCTGGAATATGGCAGCATTAATCTTTCAAATTCCTGTATTTATACTGGAATACGGGTTCTGGAAGCACCTAAGAAATTCCAACTTTTCTAAAATTAATATGGTCTTCTACAGTGCTAGTGAAAACAAAATTTTTCTTAGTTTGTAACGTGAAAGGAGGTTCGCACTGGAGACCTCTCCAAAGAAGGTACTATAAAGCCTTCCCCACTATGTGTTACATACAGAAAGGTGCAGAAAATTAGTAATCCAATACAATCAAGCCATTGATTAATAGTTTTCCTTCCATGGCATAACCCTTACTTCTTGTAGTCCTTATTTTAGACTTCATAACACATGATTTTAAGCACCTTCGGGACCCTATGGTGGATTTTTCATTTTTTAAAAGGATCAATCTAATTATTCTCTAGTTTATTAGGGATAAACAGATCAAAATGATATTTGCAGATTTTGATGAAGCACTGCCTTGCTCAAGATGAGAAGTAAATTTCTGTTTGCTGTTTGGTCATCCATACTAAATATATTGGAGGGATTCTTGTTTCTTTTTCTAAACAGAAATTTACATTTCAATGCCATTGTACCATGGCACCCTCTTGAGTAGTTTTGTCAAGTTCAATAGTTTGGTTGTTGAGCTCTAGGTATTCAATGCCTATGTGGATAAGAAGATCGTTTAAGTGACAATAAGTGGGATTATATTTTTTATTCTTATGGCCTATTGGGTTGGGAGAAGTTAACAGTATTAAAATTTATGCTGCTTTCCACTATGAGGAAACAGTAAACTGGGAAATGTTCCTTCAAATCTTCTTAGAGAAATCAATTATTTATATGTAGTTCCCTAAGTTTTCTAAGGCACGTGTTGTTCCCAGCCAACAGAGGTGGTCTGACTCTAACGGAGACAGCAAGATTACAACCGTGAACTTCACTTCATGTAATAGTGGTGTAAAACACTAATACTTCTCACTCTATATTTATCTTTTTCTTCTCCATTTTAGTATGATCATATTTGTCTTCCTTGATTACATTCTTTCTTCAATTGATACTTCTTTCCCTAATGGAAAATAATACAATATGTTGGCTCAAAATGAAGTGAATGGACATATTTAGTACGTCAAAGCCTTCCCCTATAGTACAAACATATTTAGACAATAAACAAGGACGAAGCCTCTACATAACAGCATAGACCAAACAAATACAACTGCTTGAGACAAAGTCAATTGCAGAAAAGCTAATAGCTGGGCCGCTGGGCCTCAAAAGTAGAGAATGAAAAATTTATCTTGATAAAGATAAAGAAAAGGAGGCCATTCTGTGGTATGTAGATTCTTTAGTTGATTTTTGGGGACTCCGAGGCTTTAATTGTTGTAACCTTCCCCTTGTGAGTACAGGTTCGGCCCCCTCGGGCACTTTGATTAAATATTATTTCACTTTTACTAATAAAAAATAAATAAATAAACAGCAAAGCAAGTTATCTGATTAGTTACATAAGGTGTAGGAAACTTACATAAGTTGAACGTCTCATTGCCAATGAAACAACTAAAGGATGATCATGGTCCTTCACAAATTTTCTAACAACCCACCTCCCGGGCTTCTCCCTCTTCACCAGAATCATTGCCGTACAACCTTCTCGTCGCCTATCTCGCTTTGGATTTGCAGGACTATCTGTTTTTTGAGTCTCAGAACCCCCTCTACATCCAAGCCCACGGGAAATAATAGACCCATCACGCTCTGACTTACGGGACGATAAAACACGTGTTAGAAATCCTACCCGTCCCGCATATTCATCATAAAATGCTCTGGCGGCTTCTTCTGATTCAAATAGCATACCCTCATATGGTTCCTGATTTCTATCAGCTTCACATAAACTTAATTCCCCTCCTTCAGAAGTTTCCATTATTCCGGTTCCATCATTCATTGAAGTCTGTGTATCCACTAAAACACCACATTGAAAGGTATGAACATCCAATTAGAAAAGCAAATAGTAAATCTTTGGCATAAGCATGAAAAGGTTTCCATAACTAAATTCGCAACTAAATCACTAAAATCAATTTTTAAATCGATGCACATTAATAACCACAAAGTGTAAATAAGAAAATTCATATAATAATGTGAAGTGTTATCACATATTCTTGAAACCTAATTAAAAAGGTTCCCAAGTCTAGCACTGACTTTAGTTTCATCTCATTTATCAAACCTCATATGCATAGAGGGAACAAAACTTGAACAAGATAATCATGCCCTATGCAATAAATTGATCACAATTTGAAAATCCCTCTGATACTACTTTGGGATTGTTGAATTCTGACCCAAAACACAAATCCATTAATATATAGGATTTCAAGAAGTGAAGAAAAGGTATTGCAGAGTGGCACTAGAAAGGAGCCACAGGTCGGCTTGAAGTAAGATTCCTATCAAGAGGCTGGTAAAATCCTCTGCCTATACTTAAATATACAACAGCATACTGGAAGTGGTAGAGTGGACTTGTTTCCAAGACCCCTAAGATTCAGCGGTGACCAAACAAAGCTATACAAAGGAAAGCTCAAAAAAAGTTTTCCCCTTTTCATGAAATATGAACAACTCCAAGTGAAATAGACAGTGAATGTTCCAAGTTCAAAGTACTGAATTCCAACAAAGTTGAATCTTGGCTGAAGCATGAACCCAATGCAGATGAACAACTCGAAATGTTAAATTCTAGGGATTAATTGTAGGATAACTTCAGCTTAACTTTTCCTAGTGTGTGTTTTCAATCCTCCAAGCTTTCTGTTTCATCAATTTTCTATACCTCCTACAAAATGGAGACTTAGTGAGGCAATATGCATGAATTTTGGGTAAAGTACACTTTGCACCATGTTGCAAAGAAAAGTATTACATTTGAACAGCAGTAAGGGGTCATTGCTTGGTCTATCTCCAGTCTACCCTCCCACATCCCACACTGGTGATGGGACAAACACTGGGTAATGACCTCTCTTTTCTTTTATTTTCTTTTCTTTTTTTTTTTTAAATTTGAGCAGCAGTTATCAGAAAAAATGTGTTGCCTTCTCCATCTTAAATTCCGAGACTTATGGGCCTATGGCCCTTAGACCTAGGAAAAAAAAAAGGATTCATGTAGACGAATCCAAATAGTTGGAAGAAGGCTTTCTTTAGTTGGGTATTTTCCCCGCAAGATAGAGAGTATTTTTCCTCATTAAATCTTCAATCTTGAAAATTATGACTATTTGTTGTTGTAGTGACACTTTTTAAATTAAGAATAAATAAATAAATAATCCATTTAGATTTATATTGCACAGAAAGACAGTTCAGCACTTTCAAAGAAGAGAAATTCAGGTAAAGTACAGTATATCATAGAATATAAATTCCCCAAGCAAACAAAATTTTGATTTATTTACCACAAAATGAGATTTCAACTCAACTAAGCAAAAAAAAGGTAGCACGTGGGCCGGTTAGAGTAAAATTGTGTGTGTATGTTCCTTACCTCTTTTATCAAATCAAATAAAAGATGATGAGAAATAAAATACTCATAAATTTGATTTCCTTTCTTTTCCTTACAATTTCTCAGCAGGACCAAACAGAGCATAAGACTAAGAAAGTCGAATGAAGTTTTTGATTCTGTAAAAAACTACGAATAACACCAAGTATAAAGACATGAACAGTGAATGATCCAAGTTTAAAGTAATAAATTTTAACAAAGATGAGTTTTGCGTGAAGAATTGAACCAAATGCAGATCAACGGCGTGAGATGATCGGATCCAAGGGTTCAATCATAAAACTGACGATGTCATAACCTTATAAATTGCATGCATATATAGATAGATATACACAATAGAGAGAGGGAGGAGAGAGAGAGAGAGAGAGAGAGAGAGACTTACTGAAATTGAAGCTCAAACTGGTTTCGATTTTCCGTTTGAATTTTATTTGTTGTGTTTTAGACTTTAGGTTTCAGAAGGCATGATCGTATCGCATGTGTGCCTCCGACGAAGGGACAGGTTGCCAAAATCGTACCCTTTGAAATCGGAGGACACGTGGTACGTATTCACAGAATCACAGGCTACAGACAATTAACATAAGAATCAATTAAACTAGTCAAGCTCTGACTCATTAGAAATCTTAAATTAAATTTAAATATTTTTAATTTAAAAGTTTATAAATAATATAATATTATATAAAAAATAAATTATACGAATTTGATTTACATTCCGTTAAATTAATAATTCGTTCTAAATTGATTTTAAAAATTAATAAATCGAACCTGAAAATAATTTAAAATTTTTTTATTTTAATGAGTCAAATTTAAATAAATTATTGTTAGACGTGATTAATTTATAACTAGACATGCTAATTTTTTTAAGACCCAATCAAATATTAAGATGGATAATATTACATTTTTAATAACCTATCCTCCAATCCTTCTCTTACCTAAGCAGGAAGGAAGTTGAATGTACCCAAGTTGGATGGATTGTAACAGGTCAGAACTTCATATTGTCATTAGGACACGTTCAAGTATTTTGCGTCACGGATCCATATGTGGCTAAAGAAAGAAGCCTCGGCAGAGAGTTGGGAAGGCCTGCTTATCAACGAAAGGCATTGAGAGCTTTACTTGGAAAAGGCTTTCTTTCCTCAGTAGGGGCATATTATGAGCTCCCCAGAGAAAAACCATAGCTCCTGAATTGTACAGGGTAGCTTATTAGCTTGTAAACTTATTTCAGTGAGATAGAAAAACGAGGAGGAGCAGCGGATATAAATCTTTGGGACCTTTTTTTCTTCAATCATCTCAAAATCCTTACTTGGAAAAAGTTATTCTGAAGGTACTGAGATAATTTTTCAAGGTTTAGGCATCTCCAGAAGGCCTTTGCTACCCCAAATTTGCTGAGAGGTTTGCCAATGGTGTCGGTAGTGCATGCAAGTTTCCTCAAGTGTATATGCCATTCAGTGTTGGGCAGCATTTGGCTATGTTAGAGTTAAAGGTAGTGCTATCTCGCATTCTATCCAACTTCTCTTTCTCCCTTTCTCCAAATTATAGTCACTCTCCTGTGTATGAGATAACTGTCAAACCTGAACACGTAATCAACCTCATTGTAAAGAGGGTGTGAGTGCTTCAAAGCCACCAAAAAACTATACAATTTAAAAATAAAAATGAAGGTGTGAGCTAGCTTGCTTGAGCATGGTATGATTTCATGGTAGTTAAACCAGAGAGCTCGGAATGAAGTATAATTTCCATAGTCACCTTGATATACTTTTCCACCTCTTCAATTTATTTGCTACCTCTGTTGTATAGTTCATGATCGCCTTTGAACAAAATGATGATGACGGTGACAATACTAATAATGTTAGTTATGGCAGTTATACTCTTTCACCTCTTCATTTTTATTTGGTCGTCAGACCGATTGCCTTGGTGAAAGTTTTTCATCCTAACTTCTTTATATATTGTGCATAGAGTTTATGGGGACAAAGAAAAAGATAAGAATAACCAGTCATTCAAATGCTCATGGGCACAATGGAAATTCAAATGCTAGGGAAATTATTATTGGACTTGATTCAAATTTTACACACAAGACAATGGAAATGATTGATTTCACATGCATCCAAATGGTGCCTAAAGTCATTTGTATTGATAGTACAAGAATGGGATCCAAGGAATACAAATTCACACCCACTATTTGCCCACCAAGTGCATAATTATACACAGAACTCAAAATGGAATGCACATTGACTTGAACATCCCATCCTAATCTAAAGCTAGAGCAGTTAAAATAATATGGTAAGCCAACACTATAATCATAACAATGCTCACCTCATCTAATAGCATTCCGCATACCATTTCTTTACTTCATTTTCTATCAAAACAAAAAACGCCTGAAAAATGTCAAAACTATCTATGATTTTGCTGCTCTTTGGACTCCATCTCCCTCACAGTATCTACAATGTCTTGGATCTTCTTTGACAGACTCTGATTGTGCTGCTCTATGTGCTCAAAAACCAATTCCAAATGCCTTTTGTAAGTTGCAGCTCGCTTTTTCTCAATGGCCAGCTGCTGGGAAAGTTCCCGGATTTTATCATGTTCATTCTACAAAAACAAGATATACAAAGGATGAGTTGCCTTACAAAAATAGGCTCTGCCATTAAGATTTATATCTTCTGTAATAACTGGTGAGCAAATCTGTGCAGCACAAGTCTATGAAATTGTACTGTTGACTCGTATATAATTTAAAACAAGTCCTTTATCTTCCATCTCCATATCATTAAAACTGAGGCTATTTTAGAATTTATATTTGAATTTTAGAAAATGACATCACTCTGTTCATTAATATGAAATTAGGTCAACCCCAAACAATCCGATCAGCTCTTTCCTATAATTTGGGGGCATGACTCTATCGGTATAATTCCATTTTAAAGGATGGATTCCCACCTTCAAAACAACAAAAATACTATCAAATACATCTAATACACATCAAACTGACATTCTACCAAAATTTAAAATAACTGATTGGCAAATTATGCTCCTTTCGGCTCAGTCCAGAAACAATGTAAAACACCATGAGATAATTTACTTTACCAATGATATCCCAATACTCCCATTGTAATGAAGTTTTATAAAAAAAATTAAAAAGAAATGAAAAAGTTTACTATAAAAGGGAAAAGTAAAATAGCAATATCAATTGAAAAAAGCACAAGACAAATGGCAAGGAACCGATATCTCAAGTTACCACAGCAAAACTTGATCCGCCAACAGTGGCGATGATCCGCTATCTATTTTTTCAGATTTTGGGAAGAATGATCCACAAGATTTTTGCAGCCATAGAAATTCAGAGGAGGAGTCACGTTAGAACAAATATCCTAGTGTCTTAAGTATAAACAAACACATAATAGCACAGAGTTATGCTTTTGGAAGTATTTCCCCAGAAAAGATATTTTACTCGACAGAGATAAGCATATGCAAGCCATGAGTGTGACATTGATGATGACACTACTGGTAGAAAACGATATCTACATTTCTCTTAAAATATAATCATTAAATCTTGATATAATTAATAAGACAGGTGGTCAGACCATCAAATAAGATAAACAGTGGCTCATACAATTATCAGTTACACATTGTAATCTTTTAAATACAAATGATTTTTGTTTAATTTATCTTAGCCATTAGCATTTTTCCCCCATTTTTTAAAGGAGTTCGTCTCATAAAATTGGATACAGAAAATCAGAAAAATGAGAAAGTTAATGAAAAGTATAAAATGATCACATGATACATTTGTGAATGACATCAAGACAAATTATCTAAACAGGGAAGGTTGTGTTAGGTAACTAGCAGCCAACATAAACCTTTATCAGATTCCTTATGAATATGAATTCTTAAAAAACTATTAGAGCAACCATACTTTCTAAGACAAAATGTTGGGATACTAAGAAATGACATATTCAAAAATTAAATGTGGCCGAAATGCAGATATTGAGATAGATGCGTTGTAAGAAAAAATATATCAAAAAACTAGAAATGAATGCATTTTTAAGATGGTGGAAATAACACCCATTGGAGATAAGATGGGAAAAATGACTATAATAGTCTGGCCGTGTGCAACAAAGGCAAGTAATTGTACCAACTGAGGAAGAGTGATATGGTTCACTTTAATGGTCAATCGATCATGTTAGCGGAAGGAAAAGGCAAAAATTAAAATGAATTGAGAATTGAGAATTGAAATTGTAAGAACAAATATGATAGCTTGTAATTTGACTGAGGTCATGGCCTTACACAAAGCAGAATGGCAAAACATGATGCATGTAACTAATATCAAATACTTGGAAAAGGCTCTGTTGACTTGAGTAAAAAAAGAGAGAAATAACAACAACAAAAAAAAGAAAAAAGAAAAAATGATTATCATCATAAAAAAATTGTTGGTTCCTTACCCTTCAAATACCAAAACAAAAAGGAAAGAAACTATAGTAGAAAAACCTTGGTCAACCTCCAAGGCTCTCTTAATAAGATCCATGATAGCGCAAATAAATAATTCCACTATGTCAACAAATCATCACTCTAACATAAATTACCCATGTCTTTAGTAAAGTATAGCATCACCTTACCCCAAGGGTCACTTACCTATAAATATATATATATATATATATATAGCATCACCTTAATAAAGGGTTTTGCGGTAGAATTCAACTTAACTAGGATATGCATAAAAAGTTTTAGTTAGACATTAATGACCTTGAAAATCCCAAAGTTCATTTCTATAACTGATTCTTAAACAATTTATATGACCGCTAAGATATTTCTAGAAGAGTAATGGATGGGTAAATGAACATTGAGAACATGTGCCTCTAGAGCACCATGTGACCAATCCGTACCATTTGAACTGAAGAACATCTGTCACAGACCTAATTATGGAGCAAGGTTTTAACAACACAGTAACACTTCCACAAATGTAACTTTATGAAGTTGGGTGGATGGTGACAAATTAAGAAGAGAGACAAGAAATGAATGCATCTATGAAATTCGAGTGCGGGTGATAAATTGAAGAAAAATGGGCAAATATGTTCTGACATCTGCGTGGAAGGATTATCAATAACAGCCCATTAAAACAATAATACTGGACCACATGCTCAAAAAAATTCAATTTCTGAGTAGAAGCTTAAAAGTTCTATATATACACCAACACAAATATTATAAGTTTCACACACAAAGAAACAGATAAAACCATCATAGTGCCAAATATTATCACACAGAAAGAAACTACAGGCCAAAGGCTCACAGCAGTCATCTCAGTATAACAAAGTTGACCCCCTTTGGCACTTTATTTATAATACAAACTCTTTACTTATCAAAAAAAAAAAAAAAAGACATACACCTATAGATATGGACTTCAAAGGGAATTCATAATGTCAATGAGAAGATTTCCCCAAGAGGTTAAACAGTGTATAGCACTAATGTTCGTGTTCTAAAGTTCCATAAGTTAATTTCAGTTGCCAGGTGACTTAAGCTGAACAAGTTATATGTATTAAGACTCGTGATGTACCCGGTAAACAGATAAGTATTCAAGCCTATTTAGATACTTATGGTCCTATAATTCTAGCTCAATGTGATATATAATAATTCAAATTCAATTGTGAACTTCAATCTTGATTAACTTTTTCTTTCCCTTCAACAAAGAACTACTTGTAAGTTGTAACCCATATACAATGAAGTAAAACCAAAATAGAATATATTCAAGGATAAAGACAACACAAAAAAAAAAATTGCTAAAAACAATAAATTGAAAGTTAGACCCTCAAATGTGAACTTCATTCATGCTTACCTATTTACATAAGTATTCATACAAACATATGGAAGCAAAATCGCAACTGGATTGAAGATCTATCAATTCGAATCAGCGAATAAGTAGATGCAAGATTTATTTGTGATTTCTGCTAAACAATATTCTTCAACACAAAAAGTAACAAACGAGGAAAATTTTCCCTCGCTGATGAATAATACTGTAACCACCAATCAACCCATGTCATGTAAATCTTAACCTCATTTCCCATAACTTCTATGCTGGAATTAAACCAATTCCCTACTAATCTAGACAGGCACTCCTAAAAAGACATCAATTGTCAAATTCATAAGCTTGATTTATACCAATGTGAATCTCAAGCTAACTACAGGAAGGATATTTCAAAGACAGATTGCAAATATATGCAGCTTGGCTTGTTGGCCTAAAGATTTTGCAAAATAAAAAAGTCACTTCAAAGGCAAGAATACTCAAACAAAATGTAACTGCAAATCTGTGATGCAGACTTGCAACTATACAACACAGTGGAGGATGTTCCACTATTGTTTTAGTGTTCACCATCCAATTCTATTATGAATCCAAAACTAAGAGTATAAATTCACTGATAAGTCATAACAAGGTAGCCATAGGGGAACCATAGTGAGTTTATGGGAATGCTTTGTCAATACCATGTTCGCTCATGAAACCATCAAGGTATGCATGGTTTTCAAGCATAGATCTTTTTTTTTATCACTAGTTTTCAAGTATAGATCTAAAAAATTAAATCAAGAAAAAAAGAACTCCCTCATCAAAGGTACAATTGATAGTTCTCAACAATAGATCAATAAAGATATTTTAAAAAAGACAAAATTTGCTCACACTTTCCATCCTTATAGTTGAAAAAGTCATGGAACCGGGTTACACATGAACAAATTCATCTATCCTGAACCTAATTTAATGTAAAATTCAAATTAAGATATTTAAAAGGAAAATGCACTCCTTTGCAAAAGTTTACCAAGGTTATCCCAAAATCCCACCTACATCATTGGAATCATTATATTTCTTCAACGTGCTTCTAGGATGCTAACGGTTAGCATGGTATAAACTGAAGTTTCATAAAAGTAACTCAATAAAATATGATAGTTAAAAGAACTTAAGTTATGAAGAAACCAGAACTAACCGGGTATTGATCATAGATTAAATCCCTTCGACCTTTGCCAGGCATTAAAGGATGAGTATGCTCTTTCACAAATTTTGTAACAACCCATTTACCAGAGGTTACTTTCCTAACTAAAATCATTGCTCTGCAACCAACCCTTGTTTCTGCCCTTTGTCGTACAATTTTTTCACGCTTGTCAGGCATTCTAAAACCTTCTTTGTTACAAACAAGTGCCCGACCAATGGCTGATCCATCACGCCTTGATCGAGAGAGCTTGCTCACACGGATGATGAAACCCACTCTTGTTGCATATGCATTATAAAATGCATGTGCTGCCGCTTCAGTATCAAACTCCTGGTCCACATAGGGTTCATCTATTGGCGCTGAACTATTTAGCGCTTGGGGCTCATCTAGTGGAACTATTTCCCTTCCAGATAGATCTTGATTCACCTTATCATCCTGGTCCTGCTGAAATGACTCTTCAGCAGAACTTCCTCCCATTTCATTTTCATCACCAACCCTGCCTTCCACCTTAGCAGTATTCCCCAATGCCTCGCTAGTAACATCACCATCAACCTCAAAATCCACTGCAATAAAAGCAATCATTTCAGTAATTCTTTATGCCCACAATAATTTTACAAACAAAAGAAACTTAAATTTATAATTAAAGACAATGTAATTCAAACCAGAAGAAGAAAAAAAACAATATATCTTCCTACCTACCTAAATTTCTAAATGACAGTCTCAAGGGATAAAAAGCCCTGACATTTCAAACTATGAACAATATCTAAAAAATTCCTTATCCGTGTGATAATCTATGGCATCGCTGGTTATCATGTTGATTTTTGAAATATTTCTATTAATCTTATTCTATCTAATCTCCTTGCCCTCAGCTAATTTATGGCTTCCTCTCTTGGGGTCTGCCGTTCAAAGAAACTGGTGGAAAGCATGACAAGCATGCGGTGTCCAAAACATCATTTAGTTCTCCACTTAAAGAAGAGAAAATAGAGAGAGAGAGAGAGAGAGAGAGAGAGAGAGAGCTTATGAAATTTCATTAACTTGGTTTTAAAGAAGTGGTGAAGAGAAAAGAAGAGAAGAAAGAGGATGAGGTTCGCCTATGCCCTCATTGAAATACTTGTACCTAGGGCTGAGAATCTGAGATGTTGTACTTCTTTCAAAATCACTCAAAATCATCTTATATGTTACTGGGAAGGCACGTCTTACTCCTAATCATCCATTTTCACTTATTTCCTCTCCTCGTTAAGAGAACCAAACTGCAAAAGGGGAAGATTCATAAAAGTTTATCTTATCTTCTTCTTCTTTTTCTTTTTGCCTCCTTAACCAAACAGTATGTAAGGATTATAAGAAAGAAGCAAACTTCAGAAAAACCCAAACCCTCCATTTAATTGCAGGGAAAAACTAAGGGAAACAAAAAAATAAATAAATGTAAAGTTCTCTATCATTTATATTGCTCTGTTATGAACACAGAACAAAATAAAGGTAGACAGTTCTAATAGATGCAGTTCACAGTTTTTCATTTTATTGGGTCCTTCATACTGACAGTTTTAAAATTAGAAATTTTGCACTTCCCATTCTTGCATTTCCAACCACGCAAACTCCATTAATTTTCCCTACCCACATGAAAGTCCACTGACTAAGTTCAAACTAGTTTCAGTACTCTGGTTGGCAAATGAGAGTATAGAGCAATAAAATTTTGGAGGGTTATATTGTCTACTTTTTATTTTTTGATAAGTATGTCATATAGACTGCGTTTCCCCAGGTAAAATCTCATAGTCGTTTTCTCCATGTGTTTCTCCCAGCAACCGGACAGGGCAAATACATGCGAAAGATAAATACAGAAAATCAATTGAGTGAATTTTTTTTTCCAAGAAAAGAAATAGCCTAACAAATCAAGAGAGACTGTACAAACTAAAACACAAAAAAAGTTTTCAGCTAAACAACCCTAAGCTCAAAATTTATAGGACCCACAAGCATTACCAATTCAAATAAAAAAAAAAATGTTAAAAACATATATAGCCCCAAGACATCAATATATCTGATAACAAACATACTTATAAAATTTAGATTTCATAAGGATTATCATAGAACATTATCAGACAAACAAAGCCCAAAGTCAAAACTTTTGCTATTTGTCCGCAATACGTCCAAAATTATGAAAGAAAACCCTAACGCTCTGTTTGTTTCAAGAATATAATTCCGGGAAAGATTTTCCCAATACGGAAAAGATTCTTTCTTTGACGCACCATTGATATCAATGAGAATTGTTGAGACTTTTCTGGGAAAACTTTTTTCCCTTTGAAAACACGGAGCTTTCAGATTTCCAAAGATTCTGTGAGTTTGTAATGAAAAAACAATGATAGAGAAACTTACTCAAATTTTGCACTGATTTGGATGATCCAGGTTTGAAGTTCGCAGAGAACCCACAGAGAGAGAGATTGATTAGCAAGAGAGGTCCACGAGTTAACCTTTGATTACTTGAGCACAAGGAACGTGATACGTCGAGAGCTGATTGGTTGGGTAGAAACGATGAAGTCAACTGTTCGATTTACGGCCAATGATATTTTCAGACGATTTTAATCCACTGAACTTGAATCCATTTGATAACAACTCGTAAACGGATCTGCCCCTATTGTATGGGAGCGCAGTTCGGTCGGGCTCAATCCGAATCACCCAAATTTGAAGTGGTGGATCAACAAATTTATTGTCAATGGAATTGCAAATTCATAAGAGATCTTAAATTTCATTAACAAAATAACAATATTTTTGTGCATCTGATAATCTTTTTAAAATATTTTTAATAAGTTAAAAAGTAATTTTATTTTAATTTTTTACTTTAAAACAAAATATAATAAATAAAAGTGTATTTAATAATCAACTAAAAAAATAAAATAAATCAAACACTATTTCTAATTTTGCCCCTATTTAAGTAAAAAAAAAATTACTTAAAAAAAAAGTTACAAATGAATGCCTTAGATATTTATAGTTGACATTGGGACGAGTTAAATTTGACCTATTTAATTACAAGTTAAATTTATTTTTAATTATTTTAACTTTTTTTATTTATAACTCGTCTATTTTGTCAAATTCATTCAAGTTTTTACAACACGTAAAAATGAAGAATTTAGAAGGGAGCAAAAATAAATAATAATAATAATAATAATAATAATTTGGGAGTTAACTCTTAATTATTTTTAAAAAAATTTATACAAGAAAAAAATAAAAAATCAAAACTTCGGGAGCCATTGCCCCCTAGCTAGACATATAGTAGACGGACCTCTTTTATCTTTTCAAAAATTATAATTGAGATTTTTCTAAAAATAAAATAATAAATTTATATTTTTTTTTATTATTAACTCTCATCTTAAAACTAATTTTATTAAAAGAGATCAATATAATATCAAAAATTACAAGTTGAGTTCTTTATAGGTGTGATAGCAGTATTTAAAAGCTCCATTTGAATATGTGGAAGTGTGGTTTTGGTAAATTTTACAACATTATTTGAGACTTTTTGAGAAGTTTCTTATCAAATTTTCTAAAGTTTTGAAGATATTCTCCAAAATTTTCTATGCAATTTTTTTCTAAAAATTTTAGAAGTTTCATGGTACGTTAGTTTTTCTAAAAATTTTTTATTTATAAATATATAATTTATTTAAGTTAGTTTTTTTTTTTGCCAAAGGAGTGGAGTCGTTAAGTATTAGATTATTAGTGTTGGTTGGTGGCTAAATAGTTATTTAATTTAAGTCATGTTTGGATGCGGGATAAAAAGATTTGATAGGATAAATATTATCTTATCACATGTTTGGTGTCTTCCATTAGATTGAATATTTATATCCCGTAAATCATTTATATCTACCTATGTAGGATATTCCAAGGGCGCGATGGTATTAGAGTTATCTTATCTCACTGAAATAAAAATGTAATGCCACATCTTCTATTCCAACGCTACATCATAAAAAAATTATAACTCCGCAATATAAAGAGAGACGAAGATTTCGAAGAGTTAAGTTAAAAAATCAATTTTTTTCTTTTATTCATTGTTTAAATTTTTTTGATATGTTCTAGATTTTTTAATGTATTTTTTGCATTAATAAATTGACAATTTTTTTAATATATATATATATTATTTTTATATATATAATATATTGCTAGTGTTATATATATAAAATAACATATATCTTGTTTTTTTATATATATAATATATTGTTACTGTTATATATATAAAATTATATATATATATATATATATGCAATGTGATCATTGATTTGGATGATTTTTGAAAACACAGACCATAATTTTTTTTTAGTCACTTCAAAAATAAGAGACTTATATTTTGAATGATGTTTACACAATCATATTTTAAAATATTATGATTACGATTATTAGATTTTGCAAATAATTTGTAAATAAAATCTTAATTTTAGATATATGCATATATTTTAAAAAAAACTACCTTCATAAAAATAATTTTTAATATCAAACTTTATATTCGAACCGTAGACACCCAAACAAAGGAATGAAATAACACAACATATTCAATCTTTTATCCAGTTTAGTTCCAAATACTAAATTAAAATATTCAATATCTCATGGAATTTTATATCTCATCCGATCCAATTATATCTTATCTAATCCCATTTTCTTATCCGGTCGTCCAAACAATACCTTAGTAATAGGGTATTAATAAATTTCTTAAGTAGTTATCAAAGTAGTAGAGTCATAATTAGTTTTTGTCAAGTAATAGCGTCATGTTTAATTATTACCTGTATTTAAAAAACTTGTTATAAATGAACAAAGGTGATAAGTATTTGGATTAACTTTCATGTAAAGATTTAAGAATTCTAGTTCTTCTCGAATTGAATTTACAAGAAGATTTTACCTCTCTCGAAACAGATTTTTTGTCCTCTATTCTTCTCTCTTTTTCATTTCATTTCAATTTCCAAGTTAGGTTTCAACAAAAGAAATATATGGCTTCATAAATAATGGACAACAATTACTAGCAACAATTTAAAACGCCGAGTCATGAACACTACCATTAATGTCTGCAAGAGTTGGCTATCAACCTTGAGCTTTGTTACTTGTGTGGCTACCAGGATGACTAAAACGTTGTCAACTCTTCAAAGTTTTGGATTTTGTATATCACAATTTAGCATATAATCAGGTGCAATGATGGTGTAAGTTAATAGAATATTCTAAGCAATCAGAATTGGAGAAAAATTATAGTGTGAAAGGGCTACAATGGAATTAATAAATAGCCACTATTGCTCTTGTCTAACTTTGATTTATGGCAGAGCTTGTAATTGCAGAGATTTTGAAGAAAGCAAGAGTAGTGGAAATATAGAAAATAAAGTTTGCTTCTGTAGTGTGCGTGCGTGTAAACTGTATAAATTTCATAATAGAGGAGTTCTATATATTTTTCTTTTTTCTTTTGGCCCAATAATTAAGTTTAGCCTTTCCCTTGTCCGTAGACCTTCTGAAACCCCATATGAAGAGGGATCGATTATATTTGTGTAGATACTAGAGCGATATCACAAAAAAAATGTCATGATTGACGATAGATACCCGATCTAATATGATGCGATGAAAAATCAAATTATCCTTTTATTTCTGTACCAACCATAATCAAATAAAGTCTAACGGCCGTTTGGTACGCAGTAATAGAGGTAGGAATGAAATGAGCATTCCTGCCCCCATTCCATTCTCACGTTTAGTATGCTTAAGCATGTTGAATGCCCATTCCGTTCAGAATGATTATTCTATTTAGCACAGGAATAAGCATTCCTCAACAAAACTTAAGGAATGCCCATTCCTTTCCTAACAGAATGACCATCCATCTCTACAGCTCACGACCACAAGTCCAATCAACTTTCTTATAATTAATAAACTTGGTAGATGAAAAATTTATTAATTATTAGAATTAATAATTATAAATTTTCTTATACTTTTATTACTAAAAAAATATTTTATACATGTAGATGAATTACAATATATTTAACTCTAATTTAAATAAAATTACAAATATATTTGCCAAAAATATTATAAATAGGATATATATATATAAATATATGTATAATTATTTTAATTTTTTAATAATTAATATTATAAAAGATATTTTTAAAAAAAATATTAATTATTAAGTAATATAATTGTTAATTATTTATCATAAAACTAATTATATTCCTTAAAAATTCATTAATTTATAAATATTATTAATTTATTAATTATTAATTATTAATTATACGATGTTAACTTGTACGTGAAACCAGAATGACTATATAAGTTTTTTTTTTTTTTTTGGCTAATAAAACAAATGCAGGTTGAATTAACTTTTTTTTTTTTTGCCAATAAAACAAACGCTGGTTGAAATAACTTTTTTTTTTTTGCCAATAAAACAAATGCAAGTTGATTTTTTTTTCCAATAAATCTTTTTTTTTATAATAAAAAAAATATAGATTGAACGTTTTTTTCATTACTGTGTATTTAAACAAAAGAATGAAATTAATTATTCACATTCCATTCCAACAATTTAATGGTTCAAAGCAAACACAGGAATGAAATTATCATTCCATTACTAGGTATTCAGCCAAACAAAAGAATGGAATAATTATTCTCATTCCATTCCTACTCTATTCTATTCCTGTCCTATTCTATTCCAACGTACCAAACGTAGCCTAAAGGTTCATTGAGTCACCCTAAGAGTCTTAGAATTGATTGACTCTCTAAAAAGTTTCATTTAAAAAACTCTTGCTCTTCCACCACAATGATGCCTAAAGACTTGGTAACAAGTCTTCGAGAGACTCTTTAAGTCTGGCACACAGTTATAGTGACAAAAGTCATTTATAAATTTACTATTTGAGATACTTAGGATTTTGTAGCTTGAAAGTTGAAGTATGATAAATTCTTAAGGTGTTCATCGCACAATTCATGAAATCTGGATAGAACACTTAAGGTTTTTTTAGAAAGAGAGATCAAAAACCAAATTATCATTTGGTTTCTGTACTAAGCACTATCAAATAAAACCTAAGAGTTGGTCAAACTATCCTAACTCTCAAACTTAGTAGTATTTCACAAGAATCTAGTCGACCCACCCTAAGACTCCTAGACTTGGTTGACTCTCTAAAGAGAAAGTTTCCTTCGAAAAACTCTTGCTCTTCCATCGCAATGATGTCTAAAGACTTGGGAGCAAGTCCTTGGAAGACTCCTTGAGTCTGGCACACGGTTATAGCAACAAAAGTAATTATAAACTCACTATTCGAGATATTCAGGGTTTTGTGACTTAGAGGTTAAAAGTGTGATAAACTCCCAATGTGTTCATTGTATGATTCATGGAATTTAGATAGAACACTCGGGTCCTTCTACAAAGAGAGATTCTATCCAGATTTCATTAACCTTTCATGACTTTCCACCTCATAATTACCTCATATTTTGGATTGTAGCACCCACGTAGATAATTTGTTATGAGTGACATATAACCTAACAAATTCAAGTATTGTGATTGTTATTAATAGTTACTCACATCATTATGAACAGTAACTGCAACTATCACATTCTCTGTGTGACTAGTATAACTCTTATTTCTTCAAGCAAATCCTAGATCGAGAGAGTACACAGAAGCATGACTGAGGTCAATATTTGCATAATACAATCGATCGAAACATGTTCTAACCCCTACTCTTGTAAGATTTATATAAACTAGATTGTTCATACTTTTCCCTTTCTGTCACCTTGCTTTGGTATCCATGGTTGTTTGATGGAGATTACTCACCTCTTGTACGGACTTCTCTTTCTCTGGTTCTGATGATCATTTGTAAATTGATCTCATTTGTAAGCAATTTGATTTGTGGAAAAACAAGAATTTCCGGAAGAAAAATAGAAGTTGAAAGAAGTTGTTGTTGTTGTTGTTTTTGTTGTTGTGTGTGAGAGAGAGAGAGAGCATTGTAGAATGGAGAACTCAAACTCAAAGGTTGGGGATAGAGAAAATGAGGGAGGGGGGAAAGAAAAAGAGGGAGGAGGGGAGATAATATAAAAGAATGCGTAGGTTCCAACCTCCACCCACTTTTTCCCTTTCCCTTCCCCAAGTTTGTTGAGACATCAAATATAAATATATTGAATTCATGTTTAGTAGTTGTGGAATTTCTATAGCAAGTACCAAAACCTAAAAACTTTGGTTGTTGCCTGCTTGAATTATGGTTTAGTACCATGAACAAGTACTTGAGTAATGAGATACTGCTTGCCTTCGTGAGACGGTAAATCTCAAGTGCGAGAATATGGGTTTGATGTTGATACAATTATTTTATAAAAACAAATACTAATATTTAATTTATTTTTCTAATCACTTTGAGCTCACGGAACCAACACGAGATAATGACCTTTCAGAATTTTACTTAGGCGGCCACAAAGTCATTAATTCCATCTCTTATTATCCCATACTTCTGCTTCCTGTGATCAATTTCCCCGTTACAAGCAAATTCCATGAACCACCTTCCTTGGTCCACTGTGTCAACTCTCCTGGCCGCTCTTTCTCTGCTTTAATTTTGTGGCTTCCACTTGCATTTCCTTGCCCAAGCCTGTGATAGAAAAATGTATCCCATTAAATACAGATAATGTTTCATGGCTCAAAAGACGTTGCCCAAACGAAAGCAGGTCATTCATTGATGCGATGATGTTATTTTTTTACTGTGTCAATAATGACTCTATTTTCATTTGGATATTATTTGAACAATATTTTTTGAGTCATAAAACATCGTCCATTAAATACATCTCCCGAACTGAAGTTTCTCAAAAGTAATTCAAGATTCTAGGGTATACTTTACTGGGACGGTTTAATCATAAAATCAACAAAATAATCATTTTAGACCCACTTGAAAATAACGTCCTAAATTTTATATACTATAGTGTAATCAAATTAGAACTCTAAGATTAATAAAAGTCTAACTCTAAAAAAAAATTCAGATTTTATGGATTTATAGTATAATCAAATTAAAAGTCTAAATTTAATAAAAATTGAACACTATTAAAAAGCCCCATAAAGACTCCATAAAAAAAAAAAAAAACTTAATTCTATTAATAGAATTTTATTCGTATTTTACTCTAATATTTTATTATTATCTATTTAAATAAAAAAAACTATGTAAAAATTCTATTATTAGAGTTTTATTTAATATATACCTCTTTTTTGTCCGAAAATTAAATTTTATATAATAAAGATAAAAATAATATATATAATAAAGTAAAAAATTATATTAATATTTAAAAATGCTTCATTTAGAATTATTCATTTTATCTCTTTAAACTTCCAATTGTCTAGAGCCAACCTGATATTTTATTAGTTATTATAGAGAGAGTTTCAATCTTAAGCTTTCTTCGGTTGGTGGATTTGGTGAGGGAAAAAATAGAAAGTGAAGAAAAAGAATTTTTATCAAATTTTCTATGATACAAAAATAAAATACTAAATTAAAGTGCTACAATTATATGCTTCACTTTTAAGGAACATCAGTTTGTCCATTGTCAGAGAGGGAGGTTGTTGGTCCAACCCTTTGGAATTTGGTTTGGATTTAGAAATTCTAACTTAAATCAGTGGGGGTAACAAGCCTTTCTAACATCTTTCAAATATTTATGACAGGATTATGGTGTCTCCTTCATCCAACCCCTGGCCGCTGACCCTCCAACTGCTCCTCCACATGAATGGTGTGAGCTCAAAGTAGGATAGAGATATTTTTCTGCCAATAATCAAAGGAAACTACCACAAAGTCAAACATTTAAACACAGTAAATTTTGTTTTACTGAAAATGTAATGTTTAACATATAGGATGTAGCATATAAAAAAATTAAATGAATTTTGAAGAATTAATTATGATATAATTAATTTGTTATTTACTGTTTGATAAAAATTATGTAAAAATATTTATTTATTAGTCGATATGTAAGTGGTAAATCAAAAGGAAAGATGGTACAATGACAAACAAAGTAAATTTTTACTACTATTATAAAACGGAGTTTTGCTATCGCAAAATGTTAGGTCTCACATGAAAACTTACTTCTATCTTATATAGACTGTTTACATAAGATTATGATCATTTCCATTATATTTTTTTTTCAATTTTTTTCAATATGAGCTTTAATGCATGTCACATCATGTATTTATTAAAAAATAATTAAATAATAAATAAGGTGTCATGCATTTACGACGTCTTAAAAAAATTTGAAATAAATTTAACCGAGTGGGTGTCAGAATGCAATTAAAGGACTTATCTCTCTAAAATCGCAAATTCAACTAACATGAAAGTAAAACATTTCAAACATTAAAATCATTAAATATTTGTCTGATTATTAATTTTAAAATTTTAAAATTAATCAAAATACGTGTAAAGTGTCCAAACACTAAGTTATCAAAGTAAAAATAGTAATAGCACAAAATCAAGTTTTGTGGTTTGGAGATGCATAAATGGGGGACAAGCCGCGCGACCCCTAAATCTATAAATTTCCTACGCGGCTATGAAGTTTCAGTTCACGCGTGAGCCACCGTGGATCACATCACTTTTAATGTGATTGCAACGCATTATCTAATATTTCTCATCTTTGAATTTAGTTTAGGACCACATCTAAGATCGGTTTGGGAGTGTTTTACATTTCAAAAAAATTAAATTTTAAATAATTAATTAGGAGAAAATAAAATTCATAAAAAATAATTAATTTTTTATTTGAGTGTTTGGTTAAATTTATATAAAAGTGATTTCAAATGTTAAGGGTTTGTTTGGTTAGATTTTCAAACACAGATTTTGAATTTCACAACATGGGATTCGCGCACGTTTGAGAAGTTGTTAATTTTAATTTTTAAAATTTTTTATAATTTAGATTTTCATATTCAAATGCATTTTCATAATTTTTAAAAAATTATATCTAAATCAGTATTCAAGCACAACCTAATTTTTTTTATCCTTTACATCGTATATACTAAGTAATGTATAAGTGGTGTGTTCATAGGTAAAAATCATAAAAATAATTTTCAAGAGTTGATTTTTTACACGTTTCTAAATCATAGTTATCAGAATCAGACCGAATCGGTCGATTCAATAGGTTGAATCGAAAATCAAACATAAAACTGGTTAGGTTCGATTAAAATATCGGTTTTACTAAAGAACCGAAAAAAATCGATTGAGCCGGCCAATTTTTTTAAAAATATCAGTTGAACAACTTTGTGTCTTTTTATCACCTATAACTTTTTTTTCATAAAATTTCTTATATTTAATGATTAAATAATGAAATTTAAGTATAAAATAAGATATTGTTGTGTGTATTTTTGTTAAATAGACAAATATATTAAACCTATACATTAAGATAATTTTAATGATTATATTTATATTTTGTTATTTATCACTAAATAATAAAATATATATATTTTGTCATTTTTTTAATTTTTAATATATTTATTAATATTTTTAATATATTAATTATAAAATTAGTTAAACCATCGATTGAACTAGTGAATAGTGAACTAACCCCTTTACCAATTTATCGTCCCATCTAACCCTCTCATCGATTTATGATAATTATACTCATTAGTGAAGAGTCTCACTTCCAGAACTTTGTTTTAAAAAATACAATCAAATATCTCAAAACTGATTTTACATTTTTTTTTTCATGCATCAAAATCATTGGTTTAACTCTAGAGAAGCTATCTATAAATGATATTCCAATCCAACTTCCATGTAATCCAATAATTCCAATCATTTCTCATAGATCTATCTATAAATTTTGTTCCAGATCTTGTCCGAAAAGCTCGTCAGATTTAGGTAGAGCCCATTACTTGTAAAACACCAAATTTTCAACGTGACATTATGATACTCCAAGATGGCTACTTTAAGGACAGAGTTTGATTGAATTGGGCAAACAGCCCCTCTATTCGGCTCTGGTGGTGCATTAACTATTTCTTGGGAAAATGTTTCCTTTCTCCCCAGCAATACAATATCTGCCCGTGATTGACTTCTTTTTCACCTCTTTCTTTAATTATTATTATTATTTTTTTTTGACAAAAAAGAAGAAAACACTGTGATTACAAGGCTGTTAATTAGTATTTAACTTTACTAAATATTAAAAATACTGAAATTGATTAAAAATATCACTTCAATTAAGGCTTTGTCATCTTCTTTAGACTGTTGCTAAAAAAGTTTATAACAGCTTTTATTTGATATTTTTTTTTTTTTTGTAAACCAGATGAATTTGGTTATATGAGAAGAATTTGTGTAAGACCTTATATGATGTGACCACCGACCCATATAATTGTTATAATAATCATTTATAATAGGGATTGTCATTATGCATTCAACGTTACTATAATTTTATAACAATAAATGAAAGTGAATAATTGATAAAATCATAGGTCGCTATTACTTATCAACACATATTTGAAAAATAACCATGGGTCACCCTCTTTTTTTATTTTTTATTTTTATTTTTTATTTTTTGTCAATATGAATTAATTTTCTTGTTTAATTTTTTTTTAAATTTTTTATTATTTTAAAAATGAAAGATCAATTGGATCTTGTGACCAACACCCCTAACCTAATTAAATAAACCAACCAACCACCCTCCTCAAATTAAAAAAAAACGATTATGTGATACAATAGTTATACAAAACATTTTGTGTATATGCAAATTGGCCTTCAATTATGCAATTTTTAAAATGCATGAGCATCCTACTTTTGTCAATAATTCATATAGAAACACATTCTATTAATTAATTGCTTTACAGATTCATTAAAGTATAATTCCAACTTAGCCCTGGTTTATTAGGCTCTTGGGTTGACTAAAACAATGCCCCAGAGACTGCCTATCAACAGATATTCAACCTTGATACTATATAGAATAGCATAATGTTTTTTTCTTTTTTTTCTTTTCTTCTTTTTGTGCTTTTAATTGTTTAAACCCATACTGAAATCTCTGACATGCAAGATAGAGCTATTCTCCCGCTCCATTGAGATGACTGTTTGGTTCAATTGAATGTGTTGCACGAGACCACTCTTGCATTGCAACAACAATTCTTGTATTATACCTAAACTTCTCTGCCATCAACCCCACCAAATAATTAACCCCCCCCCCCAAAAAAAAAAACAATTAATAACTGATATTATTATATCCCACCATTGCCTGCAGCTAAGTTAGATTATCTCTCCTTCAATTGTTTTGGATGTTCCTGTGTGTTATTATATCCCACCATTGCCCCACCAAATTTGAACATGATTTTTGTGTACCTAGGCATTTGACTTTAAAAATAAAAAAATGTTCAGTGTGACAATTGTACCATACAATCATTGTTCGAATTTAAATACTTTTATAAAGTTTATATGAATCTAACATAATAATTAATTTTATATAAATTTAAGTCATATCGGTGAAAATTGTACTATCTTACCAAACTTTTTTCAAATACTTTGGCATTAATTCAATTATAAATGATAATTTCCTAATTTTTAAAATGAGTGTTACTTATGACAATCTTAATTATCTATGTCATTAAAAAAGTTACTATTTTTTCTAACATAAATTTTTTGAAATTTTTACAAAAAAAAACGTTTTTGAACATTGACGAGTGTTTATGCGTTGTATAATAGTAATTGTTTGTGATATATTATAAAGAGCAGGCCAATGAGCACGTGATACATATGACCATAATCCAACTCATGCTCGGCTAACACGGTTCTCATTCAGCCACTGACTAAAAGTTCAAGCATCCAGATCATCACAAAAGGTCGGAAGTGACCAAACATATGCCTTCAGAGCACATATATCCGGGCAAGGGTCTCAGAACTTATCATAGGGTTCAGACCAACACTCCAGACCTCGTCACCGCCTTAGCGGATGCCGAGCAGTAAATAAGGAAGCAGTCTTCAACAAGGAAGCAGTCTTCAACAAGGGAACTACCATCTATGGTTATCTCTAAGCAATACTCCACAAGGTAACTGCAATCTCCGATTATCAAATCACTATATTCATGGCATCGAATCCTAATCAAATTAGGAAGGCCACGGACTATAAATTAAACCCTAAAGGTACGCTTTATTTTTCATGCTCATTCTTTGACTTTCAATTCCTTTTACTTACTTAAGCATCGGAGTGGCTACCGCCGGAGCCAATCCGGTGGACCTCTGATCTTCTTTCTGAGTGTTCTACAGGTCACGGAGCCCTCACTTATTGTGAGCCGAAAAGTGCAGCATCAGTTTGAATGAACAAAATTTTAACACTATTGAGGGTCTGTAGCATCGTTCTTTTTAAATAATTTTGTATTTTACAATAATTTTAAGAATAAAAAATAACATTTAATTAAAATAAATATTATTTAAATAATAAATAATTAGTAATCTCAAATATTATATTCACGATAATTATTTAAAATTGTCAATGTAATTAACATATGTATACTTATTTTTAAAAAACAGATTTATAAACCAAAAATTATATCTATAACATTTTTCGAAAACAGATAAATACTTGAATATTGTTTTTTTAAAAAATTAAAATATCCATAACTTCACTAAGCTACCTTTAAAATTCCAAAAAAATATCCATTTTCCGTCACGATCATATCCCCAAAAAATGGGCCGAAACTTTATGGATAATTTTGGGATTAGCTGAATCTCCTCCCTTGATTTATTCTCTCTCTAATTATAATTGGTCCTCAAAAGTCAAATTCTTCTTCATTTCTCTCTCTAAAGCAACCACCTTTCTACTTTCTCTCTCCTACTCTGCCATCTATATAATAAATGCCTTCCTAATCTCCTCTTCTTCTCTCCTCTTTCTTTCTGTGAATCTTGCTTCAAACTCGTTTCTTTGCTCTCTCTTTCTTATTATTCTTTTTTATTAACTGACACCATGGCAACGAACAATGGGGTTTGTTCTGGGGGACTGATCGTGAGTTTCGGGGAGATGCTGATCGACTTTGTGCCGACGGTGTCGGGCGTGTCGCTGGCGGAGGCGCCGGGGTTCCTGAAGGCACCCGGCGGGGCACCGGCCAACGTGGCCATCGCAGTCGCGAGGCTTGGCGGCAAGGCGTCGTTCGTTGGAAAGCTCGGAGACGACGAGTTCGGCCAGATGCTCGCCGGGATCTTGAGGGAGAACGGCGTCAGCGGTGACGGCATACTGTTCGACCAGGGGGCTCGGACGGCGCTGGCTTTCGTGACTCTACGCGCCGACGGCGAGCGGGAATTCATGTTCTACCGAAACCCTAGTGCCGACATGCTATTGACGCCCGACGAACTCAACCTCGAGCTTATTAGATCCGTATGTGCTCATCAAATCTCTCTCCCTCTCTCTCTCTCTCTCACTTAGTAGTGTTTTTTCTCTCTCTCTAGATTTTCCAAACTTGACCGGATTGTAGTGCAAGGATCTTTCTCGCACGTCGGGTGAGATCACATCAAATTCTGGCCACATCAGCAATAGTTAGATGGGTCCCAGCTTTAATCAATTATGTTTGCATCTTGGGGGCACATGTGTCCTCTGTATCATTATGTTTGATGCATCAACGATGTAAAATTTTTTCGGAATATTCAGTTTTTAGATCTGATGATGGATCTAACGTATCAATTAAATTAAATCCTGTCTTAGCGATGGATATTATTTCAATTCAGACGAACCATTATTTCCTTCTTTCTTTTTTTAAAGAAATTGTTTGGTTTGATCTTATATATGAGTAAATAAATTGATTGTAATTTTATTAAAATGGGTATAGGCTAAAGCTTTCCATTACGGATCGATAAGCTTGATAGTGGAGCCATGCAGATCTGCGCATCTAAAGGCGATGGAGGTGGCGAAGGAGGCTGGGGCCCTACTCTCGTATGACCCAAACCTCCGGCTACCACTGTGGCCGTCAGCAGAGGTGGCGCGTGAACAGATCATGAGCATTTGGGACAAGGCAGAGGTGATCAAGGTCAGCGATGTTGAGCTTGAATTCCTCACTGGTAGTGATAAGATTGATGATGCCGATGCAATGTCACTGTGGCACTCTGGATTGAAGCTCCTATTGGTGACTCTTGGTGAGAAGGGTTGCAGATACTACACCAAGGTAAATCAATAATTGCTTTCTCTTTCACTTTCTAACCAGGTAGGTGAAGCTCTTAAAGTACTGTATACCTTTTCATTATTTAAAGAAAACCTTCTATGTAATTGAGCCAAATTTAAAATTTCAAAATGGGCCATTTAGTTTTTTCTTTTTTCTGAATATGTACGTATTTTTGCTAGTCCCCATTTATTTGGCTTTTAAAATAAATACTTTAATATAGTATGTTTTTAGATAATTAAGGCTATATATCACTAAATATTTTTATGTTGTCCTATTGAAGAAATATTAACGGATAACTTGATTGAGTACTCTTGAAGTATCTAACAAATGCATTGACACCCACCCACCCCCCCTAATAATTTTGAAATTACAGACAAATGAAAAATTCTCCCCAAATTTGAAATTTTGTCGTTTCCTTCAAACTACTTTCAATTTAGATATATTTCTGGTCTGAGGACTCCAAAGTGTTGTGGTATGAAATCAATATCTGCCAACAAGAGATCATGATTCAAGAGAATTGTTTGTATATTATGAAAATAGTACCAACTTTACACATTTTGTGTGTTTATATATGTTGGATGGCGGTATGGTTTTGTTTAAAATTTTGGCATTTTCGAAAACAGGCTAGTGGTGCTGTTAGGGTGGCTAATTCTAAATTTTGTTACAATGAACCGGAAACTGTTTGGGTTTATGTAATTCTTGTACCTCTCTGTCATCCACTTTTTTTGTTGGTGGATCTTTTTTTCCTTTTTTTTTTTTTTTGTCTTCTTTTCTTTTTAGTGTGTACATTAAAAAAAAACTGTTACAAAACACCGCTTCAATGCTTGTCTGTTTGGTGGAAATCATGCATTATTTGAGGAAGCGATGGCAACCATTTGTGCCCTATATGTGATTGGACTTGAAAAGGAAATATGGAAATAGTGAAAGTGATTTAACAAATCAGCAGTAGCTTCTATGACATTTTTATTTTTCCAGTAATACAGAATTGACCTACATTTGTCACGAGTCTCTCACACCTGTAGTATAAAACGCCCATGAATTGGTAGGTCACGGGTTCATTCTACTTGGATGTCCAAACTATGGGACTTGAAAAGGTCAACCCTGTGATATTAAGTTCTATGATTATTTTAGAGATGTATGTTCAAGGAAACCAATAAACAAAAGTAGAGGGCTTGGTTGAGGAGCTTGTGGTAGATCATAATAAAAAAATTTCCCCTTTTTTGCACAAATATAGAATTTCCGTGGAGCCGTGGATGCATTCCATGTCAAAACGGTGGATACAACTGGTGCTGGTGACTCATTTGTCGGCGCCCTTTTATGCAAGATTGTTGATGACCATTCCATACTTGAAGTATGTACTCTCTCTCTCTCTCTCTCTCTCACACACACACACACACACACACAGTCAGTCATTGCCAAGCTTGCTGAATTCTGTGAAATTGTTAATACTTGTGATGAAATTGCAGGATGAACAAAGGTTGAGGGAAGTGCTTAAATTTGCCAATGCATGTGGAGCCATCACCACCACCAAAAAAGGAGCAATCCCTGCTCTTCCTACTGAACCCGAAGTCCTCAGCCTTATTCATGGGAAATAGAAAACGTTTTTCCATTTTCTTTCTTCCTGCTTTTTTGTGTTTTTAGTTTTGATTTCTCCAAGAGAAGTTGCTTGCAATTCAATTAAAGTAGGTTCCCAATCTCTTTCAATTTTTGTTTCTCTTTTCACTGCTTGTAATGATGAAAGACTTGTGCTTGAAGGGGTATTAATAAATAACTTCATCATGTTTGCCAATTGTTTATGCCTGCAGCCATCATCAATGTGTTGTTTTCTCTTGTTAATTATGACGGTTGGCCAGTTGTTTCCAAAAGCTTACTCCTGCCAGATCATAAATATACCACATTAAGTACCTTTCTTGCTTTAGCAGCTTGCAAATTCAATGAGATAAAAATGTCTCGTGATGATTTGTATTGTTCATCATGTTGGATTGGGTTGGGTTGGGTTGGCCTGTGGGTCCCCAAGCCCATCTCTTGAAGAAGAAAAATGTCTCTTTAACTCTCCAAATCTGTCTTGATGACCTGAGTGAGCCTATTAGTTTTCTTTCATCTCCTTTAAAGTGAATATTGTATGATGCTTGTATTGGCCAAGAGTGCCAAATACTTAACCATAGACAGTGCTGGGAAATAAGGTGATTGGGACATACCCATCAAACCACTAGTTCGCAACACACCATCAAGGTTATTTAAGAATGTAGAGAACAATCATCCATATAACTTTTTCTCAAAACAAACCACTACATTTGTTGACGCAGTCAACAAGATTTTGGCTGCATTACTATCCTCCGATGACATTTTTTTCTTCTAGAAATCTCACTCTAGCAGTGCAATCAACTCCATCAATCACCAAGTGTGTTGTATCAATATCTAAATTGATATCAAGATCACTAGCTGTTCTAGCTCAACTATCTCTGTGCAACTCGTAATCAGTCATTTTAAACGGTGTCCATTCCAAACCAACCCTTCTTTCACAAACAGCCCTATAATCTTTTCAACTTTGGAGATCAAGAAAAACAAAATTGTTCATCCACAGGAAGTCAACCCTGCTCATCAAACTTCTATCCTAAATCAAAAATCAGTATGGCCACCCAAAGTTTGAGATTGCCATATGCGGCTATTAGCATTTTCAAAGCACTAGGTTTGATTGCATTCAACTGGCAAAATTTACGGGTGCTTTTTGTTTACTCAAGGTCATAAGTGCAAGTCCATCATCGAGTGACTAAGCAAGTAACAAGAAAACAGCAGCTTTAACATGCTTAATAAGAGTGATACTCCTTATAAAAACAGTAAAAATCAACCTCGTCACCATAGAGCGCTGATGCAGAAGCACAAAATTAACTAAGATAAAGCCCTCAGTACATGGAACAGCGATTTATACACAAATAGAGTGTTTAATAAGCATGCAATCAGAGTTTATGACATGCATATTACATTGAGAGCATCCAGTGCTATTGAAGATAAGGATTCCCAACCCCTAATGCAAATAAATTTGACATATTGATGCATCCAAAAATGGGGAAAAATGGAAAAATAAATTACCCCAAATCAAACCCTCCTGCTAACCCTGGATTGATACAACTCCTGAATTACATAATATATAGCTAATTACATGCTTTCTCATATACATAGATATATGTATCTATGAATGTATTGTTCTAGTCTTACTAACACGTACCCACACCAGAGGCTTTAGTATGCATAAGTTCAGCCCAGATCAGGGACAGTGAAACACTCCTCCTCTTCTTCTGAGATTTCGATCCTAGGCTTCTTGTTGGGCATGTTGAATTTGGTGGGTCTGTATGTGGTGGTGTTGCTTGATTGTGGTATTGGAAGTTGGGGAACTTCAGCTGCTGCTAAGGCCTCCCGAGGAACTTGCTCACCAAAGAGACCAATGTCTGTAAACCATTCAAGCTCTCCAAACTCAAGTTGTTCTTTCTGTATAGACGATGAAAAACAACAAATTTACATAAGTTGCGTGTGTGAAAAGAAGACAATACGGACGAATCACAGAGCAACAAGATCAAAATACTAGATGGACCAAATGGCATTCATAAATAATATGGGCCAACGATTTTTATTTTCTGCATTAATGTAGAACTGCTTAAAACTGAAATGAAAATATTAAAAGTATATAAACATCTCAACAAAATATATTAAAAGTATATAATCGTCAAAGGGGTGGAAACTTGAATGTACCAACTATAATTGGTAATATTCCTGGTGGCTACATCAGAGACTTGGATCCTAGCCTTATTAGGATCTCGAACACTGCTTTCACCTAATAACACCTTATCATTGTTCGGGGGAAAAAAATGACAGGTGCAAACTCAAGTATCAAAATGCCAAAGAAAATATAAGAAGGTGTGAAGCCATTGCCACCTGTCAAGAAAATATAATAAGCTCTCACTCTCCAAAAATTCTCTATTTTCTTCTCCATTTCAAACCCAATATAGAAAGACCCTTCCAGTACCACAGCGAAACCCACCACCACCTCCTTAAAAACCCCAGAAACCATCAACACCCTGCCACTCTCTACCAAGAGACCCCCTTAATTTTTTCTTTCTACAACTCTCTTTTTCTCAATAAAAATATCTCTTTGCAGAATGCATATAATATACACACCCACCCACACACATATATAATGTTCTGTTATATATAATATATATGTATATATATAAATTGAAAATAGCATATACATCTCGTTTTGTTTTTGTTAGTTATAAAGCTTGCTAATTTTGTAAATTTTAATCATATTAAACAATTTCAATGTTAAAATGCTCTAAATGGATGTTTGGGCGTTGGTCAAAGAAGGTGAGCTACACATCTTTCCTGTAATGCCCTTGATGGAATCTAGGGATCATTACTTAGTTCAAGGATGGGTAGATTGAAGACAGACCTAATATTGGCATTATTTTGTACAAAGTGACTACTCTAAAACTCTTTTCATACTCCCAAACTCCCAGCTCCTTGCATTGGTGAAACCAACACTGGGTAATGGCTTAATTTTTTGGCCCTTCATTGAATTTCATGAGTTTTCCGTCCAAATTAATGACAAACTGATGAAGAGATCATATTGGGGATTGCAATTGAAAGTGCAGGGTCCAATATGTTCAAATTAAAACTCTTATGGACTAAATTGAAATTAGTCTCAAATTATAGTGTGGAAAGTGAAATTTACCCTTTTTAATATTATGGAAAAGCTTTATTATATGCCAAACTTGTAAAGTCACAATGAGTCATCAAATTACGGCTAGGAGAACAAATTGAAAAGGGACTTGCATTCTCAGCCAAGTCAGAGGCAGGGCCCAACAACCTGACAGATTTGTGGTTATAATTTCTCAAATTATGGTCTGACATTTCTTGTAATGATAAAATCTATGGGTCATGAAAATCTAGGGAGTGAGACAGTTGAGTTGATGGCAAAAAGTTTTTGAATCAAACCAGTTACTTTAGAAGTCATACGTAACCCAAATTTATCCTCAGTAATTTAAAAATACCAGGATCACTTGAGCAATTACTAATATATTCTATATAGTAATTAACAATTGTATTATGTCATATAATTTTGACAACAAATGCTTCTTCATTTTCAAAAGCACTATATTCCTTGTTCCCAAATTCTTAATTGAAGTTCCTATAAGTTGTGGACACTTTTAAGGAGATAAAGAATTAAAAAAAAAAATTCCTTTTTCTCATGTTTTTATGGTTGGAAAAAATCCCTCTTTCCTCCAAGTAGTATAATTTGAGTCCACCGTTTTTTTTTGTTTCTTTACTAGGTTATGATGAACATGGGAATATTTGTGCAAATGAATGAAGGCATGTTCATATACAGATATCTTCCTTACCTTGTCAGATGATTCAAAATCAGAAAACTGTAACAAGTCATCCACAGCCCATGATGGTTGCATGAAGCTAGAAGCTTTCTGTGTGGGCGTCTTCATGGAAATCTGTCGCGCATTCTGATTTGGTGGTTGTGGCTCCAAGTGACTCCTTTTAGTGTCCCTGGTGCAATTTGAGCTCAGAGCAACTTGGATTCCGGTGGCCAGAAATCGCTGGTGGTTTGCAGAGAGGCTACTTGCAGAGTGGATTGGCTCATCACAATCCTGACAAAAGAGAGCTCTGTCTTCCACGCAGAAAATAAAAGCTGGCTTCTCCTACATTTGAAATGAATGCACAAAGGAAAAGAAATATAAGCAATAATTAATAGAGACTTAAATATGAAATTAAATCTCATTCAATAAGGTATGATAATTAGAATGAAGACCACCTTGATTCCAAATTTTCTGTGCATGTATCCCATAAATGTTTGTTGTCATTATCTGGGGCATTCATAATCCTTTTTTTAATTTATTTATCATAAACATGAAAAAATTCCCAAGTAGATACAATTCTATTTTGGGTAAAAACACATGACCCTCTTTTGTAGTGTAGTATAATTTAGAAATTAAAGAAGCATTCATGAATAACAGTCATTGATTAGTTCTTCAATTGTTTGCATATTTCTCAAAACAATCCTGAACACTTCTGTTACATCAATATACATGTTATCTAAAGGACTGCACTGCCTTCTTCAATTTTCTCCCAAACTGATAAGAAATGCTATTTGAATTTGTCAATAATACCAGTAGTTTCCCCACTTCCATACTGATTTCACAAATAAATCCAAAAGTTCGAGGTAGGTTTTAGCATAGTTCTCAAAACCTGATTGTCACAGTATGTTGTGGATCATCAACAAAATCGATACCCCATACTGTCTTCTCTAATAATCAATTGATCTATCTTGCCAAGAAAAGCAAATAAATTATTCTCTTATTTCAGAGAAGTTACTGAAGAAGTCAATTTTGTTAAGTAACCAATTGCTCCAGAAGCTTACCACGGATTTGCACGTGGAGAGGCAAAGAAACCAAAGAGAAATGCCAAGTAGAACAAAGTGCAAATGCAAGCAAGAAATAAATGGAAATAAAGAGACTTGAATCCAAGACCTCTCATAAACAAGGATCTGATACCATGTTAACCAACCAAATGCTCCCAAAGCTCGAGTTGTTAGAAAATAAACCAGCAATGTATATCAAGCTCTCAACAAATTTGACATACCAATCTTACCCCATGAATTGCTGCTGCTTTTTCCAAAGTTCATTCAAGGCAGTAGATAGAGGAAAACCCATCTTATTTTCAAGGGAGATAAGATAAGATTTAACTTTAATAAGATATACGTGTATCTGGTAGCCAGAGATCATCCCATTTAGGCTCTCTTGTTTATGGCTTGAAGTGACCAACTCTCAAAAGGGACTCGAATTCTTCAACTCAAGATGCTCTCTCAAAATGTTGTCTTGATTTCATGTTTTCCAGAACGGATATATTTTCCAAACTCATTGTTGCCCTCTTGTCCAATCCTGTTGGTTGGCTTCTCTCATTTTTTTTTCTTTTTTTTTCCTTTCCCC
Organism: Nyssa sinensis; assembly: GCA_008638375.1. Classification (NCBI taxonomy): domain Eukaryota; kingdom Viridiplantae; phylum Streptophyta; class Magnoliopsida; order Cornales; family Nyssaceae; genus Nyssa; species Nyssa sinensis. The sequence goes on along the minus strand of CM018045.1, from coordinate 971,738 downwards.
CCGTGGAGTCCTGTACTTAAAATAAAAAGCTCAATGTTGGCATATTATAGGCCTGCTTCCCCTCATGATTTATAGCAGCATGGCACTTGATATAGCATCATCAATTGCAATGGGTGGCATTCTTTTGCTGTTCATAGAGTTTTATGATTATTGTGTTTTTGAATGGATTGTTTCTCCACAAGCCTGCAAGAGAACTAGATGCCCATCTGCTTAAGGGCAAGTGATCTAGAATTGTCTCAAAGAGTTTTTGAGTAAAGTATATAAAACAAACCATATAGCGTATTCATGTTTTATTGTCACCACGAAGCTTAGCAATTCTGAATGGAAAGAAGTTTAACATGAACACATGAGACCTATATCTGATCCTAGTAAATTCTCAGCATGGCTTGCACTGCAGCCAGTTTCTTATCACGAGGTCACCTAAACTAACCTCTAACATATGATTTAACTAAGGACCTCAGGTGACATGACCCATACCTTTTGAGTTGATTAAGAATTTCATGGAATACATCTCATTGAACACACACTAACTAGTAACTACTATCACCTATGATGCATGGAAACATGAAGGATACAGATAGAAGATGACTGGGAGGACCGTGAAAGCAGCCTTTATGGTTGTGGGAAATAGAAATTTTCCAATTTTTTTGTCATGTTATATACATCGATATTATTACAATTTTTTAATTCTATATTTTCAACTGATAGAGTAAAAATTCACACGGGAACTTTTTAGAGTTATGCTGCAAAGATATGGACATGGAAGCAAATTTGATATGAGTTACCCTTGTAATATTTTAAATCTTTTCCTGTAAGAAATAGACCCACGTATTTGAAATCTTTGTTGTTGTTTTCCTGACCAATTATACTTGGTTTTTGGTGAGTTCCTAACAATCATGCTGTGGAACTATACTAGAAATTTCAAGACATGTTGCAAGAAGTTATGTGCACGGAATTGAAAATTGTATTTTCAAATTATGGATACTTTAGGAAGTATTGGGGACAAATGTGAGAATTTTAGTATCAATATCCAATACGGATACTGTGCCTTTGCAAAAATACTCATGCTTAATAAACTCTCACTGTTTTCTAGTACTGTCAATTCCCAAACACATCCACCTTACAAGTTAGAACTTCTAGCACACACACACTTATACAGCCATACCATTTCGTAAGGCAAAGTATATTTCCTAAATATTCATGTACTATATATTCTCTATCTGCTCATCTTGCATTTAGATATATTCCCTACCTACTCACCTTCCATTTAGAGCCCTTTACCTACCCACATCTCATATTTGTATCAACCTACCTACATTGTATATACATAAAGACAAGCCCACATTGTAAAGGATAGATTATCAAGCAATATACATATATAGATTATTCTCTCACTCTGTTTGGTTCTCTTTTATTTCAACATGGTATCAAAGCTTTGGTTATGAAAGGTCTTGGTTCAAGTCTCCTCTCCACTCACTCACCCCATTACATGAGGGTTCACTCTCACTCTCGCACTCTACTATGACAGTGTGTTATCGGTCCACATACTCTCTACTCTCCAAGTGCAAGATAGGTGTTAACTTGATATACATTGTTGGGTCATTCTCTACCAACTTAATAGCTTAATCTCTAACAGGCAACAACTTAACCTTTTAGAGCAATTGGTGATTTAACAATAGTTATAAATTTTAAGTTCATGACTACATTTCAAAGTTTCAACCCAACCACCATTCCGACGCTGGTTGGGTGCAAAATGTTAAATTTATGTACAGGGGCAATTCCTTTTGTGAAAGAATATAGAATATCTTTGTATTATATATTTATTGTATATATTTTAGGAATAAATTTTAGGGTTTTCCTATATATAAACATATGTATTGGTACGATTTTTTCAATGAAAATATACCCAACTTTCATGGTATCAGAGCCGCAACTTTCCCTCTGATTTCCTTCTGCTTTCTCTGCTTCCTGTTGCAGCATTCTCCAGGTCGCAGCAACCCACTTTTCTTTCTCTGTTTCCTCTTCCCAGCCGTTCTCTCTCCAAGCTGCAACCGCTACTGCTCTGTTCCTTTTTTCTCTTCTAGCCTTCCGTTCGGTGTTTTTTTTTTCTTCTTCCCCTGATTCTGCCTTGCGCTGCTTTTTCTTTCCTTATTCTTTCCCTGCTTTTCGTTTCTTCTTTTCTCCCACACTTGCGCCAGCCACTTCTTCTTTCTTTCTTTATATCTCTTGCGCCGCGCCAGCCACTGCTCTCTTTTTCTTTCTTTTCTTTATCTCACATGCACCCCTTCTTGCTCTTTTTCTTCTTTTTTTTCCAACCACCTTCTTCGTCTTTTTCTTCTTCTGCTTCAGCCGTTGCTTTCTGCCTTCCTTTATTACAGTTTTTCCCTAGACTTTACAGTTAATTCAGAATACCCCAATTATTATTAACCTTACAGTACAATGACTAAGGATAAAATTCATGCTATTAGTTGCAAACTCAATGGTGCCAATTACACCTATTGGGCTAGTGTTATGAAAAATTTTATACTTGGCTGCAAAAAGTGGGGTTTTGTAACTGGTACCATCCTTCATCCATCAGATTCCAAGAAAGAAGGGTATGAGGCTGCATGTGAAAGTTGGGATTGTGACAATGCTCAGATTCTGACTTGGTTCCACAACTCTGTGGATGACCGGATTGGGATGATGTTTTCTAAGTACTCCAAGGCGAAGAAGGTGTAGACGTACTTACTTGGTGTTTATCAGCAGTCCAACTTTACCAAACGGTATGAGTTAGAGACAGCCATTCAGGGTGCTCGTCAGGGAGACAAGTCTATTCAAGATTTCTATATTGAGATGACTGGTTTCTGGGATCAACTTGCTATGATGGAGCCTTCTAGCATCCGTGTACTTGATGATTATCTGAAGTTTCAGGAAGATGGCTATTTAGTACAGTTCTTAACTGCCCTTTCTCCTCAATTTGAGGCGATTCGTGGTGGCATTCTTCACCGGTCTCCTCTTCCCTCTGTGGATGCTATTGTTCGTGAACTTCTTTCTGAGGAAACCCGCCTGAAGACATGTAGTCAGTCTTTATCTCCTTCTGTCTTATTAGCTCCTGCACAGCCAGCTCTACCGCCAACTCCTCCTGTTAATCCGCTTCAGTCCATTGGAAAGCCTAAGAGGGTCTCACTACTCTCAGATGAGTGTTCTTTTTGTCATCAGAAGGGCCATTGGAAGTATAATTGTCCCAAGAAGGGACGTTCGCCCACTTCCTCTCAGTAGTCCTCCACCCAGTTCCGAGCCCCTGCTCCGCATACTTCTCGGTCTCCAGCAGCCTACACAACATCTTCTTCAGCTAGTGATTCTGACATTGCTTCCTTGAGTGCTCAAATTGCTCAGCTCCAGCACCTTGTGTCTTTTGCCACCCAGTCTTCTGCTTCTGCTTCTGCTTCTGTCCTATCTCTTCATTCAAGTTTGCTTGAGTCTTCCTCAGGTATCTCTCCCCTCATCTAGATTTTTGATTCTGGTGCTTCTCATCATATGACTCCCTGTCTTTCTTTATTACACAACTGTATCCCACCTCCCTCTCTCATTACTGTTAGTGCTGCCAATGAATCTCGCATGCCTGTCTTATCCATTGGCTCTGTCTTACCCTCAGACAAATCTGCAGTGACAATTCCTTCTATTCTTTATGTTCTGCATTTATCTATTAGTCTCCTTTCCATTAGTCAATTTGATGCCTCTGGTTTTGATGTCATTTTTTCTTCTTCTGTTTGTACTGTGTAGGATCGGTTGTCTAAGAAGCAGATTGGGACCGGGCATAAAGTTGGGGATCTATATGTGGTGGAAAGTTTACATCTTCCTTCTACTGTTTCTTCATCTGCTCTTTCTTCTTTTCGGTTAGACTCTCAATCTAGTCAGTTTTACTTATGGCATTCGCGATTAGGTCATTTGTCTGTTGATTGTTTACGATCTTTAGTTCAGTCTGGTCTTTTGGGTAAAGTTTCACCTAGTGAACTTACCGAGTGTCGTGGTTGTAAACTTGCTAAAATGACAGCTTTACCGTTTAATAAAAATACTTCAATTTCTAATACACCTTTCTCTTTAGTTCACTCTGATGTCTGGGGACCTTTTCCTGTTTCTACCACAGGTGGTTCTGCTTATTATGTTTCTTTTGTTGATGACTGTACTCGTTATACTTGGACTTTTCTTATGAAACATAAGTTTGATTTCTACAAAATTTATCGTGATTTTCAGTCTATGATTTCCACTCAGTTTGGGTGTGTTATCAAAGTATTCCGGTTTGACTTGGGTAGGGAGTACTTTAAAACAGAACTCTGTGACTATATGGCTTCATTAGGAACTATTCATCAATCTTCTTGTGCCGATACTCTTGCACAAAATGGTAGGGCTGAGCGCAAACACCGTCATCTTCTTGAGACTTCACGATCTCTTCTTTTTTCTGCTTCTGTTCTAGCACCTTTTTGGGTGAAGCTATTCTTACTGCTACATTTCTTCTAAACCGAATGCCTACTCCTATTCTTTCTGGTCGTTCCCTTTATGAAACTCTGTATTCTGAAGTACCTAATTACGATCTTCTTCGTGTTTTGGGGTGTGCTTGCTTTGTTCTACTCCCTTGGAAAGATAGAACCAAATTGAGTGCAAGGTCTGTTCTCTGTGTCTTCTTAGGGTACAGTTCAACCCAGAAAGGTTATCGTTGCTATGATCCTATTTCTTGTCGTCTTTATATCTCTCGTCGTGTAGCTTTTCTTGAACGATTGGCTTACTTTCAACTACCTATTACCACTGCTACTGTCTTCAAAGAGGATTTGATTCACATTGATCATTTTCCTTCTGATGTGCCTTTCGATGAGTATATCTCTACAGTCACTACTAAGTCCCTTCCTGAACCCACTGGTTCTACAGTCCCCCCTACAGCCACTCGACCTACAGTCACTACTGCATCAATTAGTTCCCCCACCAGATATCTCTCTCCCCGTTCCTTCCACTTTTGAAGACACTGATCCTACTTCCCGCCGATATCCTATTCGTCATCGCCAGCCATCGGTAAAATTGCTTGGTTTTTCTAACACTTGTTTCTTTCCTTCCTACTGTACTTTCTTGTCTGCTATTCACTCTTTTTCAGAACCACAATCTTATAAGGAAGCGTGTCAGAATCCTCATTAGATTCAGGCTATGGCTGAAGAGTTGGATGCCTTACAAAAGACCTCTACTTGGGAGTTAGTGTCTTTGCCTGCTGGTAAAAATCTGATTGGCTGTAAATGGGTCTTTAAAGTCAAGACAAACTCTGATGGCTCTCTTGAGCGTTACAAAGCTCGACTTGTTGCTAAGGGATTCTCTCAAGAATATGGTCTTGACTATGAGGAGACATTTGCCCCTGTTGCCAAGATGACCACTGTCCGTACATTGATATCAGTTGCTGCCATTCACTCCTGGCACCGCTATCAAATGGACGTTAAGAATGCCTTTCTTAATGGCCATCTTACAGAGGAAGTCTATATGCGTCCTCCACCAGGATTGCCTCATTCTTCTGGTCAGGTGTGTCGTCTTCGTCGTGCCCTTTATGGTTTGAAACAGTCTCCACAAGTCTGGTATAACCACTTTCAGACAGCTGTTACTCAGCTTGGTTTTCTTTCCAGTGCTTATGACCCTGCCTTGTTTCTTCTTCACACCTCCTCTGGCTTTGTTGCTTTATTATTGCATGTGGATGATATGATCATCACTGGCTCTGATTCTTTTGTCATCACTCTCGTTAAGCAACATTTGTTTCGCACCTTTGAAATGAAGGACTTGGGTCCTTTGCGATATTTTCTTGGTATTGAAATGGCCTACTCTCCCAAGGGCTACTTTCTTTCACAGGCTAAGTATGCTAATGAGGTTATTCATCGGGCTGGCTTGCCTGATTCTAAGGTTTCTGACACTCTAATTGAGCTAAATGTGAAACTGAATTCTACTGATGGTGTCCCTCTCGATGATCCCACTTTGTATAGGGAACTTGTTGGCTGCTTGATCTACCTCACTGTCACTCGTCCTGATCTTGCCTATGTTGTCCATATCATCAGTCAGTTTGTCTCTACTCCTCGTTCCCCCCACTGGGCTGCCTTGATTCGAATTCTGCGTTATCTTCATGGTACTATCTATCAAGGTTTGCTTTTATCTTCTACTACCTCTTTGAAACTCGTTGCTTATGCTAATTCTGATTGGACTGGTGATGTCACTGATCGCAAGTCTACTTCTGGTCTATGCTTGTTTCTTGGTGATTCTCTTATTTCTTGGAAAAGCAAGAAGCAAAGTGTTGTTGCCCGTTCTACTGTTGAGGCCGAGTACCGTGCTATGGCACATGCTACAGCTGAAATTGTTTGGCTTTGTTGTCTTTTGTCTGATTTGGGCGTTTGTCAATCTTCTCCAACTCTTCTCTATTGTGACAACAAAAGTGTTATCCAAATTGCCCACAATACAGTGTTTCATGAACGCACTAAGCATATTGAGATTGATTATCATTTTGTTCGTCACCATTTGCAGTCTGGCTCTATCTCCCTTCCGTTCGTTTCTACTGTGCTCCACCTTGCTGATTTCTTCACGAAGACTCACACGGTTGCTTGCTTTCGGTTCCTTCTTGGCAAACTCTCGGTGTTTTCATCCAAAACCCCTTGAGTTTGAGGGAGGGTGTGAAAGAATATAGAATATCTTTATATTTTATATTTGTTGTATATATTTTAGGAATAGATTTTAGGTTTTCCTATATAGACACATATGAATTGGTACGATTTTTTCAATGAAAATATACCCAACTTTCACCTCTGCTCTCCATTTTGTCTGTGACCAAACAGATGAATTTGCATACATAATAAAAATAATCCCAAATAGCAATTTTTTTTGGTAATTAATCCCTAAGAGCAAGTTAATAAATAGATCTATCAAATTGACCAAATCTATTTGCATAGTTTGGAACAATAACAAAATTCAAGACATATCGATAATAAAATTATAAAATCATATGAAAAGATGCAGAGAAAATGAGAAATCAATTTACTCGGCATATGTCACAAGGAGGGAGCTTGTTGGACAGGCATTGAAGGAGTAGCCTCTGGTGCTTGCTTGCAAGCTTGTTTGCTGCATGAACTTCAATGTCGCATTTCGCACACAGCGCCGCCTCATCAGCACAACAAATCACAGTTGCTGGAGCTTTCTCACACACATCACACTGGATTTTCATCTTGATTCACGAGATACCCAAATCGAGGAACAGGGCAACAGAGTAACTGAGAGTACCAAAGTGGTGATATTCCAATAACCTTTCTAGGAAAATAAATGTGAGACACAAAGAATGGACTTCTGTTTTATGGGTGGCTTTATTTCTGCGAAAAAACTTGTAAACCCATTTGACAAAATCCCTGTTCAAACAAGAGTGAAAGCCCTGTTTAAGTGTGTCTGATAAGGTTCAATACAAAAGAAAAAAGAAATGTGTGGAAAGATTGGAAAGAAAGAGAAAACAAGAGAAGAACAGAGGAAGTATTTAAAGAATCTGGGAGGCTGGAAGAAAGTGAAGTCATTGGTGGAGAATTGAAGTGGCTGAGGCTGTGAAGATAAGGATTTGGAATTCCATATCAAAAGCAAGAAACAGGGTGAAGCAGCACAGCTGTTTGTGGGGTCAACTCGTGTGGCTCTCGACTATTTAGCCGTGCTAGTGGCCACAATTACTTTGGCTTCTTTATTTATTCCAAAGCATGCATGGTTCACTCTGGACCGTAACGTTTGAAAGTCTCTGGAAGCCTAAACCCAGATGCTCTTAACTTCGTTATAGATATTTGTATATGTATATGTTTCTATATATATATATATACATGTAGACGTTAAATACTCGTATGGTACTGTGTGCTCATGCAATCAAACAATAATAAAGGCTGAGGATCATCAAGCGACAAGCATCTAACTAGATTGGACTCATGCTTCAAAGTTCGTTGGCTAGTGTTGGACAAAAATGAATTAGAAGTCGAGAGGATATACCAGCAGGTAACATACCATGTTCAAAATGACAGAAAACATTTTTCGGTGGATTTGGATTCAACAATGTATTTATTTTTTAATCCAATATGCATTTTAAAGTCTTACAACTCTGATACATTCAGATTGAGCCAACATATATACCATCTATATTATTAAGATAAGAGTAAGAATTAATATGACCTGAAACTTTTGTTATAACATTTTTTTTCACGCGATTAATTGGTTTTTCAATTTGCAAGTTGATTGTAGTAATGGTACAGTCAAAATCGTAGAAGTGATTAATTTATTAGATTGGTTGGTTTTTAAATTTTGATTTAAATTGAAATGCATATATTTATTAGTATGACATCCTCGCAAAGTGGTGAAGATGTGTCTATTTGATTGATTAATAGTTAATAATAATAGTAAATAAGATCTATCTTGTTTTGATATAATTAATTTATGAAAGAATTAATTTAGAATTTGAAAGTTTAAAATTAATTTTGGTACAAAAGTGATTAGTGAATATTTTAATAAAAATTATTCAGAATTTATTATAGTCTATCAAATGTCTTATTTGTCTTTTTTTAATTTATTTATTAGAAAGTATTAGGTATTAAATTGATAAATAATATAAACTAAATTAAATACTGAATTAATTACAAATATCATATATAAATATTTAATGTATAATATAATAATTAATATTTTACATATTGTCTGATTAGAGGAAAAGTATAAAATATAATGTATTTTATATAATTAATTGATTAATAATATAATATAGATACAAAATAATCTCATTTGTATATTATAATGTTAAATAGGAATGGGGGTGAAGCAATCGAGCTCTGTGGATGAAGCACGCAAACCTATGGAGTATGGACGGAGCCAAAAAGCCAGGAGATGGTTCATGAATCCGACCTATTATGTTATGCTATTGTAAATAAATATTTTATTATTTATTTTTAAAATCAGACATTTTATTAAATAATATTACGTTATAAGCCCGCTCCGAGGGTCAGGTATCGTGTTCCGTGACAACAATACAATCAAGAAACCAAAGACGCCATCCTTGTTCTTGCAGTTGGTAACTTGCTCCGTGGGAAGAGCATTTATCTCTCAATAACCAGTTCCGTGGCCATCTGCAGTTGAGCATTGATTACGGATGGGTGTTTAAACTCATATTTAAAACGTCTATATAGGAACGTTTACGACTATTCAAGCCACATTCCTTACCAAACTGTCTCGCGATGGTGCTCAGGTTTCTCTCCATCTCTTCCAAATATAAATCAAGATCTGTAACTTCGTATTCGATTCGCTCCTATTTCTCAGTATCCTATTGCTGTTCAACCCATCACTGCAGTCCACTCAACTCATCCTCGTATATTTCACAAGTGACTCCTCAAATCCCTTCAATTCACTTCAGTCCATCTGGGTTTCCGCCAAAACACTCCCATTCCATAGATTCGATCCAAAGCATATACAGGTATTCACTTTCCCGCAAATTTTCGGGTGGTTACTCGAGGTTTTGTGGCACCCAATTTTTTGTAAACCGGTTTTCTTCATCAGGGTACTGGTTGAATCCGACAAATGGATTTTCGAGGGTTCAGAGTTTGGTGGGTGGAGTGAGGAGTTTCAATAGTGAATCAGACCGAGAGTCTATGGATTATGATGTCATAATTGTTGGAGCTGGGCCTGCTGGGTTGTCTGCGGCGATACGGCTGAAGCAGCTATGCCGCCAAAAGGACGTCGATTTATCGGTTTGTGTTGTCGAGAAAGCTGCCGAAGTGGGTATGTTCCCTTGCTACTTTGTAGAATTTTGGGTTGATGGGTCACTATTGTTCAAGCTCAGTAGTCAGTTCCCCTGTCGTAGAAAATGGAGATATATATCTTGATAGGAGGTGATGACTTTTGGGAAATTGAATTTCGGTATGGAGTTGTGCTTGAGATTTGAAATGAGTTCAAAGTGTTTTCTGAGAGGGACTTCGAGTGATAATCTGAACACTTGTTTAAAATAATGTCATTTTGGAATTTTGATTATTAACCTTATTTCTACTCCAAAGTTATTTTTTTATTTATTTTTATTATAACTTGGATTTCTTTGTCCAAATGTTATGTAGACTCAAATTCCACAAGTCGCCTAAACAATCCCTAATTTCTTGGAAGAAATTGGAAGGAAAATTTTCATTGTGTACTTGAAGTGCTGACAGAGTAACATTTAATCTTTTTTATTTTATATAAATGGATTGTTTAGATGGGGTACTGCCATAGTCTCATTCTTCCCTTGAGTTCGTGTAGTGTAGGGGGAAGGGGAAAAGTTAAAGAAACTAATTTTTCAAGATATGTATGTTGTAGCTAAAACCGAATGTTGAGATGCATGGGTCAGAAGAATAGAAAGGACAAATTGAATAATGATGCATCTGTGTGAAGGCAGAATTGAGTCAATTGGGGACAAGATGAGAGGAAATAAGTTGAGATGACTAGGTCTTGTGTGAAAAATGCTAATTGATATGATTTAGGTGGAGATGCCACTAGGACAAGCGTAGATCACAAAAGGACTTGGCTTGATGTAGTGAGATCAGAGACAGGCTTTTTGTTATATGGTTGAAGCACTTGGAAAGGGGGAATTGGTGAAATGAAATATGTGCTATGAAGCTCAAATGGTCAAGTTTGGGCTTTGTTGAATTGAATTGAGTTATGTGTTGCACCATTTTCTTTTTACATGGGATATTGTGTTTTGGTCTTTATGAACCTCAACTAATTAAGTTTAGGCTATGTTGAATTGAACTGAATTATATTGGGATCCTTCATGAGAATTTTTTTTCCTCTTAAAAGTTGTGAGTGGGCGGGCCTTGGTGCATGGGTTCGAGTCGCAGAACCAACCTCTTCGTTTGCATGAGTAAGGTTGCGTACATCTAACCATCCTTAGATCCTGCAATGATGGAAACTTTGTGCACTGGGCTAGACCTTTTTAAGTTGTAATATATAGAGAAGAATATAAGTGTACAAGGTGTACATAAAGCCAAAAGACCAAAAAAATTAAGGTTAGGCATATAAAGGGGCAGGTTCTGATTGTGTACTAAAATGGAAGTAAGCAACCTCTCAAACTGACTTTGGAACACTAAAGAACTAATGAATTCAAATTCTCTCTTCAACTCTTGTGAAGCTGACTCTTGAAACTTCCTCATGCAAAGGGTTTACCCAGAATAGTTCCCCGGATTCCCTTTCTACCCAAGTCCTAGAATGCCATGAGGGTAAAACTCCTTTAAATTAAAATGACAACCCCTAGTGAGCTGCTAACTGGAAAAGCAGCAATCAAAAGAAATAAAAGCAAATGGACAGTAAATCAGGAGATGATTCACCATTTCAGGACCCTTTCCATACATAATGCACTGATTGGGTAAGGACCACTTCTTGGGAATTCGATGATTGGTTGTCAAAAGCATGTCCAAGACTGCCACTCGACAAAGGAAAAAATACTTCAGATGGAATGCCCTACTTGGTACTTACTCACAACAGTAATTGAAAAACCCAAAGGAGAAAAGGATGCAAAGATGATCCCAGATTGACTAGATGATACCGGTACATCAACCTCCTAATCATGCATGTTGCAACCTCCTCCTGAAAACAAGAAACCACACAACTTGACTTGATGACATCACAATTAACCAGTGCAAACATATCTTACGTTTACCATTTGAATGAACTTTGTTGGTCTTTCATAAGAAAGAATTGAACTTTTTTTTTTTTCAAGATGTGGACAGGTTAAAGAGCTTTTTAGTTTCTGTACCATGATTTTGATGTATTAATTTGCTGATGCTGGCTTTTGGCTCTTCTAAGTTCTATCACCTAGAAGTTTAACTACTGAGAACCGTAGCGTTAACTTTTGCTTATTGTAATTCTTGATTCCCATTTGACCATTTTTTTTGACCGGTTTGATTCCCATTTGACCATAGGTGCTCATATCCTATCGGGAAATGTTTTTGAGCCCCGGGCATTGGATGAACTTCTTCCCCAGTGGAAACAGGAAGAGGTACTATTTTCCCCGGTGCTGTGTTTCCTTCTATATTACTTGTTACACCATCATGTATTGAGACGAATGTTCCCCGTTGTAGTTCGATGTACAATACCCTAGCTTGGATCTATGAGGATCCCCTTAATTACGACATGTATATGAAAAAGTTGTTCCATGGACGGATCTACATAAATAGGCCTCACTGGAGAATTTAGACTTAATGTTGGTGCAGAACCAATAAGAAACACAAGAACTTGAATAACAATTTCACAAAGGGATTCTCAAAATTCTGTAATTAATTCAATATCAAAAACTAGTTCAAAGGCATATCACCCAAATATTTATAGGGTATCCCAAAAAGCACAAGTAAATAGCATTTCACTAATTACTGCAATTCCCAAAATTTTGCCAAAATAAAATAAATAAATTCCTAATTTGATTAATTCCCGGTCTTGCGCTTATGCTTGTAGTAGGTGTAGGACTCCAAACCGGGTTTATTACGATCTGCATCTAATGTGGGTCTTGTTAAGAGGATTTTCAATATAATTTTTTTTTTACACATGTTCTTGTTACATTTGTTCATGAATAATGGTCCATCAATTAGGTTTTGCCCTTTAAGCAGAATTTAGATTTATGGGAAGTGGCTATCACATGAATTGAAATCCAGAATTTCAGAATCATGTGACTTATTTATTTTCTTGTTCCTTTTAGCATGAGATTTCAGAAATTATTTATCTTCAGCCAGCTATCCAATAACCCAGTTTCTAGTTCAGTACAGTTTGGCCCTTGATAAAGGGTCTAGGGTTGTGGAGTGTTGCTCTCGGTTGGGTGAGGAGGTGGTGTGGTCCCTAAGCTTTAGGAGAATTTTTTTTGACTGGGAGGTTGAGGAAGTGTTTAATCTCTTAGAGGTATTGAGTAGATTTACAGTGGTGGAGGGTAGGGATGATGCTTTGTTGGACAGTATGTAATCCAAAGTAGTTCACTGTGCAGTCCTTCTATAGTGAGCTGATGGAGTTGAAAGAGGTGCACTTTCCTTTGGGATTGATTTGGTATTTCCAAGTCCCGATCGAAGTATTTTTTTTTTGCTTGGGAGGCCTAGGATGCCATTTTGAGAATCTCCAAAAAAGGGGGTTTCGGTTGGCTATTAGGTGTTGAATGCATCAGGGTGAGGAGGAAACAATGGATCATCTTCTTCTTGATTGCTTAATGGTTAGAGATTGTTGGTGCTTTGTTATCTACTTTTGGTTGCGCATGGGTAATGCTTTCTTCCTTGAGAGACTTACTTCTTTGTTGGAGGGGTGGGAGGTTGAGGGGGGCCTTGCTTAAAGGAAAAGAAAATTGTATCAGTGATAAGAAACTAATGTACTCTTTTGAAAGATGGAATAATAAAATAAAATCTAAACAAAAAGCAACAGTGAATAAAGAAATAAGGAAAAAAATTAATTAAAGCATTTTTAACCAAAGAATAGGAAGAAAAATACACTTTCTTCCACCCATCAAGACATATAGACACTTTCTCTACCTCTCCATATGGGAGGTTGAGGGTTCAAATCCCCTTGTGAGGTAAAGTGTGTGTGTGTGATTTACCTATTAAAAAAATGTATATATAGACACTTTCTCTACCACAAGGACCCCAAAATGATTCTGATCTAGGATTGTGGCCTAATTGAAGACTGAAGTTCTTTAGAGGCTACTCTTTATGCCACAACGAATTAAATTCACTACACTGCTGAATTATTCCTCCCTAAAGCAAATACCGTCTATGGAACTGCTGTTTATATTAATTGTAAGGCCTGAATGCTCTCAAAAAATTTAATAATTAGCCTAAGGTTGAGGACTTCACTTTGCTCACTAGAAGAATAATATCATGCCATCAGCAAAGTAGAGTTGGGAGATTTTTACTCTTATCCCTTCCATGAGTTCCATCACAAAACCCCTCAACAGGGCCCTCACATTTGGCTTTAGAAAGCAGTCTACTGAGAATATCTGCCACTAAAGTGAATAAGAAATGGGACAGAGGAACACCCTGCATGAATCCCCTCACATCATTAAACCAACTTTTAGGATCCGCATTAACAGCCATGGAAAACTTCATGGAAACAACACATGCCTTGCCCATGACCTCCACATGCCCAAAGGCTTTGAAAATCCAAATCCATGTCATCATAGGGTTTGTGTAGGTGGCCCCTTGATAACTCTTTTCCTAATGTCTGTCATTCTTAGTTGAAAGCTTAAAGGCATATTAATTATCTTTTTTATGCTCTCCTACATTGTTGCCAACTAGCTTTTTGCATATGCTGGTCTTGTTACAATTTTATGCCAAAAATTGCATGAATATGTTTGACTTTCGATTGTATTGAAAATGCCCTCATCTTCTGTTTAAGTCTAATATGTGTTTCTGCCCTTTATTTGCAGGCACCAATCAATGTTCCTGTTTCTTCTGATAAATTTTGGTTACTCACCAAAGACCACGCACTTTCCCTTCCATGTCCTTTTGATAACAAAGGAAATTACGTTATAAGGTAATGAAACGATATGGCCACATCAATCTGAAGCATGACTATAGAAGTGTATGTTCAAATCCATAATCTTGACATCTATTTGAGTGAACGTTCGTGAATCTCATGTCTTTGCGAGTTTATTTCGCCTTGCTTTTGATACCGTATTGCCTTTAGTTTCTAAACAGTTACTGCACCATGTTGCTACTTAATTGTGATTAATGTTCAAATGAGTTACCCAAAGACCTATGGCTTATTCTGTTTTGAGCTTGTTGCACACATTCCTCATTTGTTTATTTAATTTTCCTCCCAGAACAATATGAATCACGTGCCACCGAAGAAGTCTGAACCAATTTTTTCAAGTTACTGATGTCATTCATAAATTTAGATTAGGGTTCTGTTGTATACTTGTTTTGATGGACCCAGTTGATGTTCTTTCCGCTGGTGAATTGATAAAGGTAGTCTTCTGTTGCATATCTTGTCAAATTGGAAAGAGTTTGAAGGATTTTTTTTTTTTACAATTGTAACAATATTACTTTCTGCGGGGCGTTGAGATTTGAGACATTTTCTGTCGCCTTCTTAGATGCTTCCTTAATCTTGTAAATTTACACTTCGCAACTATTCTTTTCCTTTATTATAATGGTGCCAATTTTTGGGACATTTACTGTTGTGGACATTGTGATGCAGTTTGTGTCAGTTAGTACGTTGGTTGGTATTGAAAGCAGAAGAATTAGGAGTTGAAATATACCCAGGCTTTGCTGCTAGTGAGGTACTCTGATGTTTTCTTGGCATGTTTTAATGCATGAAATATTTGGATGTTGTACATCAACAAGTTATGTGATTTGTCAGGTTTTATATGATGCAAGCCACAAGGTTATTGGCATTGCAACTAATGATATGGGAGTTGCCAAAGATGGTTCTAGGAAAGACAATTTTCAGCGTGGTGTAGAATTGAAAGGTGGGTTTTCTTATCTCTCTTTTCTTATCCTTCTTATCTCACCACAGATATCTCTAAGGTGAAGCATGGCACCCCCCGGCTAGCCCGTCTTTGTGTTATAGCCCATCATTAACATATATTTTCTCTTAATTATTTGGATACATGATACATATATATTAGATTTTATTCTTTACAAGCAAAGGATTGGCTGCGAGAATGGTCTTAAATATATTAGAATGGCGAGACAGGATTCATGTAGCCGTCAATAAATAATTGGGATGAGGCTTGTTGAGTTGAGTTGAGTTGACAAGTAAAGGATTGGCTGCCGATAGCCATTCCCCTTTTATGCTCCTTCCCTCCGTCTCAACCATTTTGCCATAAGCTCTCAGTTCCTTCATGCTAAATAGAGGACGTGGCCATGAAAAGAGCTCTTCTCGTAGACATTAATGGATCCAGGCAGGGAATAACATTTCACTTAAATACAGCAAAGTTATTGGTTTGCTAGGTGACCAAATCATTTTCATAGGGGCATACATGCAAGTATACATGTTCTTGTAGCTAGATACATGTCCCATCCAGATGTGTACAAAGTGCATGTAGCTGGCTCAAATACAAAGAAAATTATACTCCCAATGACTCATTTTACAACAGCCAAATGTTTTCCCACTGAAAAAAAGCATAACATTTAAACCCCCCCCCCCCAAAAAAAAAAAAACCCAAAAAAAGTGCTAAATTTGACTTACTTTTTATTTCTTAAGAGATTATCTCCATAATTATAAATCTGAGGTTGTTATGCAGGGCACATTACGCTTCTTGCTGAAGGATGTCGAGGGTCATTATCAGAGGTTTGCAAAAATTGATCCTTATGGCTGCAATATTTGCCAGAGTTTCTGCATTTTGTTGGGTGATTTCAGTTTTAAGCTCACTAACTAATTAGGAATTTCTTCTTGTTCCAATATTTAGAAAATAATAAGAGAATACAACTTGAGAGAGAGGGGACAGGGCCAACATCAAACTTATGCTTTAGGAATTAAAGAGGTAATCTGTTAAATCTTCTGCCAAATAAGATACCTTTGTTAATTTAATATATTTTGCTTTAGGTATCCTTGGCGGTAAGGTCTTATTTTCTTATATATGCAAAGCCATGATAGCACTGTGAGGGAACTTTTGAAATTTATTGAAAATATACTTTGGCTACTATGTTCTTTTGAGAACTTGAAAGCTTACTTGGTTTAGCCCTTTGTGGGAAGTTTTCGAATTTTTCAATATGAGAAAATTATCCTTTGACAGAAATGGAAGTATACTTTATCTTTCTGGCTCTCTGAACTTCATCATTAGTACTGCCATATGCAGATGAAAAACAAGATGCTGATAGTTTTGGTCATTTTTTATTTTTTGGGCTTTCTTGCTGCCATTATAATTTCCTTTCATTGCTTTTGATTCATTCTTTGTTTTATGCAAAATTAATTTTTCCTTTAAAGCCCCTACTTATCAAAAAAAAACTTTAAAACCTGATGTGTCCATGGAAAAATTCTCAAAACAAAGTTGAAGAAGTAACATTTTATTTCTTATGGTGTTGTTTGGGGCTTGAAAAGGAAAAAATGTCCTTAATTACAACTACTGAAGTGCATGCCAAAAAATATCTTCCCAGTTTATGCCTGATTCCTTTGTTTCTTGATCAGGTATGGGAAGTTGATCAGGACAAGCA
The DNA here is from genome assembly GCA_008638375.1 of Nyssa sinensis. Lineage (NCBI taxonomy): Eukaryota > Viridiplantae > Streptophyta > Magnoliopsida > Cornales > Nyssaceae > Nyssa > Nyssa sinensis. Next base: position 954,594 of record CM018045.1, on the reverse strand, counting down.
TAAGCCTGGATTTGTGCTTCACACAATTGGTTGGCCCTTGGATCACAATACCTATGGGGGATCTTTTCTGTACCATATGGAAGATGGACAAGTATAATTTTTTTTCCTTTCCTTTATTTCTTTATTTTAATTTTTTTTTCAAATTAGTCATTCATTTCATAAATTACCTAGGGTTTTTGTTTTGAAATATATGATGTTACAAGTTGCTCAACTGGTTGTTTTGGCACTTTGTCTTCTCACTCATTTTCTCTCGAGTATGCTTTTGTTTTTCTATATTGGATGATTGTATCATTGAATTGGTTTGCTTACTAATTTTAGAGTCTCTCTCAAGGGACACTTCCAATTGTCCTGAATTCCTTGTGTACATAATGCAAGATAGGGTTTTTTCTCACTGCTAGGACAATATTTATCAATTATCATACAGGAGGTAGCATTAACTATTGTCATCAATATATGGTGGCATGAGACAATAATAAAACACACAAGCAGGAAGAAAACCAAGAATAATCAGTGATTATTATATCAATCAAAACTCCAATTGACTTTTCAAGTTCTGAAGCAGTAGCATTGGCATATTTGTTTTCTTTATTACAATCATGTAATTTTAATTACAAAGCTCTCATTTTTGTGGCTAATCAACACAGTTTCCTTGGTTGCGTGTGCAGGTTTCTATTGGCCTTGTGGTTGCATTGAATTATCACAACCCTTTCTTGAACCCTTACGAAGAATTCCAGGTAAACTTAGAAGCCTTTTATTTTAAGTATTTTTTAAAATGTTCTACGTAAAGAAAATCCAGTTTTTAAATTATAATACATAAGTCCATGGACCTGGAGTCTTGCATCCTAATTTCTTAGGCATAAACAAGAATCTTCTAAGTTGGGCCCTAGTGTAGTGATTCATTTGCGGATTTGTTAAGTATCCTTTTCATTAAATAGGTACCAAGGTTGGTACCCCCGTATACTAAAGCACTATACAACTTTAATCTTGTATCGCTCAAGAAGTCCACAAAAAAATCTATAGACAACAATGAAAACATCCCCATGATCCGAAAAAGAAGTGAACTCAATGTAGGCTTTTTGATTTTCCGAGTGGGGCACGCAATACCTTCGAAAGAACTCCGATTCCTTTGCATTCATGGGGCACTTTTGGCATTCTTTTTGGAGGAAGTTGCGTACACCAATTGCAGGATTCTAGCACTGCCCATCAACAGACAGATGGACCAATTGAAGTAGTCTATAGAAACCTTGGAAATTTACTATATTGTATTGTATTTGTGGGTGATCATGTGAAGTCCTGGGGCATGATTCTACCTCAAGTTGAATTTGCTTACTATAACTCAGTCAACCCCACTACCAAGAAGACCCTGTTTGAGGCTGCTTGCCGTCACAAGCCACAGTATCTGCTAGATCTTGTTCCTTTGCCACAAGATGCGGAGTGAGTGTTGATGCAGAAGCTTATGCTGAGCATATTAAATGCATTCACAGCGAGGTGTGTGTTGCAACTGAAGCCAACAAAGAACAGTATAAAGAGGTTGCAAACCAATATCAGTGTTTTAAAGAATTTCTTGAAGGTGATCAAATTTTGGTGTACTTAAGGAAAAAGAGATTTCCTACGGGAGTGTATCATAAGCTGAAGTTGAGGAACATTGGTCCTGGGCAAGGTTCTCAATAAGATAAGTGCAAATGCTTATGTGCTAAAGCTACCTGATGACCTTTAAAACAGACCTATTTTCAATGTTTTAGATTGATTGTTTCGTGGGTTTGATGATGACATTGAGCAGCCTACAACTGAGAGTTACATTGATTAGTTCCCAAAGAAGTCCAGGGATGCGATAGAAGAGGTGCTTGACATGAAAGAAATTCGTTCTCGGAAAGCTAATCATTATCGTTGATTTTTTGGCAAATGGTTATGTAAACCTTCTATAGGAAGTACTTGGATTTTGAAAGAGAAGCTGGAGTGAATTGACCTGTCAATTTATAATCAATAGATTCAAGTCTTCTGTCAGATCTGAGTTCTCTTTGTTAGATCACCAGTTGCTCCATAAGTTTAAGCTATTAGATAATAAGTCAATAATAGATATCAAGCTCTCAACACTTCCCCTCAAGTGCGACTCTGAACTCGCACGTGAAGATGCAAAGAAATCATAGATAAATGCGAAGGAGAAGAGAGTGCAAATATAAATGGAGAATAAATGCAAATAGAGATACTTGAACCCAAGACCTCTCATAACAAAGGCTCTGATACCACATTAGCTCACAAATTGCTCCATAAGCTTAAGCTGGTAGAGAATGAGTCAACAATGGATATCAAGTTCTCAACACTCTTCACCCCATGAGGAGTTAATATAAAGTACTGATGTATGGTTGAGAACTTGAGATTATAGTCAGTGGCTGTAGCATGTGCAAAGGAGCGGTTGGGACAGTTGATCACCTTCTTCTTCATTGCTCAGTGGTGAGGGACATGTGGAACATGCTCTTCTTTGGTTGACGCCTGCCGCTATAGGGAGGCACTTCTTAGCTGAAGAGGTGGGGGATGAGAAGGGACCAAAGGATTGTTTGGAGAATTTCTCCCATTTGCTTATTGTAGTGCATTTGGAGGGAGCGTAATAGGAGAGTTTTTGAGGGGGGAAGAAATATCCCTTCTTTGTTTAGAAGATAGTTTTTTTTCTTCTTCGTATTTTTCATTTTTTGGGTCAAAGAGACCTATCCTATGTACGTAGATACTTTAGTAGATTTTTTGGCCATTGGATTTACACATTACTTCAGCGATCCTTAATCCTTTCAAAATGAAAAATGGCAGCAACATACCCTTTTTTTTTTTTTCTATTTCTTTCTATCAAAGAGTCATATGAATAGTTGAATCCTGCATCGGAAGATTTGTATCAATTTCAACAAATTTTCCTTTTGAATTGCGAACTTGCTCGAATTGGATCCTTTCGATTTCTATATCAAAAGATACATTGAGACTTTAAGGCTTTAATCTCATAGCCTTCCCTTCGACCCCATTGGGTGTTTTGTTAATATATTTTCTCTTTAACTATAAAAAAAATGAAAAATAGTTCGTCGATGTCTGGGATTTTATGTTACTATATATATAATTTAGTCAAAAGTTAGTAATCAGTTTTACCCCAGTTTAATTATTTATTCTTCCAGAAAAAAGAACTCTTTCTTTTCCCTGACCTGTAGGCCAGAACACCAGCCCTGGCTGTGTTTTGAATTCAATTGTTCTCTCTTTTTAAGTCTTAAACATCTCTTAAATAATCAGAATAGAATCTGTATTTGGAATTTTTTTTCCCTGCATCAGACACATTCAGCAAAACTTTTTCTTTTTATCTGTCTTATATTACTGTGGATAACAGAATGTGGCAAACAAATTGTAAGTATCTCAAATTGGCCCCTGTGACTAGATTTTGGAAGGTTTTATTCCGGTATTTGCTTTCCCTGCATCAGACATGATTTGGCAAAAGTTTTTATTTTGATCTGTCTTATATTACTGTTATAGCAGAATATGGCAAAAAATTGTAATTAACTGAAATTGGTCCCTATGACTAGATTTTGGAAGGTTGAGTTTATCACTTAACCCCTCTGCAGAAATTTCCAAAATTTATTATTATTATTTTTGTTGTTGAATTGAACCATCTTTCAATTGAACTGAGCAGAGTGGGTTGCCTGTTCTGTTTTCAAAAATTATATTTAATTTCTTTACATAGATGCACCGTCATATTAATTCCATTTTTTTTTTCAGTTGCTTGTTTTTGTTTCTTTCTCCCCTTCAACTGTGCTTTCTCAGAGAATTCCCTAATGGGCTATTTATTACTTTACAAATGCTCTGTCATTCATCAGTTTTATTCTGGCATGTGACGTATTTCTCATCTCATTTATTTTCAAAGTAAAAGCATGTGAATCTTACTCTTCTCATCGTTTCCATTCTTTTAGAAACTTAAACATCATCCTGCGATTAGATCTCTTCTTGAAGGTGGAACTGTTCTCCAATATGGTGCTCGCACTTTGAATGAAGGCGGTTTTCAGGTGCATCCGAAATTCTCTTTTTCTAGTAATTCATAGGAATGTTTACATCAACACAGGAAAAGGGCTTCCCTGTATCAATTACACATGCTTGCATCACATGGCACTGGGAAACAGGTTCCAGATGGTGGATAACATGGGCTAAGGACAACTCTATGGTGTAACTATGCACCCAGAGAAATTTTACTGGCTGTTTCCATAAAAAAAACTGTCCTTCTCTTGTGCCATAATTTATTGATTGAGTTGAGTCGGTGACATTTGCAGCTGATTAAAATATCAGCTGCAAATGCTGAGAACAAAGGTCTTTCTTCCATTTGATTCTAGTGTTCAGTGTACTTGATTTACTGCACATTTAATTGGTTGTTATATGTTATACAAACACAAATATGATGCTAGTTAAATTTCAGTCTATTCCATATCCAGTTTTCCCGGGCGGGGCAATTATTGGATGCTCAGCTGGTTTCTTAAATGTACCAAAAATAAAGGGAACACATACTGCTATGAAATCAGGTACACTCACATTGTCTTTTTGATTTATCTTTGATTACTTTTAGGAAAAAATATATATCTAAATGAGGACATGTTGAACTGATATAGAAAATGGTATTATGATGCGAAATGTATGGTATTAGAATTCTGAAAATTAAATGCTGGAACATTCAAAACTCAAATTATAAATTAAAATGTCAGTTAACTGTTCATTACAGATCATAACAGCTGTTTAATTTTTTTTCCGCTTTTCTTATATAGCATGCGGTTCAGGGGAAGAGGCGGAGGGAGTGGGGGACATGGCCCCCCAAAAATTTGGAAATTGTGTTTTTTTCCCCTATATTTTGATAGAGTTTTTTTTAAAATTAGGACTTGGCCCCCCCCAATTTTTTTTATACACTCATAAAAGCCCCTCTAAAAGTCTAAATTTTGATGTCTATACTTCCCCCCCCCCCCCCCCCCCTAATTATTATCTCTGGATCCACCACTGGCCAGGGGAATATTCAAGAACCTAGAGAAATCAAATGCATGTTTGCATTTGCAATCTATGTGGCCTAGACACCTTCCTCTGGCTCTTTAAAGCGTCCCTTGCATATATATGAATCAAACACCCCACATGGCACAAACTGCTAATTTAGTCAAGGAAATGAAGTCTGGTTTATCTTTTTATGCTACCTTACTCCAATGAGATCTTAAATCCATCATTGTTTTCACTGAAAAGCATATTTTCTTAGGGATAAACTTGGGTTCATGCTATATATTTTTCAAGATTTTGATCTTGTATTGTATTTGGGATAACACAACTATATGTTCCCATACCTCAAAGGATGTTGTTCTAAAATATAATTTTATCAATACAAAATGCTCCCTCATAATTCATCTTACTCAGCTTATACATGAGTTTAGTAGTTTGTTTTACCTAGTTTATTTTATTAATATTGTATTAATAAACATAGAATTCATTAAGTTTCTGGACCCCTTGCATTTGGAGAAATGCTGGGAGACTCAGAAAACGTCATTGGGATTTTCCTTTTTTCAATGTAATCGCATCCTGTATACTTCTGTTGGCTAAAAATTTCCATTCATTTGGGAAAATGAGTTGGGTTCTCACATTCTACAAAATGGATGGTAAGTTGTACTTCAGATGTGTAACTTGTTTGTTACAGGAATGTTAGCAGCAGAATCTGCATTTGGTGTACTTCATGAAGGCTTGAATATGGAAACATACTGGGAAAATTTAAGAAGTTCATGGATATGGGAAGAACTTTACCTTGCACGGAACTACCGCCCAGTAAGTATCTAAATTTGTTACTTTCTAATTTGTTAACAATATACATATACTTTGTCTGATTTCCTACTCAAAGATTTCTTTTATGATTCCCTTGAATTTAATGAGCCTCTAATTGATGGCCCATCTCAACAAATCATTTTCTTAACCAGCCACCCTTTGAATGGCTTAGTATTGTGATTGTCTAATTATTTTATTTATTTTATTTTATTTTTTTGATAAGTTATTGCCCAAATGAATTCATATGCTACGGCATGGTCCAGAAATTATTACTCCACATTGTGTTTATGGCTAATATGCCTGGTAGTCTGGTATATCAGAACTCAGGAAACATAAGAGGGTCGACTGGATCCGTCAAATGTACACAGAAACAAGACAGCCTGCTATTGGGTGGCAGATGCAGTTTGATATTGAGTTTCTTTAGTTGAGAATATTATGATGCATTACTTAGTTGGGTTATACCTCTAACCTCCTTTCATCCTATAGCTATTTTATTCTTGCAGGCATTCAAGTATGGTCTTATTCCTGGTTTGGCTTTAAGTGCTTTAGAGCAGTAAGATCTTCCTTTCTGCAGAATTAACATATCACTTCAACTGCATTATGAATTTCCTTTGGTCTCCTTTTCTTTATTGGATCGGTACTAACTGGAATTATCTGATTGGCAGCTACATTCTGAAGGGAAGATCACCCTTAACTCTGAAGCATGAAAAACCTGATCATGAAGCAACAAAGGTGAGAAGTCACTGGTCAATAAACTATGAATTGGACATATACATAGTGAGAAAGTTATGAGTAGATATTTAAACATTAAATAGCTGTTTGGAAATGTTGAAGTTAGGAAGGCTGAGGGTTGCAGGAAATCAAGGATTTGGATGCAAAAGGCTAGAGGAGATGTAGTTAAGGAGGAACTGGGGAGAATTTTACTTTTTAGAGGAAATCAATTGGCAAAGAAATCCAAGGCTCTATGGCTAAAGAAGGAGGTCAAAAACATTTAAATGCTTTCATTGGATTGCAAATGCCCACTGGGGGGGCTAACCATATTGATAGAATCACAGCTGATGGTGAGAGATTGAGGAGGGATGTTGAAGTGAAGCAGGGAATTTCAGAAGTATGGATACTTCTAAGGAGCTGTGTTCATGACGGATACCAGTTGGACACCAACACTACTGAGACACTCGTGGATGTGACCATAATTTAATAACTTTCTTTTAGCATAGAAAAAGGTATAAATGTAAAGGAAATTAACTTAAAGGATCATAAAACCTTATTAAAGATTTTGAACACATCTTTTTCTTTCTAAGAAACAAATATGGTATAAATAGTTTTATCAAAGAAGTGCGCATGGGAGGAGAGGAAGCATCATAATTGCATGTGAATGTCTACAGATTGTCACATACATTACATACACCCATCACATATATATTGTCATTGTTTACGCAACATGGGTGATTATTAAATATTATTATTCATAAGTTACAAAGTTCATAGTTGTTCCGTATGTGTTGTAATTCTACATACAAAAATCTATTTCCTTCTTGTAGCGTCCTTATGATGTTCATGTTGTACTTTTTTAATATTTGATGTGTCTATGACCATGTCAATTTTCATGCTTCATAGTGAGGCATTGCCCAATTTTGTGAGATACTATATTTGAAGAGGGTGTCAAGGTGATAGCTGGGGTGATGAGACTTTGAGTCTGTCAGTGAGGTGGGCAGGGATTGGCTAAACGGACCCTTCTCTAAGGAAGAGATGGTGAGTTGTGACGGCTTCGAAAAATTTGTGATGGGGACAAAGCCTCTGGACTGGACATTTTCACTTTGGCCTTTTTTCTAGTAGTGCTGGTTAGTTGTGAGGGAGGATAAGATGGTAGTCTTATTAATACTTTTTGGTCACGGGACTTCCAAAAGAAGCTTGAATGTGTTTTTTTTTTTTTAAATTGTGTATTTCCTAAGAAAGGGGAGCATCTGACATCAAGGACTTCAGACTGATTAGTCTTGTGGATTGTGGAGTGTGTTTATAAGATTCTGGCCAAATTCTTCCATCAGATGCATGTGCGGGGGCAGGGATTTTTGAGCTGCAAAATGCTTTTGTATGTGGAAGGCAAATTTTGGATGTTCTTATTGCAAAGGAATGCATGTTTTCAACCATGGCTGCATAGATGTGTAGTTATATTTTCAAAGTTTTGTTGAATGGATTTTTGATGAGGTTTTCTCCTGTTCGAGGGGCTTGCAACAACCCCTCTCTTGTTTTTATATGTGACGGAGGCTTCGTGTAGGATGGTGTGGAGAGATGTGCAGAGGGGGACTTTCTGAAAGCCTAAGAGGCTTCGTGGTTGGCAAAAGGGAGGATGTTTCTGAACACTATCATTTTTTTTTTTTTGGTGGGGCTGATGCTAATTAGTCACTATATTTCTTGTAAAAACTCTAACAAACTAAGAGGGTCTCTAGGCCCTAAGTAAACCTCCTCTAAAAGAGTTGAGCTCATTTCGGTTGGGGAAGTCGGGGTTGTGAAGGATTTAGATATTAATATGAGTTGGGGAGTTGGCTTCCTTCCTACATAGGATTTTCTTAGGCCTTTTTTTCAAAGCCAAGTTGGCGTGGATGCTATTTCTGAAAGATTTCCGATGAGGCTTACAAGTTGGAAAAGGCAATATCTATTGAAGGAGGCAGGCTCACTTTCCTTAAGAGCACACTCTTGAATCTTCATACGTATTTCATGTATTTTTTCACCATTTCGACATCAATGGAGACGAGGCATGAAAAGTTACCGAGGGATTTCTTATGGGGAAGCTTGTGTGATCATTTGGTCGAGGAAGAGTGCGTTTGTTCTCTACATAAAAAGAGATGATTGAGCATTAAAAAAATTAAGAGTTTTTAATCAATCTTTGGTTGGGAAATGACTGCAAAGGTTTTCCATTTAAAGAGAGACTTTGGTGGAGAGTGGTAAAACAGAACATGGTTGCTTATCTCGTGGGGTGGGATTGTGGATGGGGAATGTCACTAATGTGAAATTTTGGCATGACTAAGAGTGCGAGGAGGTGTCCTTGAAGGATCACGGTTGATAAGGAAGCTTTTTTTGGCAGAGTTGTCTCCTTCAGGAAGGTTCAGTGCCAAGTTTCAGAGAGCAATTCAGGATTAGGAGTTGAACTCTACAAAAACCTTGGTGGATTTGTTTCAGGGATCTCATGTTAGTGGAGGCACAGGATTCAATCAGATGGAAGATTGATAAGGGAGGGTCATTTACTGTTCCCTCATTTATGAGGCCTTCACCAGGGGAAGGATGATAAACTTTGCATAGCCAGAGTATGTGCTGGACAAAGACCCCTTAAAAGGTGACTTCCTTTATTGCAGCTTGTGATGCTATTCTTATGGTTTACAAATTGAAAGAGAGAGGGACTTTGATAGGTAACAGGTTTTGTATGTGTAAAACTGATGAAGAGATGGTTAGCCATTGTTTGTTACATAGTAGAGTGCACGAAAAATATAGGGCTCTGCTTTTCTTCTTGTTTGGGGTAATGTGGATCATGCCAGGAACAATGGTAGACTTACAGTGTTGGGGAGGTGGATATAAGAGGAGGAAGGCTAAAACGGTATGAGATGTGGTGCTTCTTTCTATCCTGCAGGGTGCATTTAGTGAGAGTGGAATATGAGAACCTTTGCAGGACAGAGCTTGCCCCCAGTGTTTTAATTGAAACTATTCTTTTGGCATATTTTATTTATTTATTTTTTTAAATTTTAGTGACTTTCTCCATTTCCTTGGGTTCTTTTGCAGTGTTTTTAGGGTTGGAAATTTTTTATCTTGATTATTGTTTTTGAAATTTGGACCCTTAGTGAATTATCTGTCTGTCAGAAAATAATTGCAATGATAAAACCGATCATGTGTTTCAGGTGAGGGGAAGTGATCTGCAACTTAATACACGTGACACATTTTGTTGCAATGCTCATGAAAGGACAATTGTTTCTCCCCCTGTCCATATTTTCCATATGATCAGTCAAGTAAAATCTGGACTTTTTCTGTCATCTGCTACATTAGAACTACCTTGAAAATCATAAGATGATCCTCCATATTTTTGGTTTTTCTTGTTTAGCTGTCAAAGTTTGACTGATTTCATTAAATTACTAAAATGGTTCAATCAGTATCTCTTTTTCTCCGCATGGCTACTACAAGATTTAAACCACCAGTCTCATTACTTTTAATGGATCTAGGGACAGTAAGGGAATATATTTGAATTACAAATCATATTGTCCCTTAATAAATACAGATTCTTACCTTTTTCTACCATGGCTACTAAAAAGGATGCAAAGGTCAAGGATTATTTGGCTTATGTTGGAGATAAGGTGGTTTGGGTGCCCTGTTTTAGAAGAAATTTTCATGATTGGGAGATGGCAGAAGTCGAGAGACTCGTTCTCCTTCATCATTGCAGTTCGAAAAGGGGGGAAAGGGATAAGATTGTTTGGAGGATTGACAAGAGGAACACCTTTTCAGTTAAATCCTACTACTTAGGATTTAGCTAGGAAAGGGGATAAAAACACCCTTGGAAAGTTATTTGGGGCACAAAAGCCCCCTTGAAGGCTGCATTTTTTGTTTGGTCTCTTACATGGAAGGGTGTTCTAACTATGGATACTTTAAAGAAGAGAGGATATCACATAGCCGGAAGGTGTTGCATGTTTGGAACTTTAAAGAAGAGAGGATATTACGTAGCCGGAAGGTGTTGGCATGTTTGGATAGTGATGAATCCATAGACAACTTGTTCCTTCAAGGAAGTGTGGAATTTGGTGTTCTCTTTGTTTGGTATTTATTGGGTGATGCCTTCTACTGTTGAAGGGTTGTTGAAAAGTTGGATTGGGGGATGTGGAAGGAAAGGTAAGAGGAAGGCGTGGCGAATTGTTCCTACATGTTTGTTTTGGAGCATTTGGAGTGAAAGGAACTGGCGGCTTTTTGAAAGAGACACAATGTCCATTTGTATTCAAAGATACTTTTTGAAGTTTTTATATTTTTGGCTTGTTGAGCCGTACCCCTTGTATGTGCACACTTTTGTAAATGTTTTGGAAGAAACGAGGCTCTATTTTTAGTGAGCCATTTGTTTTGGGTTAACCACCCCCCCCCCCCTTCCCCCTCCCTCTTTTTATGGGCCCTATAATGAAATACCTTGTACTTATCCAAAAAAAAAAAAAACTATAGCTTAAGACCAAGTTATTTACATGCAATTTGATACTGATCAGTGCAACCTTACATTTGCAGGAAGCACGGTTGTGCTCGCCAATTCAATACCCAAAGCCAGATGGGGTTGTGTCTTTTGATGTTCCAACCTCTCTGTACAGGTTATTGAACCCTTCCCTTTTTTTCTATTCTTCTTCTTTTCTTTTCTTTTTAATCTTGACCATTTTATGAAACTGTGGGTTCCAACCTGGAATTTTTTATGAAGGCAGTTGAGCCTTGAGAAGTAGAAATGTTGAGCTAGTCTAGTAGTTAAAACAAAAAGGGCATCGTTACTGAAATTGGAAGCCTGTCAGATTCTTCTGCAATGACCGAAGAAACTCAGAGACAATTAGTGAGGAGGAAGATTGTATACCTACTTGGAAAACATCAGTATTTGGGACTGGAATGGTAGAGTAGGACCTGTGTGCGCTAACTATAGTTGGGAGTTTTAATAGGTTTAAAATCATCATCATAGCTATCATTGAATCATGATAATATTTAGCCCTCCTGCAAGATGTCTTAGTAGAAAATATTGGTTTTGATAGAAAAATATCACGAACAGGATTGTTGCAACTTTTTTAAGTCAAGAGTGATGTTTCCAATCTTCTAAATATTGTTGCGACAAGGCTTCGGAGTTTATAGTGACATTCTTAACCATAGATGTTTCCCGGTAACCCAATCAGAGAAATTAGCAAACAGTGAAATGAGAAATGTCAAGTTGAAAGGGGAAAATTGTATTTTCATCTCTTCTTATTCCCCATTCCCTATCACTGATATTTATTTTTTTCTTCAGGAGCAACACAAATCACGATCATGACCAACCAGCTCATCTTCGCTTGAGGGACCCCAGGATTCCTGAACTCATAAACTTGCCAAACTATGCTGGACTTGAATCACGATATTGCCCTGCACGCGTATACGAGTAATATGCTTTTTATGTTGACCTTTTTATCAAGTGATTTACTCTAAATGGTTTATCTGACTTTTCTTTTTGTGATCTTGGTAAAATATAGGTATGTCCCAGATGAAAAGGATCAACTTAAGCTGCAGATCAATGCTCAAAATTGCCTGCATTGCAAGGTAATATTCGACCTATTTTGAAGCAAAGTTGGAACTGCCTGTATTAGTGTCATATGCTGAAGATATATATATATATATATATATATATATATATACACACACACACATGCACAAATGCACGTGAGGGAGGAAGATTTCAAAACTTACAAATGGAGAAGAAATTCATGAATCCACAAGTTAGTCTATATGGTAAATCTTTTTTTCTCCTGCCATATTGACAATGAGGTAATCAGTCAACTGTTTAATCAATATAACTGATCTGAGTTCCTTAGCAGAAACAATGGATGTGCAATATGAACGGTGACTTTACCCACTCTCTGTGTTCAACTTAACTGTGTGTGAGAACAGACTGGTTTAGTTCTTAAGGAGAATATGACCGTATTTTTCAGTCGGGCACACATCTGGTGTGCACCTTTGCTATTTTGTGTGGTTTTCTTAAGAAATGCAGGTTGTCTAGGATATCTTCAGATCCTGCCTCCATTATTCATTTTTTGTTTATGCATGACACGAATGAGGACACCTAGTGTTGTTTAAGTGTTGACTAAGCTAAGATTTTAGAGTAAAATGATTGCTAGCTGTTAAATGTAGCACCAAACCTATTAGTCTCTATGTTGAAGTACCAAAGACCTGGAATTTTTTTCGATCGGTAAAAGTATTTGTATACTTGTAAAAAAGGATGCACGAAGAGGGGGGGGGGGGGGGGGACCCATACTTACAAGAAAGGGAAAAAATTAAGGCCTAAGTTTCCCCAAAAATCAATATACGACTAGATACATGGGCCTAGCTTCTTATCCCAAAATAAAAACAACTTTAAAACATTATCCTTGAAGCTCTAAGGGAGTTCCACCCGTTCAAAAGTTCTTGTATTTCTCTCTTTCCATAAGCTCCAAATAATGTAAAGTAGAGCCATCCTCCACACAATTCTTAGTTCCTTCCTCATACCATACTAAAAAGAACCTCCCTAATTGTAGCCGGCATCACCCAACTACACCCAAACAAGGAGAGAATAAAGCTCCATACTTCTCTAGCCATTGTACAATGAATGTGAAGGTGATTCATCGTTTCCTCTGCATTCTTGCATAAACAACACCAACTAGGGAGAAGGTAACCTCTCTTACATAAGTTATTCATAGTCAAAATTGCCCCCCTTGACGCCACCCCTGCAAAAAAATGCTACTTGGAATCCACGACTTCGAAATAAACTTCCAAGGAAAAGACTCCTACCTTCTTCCCATCAAACTCTTACAGAAAGAATGGACTGAGAAATTTTTATCTTTGTTCACCATGCACCCCATCATATCTTCTTCAATCCCTCCAAACTTGTAGTTATTTACCTCTTTCATAAGGCCCATCACCTCCAATTTTCAATCACGGAAATTCTTTCTAAAGCAAGGGCTCCACACAATGTTGCCACCCTCCATGTCCATGTACTCTGCCACCAAAGCTTCCTTATTCAATACAATATTGAACAAAGAAGGAAATCTTCCCTTTAAATGCACATCTCTACACAGCTACTTCTTCCCAAAATCTTGCCCTATTCCATCCCCAACCTCATGTATCAGTCCATGGAAGAGTGAAAGGGTCACCATTGTAGATGTCTTCAATTGCTTTACGGATAGCCTTCCAAATTCCTCGGCCATACCAAAGACCTAGAATTGATTTACGCATTCATCATGTTGGTGGTCTTTGGGGTAGGGTTACCTCCATTGCATGGACAACCATTAGGCTCAAAAAATTTAATAAAAAAACTCACCTACTAATCCACTGGTCAGAGGGCTAAACACTGAGAGACTAGTGAGAGTTAAAGAGTTCAGTACTTTAAGGGTTAATGTCACTAGTTAGTGTGCACCCAATCAGCTGTTGGGATAAGGGTGCTTGGGATACCTTGATCATTATTTTAAATAAAATTATAAAATAATTCTCTCCCTTTTTTTGTTAAAAAATCTTACCATCCACTTGACATATTCAAGTTATTCATTCTAAAACCAGTAGTATCAGCTTTCAGCATTCCACCAGCTGTTAGCTTGTGTGGTATATCCTACCAGCCAAAAGGGGAGTGCAAGGTTCAAATACTGATAGTGACACATTTATGCGTTGAATGAAATATGTAACCTTGGGAAGGAGTTCACCTTCCGGCTAATGAAGAAAGATACATGCTGTGTTGCTGGTGTGGGTGCTTGTTCTGATTTTCTTGGTTCTCGTCATTATGTTATGCACCGTATTGTCTTTCATTTCTTAACTTCTTTATTAGCTTTGCTTAATTTTTTTCAGGCCTGTGATATCAAAGACCCGAAGCAGAACATTGAGTGGACAGTGCCAGAAGGTGGTGGTGGCCCAGGCTACTCGATTATGTAGATTAATTCATTCAGCTTGTCTTGTTGTGTCATGCAAATAAATGACTTTTTATGTATATCTACAATAAGATTTACCTGTTGCATAGTTCTCTTCTGGATTTGATACTTTACATTCATTGAAAAAATAGAAGAGAGAACTGCAAGTTTTGTGATCACCCCTTCTCCTTAACAGTTGTTGACACGCCTGGACAGAAACATATACATGCAGGATGCATGTCATGAGCAGAGGGCTAAATAATTGTAATTAGATTGACAGGTTAATTATGCTATCAGAATGGAGAGCTAATCTCTAGCCAGACTGTTAAGTGGACTTAAAGAAACAAAGACTGCTCATGTTCGTTAATTGACATTTCCTTTACAACTACAACGTTGTCATATTGCTATTTTTCCTTTTCTTTTAAGTCGTGGTTCTAGCCTACTGATCTAAATAATTTAGAATATTCGGCTAGCATATCTGGAGAGCAGAATAGGGAAAAACCGTTGAGGAAATCGTTTTCCATTTTTTGGTTACCATGAGGAGCAAATGGGATTAGAAAAAAGATAGTCATTTTTTTTTCTTTAGCTTACCCCTTTTCAGAGTAAATCCTTGAACCAAACAGACTTCTATGAACACTTCATACCATCAAATTAAACCATTTTTGGAAAAACCAAGTAAGCTTTAACCTCCAAAGTTCTTATTTCTCATCTGGTTATTGTCAATATATGTTATCTAGAAATCCTGGCTACTGAAACCAAATATGAACTACATATTGAAAACAAAATGTGAACCGAAACTAACACCAGAAATTCATTTAAGGATGGCATATTTTCCACACATATACACTCTCTCTCTCTCACACACACACACTATTTGTGTGCGCGTGTCAGAGAGATCTCAGCCAGCTGCAATATTTCAATACAATAGGACTACCAACAATTAAGGAAGATTGCAAATTGAAACCCAACAAAAATGAAAAAAGAGGTGCTATATAACTAAACATGTGAAATAGATAATCCCCAGAACTCTATCTTTGACTAAAATTCAAATTTTCAACTGCCTAAAAAGTAATGACAAAAATGCATCTAAACAAACTAAACAAAAAGCAAAGCTGACCTATTTGACAATAGATTGCAACCTAGATTTTCAACATTTACAGACCCTCCAGCTATTTGTTTCCTCAATCCTTCAATTCAGAGTAGTTCATTTCTGAAGCATTTTCTTTATGGCTCCGAGACGGCATGGAACCTCTCATTTTCAAGTCCCCGGTTTGTGGTGGCAGCTGCTCCTGCTGATGCTGCAGTTGTTGCTGCTGAAACTGGTGCAGCTGGTGCTGTTGAAACTGATGCTGCTGCTTCTTAGAATGAATCTGTAGCTGTTGAAACTGTTGTGCAGTTAACAGTGTGTGCATTGCGTGGTTGCTGGGGTAAAATTGCTGGTTGGTTCCAAAGGACGGAGGAAAGTTCATCATAGGCCCACCATTAGGAATAGTTTGGCCAGTCAGCACTTTCAGATGCTGAATCTCCTCCTTCAATGCATCATTTAATGCTGTGTACCAGCAAAAACAAGAAAAACAAAATCACTAAGACAAAAGGTTTTTGCTGAAGCTATTTAAAGAACTCAGTATAAGATCCCATGTTCGTGGGTGGGGAAATTAACATTTTCATTAAGTCTTAACTTATTAGCTACACATGCCAAAGATGGGGAAACATTATTTGGATGTCAACAAGGTATGCATTTGCACTCAGCTTAATATGGATGTCCCAAGTATTTGGGTTTCAACAAGGCCAATGTGGAACTTCTAAAAAAAACAAAAAAGGGGCCAACATGAATACTGTGCAATCCCCAGTAACTTGATTAGCCAACCCAGATTTAGTAATTTAGCTTAATATGACTGTCCTATGTCCTTGGGTTTTTTAGGTAAGTATGTGTACTTGTATGGGTAGTAGAAATTTTCAATTTCACACATTTGAAACCCCTCCTCTACCCCTAACCTCCACATAATTTCAGTTGCAATAGATTGTAATCTAAATATCATTGATATTATTTAGATAACTATTTAATTTCTTAGGAGAAAAAAGTTTAAAAAGGCTCAGCAGGTTCCACTGGTGGCAGTGACACTCTTACAGATCAAAAAACTGATATTCCCACTCTGCTAATATGCTCCAAAATACAGAGTGAAGGGAGAAGAGGAAAAATAATGAAATTAGACATATACAATCTGTGTTCTATTGAGTTCAGTTACATCTCCCATTGTCCATTATAAATAAAATCGATGTGTCCATATGTTGTTAAATTCCTTATGTTGCACCCATATCCATGCCATACATCTCTCACAGCTTTCTTATGAAATTATCTATCCATAAAGAATAAAAATTAAAGTTTTTTTTTTATAAGGAAAAAAATAAAAGAACACCGCGGCGGGAGGGGAGATATAAGGGGAAAAAAGCAGCTATAAAAAAATTGATTAGCTCCCACAAAAGAATCCAGCAAAGACCCTTACCATCTTGTAAATGAACCTGCTGCTCCATTGTTTGCAATCTCAGTTTTAGTTCACTGTTTTCAGCAGTCAGACCATTTGTATCTCTCTGCTCATGAGAAAGCCATGAGAAAAAAAATTGTCATATCACTAAATATACAGAAATCGAGCAAAACAAGCAGGAAACATGAGAAACATCATCTGTACAAGAAAATGATTGAATTATGTTTTCATACAGCCCGCGCCACTAAACTGGAAACTTACAAGTAGTAAACAGCGACGAGAAGCAATTACCTGCAACAAGGTCAATTGAGCAGACAATGAAGTTGCTTCAGTTTGCAGAGTCTGGACTTTCCGTTCAAGCTCAGCTATGTACCTCATCTTCCTTTCCTTTGACCTTGCAGCTGACTGCCTATTTGCCCAAATCCTACAAGCCACAGTGAAGATATATAAATGAGTAATGGCTATTCTTACAAAAAATTTTTTTACCAAAAGTGTTTACATAGATGAGTTGACAGTATTATATTGGTTTCATATCACATCATGATGTGATATTAAACCAATACATCACTGCCAAATCATCATGATAAAGATTTTTGGTAAAGTTTTCAAGTGAGAATCGTTTTATATGAAACCAATACATCTCTGCCAAATCATCATGGTAAAGATTTTTGGTAAAGTTTTCAAGTAAGAATCATTTTATCTCATATAAATATGACAACAATGTAAATTAAAGAAAATGATAGCTATTTGCCTTTTTTCCTTTCTGTTTAATATATATATATATATATATATATATATATAAACCAGGAATAAAATACAAGAAAAGGGGGGCATAGAAAAAACTAAAAAGAAAAAAAAAAAGATCACTTTGACAGAAAGATTACGTAAAAAGGGAAATATAAATAGAAACACCAAAATTTAAGTCACAGTAAATTTGTTTTGCAACTTAAATTATGGATGTTGGTTATTAAATGAAGAAGTTCTTGAATTTTTATTTAATAACTTTGTTGTTTTTAATATATAATATTTTTGTAGTTTGTGTATTTTTATGTTAATTTTGATTGAAATAATATTAATTTTTTATTATATAATCATATAAAAAAATATAAAATATATATTCAACATGTCCCTAACGTATCTATGTCCTACATTTTTTAGAAATGTTGTATCCTTATCGTATCCATATCCCGTGTCTATGCTTCTTAACTTGAGGACATGGAATACAAATAGAGAACATTACAAAGCTTATCCTACAGGGGGTATAAAATAGTTGACAGGACAGAAAAGGCAATAGTTGTCAAAGGTGACATACTAATAACTCCAATCAAAAGTAAGCTGGCTAGCCTCAGAACACAATTGTGTGTATTTTCAATATCCAGACATTGGTCACTAAGAGGTTGAAAATTTGCAAAAGAGTTTCTTTGGTGGGTTAAGGGTTGAACTCATCTTCTTGACTAGCACACTATTTTTTCCCACAATTCAAGCTGCAAATTTGAGAATTAAAAGATTTTTTTCTTTTCTTCATTAGTAAAAATTAAAAGATTTAGTTGTACAATAAGGCATAAATGCAAAAGTGGTCATGGAGATCTGCTAATTTTTTGGAAAAAGTTGGTCACAATCAAATACATAAATGACAAGAAGCATATAGGAATAATTCAAGTACTAAGTGATAAAAATATATAATACTTGCATATAAAAAAAAAACACTCTTAAAATGGATTTCATAGATAGCCTCAATATTTTTTTTGATAAGATGATAGCCTCAATATTTAATCAATCATTCATCCATACAACTTGATTCTTCTTGATAAATCCACATTTATACAAGTTTGATTAAGGTTTTTTGGCCAGAGATATGAAAGCTCGAGTTCTACAAGCCTACAACATTGTCTTCTAAAAACGGCCAACAACTAAGCAATCAAAAGGCAAATTCACTAGCAATGCTTTGAAGTCAATTCCGCTTCAAGTCATACTAGAAGCAATGTATAACTTTGAAGCAGTCAACTTTGAAGGCAAATTCACAAGCTATAAATCCATCCCAAAAAGGTTAAACAAAGTTGTGCATCTTTTTCCTTTGTTGAACAAAAAAGATTTAACTTCCATAACTACTTGGACAGAATGCAATCATATATTTATTTAGTAATTAATATAGAAAACCAACCTCAATTTGGATAGTAGAAAATAAAATTATTAAAACATGTGTTCCATAACTCATCACCTTATCAGAATTTGCCAACATCTCCAACCTAGCTCAAATCACTAGTAGTTAAGTTTTTTTATGATACATAAATCACACACACTTACACTTTGCCCCTCAAGGGGACTTGAACCCTTAAACTTCTATATGGGGAGGTAGAGGAGGTACCAACCAAACTAGAGCTTGCTAGTACTAGTAGTTAAGACTTTAATAGCATCTCCTATGCAAGTAGCATCTCCTTTGTATAGATCCAAGCAAGTACTAACAGTTAGTATTAATTTTACTTTGTTTATGGGCGTGTATAGTTCTACAATAATATAATTTCATTCTGTATATCTAACTAAACGTAATTTATGCTTAAAAAAAATGAATAGTCCCTTTCACATCAAACTACTGAACGATCCTTCTCAGTTTTTGATATGCTAAAAGTACTTCTATGTGTTAGTAAGCTAGCACATTCTTTTAATATTATCAGGTGGTGCACAATTCACAGAAAAATAAAATAGTATGGGATATAGTGGCCATGTGCAATTAAACTTTTTGATGCATTATATTATATGAAATACTTCATAAAACTTAAAGAGACTATTTATCATCCAAGAAAGGCAAATGCAAACTCTAAATGTTATAAGATCTTACGGACTAAATAATACAGCACCATAACAAAAATGTGTCTATTGTTTTGATAAGCCTCTCTCTGAAATGTTGCCCAGATCATTACGCCTCTTGCGGGTCAGAACTTACCCGACAAGGAATTTCGCTATCTTACGGCCACTATAGTTATGGCCGCCGTTCACCGGGGCTTCAGTGGGCTCCCCTATCATCAGGTCACCAACTTCCTTGATCTTCTGGCACTAGGCAGACGTCAGTCCCCATATAAGGTCTTATGACTCTGCAGAAACCTGTGTTTTTGGTAAACAGTCGCCCGGCCCTGGTCCTGAATGACACAATTATCATCTTTCCAACTATACAATTTTTTATTTTAAAAAGAATCCCTTAATACACTATGAGGTATG
This sequence comes from Nyssa sinensis, assembly GCA_008638375.1. Classification (NCBI taxonomy): domain Eukaryota; kingdom Viridiplantae; phylum Streptophyta; class Magnoliopsida; order Cornales; family Nyssaceae; genus Nyssa; species Nyssa sinensis. The sequence goes on along the minus strand of CM018045.1, from coordinate 934,487 downwards.
TCATCCACAACAAGCACAAACTACTCCATTTGACATCACATGTAAATTCAGTTTTCAAACACAATAAGGAAAGCCAAAAAAATACTCAAGAGTACTGGATATCTATGGCACCAATTTCCATGTACATGTGTACGCATTGAATTTCACAAATGGAACATTTTTAATCATAAAAGTCAACAAAAAAAGAAATTACCAAGCATAACTTTTACTTAACACAAACAGAATTCAATGTTTGTTCAAACATGGAAGTAATATTCGGTTCAATGAATTTTTTTTTTTTTGGGAGAGGGAGGGAAGTGAGTAAATACATTGTTTAACAGCTCATTTGTAGGTTAAAAAGTTATAACAAAAGATTAAGTAATTAACTATATGAACTAAAGAACATTGATTCTTTGAAAATGCTACCTCTTAGCGCGCTTTGGATCAATGAGAGCAAGCTCAGCAAGCTTTGCTGCGGACATGGATTTCTTAGAATCAGCTGCTGATGTCTCTTCCATTCCCGAGATAAGCATCTCCGGCTTGATAGTGGTTGACCCATCCATGGACTGGCTATGCTGATGTCTAACCCTGGGCCTCTCATTGGAGGCAGGAATCACATTCTCAGCCGAAGAGGTTGCAGGTGCCAGAGCCACTGCAGAAGATGGCTCACCCATTTGAAATGTAGATGTTGCAGAAGATGAATTGAATTTATCCATATCAAGGTACATAGAAAGTAAATCTTCTTCGGTCTCGTCTGAGAAAGAAGGCCCATCCATACCGCCCACAACACCAAGATCACTATCAAAACTAATGTCATCTGGAAGAGTAAGAATCTCGGAATGTGCACGGCGATGGCCCAAATTCTTCGGTGGGTTTTCAGGCATTCGACTAATATCATTGCTAAAACGACTAGAGTCTGCCAACATCCCAGGTCCCAAGGGAGGCAACGCTGATGATGAAGGCTCTGATTTCACATTAAAACTACTCCCAGGTGGTGAAAAAACCGAATAACGCCCTGAAGGAGGCAGTACACCTCCACTGTGGCTAGGGGACTTGTCCTTCTCCATCTTTTAAAAATCTCAAAATACTAGAAGCTCAAAACTTAAGCTTGATAACCCCAAAACCCCGAAAATGATGATTCCTCCCCCAATCAAAGCAAAATCATAGAAATGGGCATTCAAATCAACATCTAACAAATGGATTCAAATCAAACCCTAAAGAGCCAGCAAAAACTTCAAATTAAGATATCGGGGTGCGGGAAAGCCTAAACCAGTGATTATGCTTTAAACTCTGAAATGGGGTTTCAAGACAAGTGATTAAAATGGGAATGAGTGCCACAACAAATTATCCTGATGTAAACCCTGAAATCTCCAAAGAAGCTTCAGGCTCAAAAATACCATTTATCGACGAAACCCTAGAAATTGGAGATCTGATCAGTAAATGAGCAATAAAGAAGCGTGTCTACAGATTGGAGAAGTAAACCAACATGGAAGAATTGAAGAAGAAAAGAAACCTTAGAAATCAAAAATCAAAGTAGAAATCATGTGATGTGTACTATAGATAAGAAATTGCACACTTTTTTCTATGAAAAAGCGAGACATGCTCTTACAGATTTTACAGATTAGATCTTCGAAAAGAGTATAAAAAAGAGAGAAAGAGAAAGAATACTCCTCAGCTTTTGCATAAGAATCGGAACATGGTAAGAGAGGGAGAGGGAGAGGGAGAGGGAGAGAGTCGGGACAGAGATCTGAGACGACAATGCGGAAGCTTCTAAAAACGATATATATAGATGGAAATTCCATGGCATGTGAGGCTCGTTTATATATGACCTGAACCAGAGAGAACACGAAGCAGTACCAACACGGGGGCTGGGTTTATGTGGGCATGAGCAGATCACGTGACTCACATTTTTTATTTTAAAATTAACTCCTAGAAATTTCCGAATTGTTCCGATCTTTTTGTTTTTTGTTTTTTTTTTTTTTTTAAAAAAGAACATAGCCTAGCCGAATAGTTTCAATCTATATTTCTCATTTCTTGAAGTTGTAGAGTGAAAATTGAAGTAGTTTTATTGCTTCCTAAAGCAATGAGTAATTTCAAAAATGTTATTCAAACAGTATATAAAGTTTAATTTCTAAAACAAAAACTCAAATTTAGACAAAGCACTAGGAGGAAGATAAATAATTTATGTTAAGAGTAACAAATATTATTATTAATTTTATATTATAAGATTAAAAATTAAAGAAATATAAAACTTAATATTGATTGATAAATTTATTAACAAGTTATTGATTCATTAATATAAGAATTTACAAATTAGAGAATAAATTTAACTAAATAATCGAGACCTTAAAAAAAAAAAAAAAATTTAAGCTATGTGAAAAATGGTAGAAAATGTTATATATAGACAAGACACCCCAATACTAGACTCCTAAAAAAAAAAAAAAAATTAACGAGATTAGAATTGTCTTTTATTAAACAATTCTTTGTATGTTAGAAACATTACATAAACTTTGTTATTCATATTTGAGATAAACAAATAAAAAGGGTAGAATTTAAATTTAGGTAAGACTAAAATATGGAAAACAAAATCCAAAATTAGTGGGTGAAAATATTTATAAAAAATATAAACGAAATTTTAAACAAACAAAAATTAGGGAATAGTTGAACCCTAGACCTTCAACGTTTTCGTCCTAGCCAATCATAGTTTCTTCTTCTAAATCATTAAAGGATACATTTTTAAAAATATTGTGAAAGCAGTTTGGGAGGAGGAGGAGGAAGCATATATTGGTTAAAGCAAAAATATCTTAATCACAACGCAAACGATTAAAGATGCGATGTCAGGCTCAAGCATTCTTCTCTAAATACTATCAATTTCATTTTAATTAAATTTATTTAATATTTGAGCTAGAAAAATACTACAGTAACTACTAAGAGTATGCAAGGATATATCAAAAGAGAGTGTGTTAAGACAAGAATAAGGGGTGCTTGAAAGAATTTTTTCATATGTATTGAGATGTTATGTACACCTTCAACACTCAAAAATGAATGATATGCAAACCCAAATATACCAAAAAGAGGGGCCAGCACAAAAATTAAAGCCTAAACATGCAACCATATTTTCAAATATGTAACAAAATATACAAGCTTTACACGAATTACATACTATAGAGACTTCTGATAAGGTCCCAACAATAAACAAGAAATTTCAGTATATCAGGCCCAGCATTCATATCCTAAGAAATTAACCTTGCACAACAGTTTCATCAGAAGAGCTACTCCCGCAACTGGATAAATAAACCTTGCACAACAGTTTTGTCAGAAGATGTAATCCGGCAACTGGATGGGAAACCGTGCCACTTCAACCCCAAATAGGCTGCCTTTGGGATCTGCCAATCTAGGGGGGGAGGGGGGAAGAATAAAACAATTTACGTCTTCTCAGTAAAACAAGAAATTATACGGACCCCATACCTCAAAAAAGTAATAAATGATTCCGATTCACAATCCATGAGAACAAGGAACCGTATGTTGTCGCCAATACTTCTTCAGAAAAACAATAACAAAGAGAACTAATGATATCACTACTGAAAGTAAAAGTTTCAAAATTCCAAATATCAAATTGTATGAGTTCAGAAGACAGCTGACAGCCTGACACTCAAATTGGTTTCAATAGGGTCATGGCAACCCAGCCAATGGTTAATACTATTACTAAGCCTGCCAACACACTGAATTTGATGAATCTGGTAAAATTTTGGTTGGCCTTGCTGTATATGAACTGTCAGACTTTCAATTCCAGTAGAAATTCAATCTGAAAATTGTTGCCCAATTCATCCAAGTATAGATTAGGAAAACCAATCAAGTAGCATATTTTTTCGTAAAATGAGATGTAAGCTGTTACACATGACCAAGGAATCAATTCCCAGTACCCAAAAGGGGAAAAAAGGAAAGGAAAGGAAAAGAAAAGCAGTCATTCCCTCAGATTAGTAGTCTCGCCAAAGGTTATAAGCTAGGTTGGTTTGTAATGTCTCTAAGTGGTGGTAACGAAATCCTGGGATTTGTAGTCTCGTCAAAAGGCTGATACCCTATGAACCATAAACACAAGTAGAATACAGATAAAACACAATACGTGTGTGTGTGCGCGCGTTCACAAACAACTTTTTAATGTATCAGATAATTTAAGTTCTTTATTTATAATATTAAAATTCAAATAAAAAAGGAGGATTATGTCCCATGGACTTGGGACCAAATTCAACATGATTTACTCTTTATTCTATCTCCATTCTTCTACTCTAAGAAATAATCCAAATACTTCAAAGCCTTATTATATTTTCCTCGTATTCATATTTTATACTGGAAATGTTGCACCCCAATGTCTAAGAAATGTCAGATGTGTCTTTAGAGTATTTGAAAAAGTACTGGATACATGTTTGGAATAAAAAATCATTTTCAAATCATGGATTCGTTTAGGAAGTAATAGACACGTATCTGCAAGAATTTAAAGCTTGGTAGGGCGACGAAAGGCTACTTCAATCTAGGAAACGAAACTCGAGAGGGTCGCCTTTGGAAGCGTTCGCCGGTAACCAAAGCGTCTCGTTCCCCTACAATGTAAGCTCACAAGTCACACCAATAAAATCACGACCCATGAAACCACATACACTTCTCAGGGGAACCCTGTTCATAACTGACACCGTCTTAGACACAATGCTCCTAGAAACAGGTTTGAAATGGCTCACATGTCTAAAATTTAATTATATCATAAACATTTCTTTATTGTTGTATTCATGGGCAAACCAAGTCAAGTCATGCACGCAAAGTAGACTTCTTCCATATAGAGAAATTATACAGCTGTAAGAAATGAGAAACAAGAAGGAAGTGGTGGTAATAGTAATTACATAAATTATGTTCATAACATATTGAGCTCCAACTTCCGAATTATGCAATTGCTAACATAAACTCTCCAATCAGTAAATCAAAACTATATGTTTTTCAGATACGCCATGCTCATATAAAATATATTTTTATTTTTATTTTTGTATCCATAGTAGCCCTACCCTCTACTTTTTCAGAATTTCTAATGTCCCGGTCATCTTCATTCCTTGCTATATAACTTATAGGTCAGGTACAACAAGTAAAACTAAGGCTGCCACCACATTTAGGCAATTGAATAATGGTTAATAAAGGCTGGCACTATTGGAATGGATAAAGTTGGGAAAACTAATGTGAAACTGTCTATTTTAATTCCCATGTTCTCAAGGGCAGTTGGAAAGGCAGTAGGCTACATAAATTATATTAAATGTTGGTAGTCCTGAAGGCTCTATATATATAAATATTGAATGGGAATATGGGATATTCACAAAGAAGTAAGATTCCATGAACGAATAGAGTGCCGATGATAATCCATAACCAATACTACTCGGACAAATGAAAATGCAGCTTTACCATGGAAAATTCATCCACAAAAAGATTATGATAAAAAAATTTCATCAAAGGACTTCAAAGTTCTGTTTCAGAGTCAAATTTAGACAAAGATAGAGTTTATGCGCCATACCTGCCAGGTACAAATGTAAAAGCACCTTCGATGGACCCTGGAGATGATCCTAGAGGTGCACAACTCTCATAAACAAATTCTTCCTCACCTGGACGTAGCAGTGGAAACTGCAAATAAGCCAGAAAAGAAGATTAAACACTGACAACTCAAAGAAAAAAAATAGCTATCTCTAGTAATGTCCCAGTGCAGGAGCCTTGTGTACTAGGTAGAGCTTTATTTTTTAGTAATGTCCGAGATTGTAGAGAATATAGTTAGGTCAGAAGAAGGATTTTTTTTTCTTTGTTTGTCGCCAAACTTCTTTATCCAACCGTATCATTCATGCAGCTTGCTGATGAATAAAATTGAAATCTACAACTTGCAAGTTTACTTTGAGTTGGTATGCACCCACAGTGCTTTTGAGCAATTCAATATTATTTTTGTGAAGTCGTTAAAATCTTTCAGTCTTTACTTTGGATATATAGGCTTCTGGTTTTTGATGTCCGCTAAAATGAATCTCTTTGATTATCTTACCCTACAAGAGTAACCCCGTTAAGGAATTTGTTCTGTTTGATTGCGATCCTAGACTTGACCAAGATTTGGACTCCACTATACAACAATAACTAAACAAATCCTGCTTTAAGAGCACAATTTATTAAGAACTGTTTATCAACAAGAGGCAATAAAGAAAATATTCACTGGATATGCACATATGCCACATAACTTCTTCTTTTCGGTAGGGGGTTTTGGGTGTGTTGTAATGAGCATAAACTCAGGGTTCGTAATCTAAACAGCCACAGTTAGAACTCCATTGCAAAATTAACCCCATTGCAAAATTAACCAAATAAAGCAAAGGCATAATGAATTGCTCTTGCCAATTCATCCATCCCCAACTCAATTTTAATTCCACTTTGATAGAGTCTCGAATGACATTTAAATGACATCCAGTCATGATTCCTAAACAAACGGGAAACAAGGGCTGTCACCAGCACAAAGCTTAATCTAAAAATGAAGAACAAAAATTAGCAATCATGAGGATAATAACAAAATGCAGAAAAGCCAACCATTCCTATTACAGCTTCTCCATTGACATCAGATACCACAACATTATTGGCACGTATGATCCAATGTCTCCAACCCAGTTGGCAAGAGCTGAAGGACATTCCATTAATGATGCATCCCTCAGGCAGAAGGGACATGCGGATTGAATAAGAAAACCAAAACTTCTCAGATTCATGTTGCAAATCACTCAACTCTGGCACAAACACAGAGGAAGCACGGACCTGAAGTAAAGTATCACATCTCAATTTTCAAATAATACTGAAGATAACAGCAATAATAGTAGTAACACAAGCAACAACAGGTAACTGTCAGAAACAATTATAAAGGGCAATACCAGTGCACGAGACTCCCGCTGCTACAAGGTCTGAGAAGGGTTAAATGTATGCAATTTTACCCCCGCGAGCAGAGACAGTATTTCTGCTACTCAAACCCATGACTTCCAGTCTACAATGCTGTTGCGCCAAGGCCTACCCTATGGTAACAACTAATTTTTTATTTTTTTTATAAGTCCCCTTGGTAACAACTACAGTGATCATAATAAGTTACGAACTTACAAAATTAAAGGATCAGTCACTCCAAGTGCAAGAGAACTGTTCTATGTTACAGTATCTATATCTTTCCTAGAGAGCTCATGCACATTTCTATTCGAAAGAATTTGATAAGATTTCAGAAAATTGTACTCCCTCCGTCCCGTTTTAACAGTCCCTATTGGGAAAACTAACATTTTAAAGAGACAATCATTTAATCCTTTCACACTTGAGTTGAAAAGAATAAATTTACAAAACAAACGGTGTTTTTTGGAGCACCCAACACTTTACAAAACTGATTTTGGTTACTGCTGGTCCTGATCTAGTGTGGGTATTTCCCTCTTGCTAGGCGTGCCTTATGTATTTCATAGTTCAATATTAAAGATATTAATAAAAAAAATGCACTGGTCACCACACCTCACTGGCCCAACTTCAGAGACCACAGAATCAAGCTCCAATGAAGCTTTTTAATCCAAATACACAGCTGACATTCTCTTGGTGGCAGATTGGCATGAAAGTGTGTATATTGTGTTGAACAACCCAAAACAAAAAAAAGCCATAAATAAATAAGATAATGAAGTACAAAAGAAAAACACCTTAACACCTTTTTTCATCAGTAAAAAGACCTTAACACTTGGTTTTAACACACACCTCCCCCCCCAAAAAAAAAATAAAATAAAAATAAATAAATATATAGATATGTGAAGCTTGTACAGTTGGTTACCTTAACACCATTGGTTATTGCAGTTGAACAGAGGGGAAGTTCCTCAGGGAACAGACTGATGCTTCTGATTTTTCCTTCTTCACGGAGTTTAATGATGCCATTTTCTAAGCGACGTCCATGTTCTTCCAACCATAATAACATGGCATCCTGTTGCTGACTACCACCGGATTCATGCACTGATCTTATCAATGCATTTGGTACACAAGGAATCATTTCCCCAACATCTGTAAGATTTTGGGTGCCAACATAAAGTTGACCATTGGTACAGTTGAGAAAGAACATCTTGTCAAAGAAAGTGGAAGAAATTGCTACAACAATATACTTAGATCTGCTGTTAAATCCGAGCTGATGTATGATATCCTTTGTTTCTAGAATTACCTGACTTAAAGGCAACAAGAACACATTAACTTTGTGGTCATAAAAAGAGTAACCTCCTATGAGGCCCAAAGGACTACCAACCATGCTTCCAGTATAATTTGTATTCTTTAGTTCTTGACCATCACAAAACCGATAGAGAAGCCTTGTGGGAAGAGGCAATTTTACCTTCAAACAGTCCTCCAACTCCTTTATTTCATCCTCAGATGCACCCTTCCGCAGGGTAGCCACAGCCTCTGGGAAATTTACTGTCAACCAACTTTTAAGTCTACCCCAACACCTTTTTACTCGTCTAACCAGGGACCAAGGGTACATTCCAAAAGCCTCCCGCCATATTTGATAGGCTTCCTAGAAAGAGAGCATCATATTTAGTATGTCATCCATTTATTATAAAAAAGAAATGGGAAGAGTAGGCTGCCAAGTTATATTCATATAAAAAGCATCGATGTAAGTTGTAAGATGAAACCTTAAATAAAAATAAAAAGACATAACATGGATGAAGGGAAGCAAACATGCAGGGCTTATTATCAGATGGGAAGGCTAGGGCCACCAGGCTGGTGTTAGTTAGAAGCCAGCTGAGCTGGCTCCTAGAGACCTGACCCACACTCAGTTCATATCAGTGGCCCCACTAAATCTAACATATCCGTGTACAACTACAGGATGGACCAAGCTGTCAGGGCTGATTATGCTAAAAGTGTCGGTCTTTATCCTAGCTCACCGCCAATTCAGGGCAGATAACAGGTGGTCTTAATCAGGCATACCCAAATATGATAATTACTAATTAGACAGCTTGATATTTACAGTTTTGAAGAACATTTTTAATAAGCATTATAATTTGGAAGCAGTTAAGGAAGGTGAAAGGAGCTAACCCACCCTCACAATGGATGCTAGTTCTTTATCCACGAAGAAACATTCAAAAGAAATAACACAGTGAACTTGTAAAGCATTGCAATAGGAATGGTGCAAGACAGACATGCAAAAGATGGGGTGTATTCCATGGGTAGTAGGGCTGATTTCAACATGGTCAGATTCCCATCCAAAAGAAGGGGTGGTAGGAGGGTGACAAGATGTATGCAGGACTTTTCAGATTTTAATAATTCTAATAATTTGGTTGATTTGCTGCTGGAAGGAAGGATGCTTGCTTGGGTGAGTGATAGGAGTAATCCGGCCATGTCTCGGCTGGACCATTTTCTTGTATCCATACATTGGGAGGAACACTTTTCCAGCTCTTCTCAAATCTATGTTCCTAAGCCAAATTATGATCATCTTCCCTTTGTATTATACTGTGGTGCTGTAAAATGGGAGAAGAGCCCCTTCAGATTTGAGAATGTGTGTGTGGGAATCCCGAATGATTTGAAGGGAATTTGGAGGAGTTTATGGCAGAAGATTGAGGCCGATATTTGGGCTGATTATTTGGGTTGACCTTTTTTTGTTTCCATTTTTGGTTCTCTTTGTACTTGTTAAATAGGGACCCTAATATGTAAATTAGATACAACTTGAATATACAAAATCATTATTTTTCATTCTCTACATGGTATCAAAGCTAGGGTTACTCGGAAACCCTAGCAATTCATGGCTGCCCAAAAGGGAGACAGTCATGAATCCAGTCAGTCGACAACCCAGGAAGGAGAGTCGGAGCTTACCTCTTCCATGGGCTCTGCTGGTATGTTCGAGACTTCTTCACTCCATCTTGCTGTAGAAAAACTCAATGGCAAGAATTATCGGGAGTGGACGCAGTCCATCAAACTCATTATCGACGGTAAAGGAAAGCTTGGCCTTCTCATTGGCAAAACTCGTCAACCACCTACCACCGACGTCGCTACTTCCCAGAAATGGCGGTCCGAGAATTCCTTAATAACCTCGTATCTGATTAACTCCATGAAGCCAACCATCGGAAAAACTTATATGTTCCTCCCGTCGGCAAAGGATGTGCAAGACGCCGTGCGAGAGACATATTCTGATGCTGAAGATGCATCTCAAATCTTTGAACTGAAAATGAGGTTGTGGCAGATGAAGCAAGGAGATCGAGAAGTTACAGAGTTTTACACAGAGATGGTGAGATTGTGGCAGGAACTCGACCTGAGCCAAGGTGAAGAATGGGAATGCACAGGTGACAGTGTTCGATTCAAGAAGAAGATGGAAGCTGAGAGGGTATTCGAATTTCTGGCAGGGCTGAATCGCGAGCTCGACGACGTGCGAAGTAGGATTCTGGGTCAACGACCGCTGCCTTCCGTCCGAGAAGTGTTTGCCGAGGTACGACGAGAAGAACAGAGGAGGAAGGTGATGTTGAAGGAGAAAGCAAAGTCAGGAGTCGATGCCTCTGCTCTTGCCAGTCGCGGGATGAAGTCTCACGGGATGTCTTCTCTCACAGGATCAGGTCCGAAACAAAATGCTGCACCTGGGATGGCTTCTCTCACAGGATCAGCCCTTATAACCCGTGGGCCTTCCACTGGATCCGGCCCAAGACAAAATAAAAGGCCATTTTGTGACCATTACAAAAAATTGGGCCATTCAAAAGATACTTGTTGGGCCTTACATGGCAAGCCTGCTGACTGGAAGCTCAGACAGCCCAACAAATCCCACGGGTACCAGGCCTCCGCTGAACAGCAGATGAAAACAGGCACTCCAGTCCATCACACTCAGTCAACTGTTATTGGGGGTTTTAACCCCAAGCAACTTGAGCAGTTATATGCTCTTTTTTCGACCTTTCAAGCCTCGAGTTCGTTTTCTACTTCACTGCCATCGGGTTCCTTAGCCCACAAAGGTACTTTTTTGACTGCTCTTAATACCACTTTGCGCCTTACTCCCTGGCTTATTGACTCCAGTGCATCCGACCATATGACTGGTGCCCATCATTTATTTTCTACATATTCACCTTGTGCCGGTAACTTGAAAGTAAAAATTGCAGATGGTACTTTATCCCCAGTAGTTGGCAAGGGAAGTATCCGTATCTCTGAATTTATTACTTTAGAGTCTGTTCTTCATGTTCCTAATCTCTCTTGCAATCTGTTATCCGTTAGTCAGCTAACCAAACAATGTTATTGCTCAGCTATTTTTTTGTCTTCCCATTGTGTTTTTCAGGACCTATCATCGGGGAAGACGATTGGCAGTGCTAAGGAGTACAAGGGGCTCTATTACTTTGATGACGCTCGCTTGAGTAAACAGTGTTCTCCTCCTATTTGTAATTCGGCATCTAGTTCTAGGGATAGTGATATTTTGTTATGGCATAAACGAATGGGCCATCCTAGTTTTCAATACTTAAAACATGTGTTTCCGTCGCTTTGTTCGAATAAAAGTTCCTTGGATTTACAATGTGAAGTTTGTGAACTTGCAAAACATAATCGCACTACTTTTTCTAAATCCCCTTATAAACCATCATTGCCTTTTACCCTGATTCACAGTAATCTTTGGGGGCCTTCACGGGTTCCCAATAGGACTCACAAAAAATGGTTTATTACATTTATTGATGACCATTCTCATCTCTGTTGGGTATTTCTACTAAACGATAGATCTGAGGTTAGTTCGGTATTCATGAACTTCTACAATATGATTTACACTCAATTTCACACAAAAAACCAAATTCTTCATACTGATAATGGCACTAAGTGCTTCAAATCTTCTTTAAGTCCCTATTTTCAAAAAAAAGGTATTATTCACCAAAGTTTTTGTGTTCACACCCCCCAACAAAATGGGGTTGCTAAACGGAAAAAATGACATATTCTTGAGGTAGCTCGTGCCCTATTGTTCACCTCTCACATGAAACACAGCCTTTGGGGAGATGCCGTTCTGACCGCTACATTCCTCGTCAATCGAATGCCTAGTCGGGTTCTCTCATTTGCAACCCCTCTCCAAGAATTCCAGGAGTTCTTCCCTCATTCTTGACTTAGTTCATCCCTCCCACTTCGTGTTTTCGGGTCTACAGTGTTTGTCCATGTTCATGCTCCCCAACGTACTAAGTTGGATCCTAGAGCCCTCAAATGTGTCTTCATTGGCTACTCTCCCACTCAGAAGGGTTACAAATGCTATGACCCTTTCTCACAGAAGGTATATGTTAGCCTGGATGTCACCTTTTTTGAGCATACCCCCTACTACTCGCTTCAGGGGGAGTCCTTGAGAGAAGCTCGACCCTCAGATACAGACTTTGACTTTGATGTTGCGATCTTTGAATCTACCCCATACAGTACACCATCCCCTTCTTTATCCAACACAGAAGGAATCTTGACCTCAGGGGGAGATGTGGAAAAACAAACAGACAGGGAGATACTTGTCTACTCAAGGAGACCTAAGTCAAAGCTCGATGAGACTCTCGCATCCGAAGCACCAAAAGCATCAGACCTGGTGATAGCTCCAACTACTCATGAGCCAAAATCCAGTCCTGACCAGGTAAAAAATCTTGATGACTTACCCATTGCTCTTAGAAAACAACCTCGTTCATGTACTTTCCATCCTATCTCAAAATTTGTATCTTACAATTCTCTTTCTGCCAAATGTCGTGCTTTTACGTCTAACTTTGACAAAATCCAGATTCCCAAGAATATTCAAGAAGCTTTGGAAATTCCAGAATGGAGAAAAAAAGTGATGGAAGAAATAAGGGCATTGAAAAAAAATGGAACTTGGGAGGTGATGACTTTGCCAAGGGGGAAGAAACCAGTGGAATGTAAGTGGGTGTTCACGGTAAAGTACAAGGCGGATGGTATAACAGAACGGTACAAAGCCCGCCTAGTTACAAAGGGGTTCACTCAGGCATACGGTATTGACTACACCGAGACATTTGCGCCAATAGCAAAGCTAAATACTATACGGGTTCTCTTGTCCTTGACAGCAAATCTGAACTGGCCACTTCACCAATTTGACATCAAAAATGCTTTTCTGAATGGCGAACTGGAGGAAGAAGTGTTCATGATGCTACCACCAAGATTCTACAAGGAAGGGGAAGAAACCAGAGTATGTAAATTGAAGAAATCCCTATATGGACTCAAACAATCACCAAGGGCGTGGTTTGATAGATTTGCGAAGATGATGAAGAATCAAGGATATCAACAGGGACAGTCAGATCACACGATGTTCTTCAAACAGTCTAATGATGGAAGGAGGACTATCCTGATCGTGTACGTCGACGACATTGTTCTCACTGGAGACAACATAGGAGAGTTGGAAAGATTGAAGAAAGTCTTAGCCACAGAGTTTGAGGTGCAAGACCTAGGTCAAATGAGATATTTTTTGGGAATGGAAGTTACCAGATCAAGGAAGGGAATTAGTGTCTCCCAGAGAAAGTATGTTCTTGACCTTTTGACTGAGACTGGTATGCTTGGTTGCAAGCCAAGCGATACTTCAATTGAGACAGGAAAAAGAACAGAAGACATTGGAAAGCCTGTGGATAGAGAAAGATATCAGAGACTAGTAGGTAGATTGATCTACCTATCTCACACTAGACCTGACATTGCTTTCGCTGTAAGTGTGGTTAGTCAGCACATGCATTCACCAAAGGAGGGTCACCTAGAAACGGTATATAAAATTCTCAGATATCTAAAAAGCTCTCCAGGGCGAGGTCTATTCTTTAAGAAAGGAGACAATAAGAAGATAGAGATCTATACAGATGCAAATTGGGCAGGATCAGCAGAAGATAAAAGGTCTACTACCGGCTACTGTACCTATGTTTGGGGAAATCTAGTAACATGGAGAAGTAAGAAGCAGAGTGTGGTAACCAGAAGTAGTGCTGAAGCTGAATTCAGAGCTGTTGCACAAGGGATGTGTGAAGGGCTTTGGTTACAAAAGCTTTTGGAGGAACTCCATATCACAGTAGAGCTCCCTATCAAACTCTACTGTGACAACAAAGCCGCTATCAGCATTTCTCATAATCCTGTTTAGTACGACAGGACTAAACACATTGAAGTTGATAGGCATTTTATAAAGGAGAAGATTGAGTAAGGGATAGTCTACATGACCTATATCCTTACAAAAGAACAATTAGCAGATATATTCACTAAGGGATTATAGAGGTCCAGCTTTGAAGAGCTTATCTGCAAGTTGGATATGATCAACATCCATGATCCAACTTGAGAGGGAGTGTGGAAATCCCGAATGATTTGAAGGGAATTTGGACGAGTTTATGGCAGAAGATTGAGGCCGATATTTGGGCTGATTATTTGGGTTGACCTTTTTTTGTTTCCATTTTTGGTTCTCTTTGTACATGTTAAATAGGGACCCTAATATGTAAATTAGATACAACTTGAATATACAAAATCATTATTTTTCATTCTCTACAATGTGGCTGCATTTTCCTCGGTTCATAGATAAGATTGCTGAATGGTGGAGAGGTGTTGTACAACATCAGTGGTTCTCCAAGTTATATTCTGGCCAGAATGTTAAAATTATTGAAGTTGGACTTGAGGAAGTGGAAGCAGGAGTTTGGAAATGTGCTGGTTAGGAAAGATAAAATTTTGTAGAAGATTCAGAATTTGGATAACAAAGAGCAATCAGACACTCTGTTGGAGGAGGATAGAGCCTGCAGGGATCGGCTGAAAGAGGAAGTTAAGTTGGGTCTTGAGAAATTTAATGGAGGTAGAAATGTAGAGTTTTGTGGTTGAAGGAGCACAACAAAAACACAAAAAAAAAAAATCATAAGGTTGCAACAGCTCATAAAAGAAGGAATAACATTGGCTCAGTTAAGATCAGGGATAAGGTGCTATCGGATATAGAGAAGGATAGGAAAGGAGTGTCGGATTTCTCCAAAATCTTGTATAGTGAAACAAGTGAGTCGAGACCTGATCTTGAGAACCTGGCCTTCAGCTCTATTTTGGAAGAGGAGGCTGCTGCCCTAAAAGTTGCCGGCTTTGAAGTCTTGCGATGGAGATAAAGCCCTAGGTTCAGATGAATTATCAATGAATTTTTACAGACATTGATGGAGGATGGTTAGGAACAATGTTATGGTATTTTTTTCCTCATTTCCATAGGCATGGTTCTTTTCAAAGAAGCTTAAATGATTCATTTATAAATTTGATTCCCAAGAAGGAAGGGGAGAAGAACATAACAGATTTTAAACCAATTAATTTGGTGGGAAGTATGTACAAGTTATTGGCAAAGGTTCTTTCTTTGAAGCTTAGGAAAATGACGAGAAGTATTAGTTCTAGTAATCATAATGCCTTCGTGAGAGGTTCGTGATAGTAGTATGTCCTAAAAGTTAATAGTTGGAAAAAGTATTTTAGGGATATGTTTAAAACAGTCTAATTTCTATAAATAATATGCTAGTTCATAGATTAAAGTTGAGAAGATATATTTTTAAAGAGTTATGAATTGCAAAACTTATACTTATCTGTACTTTACTCTTAAATATGTTCTTATTCATTGGATTACTAATTGGCATTGTTAATTTAGATAGACCAACAAATGTTATGTTTAATTTAGAAAGTCGTAACTAGTCTCAAAATCACTAAGTATAGAGATACTTAAACAGAAATGTGGGTGCTTGTTAAAGAACAAGTATACTAAACATAACCAATTGTTAAGAACATCCATATTTTACTTCAATCTAACACATCATGGTTGTCTTGTATCTAAGTTATTATGCTTTAATAATATACGATATTTATGTTTCTCTCATGGGACGTAAACAAATGTATTGTTGAGTATGGTGGATTACATATAGAGACATGTGAATATACAACGAGGAATCGTCACTCTCAGGTAAAGAGAGAGTCCTACGTGATCTTTATTGATATAACCCCGGAAGGGATCCGTCACTCTCAAGAAATTTAGGTCAAAATCATTCACGCGCATATAAAGAGTTGCAATTATAAGAGTCCTCTATTTAGTTAGAAAACTGATGAAAATAGATAATAGATAATATATTAAAAACAAATAAAAAATTGAAAATGATAATGATAATGATTTTTCAGAAACCAAAAGAATCTTGTTTCTCGGGATGAGTGAAAACGATAATTATAAGATTCCTCAACTAAGTCAAAATAATGGTCAGATGAGTGGAAATTCTTGTTTCTCGGGTCCCAAACAATGAAAATAAACGATTCAAATTTTCAATTTATTTGCTTTTTCCTCGTTTCTCAGTAACTAATTGAGCAGATCCGAGATGAATCAAGCATCAAATAACTGTAGAGATCGAAACTATATATTCAAATATGTGTGTGATTGTGTATATATAAACACACATACCTTAAAAGAAGAGGTAGGGTTCCCGAGAGGGTCTTCAGGGGATGAAAGGTCGAGGTCCTCGAAACAGAATTTGGACCAAATAGACTCGTCGGACGCCGAAACCCTAAACCTCTTGCTCACACAGGCCATAGCCGCTGTGTCTGTGGGGTCCAACTTTGATAGAATGACGTGAATAGCCAAACCGCCCACATCCTCCAAACCCATTTCTATCTCTCTCTAAAACTCTCTTCTCTCTGGTCGGGAAAGAAGTGGTAGTAAAGATAGCCTCGGCCTAGCTCACGTCTGTGACTGGAGTTAGAGACGATGATAAACTCGAACGACATGGAATTTGTGATCGAGTGTGCTCAAACTTATATGAGCTCTGGAAAATGTCAAATTTTGATTGGACACGATTACACATTGCCCTGGTAGAACGTGCTCCCGTAAGTGTGTTTGACTACGTTTTCTGTATAGACGCTAAAAGAATTACGAGAGCTGACACTGATATCATGTGCTCTCACCTCTCTCTCTCTCTCTCTCTCAAACCGAGCTTGTGCACAACGCTTTGAGGTTTACATCTGCGCTTGAATGGATTGTGACCCATCATAATATTCTTCGAGTACCTTAGGATATAGTGCATATCACAAAGTGTAATTAAAACTATACAAAAGCATATTGTATATTGGATTAATCAAAAAATATTTTATTAAGCTGAGACCATATTTTTTTAACTAATTTTGACCAGTTTAAATAAGATTTTAATGTGGTGGGAGACTCGTAAAATTTGTTTGAAATTTTTGGAAAAAAAAGAAAATTTAAAATTAGAGAAATATAGAGAAAAAAATTGTTCATCTTTTATCTTCAAAAAAAAAAAAAAAAACAGATTACTCAAACATATTATTGTATAAAGTTATTAACAAAAAATCTAGACATTAAGTAACTTTTAAAACAAACCCAAAGAAATCTAAATAAACAGAATATGTTTATGGATTATAACACCAGGTTATAACCTCTACTCATCAATATATCAACAAGAAAATTTGTGTTATTATTGTGACTTGTAAGACACATAGTCACGGAGTTAGAATTTAAAAAGTAATTTTTTTACTTACAAAAATAAGATTATGACATCTACTTAATCTCATAATGACAAAAAGTCTTGTGTACTATAAATAAGCTTACAGTAGGATCCGCAATATCGCACTTAAAAATGCCCGTTAACCCACAAGGCGCAAGGTTGTAAAACCCCCACCCCACCACTCCTTTATAGAATTAGCTTTCTGAGGGTGATTTATAGTCAGATATTACAGAAAAATTATGAAGAAATTGATGGTCATGTTTACTTTGTTTAAAAATCCATTTAAGCGAGCTCTACAAATTTTGTAACCTAGTATATCTTGTAAGCCCGTCAATAAGACTAGTCATATCTGAACCCGCTAAGGTTAATAGATCCAGACTTATTTAATGTCATTTCGTATAGACCCAGATCCAAAACTATTCGGAGCCAAGTCTTGACTTGAATATCTGACCAATTTTTTTGTTTTTGGTTTTTTGCACTTCAGCTTGCTTTACATTAATAAGGTGGGTCCTTAAGAAATGCATCTTCAACTTTTTTATTTTTTATTCTTTTTGAAAGTGATAAAGGAAAAAGAAAGAAACATTCAGCTGGTCCAAACCCATTTGGATCCGGGTTGACCCGAAAATCTGACCATTTAGTTTTTCTTTTAGGGCCATTAGACTGGTTCGCTAAAGATGAAGTGGGTCCTTAAGATCAATTCTTTAGTTTATTTTATTTTTTATTCCAAAAAGAAACTCCAGTGCAATACCATAAATAAAAAAATAAAAAAAATCAAGGCAACCCTGTTTCCCTCCTAACCTTACAGTTGATATAAAAAGAAGAAATTCCAATACCCATCAAAAAAATATTCAAGGCTACCACTTGCGACCCTCCTAATCCTAAGAATAAAATTCATAGCCACATCGTCTATAAATTCTTTTAATCAAATACATTATAAATCAACAAAACACATAGAGTGAATCCACAAATAGCACTGTAATGTTAGTGAGAATTTTGCTGGAGGCGTCTCAAATGCTTTAAGAGAAGGAAACCTGCAAAATAAATATCCAATCATTAAAATAAACTCTCAAAGCATCAGAATTGAAGACAAAAACAGAAGGAAAGGAAACCTATATATCTCCAGTTAAAGTCAACATTTTAATCAAATTCAAAAGATGGGTTTTTGCTTAACACTCTTTTCCATTTAATTTAACCATGAAAGCAACCAAACACAAGAATCATAGCAGCGAAACAAAACAAACCCATTTCATATATCCAACACAACACACTCCTATTTTCATCTTGCTTAATGATGCAAGTACCCAAAAACAACACCAGGGTTATGGTAAATTAAGATAAACATTACCTTCTCTTCCTTTGGCCAAATGAGTGAATAGTTATTGCCATAATAGCTTTGGTTTGAAGGGGGCTCTATCTGAAATTTATTTCAAATGATGATGAAATCTCTGATGATAAATTCACCTGCAACTTCCGTACATCAAAATTCTTCATCAATTCAACTTTAAAAAAAAATACAAAAACCCCAAATTATAAAAAAAAAATCATTTAAAATATTAATTAAAAAAACATGCAATCTGCTAACCATAGATGTAGAAGGAGGTGGCTGAACTTGTCATGCAAAGTCATCCTTGCTCAACAACTTGCAGCTATGTATGTGATTACACGAGCATACTTGAATGAAATGACCAATTGTAGTGGGCAAAAATGGCAGTTCCATATATATATATATATACAAGTACAAACACAACTAGAGTTTCTTAGTAAAAGTAATTTTAAATTGTTATGAAGAGTCATCTTACCAGTGCTGTAAAACATATATTAACAGCATAAACAAATGCAAAGTCAAGAACAAGGACAATTTTAACGAAGTACAATCGGCCATCTTATAATTAATATTCAATAAATTAATAATCTCTAATAATTAATAATTTTTTAAGGAACTAGGTTCTATGGTAGATACTTATTAATTCTATTACTTAATAATTAATATTTTTTTCAGAAATTTTTTTATAATATTAATTATTAGAGAAACAAAATAGTCATATATGTATTTCAATATATCCCGTGTATGACATGTTTTAGTAATCATATTTATTAATTTAACATAATTGAAGTCAAGAGTATTGTAAGAAAGAAAAAGAATGACATTAGGAAACATAATTTATTTATTTGAAAATGACATTAGAAGTTTTTTATTTTTTAAGTCGAGCATTTATGTATTTTTTATGAAAAATCAAATATCATTGAAAAGTTACATATAAGATCTTATTTCTGTAGCGAAAATCATTTACATGTAAAAAATATTTTTTGGTCAATGAAAGTATGAGAAAACTTAATAATTAATAATTAATAAATTTTTAATCTCCCATATCTATTAATTATAAGAGAGTTAACTGTATATGCAAGTAGAGATAAAGTGCAATACAGCAGAAATATTCTTACCTTTATGACTTTGCCACCACATAATTTATAGAAGGTTCAAAACTGACCGGTGTTTTCTTTGTGATGTAATTAGGAATCTGATCCAGAGAGTAACCAACTGATAATTTGGCAGCCACCTTTGCTATAGGGTAACCCGTAGTCTTTGACGCCAGAGCTGAGGACCTTGAAAGTCTAGGGTTCATCTCAACTGCCCATATGACCATGAAACCCGTAGTCAATGTTTTATTCAAAAACAGAATTAATTTTTAAAAACATAACCAAATGCCCATATGACCTTTAAAAAAATACAAATAAAAGAAGCAGGTGCCAATCGAATGAATCATATCCTGAATCCTTGATCAAAAATCCTAGTCAAACTAGTGAGGATCTGTTGTTACCTGAAAACATCAAACACCAAAGCCCAGCAGAGTAACAATTATATACATCTCAGAGAAGCCTAATCTAATCTATCCAGTGTAAAACAACCAATAGTAATAATGTTACAAGCTGATTACAATACGTCACCTATTGAATCCTTCACCTCCTAATAGAAACCTTCATAAATGAAATAAGAAGAAAAAAAAGCAAAAAAAAAATCTAAAATTTTTGAATATAGAAACCCTCATAAATTGAAATTCAAAATCCATCAATTAACTCAACCCAAAATTACTCGACTACTGAATGAATCCCTTATCCTCTGTCTACATTAGATCTACAGAAAAAAATAATAACCAATTAACAGAAGCAGATCCATACGAAAAAAACACGTTATAGCTAACTAATCACACTATTTCAGAATTCACCATAATAGGAAACACAAAATCAAACACATATATTGGGTGTGTTTATTTCTGTAGTAAAGAGGAGACTCCAAAATCTTATGTTTCTGAACTGGGCAGATTTAGGGACCTGAACTTTGGAGAGGTTAAGTTGGGTCTTCAACCTCAATGAAAGGAAGCCAGAAACTAAAGCTGGGATTATTTATATATGGTGAAAACTGCCCGTTAACCCACCAGGTTGAAAACCCCCCAACCCACATTTATATCCCTCCACAATACAGAAAGAAAGGCATTCCTTCCTTTTGGAGAACCACCATTTCTGGAAGACAAATTAGTGCATTGAATTATACTACACGCTCATTCCCTAAGCCTTCAAAATAAAGATGAAAAATCTATAAAGCAGGCAGCAGCCGCAGCAGAGAGTTATTGAGTCATGCGATGCAAAGTGATATATATTAAATCTGAAACTTCACCAGATGGTAAATCACCAGAAATAGCCAAAACAGGAATTAAAAATAAAAAAATAAAAAAAAAAAAAAAAAACAAAATATCAAGTTTTCATATAGTTTGCACATCAAAAATTTTTATGACGTGCCAGGTGAAAATGTTTAGTAGGACGTGCAATTACTAACCTTTAGTTGGCACATAATTTGATCATTCCTTCAACAGTCAATTACAGTTGCATTTTGCTAAGAAAGAATTTAACTTATGAGCCAGCTTTGACACTTGTTAACTCCTTTATAGAATTAGCTTTCTGAGTGTGATTTATAGTCAGATATTGGACACGGGGTTACAGAAAAATTATAAAGAAATTGATGGGCATGTTTATTTATGTTTACTTTGTTTAAAAAGCCACTTAAGTGAACTCTACAAATTTTGTAACTTAGTATATCAGGTTCCATCAAATGCTAGCAAAATGAGCAATGAGAAAGAAAAAAAAAATTGTTCTTTGGAGTTTAAAAGGGAAGGGGCAAACTACTATCTCTTTTTTGGGATAAGGAGGGACACACCACTACTTAAAAATATAGAAAAATTTCTCAGCAAATGAATGGTTTAAATTGGTCAGTTCACAATTCAAATGGTTTGAACTTTGAAGACAACAAAAAAAGATTCAAGCCAGTGACCAAAATATATTTTACTTTCATTTTGTTATGCCTATTCCACTAACATTCTCTGAAGTCTGAAGCAGTATTCATGACGGCATAGATGGTTCTAAATAGCCATGGCAAAATCCCAGAGGAGGAAAGAACTTGTGACCCTGCAGTAACGAGATTGCTGTACGAGGCACGATGACAAGTTTTTTTTTTTTTTTCAAAATTTATGTGAGACCACAAAGCTCATTAATTTAATACAATTACTTTTGACCAAAAACAGAAAGGTGCCCCAGTCCAAGCATTTCCTGGAAATATTTGCAGAAAGAAACATTTAACAATTTTTTACTTCAATTCGTACACTAACTATATAGACTGAGCCAATTTTCCAATAAAATATAGCTAGATGGGCAAGCTCAATAGGCCAGTGACTGCAAAGAAGTTGAAAAACTAAACAAAATACAAGCATTTAGTTTATGAGCTTGACTGGGTAGTACTAGTCTACTAGAAGATGGTAAAACAAGCAGGGATAAACCATTTAGAAGTGAAAGACTCCAGATCAATATTGTGTGTAAGAAGGCATTATCCATTGTCTATATTGGAACTTCCAAATTAAAGAATGATTGCAATTGATTGAGCGCATTTTTTTTAATACAAAATAGTAACCACGCCTGCTAAGTGTTCAAATAAAGCATTTTTCTTTTACTTGGGAGTTCTCATTTTTACCACTATGAGGATGATTTGGATGGATCACCACCATATACCTCGTAAGTCCCTTGATCAAACGGATGGTGTCAATCAGCCATGTTGTAGTTGCCGGTGCAAGATTCCCTAGGCAAGGTGTAAATATACCTTTCAGTGGATCTAGTTTTTGTTTTTACTCTTCCTGATAAGTAATGGATTTAAAAAAAAATATTTAACTTTTCATTGACAGTTAATCTTGTTAGACATTGATCTTACTAATTCATTATGAGTATTATT
Organism: Nyssa sinensis; assembly: GCA_008638375.1. Taxonomy (NCBI): domain Eukaryota; kingdom Viridiplantae; phylum Streptophyta; class Magnoliopsida; order Cornales; family Nyssaceae; genus Nyssa; species Nyssa sinensis. Next base: position 911,801 of record CM018045.1, on the reverse strand, counting down.
ATTTATTACCGAGTTTGGGACAGGTTCAAGAGCTCTTCTGTTGAAACACCTTCAATTGCAATTATCTACAGGAATAAATTCTCAAAGCTCAAACATTGAATTTTTGAGGAAAGTTTTTTTGTTAAAAGAAAATCTTAGAAAACACAAGTTACATATTTTTGTTAGTCAGTAATAAGTTGTATTATAAACAAGGCTCCTAAGAAGTACGAACTTATTACAAAAAAAAAAAAGGGACTGGCTACAAAAAATTAAGGCCTAAAATCCCCCCAAAATCTATCAATCTATATAAATGTGCAGGAAATTCTTCCCTGATCCAAAAAAAGAGAGTTTGTATAAAATTATCTTCAAAACACAAGCTACAACTCATAGTTACAACTTGAAAAGGTTTACGGAAGGCTCCCCTAAAGTTAGGTAATAGATAAGCAAATAAATGACAAGAAGACAAAGCTCCGAAGTCCATAAAGAATGAGCTACATGACACTATATGAGGATGACTATTCTAGTAACAGTAGCAACAGATATAAATAAACGTGAGCATTAAAACTTCTGAAGGGCATACACAAGCAAAAAAACATTACTGAGAATAAAATATAAGATAAACTATTACAAAAATATCAAAAATCAGAAAAACTATCATAGGCATTGCAAAATGAGCTATATAACAGTAACTTAACAGTGACTAATCAACACAACTGCAGGAAAAAAAAGTTGCAAAAAACGGACATTATTGACACCAGTTATGGTTAGGCTTCAACAATAAAGACAATTGACATTACCTAAAATACAAACATACCCCATATATTTCATTGAAATGACATCAACAAACAAAAATAAGGAGGAAAAAAAAAAAGGATCGGCGAAGTGTCCAGACTGACAAACTTTAACACCAGTATCAGTTGCAATGGTGAATTGTAGTAGCGAAATGCAAAAGTCTGAACAATCTACAATTTCCACGAAAACTAATGATGGATAATTAACTAAGATAACAAACAATTTTGCAGAACTACTGGCTCCAGAAACATTCTGCAACTGCTGATCAACCAATTTGTTCAATCTTAATAACAATCAACTTCACTATAAACAATTTTACGCATGCTTTTACTAGATAAAGCTTCAATCATCACTGATTAAAGCCCTTGTCAAAAATGTTACCAAGAAAGGTTCCATCAATAGCAACATGTAACTGGCATTAAGCTCTTCAAAAGTTCCATTTTCACAATAAGGGTCAATCCAGGTATATATCTCAGTCCATAAAACATCTCATAACAAAACTCTAATCTTGCAACAAACATCCATGGGTTTCATCAAAAAGAGGCCTTATAGTGCTAACTCTCTGTAAAGCCAGGCCTTACCAAACCAATAACCATATAAATAACAATTAATCCACAATATTTACATCCAATCAAAGAACATAAATTTAATCCACTAAGTGGGGCAACAAGGGGTAATCAAGCCTCATCATAGCAAATACAACAGCACTAAATAATAAAGAGACAACTTCTGCCAATGATTTCTTCTTACATATTTGCCTAAAAAAGATTGCCTTCAATAAAAAAATTTTATCAGTAAAAGTATTCTATTAACAAGGTGCTCGAGGAGGGCAAACCCATCTACAGAAAAGGGACCGGCTACAACTATTATTAAAGCCTAAAATCCCACAAAAAATTTAAAGCCAACAATACAGAGATACATCCTAAATATCCTCCAACATAAAATATTACCATCCACCAAATGGGCAGAGAGAATGAGCAACAAATGACTGCTACTTTCTATCCAAGATACTAGATTCGAAAGCAATTAAAGGGTAAAGGAATTTCATCCAAAACAAAATGTGAAGAAACATGAATTGTGTAGCCTATGTCATTATATAGCATGATTATCTAATCCAAGCAGCCCACCTAAAGCACAGGACTTAAACAACTCAGATTTGTGCTTACCAAAAACTGGTAACACGGGTGAGGGACTAACCAAAACAATCAAATCAATATCCTGTCAAAAAATGTTCTCAATGGAAACCGATTTATATTGCATCGGCAACTGATTAATCTAGTGCATCTAAAGCGTATAATCAAACTTAAAAATCAGAGAGAGAGAGAGAGAGAGAGTAAAACGGAAGGAAAAGAGGTGCACATGAGGAAAATAGAAATTTGAAAGAGTGGGTGCAGGGGGCAACCTACCTAAGTTCCAAACGGAAAGAATTTTCCAAGTGATATCTGTATAATCTCCAATGACAAAGGGAACAAATATAATAAAGACTGCACGATTTCAAGCTCCATTGCCCAAACTAGAACACTGATAAATTCAGGAATAAATTCAACGAGTTAGTTCAGAATCTGGAATCATTAATGATGATATCATCAATGATTCAAACACAGCTAAAGAATGGACTTCACATATCGAATTAAGATGCCTGCTAAAGACACAAGGATGAACTGCTCCATAACTATTTTGAATAATTCTGGAAAGTAATCAAGGAATCAATTACAATTTTTGGAGTTTCAGGAGTCACTCTGGCATTATTCAAATATATAGAATAGATGCAACTTCCATCAGTTTGATATATTGAGCCAAATTTGTGGGAAAAAAAATTAATAATTATAATTTCACTCCTCAAAAATAAATTAAAAAACTGAAGGGACAATATTTTCAAAAAACATTATCAAACATTTAGAAGTAATTTTCCTATTGTATCATTGATAAACATGTATCTCTTAAGAGTTAAATATGCAACCATGAAATGAAAGGAAGGGAATTTTTTTTTAAAAGATTTGTATTCATCCTGAGTGGGTCTTTGGGCAAGGGCTCAAGTTCCAACTTGAAAGCACCAACTTCAAAAAATTTGGAGGGATGCCCCCAAGCATAATCATAAGTGATTGGATTACCTTCTCAAGAATGCTACTATTTTCACTACTTTTATGGCTTCACTTATGAAAATAATTCAACTTTTGTAGTCATTCTCCTGGGAGTCCGAGTAAGAACGAGGCATTTTCAGAGGTGCTTCTGGAATTTCAAATCTTGAGTTTTGTAAGTTGACTAGCATCAGATTCACTATTAAGGCAGAGATTTCGCAACTTTGGATTTTGGAAGGCCTCAAGGTACCTTTGGATATGAAACTTCATCATTTCTTTTTTGATAAGTAATTCGAAAATTGAATTAAAACGCCCAAGGAGGACGCACCACCGTACAAAGAGTGTACACTTAAGAGCTCAAGGACCCCCAAAAATCAACAAAAGACCCTAAAGAGTAAGAGGAGTTCTTATTGGCCCACAAAAACAAAAGACGCAACAAGACATCCTTCAAAACAAACGGGGGCTTTTCACACCCCTCAAAAGCCCAATTGTTCCTTTAGTGCCATAAACACCACACCACACAATGGAAGACCATTCGCCAAATTCCTTTAATGTCCTTCCTAACCTGCAAACCTTCCCACACGCGACAACATCAACCAACCTAGCCGGCATTACCCAGGAAAATCCAAAAACGGCCATAACCAAATTCCACAGATCCCCCGCTACCGAGCAATGAATCAGCAGATTCCGGCTGTCTTTTGCACATAGAGCATCTACTAGCTAGCTAGAAACCCCTTTTTTTGAGATTATCATACGTCAAAATAACTCCCCAAGAAGTCACCCAAACAAAAAATGCGACCTTTGGGGGAGCTCCATTATACCACACTTTCTTCCAAGGAAAATGCCCTCCTCTTCATCATTTCTTAAAGAGGAGGATTCCAATATTGCTGTTAGTTGGGGAAAAGGGCATTCATGGGCATGTGGCCGAATAACCAATTGATGAGAAGATTGCTGATCCATCCATTGTTTATAGAAAGAGATTAAATGGATTTTCTGGTCCACCAAGATCAAGGAAATGCTTTGGAGCTTTGGCTAAATCGGACGCTTCTTCGATCGCTCTAGTTCGTAGCCAATTTGGGCAGTGGTTAATGGTAAGTTTTCTTAATGGAGGAGTCATGTTTGGTGTATGGCATTTTCTTTTCAAGAGTAAAGGATTTATCATCCTTCCATTTGGTCCTTTAATTTTTTTATTCCAAAGTATTGCACCTTTGTGGAATCACTTAGGTAGTTTGATAGTGTGCAAGAGCTTTAAACCCCTCCTCCCCCCCACCCAAAACAGCACAAAAAAAAAAAAAGGAAGAAAAAAATATTTGTATAACTACTAAATATAGAAGAAATCCCTAACTACGGAATGTAAATTTGGTCTAATGCCATTAATGTTACTACCATAAATTCTAGAATCTAAACAATTTAACATAAATAAAAAAGTTTTGCCATAAATATAGTACAATCAAAATATTAACATTAGCATATGCTATAAACTCGGAACACAAGCCAATATCTAACATTAGTCCCACCAATGTAAGGTACTGGAAAGGTTGGATCGTTGGATTGTATACAAATCTAATCTCCGGCATAAATTCCACAAAGCAAATGGTCCGCATTTATTGCGTTTGGTAGCTCAAGCATGATGGAATCCATAAGTAGGTCAAGAAGAAGTATATTCCGAGGAGAAACCAAGGAAATTGAATCTATTTCAAGGAGTGACCTGCTTCACACAATGCATAATCAAATTATAGTCTTAGTTTAGTCCTCTTTTTAATATTTTTTCCAACTCACTGTGCTGCTCTTTCTATTTCAATAATATATTTTTTTTATCAGTAAAAGATAATATATAAAGGTGCTCGAAAGGGGCAAACCCATATACAAAAAGAGAAAGGACCTTCAAATTATAGCCTTATGTTCCCCAAAAAAGACATATACCTATCTAAATACAATGGGAATTCTTCATTTAACCAAAAATAAAGAAACTTTAAGAGTCTTTGAAAGATCAAAGGTATTTAGGTAATTTCAAGAGTTCATACTATTGAGAGTTTGATATACATTGTTAGCCCATTCTCTAACAGTTTAAGCTTTTGAACAATTGATGATTTAATATGATATCGTAGCCTTGGTTATGAGAGATATTGTGTTCAAGTTTCTCCATTTGTATTTATTTCCCATTTCCATTTGCACTTTGTTCTGTTTTGAATTTGTCTATGATTTCATTGCTTCTCCACATGCGATTCCGAGGTTTGCACGTAAGGGGGGTTGTTGAGAGCTTAATATACATTACTGACACATTCTCTAATAGCTTAAGCTTTTGAGGTAACTAGTGATTTAACACATACTATCAATAGATGGGTTATGGCTCTTCATGTATATGATCTTTAAATTGGTTTAAATGATTATTACTAGTTTAAGGTTCTAATTTTCGAAACATAATTTGTGTATTCACTGGGATTGCAATTAGTAGGCAGGCTGTGGTGAAAGTAGGGCGGGTTGGGATATTCGCTTCCATAGCCCACTACAGGATCAAAAGATGCATGAGATTGCAACAATATGTGGCATCCAGTATGATCATGCTACAACCAAGAGTTAGTATGTGTTAAAAGTGGACGAATTAATATTACCTGGAACACGGATCCTTATGATGCATGGAACAAGAACGGGACCGCAATACATAACATACTTTAAATGTGGAATGATAGGGGGCATGCTTATATAAATGACATAGGTGGAGAATAATGGGTCTAATAGTAGGTGTGTTCTTTTCATCTAAAAATGAGTAATAAGAATTAATATCACTAAAGATACAAGTTTTTCATATAATTAAAAAAAATTATTAAACTAGAACGAAACATGTAAAACATTATATTAATTACACCAATTTATGTTGATCTCTTGATTTGGGTTGGTTTTTTCTTATTAAATTTATCTTGAAAGGAAATTGGGGTAGAACTTAAAAATTTATCGGATCGCTAAATTTAGTATTTTAGAACATAAATGTTCCATGTTTTAGAATGTGCATACCAAAACAAAAAGCTGGAGTTTTAGCATTTTTTGGTGACTATGGGATGAATTCGACATGATTTTGACATCTGATCATCCAATAGGTGATTTAGGGAGGAGATAGTTATGGATTCCCTTGAAAATCTATCTAGCATATGAAAGTTTCTCCTATATTAGCTTCTTCTCTTTTTTTTTTGCAAAGACGACAATTCTTGGGGAGGACAATGACCTTTAACGACCTTTTCAGAAAAAGAAAGATCATTGTTCATGGACATAGCCCGTGTAAAAGGGATGGAATACTAGTTGGCTGTCTTTTGTTGAATTGTCCAATAACGAGGAATTTGAGGTTCATCTTCTCACTCTTTTGGTGATGTCCAGATCGGCTGAGGTGCTTAGTAGCTGGAGAGGTTGTAAAGTGAAGAGTACATTTGGAGACGACAAGTGGCTCGCTTTGTCTTTGGCAAAGCATCTAGAGAGAGAAATAAGAGGTCCCTTGCAAGAGTGGATCCCCCTATTTGGGCCCTTATGTATAGCTTGTTGAGCTCCCTATTTTTTTAATCACAAGGATTCTCTTTCTTAACTGATTCTTTTGTAGGGTTTTTAAAAGAGATGAGAGTATAGTTTTGTATAATTTCTTAATAGTATATTAATTGTGAATTAATCTTCATCTTTTAAAATGCAAAAGTTTCCTATCTAGCAACCAACCAGCATGGTTATTTGTAAACTATTGACAATTGTGACAATTTTGTAAATATCATAAACTAAACAGCAACCACTTATCAATGTTGTTTGTCAACTGATGAAACAGTGGGAGATTTGGGAGATAAAGGCATTTTCCTCACCAGATTGTCAATCACGTCAAATATTGAAATTCTATAAAAAAGAGTGGGAAAACATTACAGTTTGTTGGAAAAACTCAATATTCAAAGGCCATCATAGCATAGCCATCCATAGTTTCACAAAGAACTATGGTATTCAACGTGGGATTCAATTGTCTATTGAAGCACAGTTTCTCAACAATTAAACTGCCTACTTGACCAAACAATTGAAGCCTACACTATGACCCTAAAAAGCACGGATACGGACATAGGACACGGACACGCAGACATATTATTTATTAAAAAAGTAAGACACAGACATGTTAGGGACACATTGAATATATATAATTTTTTTATATATTTTTTATATGACAATATAATAAAAACTTAACTTTATTTCAATTAAAATAACAAAATCATTAAATAAAAATTAAGAACTTCTTCATTTAATCATCAACATCCATGATTGAAATTGCAAAACAAATCTACTAACTATTACATAAAACATGTGTGTATTCCAAAAAAGAACAAAGGAGAAGAGAAAAAAAATCCAAAAAAAGGAAAGGAAAAAAATAGAAAACGTGTCCGAAGTTTAGAAAAAATAAAAAAACTTGGACACTTATTTTTCGAGTGTCCGACACGTGTCCACTGTCCGGGAAGTGTCGGTATCTGACACGTGAACCAAAATAGAGTGTCTGTGCTTCATAGCTATGACCTAACTTGATCAAAACTACGATAACTATCACCCGGGCTTAACAATATGAGCCCCAATTGAGCTCTTGTTGAGCACAAAAGGTTAAATCATAGAGGAGGGGCTATAGATAGTGGTGGTATTAACATCACAACCTACTTCTTGGAAGTGCAAAATTGTGGTTCCAAAGTAACTACATTGCAAATCAAATTTTTCATCTATTTCCTCAGAAGAAAGAATTGCTATCTATGGTGCTTGTTAAATGATGTTGTTAAAGCCTTGTAGGATAGTGAAGAGTCTGAAGACAGAAACTCTTACTATCTACGGTGATTGTTAAGATGATGTTGTTAAAGCCTTGTAGGATAGTAAAGACTCCAATGCATTCATTTGGTAATAAGTCCGACTAGATCCTGCATCTTTCCAATGGCCCCCACCGTAATTGAAGCTGCCCTTGGAACACCAAGATTCGTATTGAATTGAAAATAAGGCTCTTTTGAGTTGAGTCGAAAGATTTTAAAATGAGAAAGTAATTTACCGATCAAAAAAAATAAAATTGAGAAAGTAATTTCAGGATTCATAGAATTTCTTACACTTTTTGAGTAAATGTATCAAGAAAGATAAGTGTTTATGTGAGCCTACTCTTAGAAGAAGGGAGGTAACATATAACTACACAATATGAGCATAAACCAAATGGCAGGAGTTGAAATTGTAACTTAAAATCTCATGGCATTTCACTTCTTTTGCTTTGCTCTACCCATTTCTATTCTGCTCCCCCCTCCCTTTTGGATAAGAAATCATTTAAATTTGTTTATAGCTTGCACAAAACTCTAGTTTTCTCATAAACCATGTTTTTATCATTCACTGTTTGCAAAGTCATATAAAAGAAGACACTTCCACATTCAACACTTATGGATGGTTTCATTTGTATGTTAATAACTAATTCAAAAATGCATACCCCTGTGGTGATTTCATGAGCAATTATTTTATTAGGATGATTCAGCTTCCAGATGCATTTTCTTGGGAAAATTTGGTAATACTTCCCATCACGAAAAATAGTATATTTAAAATGATACTTTGAAGCTGAAATGAGGATATAATAACACATTGATGACTGAAAAAATATAATTAATTTCTTAAAACTGATTTCAACGGGAGTGCATTCTATTCATGCAAAAGACAAAATGCTCACAACAAATTACTCATACCATTTAGATGAAGAAACTCCACCCATCCGATTATTATTCGACTAAACTGATTATCATAAAAACTAAATTCATCAGAATTTGACCTGAAAACCCTGGTGAAGCAAGGAAGTGTGCCATTAGGTCATTGGTTCAACCATTGGATCAAGGATTCGATTCTTTGAATATGAATTTAAGCTATTTAAAAAAATTGCAATACAGATTAGTTCTATTTATGTTAAAGCTCTTAAGTATTAATAGTAGTAACATGTTGACGAGAGGGCAAAAATGTCTTAGTGGTCAGTGTTGGATGTATCCTTCACCATAAATAGGTTTAAGTTTCCATAAATGCTTCTTATGTTTATTTTTGACAATAAAAGACCAGCCCAACCACCATATTATATAGTGATCCAACTAGATTAGCCTGATTCGACTTTTAAAGCTCCCCCCCCCCCCTCCCCTTTCCTTTTTCCTGAAGGGATTTAAGCAATGTTTTTAGCATAAACGACCTCAGCTCATTGACTGGTTGGCCACTCCAAATCGCTGGTCCAATCCAATTATGATTAAAACTGACAACAACTACTCATTTATCCAAGTGAAAGAAAGATTGTCTACCCAAGATGATAGAGAGTCCCACGTACGAGGAGACGAGCAAAATGCAGTCATGCCAACCAAAGAAATGGAGATGGCGGCTGCAAATATACTGGAGAAGATGTAGTAACAAAACATTCAGACGTTGTTACAGGAAAGTGTGGATACCACCAACTAATATTTTTTCTGCAATAAATATTATTACTTAAATCCTTTCCAACATTTTTCATAGGATTATGCATAGTGTGAAAGTTGAAGTATTAAGTTCCTCCAAACTTTCCTTTAAACCAAATGGTTGAGGGAAAATCTACTTCATTTTTCCTTTCTTAAACTTCAATTCACTTTTCCTAAGAATCACTTTACTGCATGATGTTCTCAATAACCAACCAGAACCTGAAGGTACTAACAATTATATTTTGAGCTTAAATAAAGTATTCAAGAACTAAAGAAGACTCCTTATTAACTTTCCAAATGATGAACATATTGCATATCACATAACCAATAACTGGTGGCCTTGATGTCAGCAACTGTGCCACCTTTTCATAATCATTTAACCACTACGATCTTAATTCATGGTTATTGCCTAAAAAATGCCTATAATGCATAAGAAAAAATATTGAACTATAAGCATTACCACAATAACGGTTCGAATAAAATAGGTTTAGAGTCCCTATTACATGGTCTTTTGCCATGAGGAGACTGATGCTGGCTATTAATACCTCAATTTATGGGTATTCTACATTTAGAATTAGATGCGTGCTACTGCCAACATCAGCCATGTATACGGAAACTCTGCCTGTTTTTAATAATAATTATGCTTCACTTAGAGAGAGAAAAAAAAAAGGATCAGTTTCTTTTTATACTTAAGCATGGGAATGAACGACAATAAATCTCAAATTGAATATGATAATCCCACTTGGATTCACTAGCTTTTATAGGCAATTATGGGCAGCACAAAATCTCCTCAAATGAGTTAAAGCACACAAATGTGCATAGATCTTCTTTTTTTTAATAAGTGAAGTACATATATCTTAAGAATGACATATATTTCTTTGGTAATTCTTTACTGTATAAAGAACTTAAGGATGTAGAAAATCTGGCACCATTGTTGTTGTTCGTATTCTTCTTCAACCATTATTTGTTTGTTTATTAATTTAATTGCTTGGATAAATCTCATTATCGCAAGGGATCCAGATATACATGTGCAGTTATTTGACATAACTAAAAGAAAATTCAGCAATGAAGCTTGGAACAGGACCAAATATGCATATAAGCAAGAAAAGAACAGAGAACCGGGTGTGGAAAATGGGCCCCTCTTTGTTTGACATGGAGTATTTGGAGGGAGAGGAATCAGAATTTTTGAAGGCATTGAGATTCCGATATGGCATTTGAAAGATAAATTTTTGCATTTACTTTTCTTTTGGCTTAAAGAAGATATCCGATGTACTTAACACTTTTATAGGTTTTTTGGGGGATTTTAGGCCTTAATTTTTTATGCCTTATCCCTTTTTTTGTGTATACTTGGGTTTGCCTCTCTCGGGCTCACTCTTATGAATATACATTTATTTACCGATCAAAAATAAATTTGAATTCTCTACAGCTATTCAGTATAATTTAAAGGATTTCACATTTGACATGTGAGTAATCAAATTCAAGAACGCAATTTAGGCCATGAACATGTACTTTTTTTTTTGATAAGTAGGCCACGAACATGTAAGATCAAGCACACTTCCGAAAATTCGTAGGTGAGAGAGAGAGGAGGAGAACTTTCATCGCAGGAATTATGAGAAGGAATTGGAACGAGCAAAAGGAAACACACAAAACGGCACACATCCTATAACTTGTAATGATCCCCTCCTTATCATTGGAGTGGGACACCTGACAGTGCTGACACAATAACTGAATCCAATGCATGTCTAGAAACTTGAATGATCCAGTGTAAGGAGGAGGGGTGTGAACTATAACGTTTAGTTCTAAATCTATTTGAAGTCCTTACTTTCTTCACTATCTTTTTCTTTACAGTTCATGCACAGCACAAAAAAAAACAAAGCCAAATGTACATGAAGTAAACAAACAGACACATACATAGAAATGTCCACATTTTTAGATTTTGGAGTCACAACATTCATTGATTCATTTCCAAGTCAAGACATGTTACTAGTGTCTATGTCTATGTCCACATATCCCATACAACCATGCAAGAAACAAAATATATCGCAATCAAAAAACTTTCTCAACATAGCATCCTTGCAACCAGCATGTCCCTTCGGCTGATCAAGATGCTGAATTTTTTTCTAAATGGAAATTATTTTCAACGCATAAAAACAGACTTGAAGGCCCATTAAGGATGTCGAGTAGCAAACTTCTAGCATAAGAGGCTTAGAAGAGTAAAAAGAAGCTAAAGTACTCAGGCTTGCCCAAGCAATAAAACCTTTATCACAGAGGGGCTATAAATCTCAATTTGATATTCCATTGTTCTAGACAGACCAATATCCGGAACAGATGCCTCCAATAATAGATCGGGTTATAACTCCAAGCAACCATTTCTCAACCTACTGTAAACACACTTCAAAATTTTCAGCCAATCTTCAAATCCCCGTAGCTAATCGTGAAACCAAATGCTTCAACCTTCCATGCCAAAAATTCTTCCACAAGAGAAGTTTCTAGCAAGAAATCTAGAAATTCTCTTCAGCACCTCATAACATCCAAAAAATATTTCAAGAAACCACAACACTTAATTTTCTATAATATCCAAATAAGGTTCATAAACCGAGGCCAGATACTAAATGTCCATGGTAACTTATACATCTGCCACCCTTTTTGAAGTTTTCTAACTACCAGGCTAACAAAACCAGCATAATAGATTTATAAGACAACAACATACAATGCATAAAATAAAATAAAAAAAATTAAAAGCATCCTTTTAAAAAATGAGAACTCATCTGTTCGGAAAATGTTACGAGTAATTACCTTGTTGAAGCAAAGCTTATTAATGATTCTTGAGCCGTTGCCCTGCTTGAGTGCTTGTTTGCTGCTGCTGCTGCTGTATCTGAAGGAGGAGGTTAGCTGCAAACTGTAGTGTCGACTGGTACCGCTGATTCTTATCAACCTCCACCTCTGATGTCCCCTGACCTGCTCCATGGAGCGCAGACTGCAGCTGCTGAACCTGATTTGGAAGCTCTGAAATCACTTTTTCAGTAGCCATCAGCAAGGCAGTATTGGGCTGGGAAACATTAGCACTAGGAACCTGATTAGACAATGTAACAGAGTTTATAGATTGCTGAGAGACTGATGAACCCTGTGAACCAAAAGTATCTCTTCCATGTGCCATCCCATAACTCTTCTGGGTATTCTGAGTTTCTTCATATTGAGACTGCTGGTTGACCTGTGGGGAAACTGCAAACTGCCCCCTCTGAGAAGAGATTGCAAAGTTAGTCAATGGCCTAGAAGAAACTGGCAGGTTAAAGGCGGGATCCTGAATCTGGGAGCTGCCAGAAACCCCTTGTGCAGAATGGCTAGGTGCGTTTGAGACAGTTGGGATTGTCTGAAACTGAGGTAGAAGTTGTCCCTGGGGATTGGACTGATTACCCAATTGTTGCAATGACTGAACAGTTTGTTCAGCGGCTTGATGACGATAACCCTGTGGCAGGATTATATTATCAAGCGCAGCATTCAGAGGTAATGAAGGCCTCAAGGAGGAAGACCCTAAATGTAGCTGAACACTTTCTAAACCAGAAAGCTTTTGTTTGGCAGGTACTTCAGAAGCTAGAGTAGCAATAAGCTCAGGTGTTAAAGTAACTCCAGCTTGGGATAGTGCTCCAGTATTAGTTGATCTAACTAGCTGCACAGGTAGGGAATCACTGGTCGGTAGAATAAGCTGCTTTGGAGGAGTCATTGCCCTATTATAATCCCTTTGCAAAACTTTCTCCTCCTTCTGGGGCACTACACTATACTCCATTCGAGGAGGAACAATCTGCTGTTTATCAATAGACTGAGAGTGAAGTAATAGTGACCGTGATTGCAATTGCGACAGCGACTGCATGGAAGTGCTACTGGGAGCATGTTGGGGTAATTTCAGAACAACCCCATAGAGACGTTCAGGGCCTGTGACATTCAGAACTGTTGCAAGGAAATCAGACGGAGGCACCAAAAATAAGGTGGTCCCATCTGGGAACCTTGCAACTCCAGCCCTGTTTTTCACACTGAGGTACTGAAGGAATTCAGTGTAGGAAGCAAAATCATTTTCACTATCTGGCAAGAAGAAGACGATATTAAATCCGGTAGCCTCGGCATAGTGTTTTGTTAACATATCAAGTCCGGTTCGGGCAGAACAGTTAACCACCTCGGGTCTGCAGAATATAAGATACTGGCATCAGAATGTGAAATAACAGCACAAAAACTCATGCTACATCTACCAGACCGTAATAGCAGAATTCTGAGTTAATCAAGTGAAAAAGAAAATAATACACTCCAAAACTGCCACCAGAAGACTCCAAAGCCATTAAGCAACAAAATAACCCAACATCCAAAGTGAAGGGCAAGATAAGATGAAATTTGAAGCAGTGGCAAAGACCAAAATTAGGCACTTATCTCTGCCATAAGTAATAACAAAATGAGTATTATTATTATGTTGTTGTTGGGTGGGGGATTACTGGAGAAGAGTGAATGCCAGTATTTCAGAGCTTATACAAACAATAAATAAATAAATTATCCAACAGTTTATAACAATTGCCACTATCCTGATCCTCAAATAACTGTAGATTCACTGTGTGATGAAATCATCAGAGTCTATACATGCCATACAGAAGCATATAAAACAGTTCCAGAACTGCTGCCAACAAATTACACACGTTATATAGTTAATAAATTATTCATAACATTACTTATCCAAAAAATACAAATTCAGAACATTAGTTATTATACCACACCCACTTTATCCCATCCACGACTCAAATCCTCAACCTCCTCTTCGGGTGGATATCACTCAAGCTAAGCTTGGTGGTAACATTAGTTATACTTTTAATTAAAATGTTAGTGATGCTTGTTGGCTGGTGTATGATACATAAATTATTCAGATACATTCATTATGTAGTTCCATACAATTTAGCCATTTAGGTAAACTGCATCTTGAAAATTGTGAGAGAAGTTGTAATCTGACTGATTATATCTCAAGACATTAGCAAATTAACAAAAGAACAATAAATAAATTGTAGGGGAAAATCCAGCCACATAAAAATTAGGTCATGCACAAATACAAGAAGTTAAATGTCAGCCATGAGCAATGTGCAGAAGTCAAAACAAATATGCAAAAAACTCCTTTAGCAAGAGGGAAAATCAAACAAGCCATGGGAGGTGACAGTCAAACTATACTTACATATCAGATTCTATCCCTTTCCCAATACGAATACATCGAGAATGACAAACAGGCATTCCGCCCCTGGCAATAATGCCACGCCATATGCAATCGTGATCAGGATGACCAAGAACAGTTCCACCCGTTGTGAATTTTGTCTCTACTGGACTATGGCGATTCTTCCCTTGAACAATTGCAGGTGGACCTGAAGCAACTCTATCAACTTGTGGGCCAAGCCCATATAATGGGTCCAAACCCAAGCCTTGATCATCCATTTTTTTCAAAGGAAATGAAGAATCATAAAGAGGCAGTGAAGCATCGATTCTTGATCTCTTGGATTCCCTTTGTATTTGGTTTGCATCGAATACATCCCAGACACCAGACATGGCTCTGATGGGTGGCTTAATGCCTCGTGAATGAGAAGGGAGCATTCCAGGTGTTGGAGTGTCAGGATTGGTGTCTGGCAACTTATGAAGCACACCCAAGTCATTAAATTCCGAGCCTGGAAGTACAGGTTCGAAGCTACCTTGAGGACCAAAAGGCCTCAATGGCAAACTGGGTCCAAGCATACCACTAGGTGGTAAAAATCCAGGAAAATTATTTGGAACCATTGGGCGACTATGACCCAATATCTCCAGTTGTGAAGGCCTCAATGGATGTTCATTCAAAAACTTAACTGGCGGCACAATTTCACTGCTTGAAAACAATATTAATATTCTGGAATCATTGAAAAGTCGGCCCTGCAATCCCTCTTTGGCACGCCACGCTTCATCTACACTTCTGAATTCAACAAAAAAGCAGTGCCTTGAAGGAAAACCTATGATTCTCTCAATCTCACCGAATAAAATCATGGCATTGTGGAGCATCTGTCTATCAATACGAACAGACGGAGGGTAACCGATCCACAACACATTACTTGGTTGTCCATCCCCTTTTCGCACTCCTGAATATTGAGAATGCTTGTCACAAACACAACAAAGAAGAGTTAGAATTCCATCAAACATGCTTGAATAAAAAGTTTAAACAATAGCCTCAAGTTCAGTCCTTTAACGGAGGGAAAACCAATTGAAGCAATCAACTGTACTCTACAAATTACTGAATGAAGATCTCCTCAGCTACACAAGGATCTCCCACAATTTTCTGGGCGATAGATAACATGGTAATCCACTAGAATGCCAGGAAGCTGTAGGAGGCACAGTATGTAATGCAACCAGCTAACCCACATAATCACCACTTGAATGCTTAGCTGAATGGATACAGTATTAACAGCCAGTTTTGCAATATCTTGTCAGATATAAGTTGAGAGTTGAGAGTTACCTGTTGTCCTTTGGACCCAGAATGGGTAGGGTCGGAATAATTTCTAATGACACTTTGTTGAATCCATGGTGAATCAGGAGGGCCCATGCTCCTGCCAAGAAACTGTCCCTCCCTTGCATCACGAAGGTCAGGCCTTTTTTCCTGTTGATATAAAAAGTAAGTGACTCAACTTCAAATAAATTGAAAGGATATAGATAAGTGGAGACCAAAAAAAAAAATCAAAAAGCAGCTGTCATTCTATGGAGTTGGGCATACCTGGAGGACGCAAGGAACTAGAAACTGCTACAAGCCAGAAAGAGACTAGAAAAGCCAAAGGCAAATTCTTAATTTTTTATTATTTATTTTTTTTGCCTGAACTCGCGAATGCGCTTAAACAAAGGGGGTTAGCAATCCCACAAACCCACCGATCCTGAAGGCAGGAATCAATCCCAGTCACTTAGTATGACAGCCTACACTTTACTGGCAGGCTAATCGGACCCCCCAAAGACAAAGATATTAACCATATTATCTATAATAGCCTCAATTTACTAATCTCCCTCTATAAGACTGCAACACCTGTGTATTTGTTGTAGATTCAAGTGACTACTCGATTGTAAACATAATTCTATGACTCTAGAATGCCAAGAAAATGACCCTAACCACCTAAGCAGGACTGACAGCCCAGACGAATAGGCACCCACAGTAAACACTTTGACTCACCTGATCACCCAGCTCCCACCAAATCAATTACCATACAAGTAACCATGATAAATCTAGTGACAGACATAGCTTCATAATTTTAAAGCATTTTTTAGACTTACTCTTCTCGACGGTTGTGATCTGAGGAAATCCACACAGATCTGGTCACCACCTATTTGCTTTCCATTCATACTTTTAAATGCTTGAAAGGCATCTTCTAACTTCAAAAAGTCAATAAATGCAGTATTGCGGTGTCTAAGTAACTTGAACTCCTCAATTTTGCCAAATCTAAGAAATTCTTCCTCCAATTTTTCTTTTGAAACAGATGGACTGATTCCACTCACACACAAACTCTTACATGGTTTAGCCTGCAAAAAAGATTTGGTCAAAACTCCAAACAACCCAGAATAGCATGTCATAACAACTCTACCAAAGATAACTAAAACAGCACATTTTATGAAAAACAGCAACCCTATTGTTATGAAATCACCCACACACCCCACAATCTCTGATATCACTTGTTAGGATTTGAGTACACTGCCAAATGGAAAGAAAAATAATAGAAAAAGGAAAAAAGAAAGAACACACGAGAATTTACATGGTTCAGCAAAATTGGTGCCTACGTCCATGGGAGAGAACCATTCTTCATTATGAGAAATATAATGGTACAAGAAAAGTTGAGCGAAATCTAACAACCCAAACCCAAACTCCTTATTCACCCACATTCCAAACCCGAAGGATACTCATAACCACTGGCCTCACATCCCCGAAAACACTCACAGAATAAACCCAGTGGTTACATCATGCCTTAAGAAACCCAAGGACTCTCTCTCTTTCTCTCTCTACATGTAGGTATCTATTTATAAAAATTAACCAATTACTTGCTAGATAAAGAAACCTACGTCAAGGTTTCAAATCTTATCACCTCCACAACAAACCTTATCACTTAATGATGTCATCAAGAAACCAAGAAAACCAAGAGATCTACATGACCTTCACCAATAAAAACCCAACAAATCTCCAACTTAGTGGAAATTTCATGTGGAAATTGTATCACCAATGGCCTTAAGAAAATATACCAGCTAAACAACATGAATTAACAAATAAAAATTGTCTTATCCCATATTGATCCACACAACCCATAAACATGTACAGTTGAACTCGAGCTAACTTTACTGTTAATGCCATAGAAGAACCCGCTCTACCTTCTCCATTAGCAGGAATTAACACCTCATCTACACCTTGAAAACATGTCCCATGTGTCTCTGCACCAACACGACATAGGCACTTATTTATGAAGCAAGGACACTCAAATTTTGCCAGGGTACTAGACACGTGTCCGACCTACCTAAAAGAGTGTCATGAATTTTTTTAAATTTTTGTAATTTCTGACACGTTGGGGACACGTTACAGGTCAAATTTTTAATTTTTTTTAAACCTTGGGGTTTTATTTGTAATATTAAAGAAGTAGAGGAGTCTATTTATAATTTTAACTTTTTAATTTCAATAAAATAACCCCAAAACCGAACATTAAAATTTTTTGTTATGTTAACAATCAACTGCTCTCCTCTCCTTTTCTAAACAACTGATATTTTTATTTTTCCAATCTCTTCTCGTTCTCCCATTTTTCTAAACAGCTTCTTTGTTTAAATTTCATTAACAACTTATTGCTTTCTGAAAAGAGAAAAGACTCAGAACATGAAAAAAAAAATTTGTTATGTTATCTATAATCTATTGACTATTGAAATATTTGGTACTTCAGTTTTAAGTTTATCACTTTATGATACTTCATGTTGGAATTGTGTTACATGTGGAGATGTTGCATTGAATGACAATCATCATATTGGAATGTTGAAAGCTTTGAGTGATTATTAATTAGAATTGACATTGATAATTGAACTCTTATGTTTTGTTGATTTTTTTATACATAATTTGATTGATATAAGGATAGAATTTGATTATATGATTATATATATATATATATATATAAATAAATAAATATTTTATTCAACATGTCCCCGACATGTCCGTGTCCTAATTTTTTGAAGAATCACATGTCAACGTGTTCGTATCATGTTTGTGTCCCATGTACGTGCTTCTTAGGTACTTATCAACTTGAGCACTCTGTCTCCAATAATCCATTGAGGTTCAAAAATCGAAAATATAAAGCACCACTATTCTATTTTCCATAGGGCCAAAAAGCTGCATGTGATTTTCATGGCTCCACCTACAACCAAATACTTGCATTCCATGGAGTCTACCAAAGTAAAAAAAAAAATTGATCAAATGCTTCTTCGGGACAAATGTCACACCACGCAAAGAACCAATATATCAAGAGATTGTGAGAACTCTGAGATATCACAGGCAACTATTATCCATGTTGAAGCCAAAACACTGACCCATATGGGCCAGATCTAAACATGCTACTTCTTTCAGATTTACCGTTAAATTACCTTTCTCATGCATTCAGAATCTTAACGATACTTCCCTAGACAAACCATTGACTCTAATACCAGTTGTTATGAAATCACCCACACCTCGCAAGCTATGATATCACTTTTTAGAATTTGAACACACCGCCAAATGAAAAGGGAAAAATAAATGGACAAAGGAAAAAGGAAACACAGGAGAATTTATATGTTTTGGCAAAATCATTGCCTACGTCCATGGGAGAGAGAACCATTCTTCATTAGAGAAATAAAAAGGTGAAAGAAGTGTGGAGCTAAATCCCATAACCCAAACCCAAAGCCCTTGTACGCCCACACTATCAAACCTAAAGAATACTCGAAACCATTTACCTCACATCCCTACAACACTGTGAAAAACACTCATAGAATAAACCCCGTTGGTTACATCATGCCCCAAGAACCCAAGGACTCTCTCTCTTTCTCTACACGTTGGTATTTATTTATGAAGATTACCCAAATTACTTGTAGGATAAAGAAACCTACATCAATTAGGTTTCAAATTTTATCATCTACACAACAAACCATATCACTTGATGATGTCATCAAGAAACAAGAAACCTACTTGACCTTCACCAATGAAATTTCCACTAATAAAAAACTAACACCTATGAAGCAAGGAGACGAGACTTGAGACAGAGACACGAAATAGAGAGCTCAACACAAAACATCTTAATGAAACAGCATACAGACACAGGAAGAACACAAACAAAAGAACCATGTATTCTATATATAAAATTATATTATATACGAACATAGTTACTTTATAGTAAGTTGATCTAATATTCAATAGTTGCAATATGAAATTTGTAACTTAAAATTATAATGATCAATAATTACTAATCCCCCCGTGTATGTGTGGGTATGCACATACGGAGATATGCATGGTTTTTGTAAAGATAATGACCCCTCTGACCTCTCATCTTCCCATGCCAAAACTTTGATATAACCATGTTGTATCTTACTTTTTGTTTCCAAATATGGTCAAAGTTTTCAATAAATTTATACAAACTTTTACTCACATTTTTTCTTTTCTTTTTTTTGCAATTATACCATTTTCATGCCTGTGGACATCCATTCCAAATTTGCGCCAAAAAATAAAAATAGTCCTACAAAAAATTTCTGTTTATAAGGCATAATTTTCTCTCTCCAAGAGACATGCAGATAAAAACATCGCAAATATTTATACAAAATCACCCTATCCATGAGAAAATAGCAAACAGCCAGAATCCCCACCAAAAAAAAAAAAAAACAGAGGAAAACCTAATGAGGCAAAAAGAGCAGAACAAACCGGTCTCGCAAACTGAATCCTAATCTGACTCCCTCGAACAACGCTCCCTTGGAGGCCATCCATGGCCGCCTTTGCATCGGCAATGCGATTGAAGTAAATGAAAGCGTAACCCCGTGATGCATGCGATGTTATACTATTGATAACACCGTGTTTCCTAAACAAATTCCTCAGATCGGAATCATTAACATCCCTGGCCAAGTTTCCAACCCAGAGATTGTTAGACAAAGCTCCTGTTTCATCCGAAACCTGCCCACTGTAATCTGCTTGTTTGTTCGATTTGCTCGGCTGCGGCATTGCTGTATACAGATATCTGAGACTTTTAAAGCAATTGGATCAAAACGCAGGAAGAAAAACAAAGATCAACTAACAGAAATTCAAGAGCGACGAGGAATGAAGAGTGAGAAGCGATAATCGATGAGAACGAGGAGAGCTCGTCTTGGTGAATATATCAATAACTCTAGCAGAAAGATGCTTTGAGTTTCAGAGAGACGCGTCCGTTACAACACAATGAATTAATGAAAAGCACACGGTGGGAGGGACTCCGATGAAACTTTTTTCTCAAAAGTTACGGTTTTCCAACTTTTCTGAATCATCGTGTCAAAATGTTATCTTTTACCTTCTCCACGTGTTTTTCTATTAATTTTCGTGACTCGTCAACTCTTATAATTATTTCTCCCACCCTGCAATTTTAAAAAACTTTTTTTGAAGATACTATTTTCAATTCAAAAAAAAATGTATCCAAATATGCCTTTGTTGGAAAAAATTAGTTTGAAAATTATTTTTCTGAAAGAAAAATAACTTCTAAAAAAATGTATGAATTCAAAAATTAATTAAAAAACTATATAAATCACAAAAATAAACAAAATAAATTATATATAAAACGTAAAAAATATTCTACCAAATGCATATCTTAATTCACCTTTCTCTCTTAAGCAAAAATTTTTTTAATGTATTTTAAGTGTTTCATGAACAGTGAATCAAACTTAATGAGAGGAGTGAGATAAAAGTAAATTCATTCTTCATACGCCATGCTATAAGACTCACTAGTGAACTCAATTTTCATAAAATGGTGTAATAAAGATGACTTATGAAATGTGAGACATGTGATCTTAACAATATTTTTATAAGATTCTTTTCTCATTACCAATAACATGAGTTTAAAAAACATATAAATTGTATAAATTTGATTTTAAATGACACGAGAAATATAAAAAAAATCTAAACTAATTAATTGAGCATGTTAAAAAACATTTTTGGTAAAAATAATGCCAAATTTTTCAACACTCGTATAAGTGGGACCACTAGATGGGACTTAGGATAAGTGGACCTTAACACTCATGATGTTTGGTTCGCTTGGTAGGACCTAGCGTGAATAGACTTTACATTAGTGACACTCATGATAAGTGGACCCCAACACTTTAAGTTGACTTAATAAAATCCAAAGTAAGTAGACCCCACATAGATGAGACTTTAGATAAGTTGACCCCAACACTCACATCGTTGGATTCACTTGGTAGATTCACTTGGTAAGATTAGAGTGAGTGGACACTACCTATGTGAGTGCTAAGAGGAAAAATAAGAAGAAGAGGAGGAAAACAAACACCTTTAAGATTTGAAACTAGAGACATTAAACAACAATCAAATAGGCAGCAAGGTTTGAAAACTCTAGGCAAAAAATTATCTCCCATTCACTGAAAATTGCAACTTTCGTGTGTTATTTTTTTATTCTTGTATTTTTTTAATTGTTTAGTAATGTTATTTGTAATAATTCAATTAAGCAAATAATGTATCATATGCTTATATATTTGGTCTAGGATTGAGTTTGAGGAGCCCCAACTCTAGTAACCTCCCTTGTACATCATGTCCTTTGAGACCATTCTATGAGACCCAATAGAGGAGTCCATATGTGAGACAATGCACTCTATATATAATTACAACCCAATAATAAACTCTAAAGATGTTATTTGACACTGTCGAGCCTGGCAAGCAGTTGAAAAGAATGAACAAATTCAAATTCAAGATGAACTCATTCTAATTAAAGAAGATAACATTCTAAATTCCAAGAAGAAGAAACAAGAAATTGAGAAAGATGATGAAATGACAAATAATAATAAAAAAAATCCATCAAAGAGAGAATAAAAATTGAGAAAAAATAGCTTTTTAGACCAACATTTTTTGAGTTTTAATTATTATTTCGGGTTTTGATTCAAGTTATAGTTTTTTTTAGTGTATTCGGTATATATTTAGTTCAATCATACAATTATAGATCGAATATCTATTTGCAACTTCTCTTCCTTAAATAATTCTCTACTAGCAATGCAATGCATAATTTACTGCTGTTGGAATTGAGTTGTGTTATAACATCATGGGAATTGGGAATTGGATTAGTCAAACAATCCCTTACTTTATATTTCTATATTTTTTGACAAATTTTATATTTCCATCAAAGTGCATGCAACGCATTACAGAGAATAAACAATAAAATAGTGTATATATTTGGGTCACATAAGATAGAATCAACGTGTACTTCTAAACTAGTATGAATTAAATACATCACTAAACCAACGATTTTCACTGCCTTAATTAATACATATAGAAAATCTAGAACATAAGATAGAATCAACGTGTACTTCTAAACTAGTATGAATTAAATACATCACTAAACCAACGATTTTCACTGCCTTAATACATATTGAAAATCTAGAACATCGTCAATATATAATATTATAAATTTCATATATGAATTAAATATTATTCATCATATTTTGAAATTTAGAAAGAGACATAACATTCTATTATTCATAATACCCAAATCCAATAGAAAGTGCAACTAAAATATAAGACTTCTTTTTTTTTTTGGGGGGGGGGGGGGGAGGGAGAATAGATGAAAAGGCACATAACCTCAGTGGTATGAGTTTTTAAAAAACTATAAAACTGTATTTAAAGGGAAACTAAAAAAGCAAGAAACTTTTACTATTCTCAAGTGCCATCTACATAGTTTGTACAAGGACTGGTTCAGCTGAGAGATCAAATATCTACAATTGAGAATTAAACCGAAAAAGGTTTCAAGTCTCTGAACCAGTCATGACTGATGCTGCTCCTCATGCAACACTTTACAATTAAGTAGAATTGAGGCCATGGACATGGGCAGATTCCTCATCAACAATCCCCTGGCTTCCTTTACACCGTTGGAGAAAATCTTTGATATTCCATCAATTTCCTCCTCATATTGCTCATAAACAAAAAATGAAGTGAATGAGAGGACCAGTGCTGCATTTTATTTCAAATAATGATTATAATAATATTATATTAGCTACATCGTAATAACAATAATAATAATAATAATGAAATTTATCAAACATGTCTGGAATGGTAAAACCAGTATCCCTTACCTACACCAATTCCGAGAGTCAAGTAATGAGACAAGATCAACTTGAGAAAATAGAGCGAAACTGCTACCTGCATTGGTTAAAAACTTTGTTAGAGGTGCAGCGCAGAGATTCTCCATGGAAACCTATATTCAACTAGAAACTCTTCTTCCCCTTCATATTTGCAGTGTTGTGCTATTATTAACATCAAGAGTAGCACAAACAAAGAGAAGGTTCAAGCCTGAGTATCATTCTAATGCTTGAAATATAAGGTCACCACAATATTAAACAACATTATATATATATATATATATATTTTAACTATTTTCAACCAGTTTGCTAAACTAAACTCTACGAAAAGCGCACATCAAGTTAATTTGAACCACTAAGTCAGCAAAAGAAACAAAAAAAAAATGACAAAACAAGATTTATGGGTCACGTTGCATGTGGAAAGACATAAGATACATTTTGTTTTGGGACAAGTGACATAAGACCATAACTAAACATTTCCTGATGTCGACTTGTATCCAATAAACAAACAAACGATCCTGAACTCACGCTTGCAAATGTCCAAGAATGCAACATATCCATAACAGAGTGATATGGGCATCTGTTGGCTTGGGATGGGGTTTAGGATACAATCTTCTTGTTGACTTCCAAAAGAAATAAATAAGAACAAAAGAATTACTTGGAACCTGGAATCAAACAACTCCAATGGTATCAAGCACTGAGGAAAAATTTTAATCACTGCATACCTTGAAGAAAATACCCCAATCTTCTCCTTGGGCCAATAATCTTGTGACATGAACCATGCTGTTCCACATATATGCTATTGTCCTAATCGAATTTTTCATATCCACTTCTGAGATCTCAAAACAGGACAAGGATACCGTCTGAATTGTAAAACCAAATCTGTTCCAAACGCATCATAGTCAATAAACCTCAAATAATTTTGGAAAGAGGGACTTGATTACTAAACAAGAACACAAAATTTAAGCTTGAAAACCTGAAACACCAAATCATTTACACCTATTAATGCCACAATTGAGCTTGAAATGTTATGTACACCCAAAACACATTGTGAACCATTCAATCTGTAATATGTAACTTGCTAAGTTAATTATGGTCAAGGAATACTGATAAAAAAAAATTTGCGGTCAAGGAATAAAGTATCGATATCAATGGTCATTTCGAGCTTCTAAAATATAGATATATAGAGATATCAAATATCGAAATTATTGTTAAAAAATGAAGAAATTGATATAAAAATATGATAAGTTACCAAAAAAAAAAACCTTTGAGAGGTATAAAAAGAAGGCAATAAAAAAAAAAGTCATAATTATAATAATAACAAGAAATATAATGGACACTAAGTACGCATTATATGCAGTTTAAAATTTATGCACAAAGAACTAAAGGGTAATAATGGTATCACCTATATGAAAAAAACTTAGTAATACCTAGCAAAAATTTGGACAATACATGTGTAAATTGGCATTTGTAGTAAATAGCATCCAACACCCAAAAAAGAAAAGAAAAAGGAAAAAAGTAGTAAATAGTTTACGGGAAAAAAGTAATGAACACAAGAAAAAGTCCCATAACCTATCTAGTAAGTTAAATAATTCAAACAAAAGCAACAATATTTAAAATTTAAATAATATATAGGTTTACAAGACTGTCAAGACAGTACCACTTCACGTGAAGGAGGCTACCCACCACTCATCCGATGATACTATTGATATCACTTGATGTATGGCTTGAACTTGATATCCTTAAGGTGCCAAATATATTGCTTTTATGTGCATGATAATATCTGATTTTTTTTCTTTTGTGATATATATGTCAAATACATGGTTCAAAGATGCAGTATTGGTCATTGACTCAAAGGCCTCAAAGGGAAATACACAATGACATGCTAGACATAAGGTTCAAACAATTCTAAAAAAAATTATGAATTATTTTTAAAAATAGAAATGACAAAATGAAGCTACGAAGTCAACCAAATATATCATCCATTACAATACTGTCTAAATGATTAACTAGGAGCTACTAGATTTTATTCTATAATATTACATATAAGTATCCAAAATGATTCAAAGATATCTAATACAGTTCAATCATAAATATCTAATCAAATCTTTCATCATCCATTGTTGTCACTGAAAAATAATATATAAAGGGAGTGGGAATACGATCGGAGAATAAATATAGATAATGAGTCTTCAATCTTAATCAAGAGTTTATGAAAGATGCAAAGTTCTTTTTGGAAATTAGATTGTAACTGAGCCTGGTGGCTGTTATTATTTTCTCTAATCTAATTCGGGAGACAATCTTGTCTCCGTATCGTCACGACAATCGGGAGTTGTCTTGTGCAATGTCAAGGCAAGATGGCAGCAACTCGAGCAATAGCAATACACACAAAACATCACACAATATGTACTGAGGCAATGTCATCTCAGTAAATTCTTGTAATGGGTATTGTTAGGGATGTCAAAAGGATAAGTTTTTCGGGTAACCCGTCTTGGCTTGCCCCTAATGGGACAAGTTTGGGAAGTATATCAACAAGTCAGGGGCGGGCTTTAAGAAAATAAGTTGAAACCTGATTGAGTTATAGGCGGGTTTGAGAAAAGGAAGTTTAAACCCGCCCAACCCCGACTATAATATGAAATTACTTAATTCCCCTTATATATTTTAAAATGTCTAATCTACCCATGAATATACATAATTATTGAATAATAATACTACAATAATAAAATTTTGTTTCATATATTATTTAAAAAAATATGAAAAATAAAATTAGCACAATCGGGGCGTGGCGGAGCGGGTCGAGTATGGGATTAGTATAATAGGGACGAGGCAAGTAAGGGATAATAGTTGAGGGAGGGCGGCATGGGGCGGGTTTGGAAATGGTTTTTATTAAGAGAGACGGGTTTGGGATAGGGGTGCCAAATCCCATAACCACTCCGCCGACATCCCTAGGTATTGTTTCATCTCAAAAGGCTTTGAGACAGACATCTCAGTCTCAGTCAAGACTTTGAACGATGGTCTGATATCTCTTCATATCCCGAAATTTAACACAAAAAAAAGGAGGATCCACAACGTCCCCCTACATTTTGCCTCGGCCCTTGTTCATATTTGAAATATCTCTCGATATCTTGAGGATGTCAATGAAATTAAAACACTGACTATGATGATGTTGGAATAAAAAATAATTAAACAAGGTACGCAAGCATAAAATAAGACGGGCATTGAACAAAGGGTTTGACCAGGTGCTATGGCGACCAATCCAGCATAGTGATAGCATAAAAAAAATAAATTATATGCTTGAAGACACAATCATCTCATAAAATCCAGCAAGAAAAAAAAAGTTTCTCTAGCCTTAATAATGTAATCCACCGAAGAAAGCATTTATATAACATGTCCACCAAAAAAGGCATTTATATGTCAATACTTACATATTTGATGGCAGAATACCATATCCAGAAAGGATAATTGTAATAAGCAGCATAAGCTTAGCTGCAGATGAGATAAAAGTTCTTCCGCAAAGGAAAAACCAGTAATACAGCAGAACCAGGGCAAGAAAATATGTAAATGTCTTCTTCTCATCTCTCCACAGCAAAATGTCAGCAACTGCAGTAACATAATTAAAGTTCATTCTTCAAGAAAAAAAGGAAATATATAAATTTTCCCATGGAAATTGGGTGATTTATTAAAAAAATTCCAGTAAAGATGTGGCCACAGAAATCCCCTGTTGGCATAATCTACTTGATCTTAACATGTGGATAAATGCCTCCAATGCTTACTTAGCCTTCAAATGAGAAATTTTCCCATGGAAATTGGGTGTTTTGTTAAAAAAAAGTCCGGTAAAGATGTGGGTACAGAAACCCCCTGTTGGCATAATTTACCTGATCTTAACATGTGGATTGATGCTTCCAATGCTTACTTAGGTCTTAAAATGAAGATATTTGAACCATGTTGCTGTCTGTGAAACAGTCACAAATAACAATGCCCTACTCATCAAGGTCTAAGGAGATGGATGAAATTACAAACATCCTTTCTCTGATACCTTGTTATGACAGATTGTAATGCATCAAAGAGCAGCTGGTTTCTGCCAAATTCAGGCATATGGGTGCAAGGACATATTGGTTGGATTTGGACTGAGCTCAATCCCAGCCAGCCAGGGATTTGCATAGCTTGGACAGTGCTAGTCCTACTGATTATGCCTTTTCCCTGTACATCAGTCTCTCGTCAAAATATTCGATTCACTGGCTAAAACTAAGCACAGGAAGAAACCAATGGTCTATGTACAGCCAACACAGGCTCAAAGGTGTAAAGATCTTTTCATCTATCCAACCATCTCAACTCATGGAAGCTACCACCCAAGTGCACTTATTCAGAATTTAAAGTGTTAAAACATATGATGTAAGAGTGCTATCACTGCGGAGCTCAATATAAAGTATCATAAAATAAATTAAGGTCCCAACCTTTCCCACTGCCTAGGAGCTTTTCCACTTTTGATTGTTCATCAAAGTCACTGTATCTCACGAAAGATGAGTCTTGGGCTAAATGATGGAATGAATCAACAGTTAACGTGATACCTTCCTGCATATTCAGCAACCAATGCACACAAAAGCAGATTGTTCAATCTCACAATTTCAATCTTTCTAATTTAGCTATAAAAATAACAAGAACATGCTTGTTTTAGCAAGGCACAAAAGAGTTTAAGTAGCCTTCATATCAGCTGTCAGCATGAGCTATATGTTGGAATCAAAAGTGTGCTTAAATCCAACTTTAATATGTCCCTAGCCAAGGAGACCTTTTTGACCATAAACATCACCAATATATGATCCCAAGAAGCCACGACAGATTTTGGAAGGTCAAAATATATTTGACTTTGCAAGAAACAAAATCTACTCCATTGGTCAAGTAAAGCTTCTTAGCTGGACACATCAAATGGTAGGTGATTAGTCTACCAAAACAGAGGAGAGAATAGCTTTCTTCTCATCTTAGGTACATACTTTTTTTTTTACCAATATCGAGGAAAAATAACATTATAGAAGAAACCAAGAGAAAATTTTCAGCAGCATTGACAATAAACATATTTTCTATTTCTTCTTCAAAAAATAATGGACAAGAATTCAGAAACAACGTTTCCAAACTAAAGAATAATTGAAAGATTCCTTAAGGTATAGCAGTGAAACTATTTCTCTAACCTAAAGGGCATACAGAATTACCGAAAAAAGAAAAGAGAAGGTAAAGAAAGGAAAGGACATGAAATACCAAAACTAAGTAACTTACTTCCAGGGAGACAACTGGTGAGTATCCAATATTTTTTTGAGCTGCAGAGCAGTTGAAGGTTCTATTACGTGAAGCTAATAGAAGAATGTTATGAACATACGCAGAGTCGTTAAGTATTCTGGAGTCCATCTTAGCATGTATCCATTTAAGGAGCAAAACAATATACCAGACCATCCTAGCAGGAAGTTTGATCATGGGTCTGCAATCAGAAGTAGCAACTCAATTTCAAGGAGCAATGTGAGAAAATCCATTACAAGAATTGGGGAAAAGAGAGAGAGAGAGAGAGAGAGAGAGAGAGAGAGAGAGAGAGAGAGAGAGAGAGAGAGAAATCAAAGAAAAGAAGATCTATATGGATTTTCCCTTGCTTCAGTATGCATTGTGGCAGGTTCTCAGCAAAATGTCAATTGAGAAAACGGTTTTTTTTTTCTTTTTTGATCAGTAAAGTATGTGCATATATTAATGGTTCCCGAGGGGGCCGAACCCATATACAACAAAATCGAAAAGGCTACAAAAATCAAAGCCTAAGTTCCCTCAAAAAAATCCATATAAAAATCTAAATACAAAGTCTTAGCCTCCTTCATCCAAAAAAAACCTAAAATATTATCCTTGAAGCACCAAAGGGGAAGTTAGAAATGGAATTTTTTTAAAAAAGGCAAAAGTGAGATAAATTTAAAACTATGCTTGGGCATTAGAAGCAGTCGAGCACAATCTTTAAAAGCTATCCACATACTGACCCGAAAGGGCATGAGTCGCTGCAGGCAGAGTGATTCAATTGGCAGTTCAACTCAAGCAGACTCAGAAGTTGGTGTGAATATGAAAGCTAACAAGCAATTAAAAGAAAATGAGTGGAAAAGAGAAGAGGGAAAGGAGCATAAAGAAAAGAAAGCAGCAACGTGCAAATCAAGTAATAGGGAAGATACAGTTGGTAGTTGCTCCTCTTTTTTGAAAGGGAAACACAAAAGTGAAGTAATAATAAATTTGCCACCGTACATTTTTTTGGTGATTATAAAAAAAAATTAGTGATGTAATTTTGACAACACTCCACTAAACTGAGATTTAGTATGGTGGTGATAAAGTATTCTACAATTGTGTGTCCAAAAAATGCTAACTATGCATGGATCAATTTCATTAAAATAATGTAGTGGTGAAAATTCGCCCACATTAGAAATCTAGATGCCTTCTTTACCTTTGATACCCCAAGCTTTCCAATATATGAGAAACAAATTCCCAAAACTTCACTGGCTCAAGATTAGTGATGAAAAATACC
Organism: Nyssa sinensis; assembly: GCA_008638375.1. NCBI lineage: Eukaryota > Viridiplantae > Streptophyta > Magnoliopsida > Cornales > Nyssaceae > Nyssa > Nyssa sinensis. The sequence continues at coordinate 881,643 of CM018045.1, read as the reverse complement.
TACAATAAAATCATGAATCAATATCCTCTTTGAAAATAAATTGATGGAATTAATAAATAAATAGTGATGCCCCAAAAAAAGTTCAAAATCTGGTGAGTACCTTTCCAGACACAGAAACCGTACGAGAACCTAGAGCTTCTTCCGCACAGATATGGGCATGGGCAACATTCTCCACATAGGTGAAGTCAGACATGTTCTCCCCACTTCCTATAATAAACTGAAATGAGAAACTCTATTACTTATTCAAAGAGATTAAATAAAAAAGTTCTATGCACTTGAGGAAAATAGACGTTGAAAAAAAATCCAATGTAAGATTGGGGGAAAGTGATAAATAAATAAAATTACGCATATGAACAGGCAGCCATCACCAGCAGTTAAGAACGATCACAAATTTGAGTTGTATAACAGTTATAATTTCAGGTAAACTATGCTTATCTCAATTTGTCGCCTTTCTTATTGGTACAATAGCATATTGTATGCAGAAAGACTGCTAAGCAAAAGAACAGAATCTTAAAACTAGAGACATGAAACTATTTAAAAAAAAATGGGTATTCATTAAGAGCTTATATTTCAACAAAAATTTAAAACATAATCCATTTTGTCCATTACATTTGATAACTAATTGCGTGTTCAAAACTACTGCACTCAAACTAAATGAAACCACATATCAAATGGAGTACGCAAATAGTTTTCAGACCTTTGCCCAGCCAGATTTTGCTTTGTTCACAAGCAATGGTACAAAATTTGTCTCTCCAGGTCCAAAGACATTGCTGGGACGAAGGGCACATGTTAGAAGGCCATCAACATCACTAGCGAAAAGGACTAGTGCCTCTGCCTGAGCCATAAGGTCACTCACCATATCCTCTAACTGTATCATGGTACACACACCACGATTAAAAGGATGCTTAGTGGAGAAAAAAGAACCAAAGATACTCTATTAAACACATGAAGAAGAAGCTCTCTAAAACAGACACATACTTTCCAAGGGTATGGCAAGGACTCATCTCCATTATTTATATCATGTGAACCGTCAAAAACCACATCTGCAGAACTGTTGTATATTAGCTGTTTAACTTTGCACTCTCGGCAAGCATTGATAACATTTTTTGCACCTGAAAAGCGACCATAATTTCCTGTTAAAGGTTCCCGTGGTGTATAAAATCTCACCCAATAAGACTACCTTACCAAACTTAATTGGCATTTACCTTGAACAATGATTGTGTAGCAAAGATAGAAATCACGTGTGTATGAATTACTAGCCTCTGTATAAAATACAACAGATGAACCCTCAATAGCTGCAAAGGAAGCATATCATGCATGCAGTTAATTTTTCAGCCCCAGTTTTAATGTTGTAGCAGAAAATAGAGTTCCAAAAAAATCCGGTGCAGAAAACAAAAGAGAAACATAAAGATAACAACACTGAAAGCTACAAACAATTACTCAAACTTCAGTGGTAGGAAAATAAACCAAGGAACAGAGGTATTATAAAGGGCTAGTGAAGTAAGACAGCATTATAAATTGAGAACAATGGCAAACCAACTAGGCTAACTCTGGTTATGCATTATGTGCTTACATTTGTGTGATTTTAAGTATTTTAATGACCTAATCTCTTAAGTGTCAGCAAACAAAACAAGTGACTCAGTAAGTTTCGAAGATCAAAGAATCAGGGATTGTTATAGACAGACAGTCAAGGTGGGAATATCTCAAAATAATAATGTGGTTGATGCCAAAGGGATTTCCTTTCTCTCTCTCCCTATGGAAAATGTTAAAAACTAAAGATAATAGGTTTCACATATGTCACAAGCGCACATGATCACTGCGATAACAGATTTAGAAGATGGCTGTTTATGACTCAGATTTCATAATCTATATCTATATCTATACTATAGATAAAAGTACGTGTTGTTTTTGTTTTGCACTTTTGTAAGTTGACAAAAATATCCTTTAAATTAAACTTTTTTAGTTGATAAAAACAACCCTTTAGCTTAATTGAAAAAAAAAAACCCTTTAGGCTAGTCAGACGAAAAAAAAAAGACCCCAGTTGGCAGCTGTATGGGTTATTTGCTCTCTTTCGCGCCAGTTCTTCCATCGCAGCCGACCACTCGCCATCAGAAGATTTTTCATTGGGAGCAAGCTTAAAAATCTCGATCACTACCATTCTCATCCCAAAACACAAACATCTCCTTGTATGCCATCATATTGTATGTTCTCAAAAACAAAAGATCAAAAAGTGGAGTTACAGAAAACCTTTTTTTTTATTTTGGTATGCCATCATATATATTGTATGCTTTTTATTTACTTCTCTGCCTTTTGTTTTAGATGAGACAGTGGAAATTGGATTGATATTTAATGAGTTGAATATGAATTTCAATTGTAATTACACTGGCGCGTGACTGCACAATATGCACACAAATATACCTATATAGAGGCCATCTACGACGGTGATTTTGGGTTAAGTTGAATTATTAGGGTGTGTGGAGAGAAGCTGCTATAGTCATAGAAGTATCCTATATCTTGGCATGTCCTGATTGAGATCACATGGAATGCTTTCATGGCTCAACTGGTTTTTCTTTCTCAATCTTCTTTCATCACAATTATATATGGTTAGAAAGCTTGCTAATGTAAATGAAATGTTTACTAATTTTATGTCACCTTTTGAAACTTGCAGAAAACTAAATAAACCTCAATTAACCTATTAAAGTTTAAAAATCTATATGAATTAGGTTCTCCAATAATAATAAATTTTGAATGGGAGGAACATCAAATACAATAAATTAATAAAACAATAAAAATAAGACCTATCAAAGAATTTGAATATGCCATATGCAAGGCTGTGTGTTTGAACCGCAACGAATAGCATCGCCAATAAATAACAGAGTTGGACTTGGGAGGCCATTGCGAAAAACTTTGCAGAAATGGTGGGTGCTCTCGATCATACCTTCAGGTGGCAAAAAAGTTTTAGAGTTGATATGAAATGGGAGGGGACGGCAAGAGTAAAGGTTTTAGAGTTGATTGGAGATCTATTTTTGTTCGAGCTTCCTTCGAAAGCTGAGGCAAGAAGTTGTTGGAAGAAAGGAATTGGGCCTTCTATAGAGAGCCTATGTTCTTGGACTAGTGGGTACCGATGAGTTCCTCTATTCCCTTATTTGACTTATTATGAGTTAGGAATATTAAAAAAAGAAAAATTTAGGAAGACTTGGGAACTATCTTAAGCCTGTTCAAGCAAGTATAACGAGGGGACTCTCCCAAGAGAGGCCCGAGTGAAACACCTTCCAGAGCGGACTGTTTGCTTTTGTTTAATCTTCCACTATTCTGAATTTATGCTTCGCCCTCAAGACGTCGATATAATAGCTTTTTTAGAATACTTAACTCCTAGTCTTTTATCTTCTTGCTCGTCTCCTTTAAAGCTTCACCAGTACTGAAAGACGAGTAAAGATTGCTAAAGCAGACTTAAGGATAATACCCCACCTTACCAGATTTGTGACAAAAGGAAAGGCTCGAAAGACCTACTTGACGAGTTTCCTTATGAGTGAGTTCATAGGTGCCTTTAGGAAAAGCCATACATTCTTTCTTTTCAAAATTCTAGTGTTGTGGGCCTGCCCGAACTGTAGTGATTCAAAAAAAGAGGCGGGTCCGAGTCTTCCTCTGTTGAAGTACCAAAACATAGACCAGGTGTCCCTCCAAAGGAGGTGTGAGTGACGTTCTTGGGTTTGCTATTGCATTTATAGAGCAATGAAACCTTTCAAGCACTAGGAGACAAATGTGATGATTTTGTTGCAGTGGATGAGGCAAGGGTGCTCAGACATGGGGGTCTTCTTGGGGGTTTTCATGTTCAATGAGCTAGGGAGACTGAGGAAGTGGTGGTTTCTCCTCTTTTGTTTGCGAATGATATTGTGATTTTTGTTGATAAGGATGAAGGGCAGTTAAGGTATCTTCGATTTGTTTTAGTGAGTTTTGAGGCGGTTGTCAACTTTTGTGTGACTTTATCCAAGAGCGAGCTACTGCTGATTGGCAAGGTTGAAGATGCGGAAGACTTGGCTATTAATTTGGATTGCAAGGTGGGTTTGTTGCCAGTGAATAACCTTGGCCTCCCGTTGAGTTCAACTTTTAAGGCCAAAGATATTTGGGATTTGGTGGTGGAGCAGTTTTGGAAGAGGCCAGCTGGTTTGGAAGACAATGTACCTGTTTAAAGGAGCTAGATTGATTCTGATCAAGAGCACTTCATCTAGCTTACCAACATATTTCATATCTTTATTCATCATTTCTTTGGAAGTTGAGAAGAACCTGGGCAGATTTGGAGGAGAAAAAGAAATTTCACTTAGTAAATTGAAAACAATTTGTAGGCCTATGAAGCAGGGAGGTTTAGACATTAAAAATGGTTGGGAATGGTTTTGGTAGTTTACAGCGGAAAAAAACACCTATTGGAGAAGAGTCACAGTTTGTAAATATGGTTAGCTCATGGGAAGGTCGGGCTTCAGCAGCAATTGATATGCCCTATGGAGGGGGTCTTTGAAAAGGTATTAGGAAAGGTTTGGAAGCCTTTAAGCTTTGCTTGGGATCGGGTTGAACAGTGAGCTTCTAGCATGATTTGGTGAGGTGAGACAAATCTCAAGGAAAGGTTTCCAGACCTCTTCCTTGTGTTCTGTTACTGTTTATAAGGAGGTGTAGTTTGGATTCGAAAATGCTTTTCAAGATTGGAAGTTAGGTTCTGTTCTAAGTTGCCTGAGGCTTTGTATAGGGTGGAGGGTTTAGGTAGAGGGGATGATGTGATAAGGTGGAAGGTGTCTAGAGGAGGAGACTTTTCAGAGAAGTCATTTTTTGAGCACTTAGTAGGAGTTCAAGCACCTTCTTTTCCCCTGCAAGAGCATATGGAAGTCAAAGACTCTCAAGTTTTTTTTTTTTTTAATACCTCTCATACCTACTAATTGATGTACCTGAAATGCATTTCGTTTGTATAAATAGCTTCTTGGAAGGCCATTCTCACGATTGATAATATGAAGAAAAGAGCTTTTAGGATGGAAAATAGTTGCCCTATGTTTCTTGAATTGTGCCTGGCTTGGTGACCGATTTCCTTAGGAATTGGTAGAGGCCCTATAGGGCATGCAAGAATAGAAGAGTCTAGCCGTTATGACTTTTGGCTCCTCCGTGTATTAGGCGGTGTATTTGGAGGAAGTGTAAAAAGATAATTTTGGATGGAGGGAGGGAAGGGGGGGGGGAGGGGGAGCACGTTGGTAGTTTATTTTTGGTTGTTAATTTCTTTTTTTTGGGATGTGGATAGATCTTAATTCTTTTATATAGTTATTATGAGCTTTGAGGGGCTAATTGTATTTTGTTTTCGCCCCTTATATATGGTGCAACCCCTTTTGGCGTTTTTCTATGAATACCTTATCCCTCCAAAAAAAAAACTTTAAAATTCTTATATATCTCTTCAATTCCTATTTTCCAGAATTTGATAGTAGACAAATTTCGTGAAAGAAAATTTGATCATTTGTAATAATGTCATTTTGTTGGGATACTAAAAAAAAAAAAATATATGATAGTGTGTGATTGAACTGAAGAGGTAGCTTTAAATAGCGGGTGGTTTATTCATTGTTACGGAAACAGAACATAACTTTCCAAATTTTAAAATGCAATGAAACCCCAGAACATAACATTCCAAATTTCATTTATTTTCTGCTGTTCTATCAGCAACCAAATGAAGGGTGAGCAAAAACTGTGAAAATGAAATGAAACCCCAAAACTTCACCACTCACAACTAATTGAATACACTTAGATGCATTGGACGAAAGAAATAAAAACCACAAATAGAATCCACTTGTGAGCAAAAAGTGTTAAAATAAAATGAAACCCCAAAACTTCACCACTCACAACTAATTGAATACACTTAGATGCATTGGACAAAAGAAATAAAAACCACAAATAGATTCCACTTGTGACCAACACACCACTTACAACTTCACCCCACAATGTGTGTGTGAGAGAGATTGTATGGTTTAAGTTCAAGAACAGCTTCGAAAAGATAAATTATATTTCCAAAAATCAAACACACAACATAAGTCGCAAGGAACTGAATTTACAAATCTTTAACCGCTATCTGGTTGCCAAGAAAACGATTTAAGGAAAACGAAAACAGAATCTTTAAATATTTTTCTTTATTGTTTTCGATACTCGAACTATATCCCCAATAATTATAATCACCGCCCGCTGGACTTTCTTGCGATCTACATATGAAGTTACATTGATCTCTTTTCTTTTATTACATTTTCTCAGGAACCAAACAGAACATGAAATCAATCAACTTAGAAACTACAATAAAAACCAGAGATCACGATGAATAAAGAATTGAGCGTACATACATACAAATCCTGAATCCAAATATAAAGATACACACCTTTGATGATTTGAGGCTTGTTGCGAACATCAACATGGAAATACAAAGCGCGACCAGTCGAGAGGGCTTCAGAGAGAAGTGAATTGTACTCGGAAGGATCGAGTTGGAGAGACACAGCGGAATCGGCGATTCGGACGATCCAGTTACCGAGTTTCAAGAGCCTCAGGACGAGTGATCTTCCAACGAAGCCTCGCCCCCCTAAGACCACACAGGTTCGATAGTGATCACCAATCACCATTTTTCTCGAGAGGGAGAGGGAGAGGAGTCGGAGTGAGTGCGATTGGCGGGTGTGTTCGTTTTGGAGGCGACAAAAATGTGTCTAGTTTTGATTATGTGGAGGAAGTGCTTGGCGCCGAAATCAAGAAAAGTTTCGTTTGTTTACTTTACTAATGTATGTGGACCCAAAAATCGTTTGCTTCTCGGTGGCCCCGCCACATTTCATGTTTCTTATACAGGAAAAAAAGACAGTTGCTTTGTAAGTCGTGGAAGTAAGTTTTTTTGTAATTTTATTAATTTGTATAATATATATATGTATATAAATGTGTGTTATATAGATTAATATACAGATTAATAAAGTTGTGAAAATCTTATTTTTGTGACTTAATTTAATAAAGATTTGTAAAAAAATCATGATATGGTAATATTATTATAAATTTGAGTTATTTCAAATTTTTACGAGACAATATATTTTAATTAATAGATAAAAAAATAAAAATAAAATGATTATGAAAAATAAAAATTGAGTTTTCAAACCAAAATCTGAAATTATCCAATAATTTAAATATTGTGTTTCATACGAATTCAAAATTTTAATAACATTATATAAAATAATATAATTATGCAAATCAAAATTTGACATGTAAATTACACCCTAGAGGTACTTACTCGAATTCCTAAAGAGAGTGGCCACATATTTAGAGAGAGATAAAGTATTTTCATTTGAGTTGATATTAAAATTTACAAAATTTGAATTGAACATTGTGTTGGATTTGTGAGGGTCTTCCATGAACATTTAAATGTGAACTGTGGTTGTACATGTCAAAACAATTTAATAAAGTTCATTTTTTAAAAGAAAACAGTTTACATTATTAAATATTAATTAAAAGTTTATGGATAGTTTAAAATCACTTCACTGAATACAAAACTATATTTTACTAGAGATTTATTATTATTTTTTTTTTTGGACTAAGTCATAAAAATCAACCCAAAATACCATTTTTAAAAATCTTCTAATATTTCTTTGAAACCTACCAAAACTATTAGAAAGTTTCATTAGACTCAATTGAATTAGATATTTTATTTCAATTATTTGAAATCTGTACATAAATTATGTTTTTTTATTTTGTTCGTTCTAGAATCATAATTCAATTATATCACAAATTATCATACTTAGAAATGTGAGTCTAAGTTTTAAAATCACAATGAATAAGAGCTAGTTTGGCAGAACGGGTTAGAGAAGAAAACGCAATTATCTTTGCAATTTCTAACAATTTTTAGAGGAAAGAAAGATCAACGTCCTATCCTATCACCACGCATAACCAAACATGCTCCAAGTCAAATACCCCAGCATAATAAAACTCAGTGGGTGACCTAATTGAAAATAGAATAGTGAAATTAGGTTGTGAACTGTAGCCATCGGCTCGTGGATAGTGAAGTAAGTTGAGATGGGGACAGATGACATTGTGGAAAATGTGTTTGGTGAACCCCATCCATCAGCTACATAACTTTCCAAGCCAAAAATAACTCGCGAGTGTTGAACTTCCCACAACAAAATGCTTAATAATCACTCCAAATTCAAGGCTAATTCTCACTTTTCTCTGTTTTTGCCCTTTGGTGATGAATCTTTTCTTTTGGTAAGAGAGTGATGACTCCATCCCCCCAAGATAGTTGTTACATGTCAAATTCATATAATTTTTTTTTAATTGGTTGGTTGCAAGGAGAACCGACTGATGTGTTCTTTGGCTATGTTTTATATTAGCTCCAGTTTTTCACATGACCTAATCAAAGAACGACAGAGGAAATGGCGAAGGGAGGCACTCAAAGATTATTCTAAGGAAAAATGGAAAACTTCTCGCTCTTTAGCATTGCTGGACTCAATGGAAAGGAGACTAGCTGAGGTGTCTGATTGGGTTATGACTTAAAAAGGTCCCTAGATATTTAGGGATATCTTGCAGTGGATTCCCTAGTACCACGCCTGCCAATCTTATGATTAGCAAGCTATATTCCTAAGCCTTATTAGCCTTAAAGCTTGCCTTTGGTTTTAATTCCTTGGGCTTTAATTTAAGAGACAGAGCTGCCAATATGCCTATGTCTTAAATTAAAGTTGAAGTAAAGTATTAAGGCTGATGATGTTACATATGGTTGCTTTACTATTGGTTTTTGCCTTTTCTTCGGTGACTCTCAACAATCTTGGAAGAGCAAGAAAGAGAATATAGTTACTCGCTCTAATACAGAAGCCGAATACATGATTCTCGTTGATTCATCAAAGATTATATTTTTATGATGGTTATACTTAAATCAAGATCCTACGTTGGATCATTTTGAATGTTCACATAATAGGATCATAGGATCGGGTCGAAAAACATAAGATCCTACAAAAATCTTAAAAACAATGGCCAAATATATATATATATATATATATGTACAAATAAAAGGCTGTTATAAATCAATTGTAAACAAGACAGTGCCGTGAAATATTTGTGAGACATGCCATTTCTCACACTGGAGCTATAAACCAGCTCTATCACCAAGTTGATTTAAAATCCCCCCAAAACAAAACAACTGCAGTGGGAATTCATGTGTAATCAAATCAAAGAATGAAAAAGAAAAAGAAGATAGCATTCATCATACTTAGAGCAAAAAGAAGAAAAATAATCAAATGCTTGCAATGGTTTGTTCTTTTTTACAACAGCAGCAACAAGAAGATTGGCCTAGTTCAGTTTTGGTCATAAGTGGTTCACTAGTTCCAAAGTTTCACAACTTTTTCATGGTCAAAATAAGAAAAAGAAGCAAAAGAAATTAAAAAATAAAGCTAAATATAGTAATACTTGACAAAATTTAGTGTTGAATCATTAAATAACCAGCCAAGCTGAATGATTTTTTGTCTAGCAAGTGAAAATAATCCTATCACAATCCCAATATTTTGCTGTATAATTCCATTGCAATCCTACTACGATCCTATTATCTGTGGAATTTTTATAAGACTCGAATCAATTTAACCATAGTCAAACAATCCAGGTCACAATTGTGATAACCACAAGCAGAACAGAAGGCAAAAAAGTACGGGGAGGGAGGTGGGGGCAGTTCTACAAGGAAGTGAGGCTGCAGTTTGCATCTACAACAAGCATGAGGGAATAGCACAAAGCAGAGAGTTTTGAAAATTAAGTTCAACAGCAAGTGGGAATATTTTATGTGAAACTTGAAACTCCATTGAAAATTAGATTACCTCAAAACAGTTCTTGTAACATCCAGATCTGAACCAGATTTTAGATTAATATACTCCACATGATGAGGCCTATACCAACCCTAGTACATTAATCAGCAGGTTGGCCTGGCATGCGATTCAAATGCTACAACTATTATTATATAACAGGGTAGACAGACATCTAATGATGTAATAATGCCGATTTAGCAATGTTGAAAGACAGTCCTCTTTCTTAGATGGAATTCAAAACTGAAATAGCTCTAATTGCCTCTCATAGTTCATCCTGCAACATCAAAGATTGCAAGAAAGATTACATTTAGTATATGTTAACTATGGCAAATAAATTTGTGGTGTAACATAAAGATATATGCTCATGCAATGTTCAAACCTATATCAAATTGTGGTCGACCTGACTTGCATAAACTTAGAAGCCTTGAATGCTGTGCCCAATTCAAGAGAGAGAAAATGGTGCCTAAGCACTACCAAGGTAACAAAAGACACTAAATATTTCTTTTAACAACCATTTGATTAGATGTAATGCAGCAAAGTGTTCTATCTCATCACCCGTCAATGGTGTACAAGCAATGCAGTTTCCAAAACATGAAGACTATCAGGTAAGAGAGCTATGGTACTTTAATTCTTATTTTATTTTTTGTCAGGGCCACTGCAGTTCAAAAAACTGCTCAATGAAGAAATAATAATTTTCTTTCCTTTTTTTTTTTGGTGGGTGGGGGTTGAAGAAGAAAGTTTGTGCTTACATGGTAGTCATCCAAGAAGTCGTCGGGATCATACTGCAAGACAATAATTTCAAGTTAGATTCCATAAAAACCAAAACAAATATAAAGCCAAGAAAACTGATTTTACAATTTCAACCACCAATTGAACTCATGCTGAACTTCATTAAAGATGACAACAGAGCATTAGTTGATTTTAATTTGAAATAGTTTGATACTCTAAACCTAAAGCAGCTGCGGATTAAAATTCAAGGATGGAACAAAAATAACGAGTACAATACCCTTCTGCGCCTCCTATCTCTGTTTTGATGATCCCTATCTCTCTTCCTCCTTTCACTTTTCTCTCTTGCTCTTTTAGAATCCTACATGTCATTATTCAAATTAATTGGAGAATATTCAGAAAGAGCATTGTTGGAGAAACTATGATGTCAAATCACAGAACTACATTAGCAATTAAACTTCTTGTCAATCACCTCTTCTTCCTGAGCTCTTCTCACTTTCTCTGCCTCCTCAAACGCATCTTTTTCAACCTGAAATGTTTCAGACATGATAAAAAACTTGCAAATTAAATACCTCAATTGGGCTGACTATGAAGGAGCAATGGCTTACCTCCCTGTTCCTGGCCCATGTGTCTTCCACAACTTGTTTTGCATACTCCGGGTCATCACAAATCAAAATGTTGTCAAACACGGACCCAGCCTTTACCTGCAATACAATAAGTTGTGAAGCTCTGCTAATTCCAGAAAAAAGCTAAAAAATATACAAGTCACACAAACAAGTTATAGTCAGTTGTAACTCCTAAAGGTCCCATGGTTTGCCTACACTAGAATATCAATAAAAAAACTCCACGCGAAAAAAAAAAGGATCATTGGAAAAAGAAAAGAAAATGAGAACTGTTCAGAACAGCAGCAACTTCTTCAAAAACTCACATGAAAATGGACAAATTGACTCAATTTGCCACTGGATGCTTCCTTTAAATCTAAGGTGGTATCGAATCTGTTGATTGAGAAGTTTGATAATAGGTTGGTTGGGTGGAATAGGCAACACTTAACAAAAGGGGGAAATTGAATTTAATCAATAGCATGTTGTCAAGTCTCCACTATTCATGTCTCAGTGGCTAAAACAGTTAGACAAGTTGCAACAAGATTTTCTATGGGGTGGACTGAGGGAGGAGTTCAAATTTCATCATGTTAACTGATAGAGTATTCGATCTCTGATTAGGGCAGGTGGTTTGGGGTACAAAGGCTAGTAGAATTTGATCAGGTTTTGCTAGGGTAGTGGGTTTGAAGGTTTGCTTTAGAGAGAGATTTGTTGTGGCGTTGAGTGGTGGCCACAAAATTTAGGGAAGAGCTGGGGGGGCTGGACAAGGAAACAAGTTATTGGGTCGCATGGAGTGGGTACTGGGTACATGGAAAATCCTTAGGAAAGGACGGGGAGAATTCTTCAAGAACATTCCAGTACTTGGTAGAGGATTGGGGGAGAATTAGGCTTCGGGCGGATGTCTGGTACGGTGAAACCACTCTGACAGAGTCATAACGGCACTTCATTTCATACGGTTAAGGCTCCTTCAAAGTGGCAATTTTGCATGGACAGCAGCTCATCAGAAGATTTTGATTATTGACAATCTGATTATTAGAGGAAAACCTTTTCCTGATTGGTGGTGCATGTATAAAGAAGATGGAGATTCAGTCGATTGTCTTCTCATAAACTGCAAGGCAGCTAGGGAGTTATGGTCATGTGTCTTAATTATGTTCAGGATCTCGTGGGTGTTTCCATGGTCAGTTATGCAATTGCTGCTTAATTGAAAGAGAGGGGCATGGGATCTAGGAGGAAAAGGGTAGCCTAGGATCTAGCTTCCCTATTTCTTGTGTGGTATATACGGGGGAACAGAATTGGCTTCTTTTTTATGGGGTAGAGGAGCAGATATTTAGAGAGAAAAGTTTTGGTTGTTTTGTATAGCTGGGTTTTTGGCAGGATTGATCCATCAATTGATCAGTTTTTAGATTTCATAGATGCAATCGATTGTTATATATAGGGTTCTCTGTGTTGTATGCATTCTCTGTACATGGTTGGCGTCCCCTATTGACACCTTCTAATAGATTATTTGCTGACTTGTCAAAATATACAAAAGTAGCCCAATCAACAATCAAGCAGTTCAACTTGTTTTCTTTATAAAATCAGTTCAACTTGTTTTCTTTATAAAATCAGATTTTGACTGATTCAGAATCCGAAACTAAAAAATAGTTGGCCTAATTGAGGGGAAATAACAATACTTTTCATGATATTATAAATTGAGACATGCAGATTTATATTGTTGATCTCTAGTAGAATAAAGGCAGAGTCAAGACTCTTACCTGCCAAACTTCAATGCCAACGTATTTTATTGGCTTCAACACATAAAGGTCAGGATCATCCTCAAATTCTGCAGAAAACGAACAAGTAAGGTATATAAACCAATATACATGACAGGTTCACATGTCAAATGGTTCAACCATCCAGTGTTTATGGTTTGTGAAACAAAAGTTCAAATTTTGAAAAACAGAAGGAAAAAAAGGGTGATGATTACCAGCAGAAAAAAATTAAAAGATAATTCAATGCAATTCAGTAAACGTATACTTTTATAAACAGATATTAGACACCAAGAATAATTTTTCATAATTTATGTCTCCCGAGTCCTTCCAAAACTCAGGATCCTAGAATTTTCAGAATCAAATAAAATGCCTGCCATATCCATTAAATTTCCATAAACCCGAACCTGACCCATCTAGGCCATGTATAACCACCATTTACATTTTTGTTTCTTTTACAACTAATACAACTAATCATTAATAATTATTATACCACTATAATAAAATCAATGGATCAACCCTAAACAGATTCGGGTTGAAAGAGAAAAAGAAAACAAATCCACTTGTCTGAATATGTTAGAAACCTCAGCAAACCCTTGAGTATGCTGGGAAGGTCTGGTCACTTGGTGAATTGCCACACCTACTACTAGGACTGTCTTTCAGAACAGAATTGTACCTGGGTTATCAATCCATGGGATCTTCCACTTCCCCTTATAGTTGGGGTTCTTGATTTTCTGTGGCACCGAAGATCCAAAAATTAGAAACGGCAATAAAAATGGGAAATAAATATAACCCCAACTTTATATTAGTAGCTTGAACACACCTTGCGCTTCCATGGTCCTTTGTATGCAGGATTTGGGATCTTTGGCGGTCTCCATATGCCATCATCTTCTTCATCCCAATCAGCGGGCTGGTCAGAGAAAAGCAACACCAAGTCAAGGCATATTAAAAACTATTTCCCTTCTTTGATTAATGATCAAATAATAAACATACACCTATTCTGGGTATTAGTGAAGCATCTTACCATCAACATGAATAGGAAATACAATTGAAATATATGATACAGGAAGATAATCCACATCAGACATAATGTAAAGACAAAGAGAAAGAATCTTTTGATAAGTATTCAGTATATGTGTTAATATTATACCCCAAAAGATGGAAAAGCATCTGTGTGTGTTTGTGTGTGTGTGAGAGAGAGAGAGTATAAGATATTCTTAAAGAAAGCAAGACTTGAGCAATTAAAACAAACCTTTTTAGCCTTTGGATTGGGGATCTCAGCTGGAATTGAATCATAACCCTGTGGTGTCATGACAATTGACAGATCATAAGAATGTGGAAACTAAAACGGAAGAATTACAATTACATCATTGTTTCAATCATTCAGAGTATAGAGAGCAAATACCTCTGGTTTGACACCATTAGGATCATCAATATATTCTCTATCATCCCAGTCTGCTGGCTGCAAGAGAAGGGAAGTAAAAACATAGTGGTATGAATTGCAAACAAAATGCAGGAGAGCTAAATATACATATGTATTATAAAAAGGGAACCCCAAAATGTAGCTAGATATCCAAACATTTTATCTAAAAATAACAAATCATACTGTGCAATGATTTTGATATGTGTTCCTTTAGAATAAAACAGTTTACAAACTACAAAGTTGCAACTTAATTTTGGTGCATAGCACCGTCAGACCAATAAATTATTCATGATTTAAGACATTGGATAGTCTTACAAAAATGTTCCAAATTTCCACTAGCAAAGTAATACCTTTTTCGCATGGACATCTTTGATTTGTCGTGGAGGAAGGATATCCCAGTCTGTGTACATGCTTCCAGATTCTCTTTCTCGATTATCAATCAGAACACTATAACTTGCATCGGGCCTTAGAATAAATGTGTAGAAATGAGTTAACTTGTCTGTTTCACATTGTAGATCCTTTTTGATGGGATAGTTTTGACCCTGATAGGAAAGTATAACATGAAGCTTTTTTGTTTGTGTGCCACATATATCTGGTCCAAACATCAAACTGCATAAAGGAATATCGACAGTGAGGTGAGCTACTCTGTACTGTCATAAAGTAGCAATAGCAAATGGGAGAAAGAAAACAAACAAGTGAAAACTAGAGAATATAAACTTTGTGCTGCCAAAAACAGCTAAACAATTATACAATAAGACTTGAGAACCCAAAACATACATAATATAAACATTCACAGACACAATTTGTGTGTGTGTTTATAATAAATGTTTAGGCTTTCCCTCACCAGACACCAGTTCAATCCTTCTAAAGCCTTTATTGCAGCATGGTGTTTGTAAATGGTTGCATGTAATCAAAGCATCTTAACCAAGTTTTCTCATTTTATCATTAACAGGTCTAACCTCTAACTTCTAAAATATCAATATGCATTCATTTGAAAGTGTATCCCTTCTCTGTATGCTACCCATGCATTTTGACATCCTCATCTTAGCTACAACCATCAAATGGACATGGTATATCTTAGCCACATAACATCCCACACAGTACAGTACCCCTCCACTGATAAAATTATTCCACTGTTATCATCTTTTTTTTTTTTAAGATCCACAGATATTATCTTAACAAAGGATAACCTTATAACATGTAAAATAGTTATTCTAAGTAAGTATTGAACACTATTACTATAATCCACGTAAAAATCAATAATACTAGACTTAAAATGGTATTAAAAAAATTAGGCACTTATTAAAATAAAATATCAAAACATAAGAAAAAGATTTAAGAAATGGAGTTAAAACATCACAATCACAAATAATGACTCAAAAAAAAAAAAATTTCTTAAAAATAACAGAGTGACAGACCTGTAAGGAGTATCACCGCCAAATTTCTTCTGATTGACATAACCAGACAGAAGCTTAATGTAACCACCACCACATTCAATGTCCTGTTCAAGTTTTATAGAATATTGAACCACTAGAGTTCTGTTCTTGTTGCTGAACTCTGGCATCTTTGCAGATATGGCAAAATGCTTGGCATCATTGTAAGTCTGAATTCCTGCAAGATTTCCAGACATCACAGATAACTGCTATAGTCACTCGGCAAACTTAGTGAGATCATTACACAAACAGCAGTGTGTAATTGATTGCCGCTACTTGACTGGATTGCAACCTAAAATCAGCATAAAACGAATACAACAGAAATCATGGGTGTTTCACACCGATCATTCCCTTTACTTGAATTCGCCTCTTTGTCATGTATATTAATCAACACATCCATTTAAGTTTCAAAATTAAGAAAATTTAAACCCCTCTTAACAGTGCATGCAATATCTGAAACAAATGTTTCACATATTGTAACTCGTCCATAATCCAGGTGATGAAATTTATGCCAAACTCAACAAATGAGATGCATTCTAAGGTCAAACTTCAAAGTTATCAAGTCTAGCCTTGGCAAATATTCCACCCATTACATTTAATTATTATTTTATTTATGAGGCGGCTTAGGGTTATAATTAATTAACTAAAATTAATTAAATACTCCACATAGTAATGCAAAAAACTCCAAATTAACTAGACAGGAATTGCGAACTTAAGTAGATTAACCAAGTGTTCAAGATAGTTATTTGAATACTAGATTCCTATCGTGTTATGGCCAAGTGTTAAATTAAAATACAATAATAAGCAAAAAATAAATAAGAGCACATCCACAAATTGAGAGACGTTGATCTTACGTGAGAAACCCTCATGGGGAATAAAACTCATGACACTACAAGAGAACTATCACTATGAAATCAATCAATACAATGAATACCAAACCATTGATATGTTGTAGACTTACTCCATTAGTTAATCCTTCATGTAGTCTTTTCTGTAATGTTCCTTTGTCCTCTAACTGCGTATTCAAGTTAATCTCTTCACAACAACCACTTTATTCACGATTTAACAACCTCCAAATCCACACATACCAGTACGGTGGTAAAAAGTGTTCCTAAGATACTCTCTTAAAATGCAAAACCTTTACAATTACCTTTGTAAAGAAAGGACTATATGGAATCCAAATTCTAAAATATAGAATCAAATACAAGAATTCATAGAGTGCCAAAGCGCTCAACAAAATATGCAAAAAAACAACCTCTTTACTCAAGGAAAAAAAAAACGCAACTCTCAATATGTATGTTGAAAAACTCGTACAAAGAATATATACAGGTAACCTTACCCGACTTAACCTAATTTGATCCGGAATAGGATAACCAATCAAAATCTCCAGTTTCAAACACGCATTCAGACAAAAAAACTTTTTCCGTTTGGACATGTCTTGAGCTCCATTCTGACGAACAAGCTACTAGTTTTGTATTTTATTCTAGTTTCACTGTAGCGTGTTTTTATAAACACAAAGTATCTAAAGGACATGTTAAGACATATTTTAAGTCACTTTTGAGTCTATAGTCAAAACTTAAAAGTGTCTAACCTATGTTCAATTAAAATCTAAGTAAGAAGACACATAATACTGAAAGATTAAACACACAATTATCCTAACCATGATTGTAACATGAATGTATGATATCTATGTGTGTTTATACATTTCTTGTATTAGTTATGAAGTATCAAGATGTATCATGGAGTTTATCTTAGAAGTACGAAATTGTAGTTCAATTCCAACATATCTAAGTTTTCAAGGAAGTGATTGACAAACATTGTAACTGCAACGAGACTTAATCTAATTTAACAATTACAGACTCAATAAAGACTTCTGAAATGAATTGCCAATACATACAATACTATAGGGAAATTTCTCAATCATTGTAACTCAAATTTCCTAACAATTTTTATTTATTTACTTTTTGGCAGACAATAATAAGAATCAAACCCTTAACACCACCTCTCACTTTAAGATGTCATGTCAACACTATACCACAGTGCCATATTGGCTTTGGCATCTAGAGGGACTAGTGTTGGTCTCACTTACACAGTATGCTAAGAGGCATACACTCGAGTCTGACCTAAACTTTGGGATTATTTTTGCACAAAGTGGCTACTCCCAAAGAACTGTCATTGCCAATGTGAGAGCTTTTAATAAATTAAAAATTAAGGTCTTCTAATATAAAAGTGTCAAAAAGATTAGGATATAGGTTACATAAAAGTGACTGATGGCATTTCAAGGATACTATATAAGAAGAATGGATCTCACCTAGAATACATAGAACATTTCTTGCTATAACAAGTGTTGAATGCACGTTGACACAAAAATAGTGTCTGCCCATATTTGAAACTGGTATGAATATTACAAATGAGCCCACATCCACAAACATATGTATCCGTGAAAAAGAAAGTGCGGATCATGTCTTTTTATCAAGGACCCTTTTTTAGATTTATTGTTTTCTGACCTAATTTTCTCAGTTAAGTTTCTTCCATGAAAATGTGGGTACTCAGAGTTGCAAATTCACAAAGAGACACATATATGCTTGTGCTTGTCCCTAAATCTAGAATTTTTGGAGATGCACTGCCTAACACCTTGTGCCTGCATCGATTGGAACAGTCTTATCTACATCCACTGATTGTAGGAATTAGCTTGCACAGTCAATGAAGCACCAATAAATCAAGAAAGTATTAACTTGAAAACAGTCTAAAGTTTCAAAGCACCTTCAATATAGTTGGTGTTCTTATTTATGGTTAAAATCCTTAATTCTGGTTTTGAAGTGAGTATAACTGAGTTAACCAACTGGGGCTAGAGTTGGCCACTCATGCTCTCCCCAAAGGGGAGGTGACTTGTGAGTTCAAGTCTCACTCCCCCACTAGGGGGATGTGAGTATTATTTCCACCCAGCCATGGGCTGGGTGGCTTTTCAGGGCCCATATTTGATAGGCTGCTGATTTTAGTTGATTATGTTGGTTGATTGAAATATGTTGTAGTGTTCAATTGATTATAATTCATATATTTTAATACCCCATAGCATCCTTAAAAAAAATGTGAGTATAACTGAGTTACTGCATCCAAAATTCCACACAAAACATACATAGGTAGATAGAGAGACCATCAAACATTTTGACTAAATTCTTATTTCTGACTACACGTTCATACTAAATCACAGTCATTGATTTTGTCAATCAGCATGTTATAAGATCATATATAAGTTTATTTAGATCAGGTTTTACTAATCGAACAAATTGCAGCAAACAACAAATATAGCGACACTGACACACAGGACACAGCAGATCCTTCTAAGAATTTTTTTTTCTTCCTACTGAGAATCAAATAACAAAGAGAGACTTCAACAGAAAAAATACTTGAAAAGGTTACCTTTATCATCGGGGTCTCCAGACCATTTTCCAGCAGTGTGCTTGAACGTTCCCGCTTTTCCTTCACTCCTCTTCCAATCCGATAGAACCCAACGACTCTTCCACCCATCTTTTTTCCCACAAGCACATGGTAAAAAATAATAATTAATAAGACACTCAGTTCAAATCAATTATATATATATATATATATATATATATATATATATAGAGGGGGAGAGAGACCGAAAAAGAAGTTGGATCAACAACACTTTTTTTCTTTCTAATAATCATCAATTAATCAGCTAGCGAAGAAAACTGGAAGAAAAACAATTGAGAACGTGTAACAATAATTACCATAAAAAGTTTCAAAAATGTGTATCACTTTCTCCAAATTAGGAAAAAAATATTGTAAATTTAGGCTCCGATTAGTTGCTTGAGAAAGTTT
This sequence comes from Nyssa sinensis, assembly GCA_008638375.1. Classification (NCBI taxonomy): domain Eukaryota; kingdom Viridiplantae; phylum Streptophyta; class Magnoliopsida; order Cornales; family Nyssaceae; genus Nyssa; species Nyssa sinensis. Next base: position 862,047 of record CM018045.1, on the reverse strand, counting down.
AAGCAAGGGAATCAATTATTAAACTTTTTCGAACAGGGAACTCGAGATTCGGTTTTCTTTCACATTTTCTTCTGTTTTCTCAGCAACCAATCAGGAGTCACTCTATTTAGTTTACCTTCGAACCGCTCTTCGAAGAATATTTCAGAATATACAGAAGCTATGAGAAAGAATGAATGCAACGTTAGGAGTAAAACCAGAAGCTTAAGCGCTTCTATGAGCTGACACTCCGCCATGATCGGCTGTCTGATGAGAGGGAGATACAGATCGCCGGCGAGAATTTGTAGGACATCAGATCTACTAAATGACCGCATATTTTCAGTTTTTCACAATAATGCCATTTTGGACTCCAAAAAAAATGAGAAAGTGTACGGACTCCAAATTAGGTAAGCATATCATGCATGTGATTATTTAATTTTAATAAAAAAATAAATAAATCAAATATATATATATATATGTATTATACGTATGATAAATTATAATTATTACACATATTTGAATAAGAAAAAAAAATTTCAACTAAATTTGAAACTCAGTATTATTTAAAAAAAACTTAATAATGTTATCTCAAATGATGGCTCAAAATTTTATTTAAATTTGGACAAAAAAAAAAATCTTGTTTGAATTTGATATTTTTTCAGTAATTAATAAATAATATTTAATTATTGTGAATTTGAGTTCACGAATAATATTTTATAAATTTGACATGAATTTGTATTTACCGTTGGAGAATTTTTTTTTTTTTAATAAAAATTTTAATTCCAGTTTGATGTCCTTTTAACTGAAGATAAAATTATGATAAAAAAATTAAAATAAAGAACTTATCCCACACCCACATCCATTTATAAAAAGTTAAGAGTAAATTACATTCATCTTATCTCAAATTTTAAAATATTATAAATAGTATTCTAATTGTTTGATTAATTATAACTATCAGAGAAAGTAGATGTAATTAGTCAAACAAGAAGAATAGTCTCAGCAATCCTAACAAACAATTAGGAAACCGATATAAACCTCTGCCCCTCATTTCTTTTTTTCATGTTTCAAAATAAATAAATAATAAAAATCAATGCATAAAACATTGTAAAGATGTTATTCATATGCTAAAAGACACCTCCACCATAAAAATAAAAAAAAAAAGCTACTTCAAAGCATTGTTGGGAGTTAATCAGGACTAGCTAGTTGAGTTTTGGATATCCTTCCGAGAGAAATGCAGCAAATTCTAAAGGCAGAAATGGCCTTTGTACCCTTTGGTAGATTGTAATATGTTGTAGCTGTAAATAATGTGAAAGCAGGTGGCATTATTTTACCACTTCTCTTCATGTAATTTTGTTAAGAAACTGTGGTATTATTTCAGCGGTATTGCTGGGACTTGCAGTGACTTTTATGTGCAGTGTTTACCTTGAAAATTGAAACCCTGAAAGAAAAGGTCAAAAAACCCATCAAGTTCCTGGAGAAAACCGAGCACTTGCCTATATCTTTCCTCCTCCACCGAGCACTTGCCTATATCTTTCCTCCTCCTCCTCCTCCTCCTTAACTTTCCAAGTCTTTCGTTTGCTATTTTATGTTGGACCCCTTAGACTACTTGTTTCACAGTGCTAAATTCACATCTCCAAATTTAGAATTGAAGATTATATTAATTCACACTTGTTACATTTGAAACAAAAAATAAAATAAAATGCTAGACTACTCACAAGCAAATCTAGAGATCCAAGTTTTAACTTTTATAGGCACAAAAACATCAAGATAGCAGATCTTCATCTATCCAAACCCCTATCAGCATTCTTATAACTCAACTCAACAAACCTTATTCCAATTATTTAGGGTCGGTTACATGAATCTTGTCTAGTCATTTTACTCGATTTAAGAAGCATTCTTATAACTTTTCCCATAAATATTGTCACACTGAAATCTGGTACCCCAGAGGTGAACACCTGGCTTCTTAGGACTATTTGGACCTGCAATGCCAAACAAAATTATTGAATCACCAACAGGAAATACATTGATCTTTGATATCTGACTGAAAAAAATACATGTTAAGGAGAAAGGCTATATCACCTCCTACGAAAACTTTTTCAATTTGTATAGCTTCTGTAACAAAAGTTCCAAGAAAACAAGAAAAGGAAAAGGAAACCCTTGAACTTCACATCAAACACCTTTCCTGATAATCAATAATGACTACTCCTTCTACACCTGAACCCTCTGTACAATTTTATGTACATAAATTAGAATGCAAAGCTCCTCAAACAACTCAGCGGTTGAAGGCCCCAATTACCATGTCTTCATGCTGCACATATGCAACTGTCTCTTGTTCAGCTAAGCCGCAGACTAATTAAGTCATCTTCTTGCTTTCATTTCTGTAGTTGGTGATGATTGTGGGCCACCACCAAGTGCAGCCGCAGCAGACTCCACGTGCATAAGAAGATACTCGTAAATTTTCTTCCTCATCCTGTCAATTATATCGGGTGAGATATGGGGAGTTTCTTCTTCCTTCTTGCTAGAAACAATTTCATCTAACCAGTCATTCACACTCTTGAGCTGAGTCAACATGCCTGCTATTTGACCATTATCTAATAAAGCTGATGTATCCACATCAGCATCCAAGAACCTCTCCACAAATCCTAAGAACCAATCCTGGGACTCTACTTGCAACATTTCAGCTAACTCAACAGCTTCATCAAGACCATCTCCTCTGACCCACTCTGTTGGAGGTGAAGCCTGAGGCTTTTGACCAACAGCTAGCCCATTCACTAGCCGGCGTGGAGTTCCTGGCGTAACAATCTTTGAGCTGACTGTCTTGTGGGTTTTGGCTTGGGATTTTGTTGAGGCATTCTTTGAAGAGTTCTCGAGGACTAAGACTGGTTGATTTCCAGGGATAGTTTTGAGGTTTTGAGCTGGAGTTGAAGCTGGGATCAGGCTTGAAGAGGCCTGTTTGCTAAATATTGTGAAGGATGATAAATTGGTGGCCAATGCAGCATGGACCCAAGAAGCTGCTTGTTTGAGTCTATCAGATGTCACCTTTAGTGCTTCTTCTGAGGGGCTTTCTTCATGATCTGGAGATGAACCAGCTGGAATGGTTTTAGATAGAGAATCAGCAATCAGACGAGCATTGTTCAAGCTTGCATGCAGAGTCAAGAACTGCTCTATGGCAGGTTGTGGGATGTCTTCCTTGGCAGAGGAACTCAACTCAGAATAGGTGCTACACAGGGAAATGTAATAGATCAGAAAAAAGACAACTGAAATAAACAGTCTACTCCACAGATGCGGTTGTAGGCTCAATATGAAAACAAGCAAAAATGTGGGCACAGATAAACTGTGGACATATATTCACCAGATTTGAAACACTGAACGAGATTAGAAATACTCATTTATTTCCACTTCATTCAAAATGAGAAAAGGATAGTATAATAAATTCATAGAAAACATTGTTTGAAGACTTAAACAGAGTACTAAACTCCAACTGAATTCAAACATTAGAAACCATTATACTGGAATTGATGTGAACTTCCAAAAAATCCCAAAATTTAACACCAATTATATACTACATATATATTCTAATAAGCAAGATACATATGCTCTAAAGTGCACCCAAAAAGACATAGCTCCATACAAACTTCCATGAGAAATTTTTTTAGGTCTCATCCATGTTGGAATCCTTAAGAATGATCAGATATAATTTTAAGCAACTATAATATTTCTGATAATCCTCACCACATTGTCAAGAAAGATGCAACCATGCCAAATGGCTCCACTATTTCTGATCGATGAAAGTTAATATTACCTTTGGGAATTTGCATGGGCATGATGCACTCCCATGTGTTTAATAACACTGGGGTGATTGAAAAACTGCTAATAGTAACCCGATTATAGAATCTCCAAACTGTAGTACGAACACTATCTTGATGGAAAAGCCTCTCTCTCTACTATCCTATTCGATACTTTAACTTCCTCATGTGCATGTGTTTACATGAATATGCATAATAATAAACTCTAGAACCATAATTGGAGCGATGGTCAAACAATTACAGCATAAGCAAGAAAATTTTCATTAGTGTCTACAATAATAAACTAATTTGATACCCATAATTTGACCCATGCTGAAACTACTATAGTAAACACACACACATAAGGATATTCGGCTAGACTCTTTAACAACTAAAATCGCCATTGAATGATTTCAATGCACGAGAGGTGCTTCGACATTTACTAGAAGTATTTTCTTTTTCTTGGGGAGCAAATACCTTAAACATCGAAGTAAGCTCTCTGCAGCTGAAGCCTCTTGCATTGCCTCTATGGCAGCCTTTTGTGCAGCATCTCTATGCTTCAAAACTTCCTGTAAAATTATGGTACACAAGTTGTTGTAATGAAAATCCGGAAAATGCAACGCCTTAGCAGTTAATATTATAATATGTTTCAAATGTTAATTAAATGTGGTGAAATATACAGTAGATTGAGACCTAAACTGACAGAAAGCTGAATAAGGCCCCTAAAGCCATGCTACTACAATAGAAATATAATCGTACAGGGAAGTAAGAAACCTCCCATATCTTCCTTCCAAATGATGGAAAACTAATTGGTCATGATCCAAAACATAGATTGTGGCATTTTTGCTACTATTGACATCTATAAATTTTGCTAAAGTTGTGTCATGTATGGCACTCTTGGCTTTATCTCCCAAAAAATGTAAGCTGAATAAATGAATTTAAAGGGGAAAAACAATTTGACAGGAAGAAAGCTCAAGAGTTTCCATTAGGAGCCAATCAAAAGTGTCAAGATGTGAGAAATTAAGGGTATAGTTATACCTTTCCGAGCTTCGCAAGCGAAGATGAGAATGAAGCCCACGAAACACTTCCATCTGTCAACTTTCTACTATTGAAGGAAACTTTCACCAGGTTTCCCGGTAATCCATGATTAATTTCTCCTGATAATTTCTTTCCGACAGAAGTCCTTTGCTTATTTGATTTATCCGTATCAACCAAATTTCCATTTGCAGCCACTCTCTTTATGGATGCGTGAACATTATTTTCCTCCTTGGGTGATTTGACAGATATCTTAACCTTATTTTCCTCTTTAGATGGCAATCTTTCACTTATCGATTTTCTAGGAACCTGGCTAACATAAATTAATTAGATGGAGAAAGACCAGAATTATTTGCCAAAAGGCTTAACAAAAAATCAGACATGACAAAATATATTCATCTTACATAAGTAACAGAACACGAGAAAAAATAAGCAGTTGGAGTAAACAAAAATGAAATGCAGCATAAATAAATAAATTTCAAAACTATTACACATTCACAAAATCAGGACAAAATAGGAGATTGAGTCATAAAGTCCTATATTAGATCGCACCATTCCACAAATAACAATTCAACCCTGCCGTAAAAGCTTATTATTAAGTTGTTCATTTCAATCTTTAAGAAATCACCAACTAAAGAACCATCAAGGCAACGACTGAGCTAATCATAAGGTAGAGAGAGTGGACATCATGAAAGTATGGGAACCATATCAAATCTAATCCACCAACAGCCTAAACATTACAATTCTTCTGAAATAATGAACCAGATACAGTTAAAAAAAAAACCATTTTTCTGTACATCTAAGGATTCAAGAATGATGATAAAGGCAAAAAGTAAACAAAAAACTTACAGAAGAACTCCGTGCTTCAGGCTTCAACTCATGCTTGCTGGCCCTCAATTTTGGACTCTCTCTAGTCCTCACATCCATATTCCCCTCCCAGCTCTTCCTCAGAGCCTTAGGCCCCAACTCAATTCCCTGAGCCAAATTTTTAATCGAGCTTGCCGCTAGCGCCTTCTTTGCAGTCGGACTCGCCCCACGAACAGAGCTTGCCTTTTCCACTAGCCCCACCTTAGCTGTTACCTTATCCAACCCCTTGATCTTTGCCTGCTGCTTAATCCCATTTGCAAACTTCTGAAAAGAAGTTGGCAATGAATAACAACTCGTTGGAGAAGAAGGGATTGAGCGCAAATTCAATGACTTCAATTTCACCAAAGATTCCTTCTCCACTACATTCAAAGCCAGCTTTGACAATTGAGACTTTGATCGACTCAATGCTGGTGTTTTCTCCAACTGCTCCTCCTTAGCACTACCATTCAATCTCACCGGTGTGAACTTAACATCCTTCACCCCAACATGATTATTGTTCAACAATTTTGAAGGTGATTTCGCCTTTTCTAAGGGTTTCGAATTGAAATTGTTATTGAGGAACCCTAGAGAACGAGTTGCACCTATATCTTCAGGGCTTCCCACACAAGGATGTCGCCCTGGGACTGGCCTAACCCCACGAAGAATTGGAACTGGGGAAGCGGCTTCGAGTCTTTCAACATGTATAAACTGACCCAATTGAATCTTATCACTGAGAATGAGATCATCATGTTCATCAGGGAGTGAGACATAGGTGGCATGAGAAGAGTCTGAGACCTTGAGGTAAAACCCTTTATTTGGGAAAAGTTCACTGCCTGCTAGTGCAGGGACAATGCCAACTACTTGCAAGAGAGAAGACCTGTACTCACCAGCAATCTTTACATCTGTATTCATGTGCTGTAGAAGCTTCAACAAAACACCAGGGACCAAAGTAGCCATTCTTGGGAACTTCAATGTGCATCACTCTGAAAAACCCAAATGGAGAAATTCAAAGATTTGCTATGACAATACGAGATTTTACAAAGTGGATGAAGAAAACAAAAGGGTTTTCTCAATGCCCAGATTGATTCTGACAAGTTGAAAAGAGGGGAAAAAAAGATCACACTTCATACCCGGATGAAATTTGTGACCCAAATAAACTTTAATCATACAACAACAAATAGAAAGAAACTTACATTGTTCAACAATTCAGATCAAAAGGTAAAATCTTTTGTTACTACTAACGGGTATCGATTGAGAAACAAAACAGAGTATACACCAATCGAGATGAGCTTTCTACCAAAGAAATCATTGGTAGGACATCCCTAACAGAAAAAAGAATTCAATTGTCGACAATTTCAGATTAAAAGGTTCAAGTTTTAGGTACTAATAATAGTGAAGGGTACAATTCAACAATCCAGAGGAGGAAAGGACTAAAAATGAAAAAGGCCTGGGCGTTATGTATTTGTATGGAGATAGAAAACATTTATTTTCCGGCAAACCCAAATGGAAAAAAGTAATAAATTTGGAGAAAAGAAGAGAGAAGGCAGTGGCATTGATTGCTCAGCAAAATCCAGATGCGTAAAAAGCAACCTATTGAGGGTTTACCATTAGAAAATAAGAAGAGAAACCTTAAGAAGTGTCTAAAGTCTGAACATGGAGAGATGCTAAATTTGCAGAAGATTATTTTTGTGAAGGAAGAATAAAAAGGTAAAGGGAATGATTAATGCCAGAGAGAAAGGGAGTTATTGCTTGATTGAGATAGTACATGGAGGTGTCTACGATAGTATCTGACAGAGACATATAGATACAGGGGTTGATACAAGAATGGAACCTGACCCACCATTTGATCGACCAATATCACATTACCTCCTGCCTCTCGGCTTTTGACAAGTCCAATTTTTCTTCAGAAATCAGAAACCCAGAAAAAGAGAGAGAGAGAAAGGTATTTGCAGGCCAATGAAACCAAAGAGACAGGACTTTTACCGAACTGGATGGAGCATCTTTTCAGAGAGCAATATATATTTTTAATTTGTTTATTTATTCATTTTCAAATTTAATGTAAGGCGGAGTTTTCAATAATTCCATGTGAATAAATAATTATATATTTGGGTTGCATGTGCAAGGCAATGTGGGTGTCAGTTTACCTAGAGATCTTGTCATATCCTCGAGATGATTGTAAGAACCCAGTTTCTTTCGGGTTTGAAGTCAGATCCTAGCAACGCTTGGGTGGTGGGTCCTCTCTCTTTATCTCTTTCTTATCAAGCAAAAGAAAAAGAAAGAAAAATTGGGTGCAAGTCTCATACGAATACGATACTTTCCAAGGACCTTATCAAACATGTGGCTCAGAAAATGTTGGACCACGACTGCACACCGTCAATCCATCACCTCCTTCTTGTTAAAACCAGATTGAGTAAATTTGAGACACACGTAAATTCTCCTACTCAAAGAATGAATGCGTTAGTTAAATTTGTGGGAGATGGTCTCAAAAGAATTATTATCGTAAATTTCAACTCAAGAGTTTGATGTTCATCAAACCCTTTTAAGATTATATATATAATAGTTGTAGTACAATAATGTGTGTATGTATATATATAATATTAATGTCTTTCATAATCTATTTAAAGATAAATTATACTGATATTTTTTAAAAATTTTGATAATTATACTAACATCTTTTAAAATTTTTAAAATTACATAAACATTCTTTACTTTTTCTAACAAATTATACCGATCACCCATTTAGTCCAATTTCTTTTTAAAATTACAAAACTATTCTTTTCATTCTTTTTGTATTTTTTTTAATTTTGACTATCTTTTTCAAATTTTTTTAAAAGATCTTTTTATTTTATATAAAATTAATTTTTAAATAAATAATTTATGTTTTTTAGCCAAAGAATATTCTAATTAATATTTATTTAAAAATTTTTAAAAAAATAGTTAGAAAAATTTGATTAAAATTTTAAAAAAATATAAAAAAAAATGAAATAGATAATATTATCATATTTTAAAAAAATGGTCTGAAGAAGAAGTCAGTGTAATTTTAAAAATTTTAAAAAAAATTAGTATGATTGTCAAAAATCTTAAAAAAAATTAGTATAATTTATCTTTTATTTAATTTATAAATATTCAAATCACTATAAAATTTATATCGGTACGATTGTCGTATAAAATAAATTTTCAACTACTCGAGAGTCAATTTGTCATGAATGACTCATAAAAAAAAAAAGAGAGAGAGAGAGATTTAATGTCCTTTTTATTTGGGCTGACTCCAAATTTCCTTTTAATTATCTGCATTTTGCATTTAATTTTTTGAAAAAAATAAAATTTTGAGTGGTGGAAAGTCTAGAGCCTCCGATTACACTATTATGGTTTCTAGTTTCTAGTAATGACCTAGCACTGTAAGCTCGTGGACACATTAGTTGGTGACTCATTACCTAATGATTTTCTTTTGGCTGTTTAACTAGTTCTGCTGATCCATATTAATTAAGCATTAAGGAATAAAGTACTTTATAAAATAATAGAATATAATCAAAGTGGTTGTACTAATGACAGCAAAAAACACAAAGTTCATTATACATAAAGCAAGAAGTTTAAGCTTCTTGCCAACATTAATTAACAAATCAACCTCAAAGCCAAAAAGTAAAGGTTAGTTGGGAAATTAGCAAAAAGAGACTCTTCATGCTTACAATTCAAAAACATCTTTCTTTATCAATTTTACTTTCTTTTCAAGGGACTTCTAAATTGAGTGAAATAACCCAAAAAAAAAAAAAAATTAATAAAAAGGAAGAAGAAGAAGAGGAGCAAACTAATTGGAAACTAAAAATGACTTAACAAGTGCCCTTCTTATCAAAACCCAAGCATTATTACCCTAAGCCAATCATTAGTCCAATTTATTTTTCAAACATATTTTTGTGTATTTATAAAAACAAAATTTATGAAAATATAAATTTAAAAACTTAATCAAACGGACAAACATATTTCTAAAAAACATTTTTTGCTAACACAATGTAAAAATGAAAAACAAAAAAGATTTCAAACAGATTTTACAAATGTTTAAAACATGAACAAAAACTAATTACATGGAATTAATTTTTCAAAAATCAAATAAATTAATGAAGATAGACCCAACAGGACTTAGCATAATTATATATATATATATGTGTGTGTGTGTGTGTGATAAATTGCTTGAACTCGGCTTGGATTTAAACTTAAAGCTTAAATACTATTTTGATTGAGATTGTATGGACTATGGAGACAAATAAATTAAATGCAAATTTAAATTAAAAACTCATTGACATATCTTCTAGTTATATTATAATATAAAGAGAATTTCATTTTTGAAGTTTTTTTTTTTTTTTTTTTAATGTTTCTATTTTTTTTAGTATTAAAAAAAATGTGTTTAATTAAATAAAATTACAATAAATCGATAAAATTATAGTTTGGAAAATTACATCCCCACCCACGGTGTGTTGGATGGGTCACATACACAAACTTACAATAAATCAATAAGTGACCCAACCTACCTTTGTGTATGTGACAATAATAGCCAACAAGAAACAGAAACCTAGTAAATGAGGGAGAGATCTCAAAGTGTGAACGGTTTTAGGTATGAGATGGCGCCTCCTGGTGTCGGGTCAACAACGACACTTAAATCTCCGGTTGGATTACGACGCATGATAAGAATTTCTTTTTTTTAAAATGAGGTTGGTATAATGATATATCAATATATTTTTTTAATAAAACTTTATTACGTGTGATATGAAATAATATATATAATATAATATTATTAAAGTGGTAGTATTTTATAATTCAAATATTTAGATTTGCAATTTCTTGCAAAGTTTAAAGCACTATTTTAATTAGATGAAATAAGTCCAAACCATAGCGGAAAACAAAAAAAATGTCCAAGTAGAAACTGGCATTACATGCTCAGAGGTTTTTTAACAAAGGTAAGAGGAGTACAAGATTATAAATTTAATATAAAAAATTATGCCTGCCTCTAATCTATCACTCTTCACACTTAGTATAAGCAGAAACATCACCTGTATGCAAAAAGATAATTTACCCGAATGATGTAGTTATTATGAGAATCAATAATTTTTTAAAAAATCATTGATGTGATAACAATCAATGAATATCTTTTATTCAACAAAAAGATGTGAACAAACATTCATGTACCATAAATCAACACTGGTAGGCAAAATTATCATTTCCCATTTTACAATTCTAACAACTATTTGCACGTGCAAAAGGCAATTAAAATCGAACGATAAACAACCAATTATGTGACATATATCCAAGTAGAAAATTGGTAGAATATAGCGTATTAATGTATTTTGCTCACCTTCTGGAGTTAAGCTTGTCACAAATGAATATAGTGTATTAATGTATTTTGCTCACCTTCTGGAGTTAAGCTTGTCACAAATTTCAAAGGGAAAGTAAAGTGAACTTATCTGCGACCTGCTGCAGCCCAATAATTAAAAATTGATTTTGGATCTTCCATCATCCAACGTAATATTCCATGAAATGGTTTAATATTTATAGTTTTCATGAAATTTATGAGTTTAACGGGGGGCTAAGCTAGCAGAAACAAAAGATTGGGGTACATCCAAATCAATTATAATATAAGAATTCAGGACATTTCATGCTTTTGCGCATTTGGGTAGGTGGAAAAATTATCTTTTTGTCTTATTCATCCTTATTAGGCAAGCAATTTCAGTTGAGAAGATGGCTGCCAATCACTACTATAATTTGGATGAAGGAAGAAGATTAAATTTAACCATCCAGGCATAGAAAAAAAAAACAAAACAAACAAACAATCAAAATCACAATCACAATCAAATAAAAAACTGTAACTGTAATATTACGGAAAAACAAGTGCTAGTCCATAGCAGGTAAAAAGAACCACATCACCGAAAAACAAGTGCTAGTCCATAGCAGGTAAAAAGAACCACATCACCGAACAATTAAGGAAACATAAAACTCCAAATCTATTAAAAAGTTTAAACTACTGTTAAACAGCATAACCTCTAAAGGGTTCTCAAAATAAAGCTCATCCAACTAGCCCCATGCTTTTCACAGGTCTTGCACGCTCAAACCTGCAAATATGAAATGAATACATTTAGAGAATCATCCAGAACAAGTCATTTGACTTCACCACAATAAACTTCATTTTATTTTCCATAACAAGGGGAAAGAAAAAGAAAATATGCCAAAACACCAAAATGCTAAACAATGATGAGTGTCTCTGAAATAACATGCAAGTTAAAAATAGTATTGTCTTTGATATCTTTTCAAGAGCACATTTAATCCATTTCATATACATTTATTTAAAAATCAACTCCAAAACTTTGAGAAATGGTATATTCCAATTTCAGAATTATGATCAATTATTCATAGCAATTGAGATGATTTTTACCGTTTTAAACAGTGCATCAACATCATTCAAAATTTCTAGAAATCACATCCCACTTAAGCCTCATCATCCACTAGAATTGAGATATATTTCTTCCCCTCCCCCTTCTCCTTCTCCAAAATTTAGCAACATCTCCATTCCAATGAATCTGTGGGCATTCAATGTGATTTCAAAATGACAACCCATATAAGACAAGTTATTGATGCCAAGATGCAACCAGGAGACAATGTATAACAATGTATTATGTCACATTGTCAATCAGATATAACAATTAAAATTTAAACAGAACAATAAATTAACCTGGAGGGAGGGATTGCTTCAACTTGTCGGCCTTCTCTGAATCAAACACGCATAGTGTGTAGAGGTACTTGGAGCAACGAACCTTGAACTTCACCACATCTTTGCTCCTCTTAATTTTCACGGAACGTGCATCCTTCCTTCTGGCAGTGAGAAGGAAGTCCTTGATCTCATGGATTTGCTTAGGCTGGGCACAAAACAGAACTTAAAAAATCAGCACCAAAAGGCATCCATTAACTTACCAAAAAAAGCAATAAAACATCCCAACCTCAACAATTCATTAAGATCAGTATTTAATAGGGAAGCAAGTCATGTTATAATAGAGAGAAGGACCAATATTTGATTTTTGGCATAGTAAGCTATTTCAAGGTTTTTGAATTTGACCCTTCCAATAGAAAATTGCAAGCCCTCTAATGGAATATCAAAACAACTCATACCTATTGTTTTGGTTAGTGTAGTTACTTGATTTACTGCAAGCCTTCTTGGCTATATGTTCTCATCGGCTCCATAATTTAACTCATAGTTACCTTGATTTACTTATCATATGGTTTTCACCCTATCAATTAGTGAATCCCTAGGGTTGGGGACAGAATTTAGGGAACTCTACAAGTTCGGTGCACGCCTATGGTGTGGATTTCATGTTGCAACATAGTCCCTGGAATAGAATTCTTAGTGTTACATAATTTGGTGGCTTTGATGACTAGCTTCTATTTGATGACACTTCCTAAGAAGAATAAAACATACAAAATACTGCAGCCCTTAGGGACTGTCCGGAAGATGGGAGAATGATTACCCCGTCAAGGACTAGGCTTCCACCATTATAGAATATGAGAAGTTTTATACCCCCAAAAAAAGCAAATGAAGTGTCAAACAGTTCACGGTTCCAACTATTTCTAAGAATAAATGGATAATTGAATTATTGAAAACAAAAAGACTAGATGAATAACCGAATTGAGCATTAGAAATTTGATGTTTTCTTTCCTAAAATACAAAGTGGGGATTTTATCCCAGATGGAAGGTAGCATGCCTCCTTGGTAAACTTCTCCTTATAGAAAAATGGCCAAAACAAAACAAACTAAATAATCTACAAATTTGGTGATGGGATGCACCCCGCCTAAGTAAAACAAATTAAGAAAATCATTATCTGAACTAGTGTAGTTAAAGGTGAAAGGCAATTTTAAGACGATAAAATCATACATTGCCTGAAAAGTGATGTGACAAAAAAATAATAGCTTCTATGAAGCAATGCACTATCTCATAAAAATAATTAAAAGTATATTATATATTAAAGATTCATTTATTTTAAGTTAAATAATATTTTATGTAATAATTCTCATTTAATACTAAAAAGTTTAATCCAAAGTATGATCTATGTCGTAATTAAATTTTAAGCTATGAGATCATTTTGAACATTTTCTTTCCTTTTTGTAACCATTATATTGGTTAAATATTGTTTGAACAAAAATACATGTAATCTTAAAAAATAAAAATAAAAAGACAATATAAATAAACATATTTAAGTAAAATAAGTTTAGTTAATGAGACTCCTGCCTCAATGCCTTTCGCCTTAGTTGAGACGATTGCCTAGGCAACATCTCATTAAATTGCCTCGTCTTGTGTTGAGGCGCTACATCTTGTTCTCAACTCGCCTACCAAGTAGCCCAATTTAATTGTTCGAGCAACCTAACACACTAAAATGAAACAATGCTTAATAAAACTCTAAAAATCCCTTAAAACCTCTTTTTTTTTTTTCCTTTGATAAGTAGAAGTTTATTAAAAGAGCACCAAAGAGGGTAAACCATGGACAGTATAAATACACAAACAGAGCTATACAGAAATCTATAAACTGCTCTATTGAGGAATTCACTCTCCCTGCAATCCATCTCAGCAGAAGACTCCAAAAAAAACTAGTATTAAATTTGATCCTAGGCTGGTCCTGCTCGAAACCTTCAAAATTCCTCCAATTCCACTCCCCCATGTACACCACATTAAATAATAGGGCACAACTTCCCAAGAAGTTCTCTCACTCCTAGAAATTTTTCTCCTCTCCAACGATGACTCAAGAAATTGATTCTATAAGAGCATTTCATTTATTTTCCAAAACTAGCAGATGCCAAATAACTCTTCCCCAATTATCCCAATATTTTATTTTTCTTCCAAAATTCTTACTGCAGACATTGTCCATCAAGGGAACTGGAGCCAGCAAAGGATAATTTACCATCAGATTGCTTTAAGGACTAGTTTCTATCATAACAAACGAAGCCTCTGAATGCAGCACTTATAGATCATCACTAAACATACAGACGCATAATCTTTGAGTTCACTCTAATTATCAGCATTAAAACCTTGAGAGCTATAAACCCTAAACACAGCTAGACTTGATATCCTTTTCAGTTATCAGTAATTTCAAAGTCTTCGCCATATAACTAAACAAAGTATATAGAAATTAAAAAAAAAAAAACAAAGTTGAACACCTGCGATAGTGCATTAGCCTGTGTGAATCCCATACGCGCACAACTACTCCAAAGCCGCGCACATCGGAAAAACCGAGACTCGAACCAACATACCACGAATAAAAATCTAAAAATACTAAAGAATTTGATCGAGAAATATAAATCAGAGAGATAAAGAGTACCATTTCGGGTTCTGAACTCGCAAACTTCCGCAGCTCCGCTGGAAAGGTAGGCACGTTCCAAACCCGACCTCTGTGATGCTACAATATATATAACGCAAGACTGCATATGCAAGCTTACGAATATAAACCCTAGCATCTCATTTTGTCCATTACCCATTTTGACCCTGTTAAAACCTTTGTTCTTCACCAAAGTCCTATTGTTGTTGGGCCGGAGTTTCTACATTTCGGTTGGGATGGCCTTGATTGAGAGATGTTAGGTTTCTGATTGGCCCAGCACTGATGATACAATGACTGCGATGGGTTGCCGTGAATTCGTTATGCCAAATACAGTATCAAGGCATATTTGAATAGGCGGTGATATTTTTGAAATGAGTATTTTATAATTTAAATTATATTATTTTTTATTTTAATATTTGTTTCGATATTTTTAAAATAATTGTTTAAGTATATTCAAGTCCAAATGTTCATTTTAAAAAAATGTGTTAGAATTTTTTTTAAACTCATATTTCATAAACGTCTTTTTTTTTTTTTTTTTTATATAACTCATTTAATATTTTTAACCGCTTATTCAAATACTACATATATATTTAAACCCATTTTATATACATTCATTCAAACATTTACAAATTAATTCAAATTAGACTTTTTTAAACCACATATTTTTTCAAGTCATACTTTTTTCAAATCACATTTTTTCACTAATCATCCAAACAAATACTAATCTAATTTTGTAATTTTCTTCTTATGGTTGGTTTGGATGAGCAGAAGAAGAAAAAAAAGAAAAAATGATAAAGTTAATTATAAGAAAAGGTGGAGATAGTATTTTTTTTTTATGTTTAGATAACTAATGAAAAAAATAAATAAAAATGTTAGTATAATCCTTTTCAACCCATTTAAATGGAAAGAATCAAAAAGAAAAAAGAAGGAGAATTTATTTCATGTTAGGTTTAAAATTTGAGGAGGAGAGAAAGGGACAAGTTCTAATACTTATTTGATCCGTTTTACGATTCATCTACGAGTGAAAAAGGACAGAGGAAAAGGAGAGAGTTCTTTGATGATTTTTTTTATACTACCAATATTATCTTTAAAATTCTAGGGATAAAAATAAAATAAACATATCTACCCTAGGATATAATAAAAAATTAATATAAAAACATTTTCCTTAATTTCTCTCCTTTATCATTCTCAAATAAATTGGAATGATTACACTATCATCTCCTCTCCTCTCTTTGCATAAAAGAAACATTACTCTCTCTTCTACTCCTCCCCATAATTAATATTCTCCTCTACATTTCTTTCTCCAACTTACTTGAACAAACTGTTTGTGTTATTTAAGAAATATAGAAGAAAGTATATGAGGAAAGAAAAAAGGCAAAACATGAATTTACTTCCTTTTTTTTTTCAAAAAAAAAAAAGTTGGAGAGAAAAACAGATAATTACTAAACTCTTTTATCCTTTTCTTTGTCTTTTCTCAAATCAGGGGGAAAAAAAAGAGAGTTAAGAGATCAGTTGGGATGAGATTGTTTTCTAGAAAATCTCTCTTAAAATGGAATCTTACCTTATCTTATCAAATTTTATTGGCAGAGATATCCTTTATTGTGCTATAAAGCACTTGCCTTTTGACAGCATGTTTTTGTGAAATTGCGAGTGATCCAACCATTGTAAACTTTGTTTCATTAGACATAAAAAAGAGCAGTGTTGTGCACTTGCGTAACAACTCTTTCTCAACGATTTTTTATTTGAACATCATTTACTTTGGTGCGATATGGTTAAATACCAGTTAATTATACACGTCGAATTTTCCCTTTTATGTGAAATGGAAATTAATTGGAACACAAATTCTGAGAAGTAATTAATCTCTGCAGAGTTCAGACTTTTCACTTTACAAAGTTGGGTCCTCCACTGAGCCATCATATTATGCTTCTCAACTGCAAAGAAGTGAGAATGAAATGAAACGTAACAAAAAACAATTTTGTATGGGAGCTTGAGGGCCTGTTTAGCTTTTTCAGAAGTGGAAAAATTGTCTGATAAACCCTCATTATGCAAGCAATTTCAGTTGAGAAGATGGCTGCCGATCACTACTATAATTTGGATGAAAGAAGAAGATTCAATTCAACCATCCAGCCATAAAATAAAAATATAAAAACAAACAAACATCACAATCAAATATAAAACTGTAAATATTATGGAAAAACAAGTGCTGGCTCATAGCAGGTAAAAAGAACAACATCAACCAACAATTAAGGAACACAAAACTCCACATCTATTAAAAAATTTAAACTACAGTTAAACAGCATAAACTCAAACAGGTTCTCAAAATAAAGCTCATCCAATTTAGCTCCCATGGTTTTCACAGGTCTTGCACGCTCAAACCTGCAAAAATATGAAATGACTACATTTAGAGAATCATCCAGAACAAGTCATTTGACTTCACTACAATAAATTTCATTTTATTTTCCATAACATGGGGAAAGAAACAGAACATATGCCAAAACACCAAAATGCTACACAGAGTGTCTCTGAAATAACAAGATAAATAGCATTTTGTCTGATAGCTTTTTAAGAGCACATTTAATCCAATTTCATATACATTTATATAAAAATCAACTCCAAAACTTTGAGAAATGGTATATCCCAATTTCAGAGTTATGATCAATTATTCATAGCAATTGAGATGATTTTAACTGTTTTAAAACAGTACATCAACATCATTCAAAATTTTGTAGAAATCACATCACACTTGAGCATCATCATCCACTAGAATCTAAATATATTTCTTCCCCTCCCCCTTCTACTTTTCCAAAATTTAGCAACATCTCCATTCTAATGAATTTGTAGCATTCAATGCGATTTCAAATTGACAACCCATATAAGACAAGTTATAACAAGTTATATATGCCTAGATACATCCAATTTTCCCCCAAATTCATACATGTTCCACTAGTGAGTAAAGGTACATGCATACTCGAGCATATATGTGTTTCTTATGTGTGAGTAAAATCCACAAAGGCAAAAATACTTGATCAACCAACAGACAATGTATAGCAACGTATTACATCACATTGTCAATTAGATATAACAAGTAAAATTTAAACAGAACAATAAATTGACCTGGAGGGAGAGATTGCTTCAACTTGTCGGCCTTCTCCGAATCAAACACGCATAGTGTGTAGAGGTACTTGGAGCAACGAACCTTGAACTTCACCACATCTTTGCTCCTCTTAATTTTCACGGAACGTGCATCCTTCCTTCTGGCAGTGAGAAGGAAGTCCTTGATCTCATGGATTTGCTTAGGCTGAGCACAAAACAGAATAAAAAAATCAGCACCAAAAGGCATACATATAACTTACCAAAAAAAGAAATACAACATCCCAACCTCAACAATTCATTAAGATCAGTATGTAATAGAGAAACAAGTCATGTTATAATAAAGAGAGAAGGACCAATATTTGATTTTTGGCACAGTAAGCTATTTCAAGATTTTTGAATTTGACCCCTTCCAATAGAAAATTGCAAGCACTCTAATGGAATATCAGAAGAACTCATACCTATTGTGTTGGTTAGTGTAGATACTTGATTTACCACAAGCCTTCTTGGCTATATGTCAAACTCTCATTGGCTCCATAACTTAACTCATAGTTACCTTGATTTTTATTTAAGAAGTATGGATACGGATACGAATACGGGACACGGATACGATACGACACGACACGGACACGCAGACACATTATTTCTCAAAAAAGTAAGACACGGACACGTTAAATATATATAATTTTTTATATGACCATATAATAAAAACCTAATGTTATTCCAATTAAAATTAGCATAAAAACACACAAATTTAAAAAATATTATTAAGATATTAAAATAACAAAGTCATTAAATAAAAATTAAAGAACTTCTTCATTTAATTATCAACATCCATGATTTAAGTATCCGGACACATGTCCAAGATTGTCGGTGTCCGACACGTGTCCGACATAGACACGCGAGCCAAAATAGAGTGTTCGTGCTTCATAGATTTCTATCCTATACTTATCATATGGTTCTCACCCTATCAATTAGTGATTGCCTACGGTTGGGGACAGAATTTTGGGAGCTCTACAAGTTCGGTGTATGCCTATGGTGTGGATTTCATGCTGCAACATAGTCCCTGGAATAGAATTCTTAGGGTTACATAATTTGGTGGCTTAAGTCATGGATTCATCAAGGTTAGTTTCGCTAGTTCCACGGTATGCTTCAATCCTCCTTTTTTTTTTTAAAAAAAAAAAATATCACTTTGGTGTCATCTTGGACACATGGTATCAAAAATCATGTGCTCTTTGAGTTAATCGTGTGCACTGACTATTATAAATAGCAGTGTCTTGTACTCCTTTGACACCATATTCTATATTTGGTATTGTGCACGAGGTGCATTTGTACAGACTTCTCTGCATTTCTCAAACCAAACCCCTGTCCTACTCACTCATTTTCTAAATTCCCTCAACTTCCACCCTCCAAATCATCTTAAGAATCGTGTCACTCTATCCTAGTTGTCATTCGCAATCGTGTCACTCTATCACAAACCATTGCCCAACTTTATCCTCCACCAACAGTTAGAAAACATTTTATGTTGATAGTAAACACAATCATACCCTTGCACGAACAAACCAGTTATAAGAATACAACATATAACATATCAACCATAATGACATGCTTCTATTTGATGACACTTCCTAATAAGAATACAATATACAAAAATACTACATCCCGTTGGAACTGTTTGGAAGGTGGGAGAATAATTACCCAGTCAAGGCGTAGGCTTCCACCATTATAGAATATGAGAAATTTTACATCCCAAAAAAAAAAATGAAGTGTCAAATAACAGTTCACGGTTCCAACTACTTCTAAGACTAAATGGATAATTGACTTATTAAAAACAAAAAGACTAAAAGAATAACTGAATTGAGCATTAGAAATTTGATGTTTTCTTTCCTAAAATACAATATGGGGATTTTAGCCCAGATGGAAGGCAGCATGCCTCCTTGGGCAAACTTCTCCTTGTAGAAAAATGGCCAAAACAAGACAAACTAAAGAATCCACAAATTTGGTGATGGGATGCACCCTATCTAAGGAAAAATAATGATAAGAAAAGCATTATCTGTACCGAGTAGCCCAATTTAATTGTTCGAGCAACCTAACACACTAATATGAGATACATCTTAATGAAAATCTAAAAATCACTTAATACCTCTCTTTTCCCTTTGATAAGTAGAAGTTCATTAAAAGAGCGCCACAGAGGGGGCAAACCATGTAAAATAGAAGTATATAAATAGACCTATACAGAAATCTATTGAGGAATTCACTCTCCCTGCAATCCATCTATGTAGAAGACTTAAAAAAAAAACTGGTACTAATTTTGATCCGGTGGATAGGCTGCTCCTGCTCCAAACCTTCAAATTGCCTCCAATTCCACTCCTCCATATATACCGCATTAAATAATGGGACACAACTTCACAGTTCTTTCTCTTCCTCCTAGAGATTTTTCTCCTCTTCAACAATGACTCAGGAGACCTCAAACAAGAAATTGATTCTATGAGAGTGAATTATCCAGATTATTATTTTTTGTATGTATAGGTAAATCACACACACACACTTTGCCCCTTAAGGGACTTGAACCCTCATCCTCCCACATGAGGAGGTGCAGGAGATATCAACTAAGCTAGAGCTTGTCGGTGGGAATTATCCTGATATTTTCTTTTTCTGCGAAAATTTGTTGCCGAAGACATTGTCCATCAAGGGAACTGGTGCCAGCAAAGAATAATTTACCCATCAGATTGCTTTAAGGACTAGTTTCCATCAAACCAAACGAAGTCTCAGAATGCAGCATTTATAGATCATTACTACGCATACATACGCCCAAAATAACTTGATATGGGAACATAATCTATGAGGTCATTCTCATAATGAGCATAAAAACCTTCAGAGGTATAAACCCTAAACACTGCTAGACTCGATTTTCCGTTATGAATAATTTCAAAGTCTTCGCCATATAACTAAAGAAAGTATATAGAAATGAACAAAAATAAAGTTGAACACCCGCCATAGAGCGTACTAGCCTGTGTGAATCCCAGATGTGCACAACTACTCCAAAGCCGCGCACATCGGAAAAACCGAGACTCGAACCAAGATACTAAAGGATTTGATCGAGAAATACAGATCAGAGAGAGAGAGAGAGTACCATTTCGGGTTCTGGATTCGCAAACTTCCGCTGGAAAGGGAGGCACGTTCCAAACCCTACCTTTGTGGTGCTACAACATATATGTATATCGCAAGACTACGCGTGCAAGTTTAGGATTACAAACCCTAGCATCTCATTTTGTTCATTACCCGTTTAGCCCCTGTTAAAACGTTTGTTTTACACCCAAGTCCTATTGTTTGTTGGGCCGGAGTTTTTACAGTTTGGTTAGGGAAGGCCTTCACAGAGAGGCAGGGTTGCCCACAGCTGATGACAAATGACACCCTACCCATTTGTAATTTGGATGCTTGGGTTCTGATAGTGTGGCCCAAACTGATGACACCCTACCCATTTGTTAAGGGCTGCGATGGGTTGCTGTGAATTTGTTATACCAAACACACTAATACAATGAGTTTAGAATTGTCATCTCATTCAATGTTCTATTTTTATATGCTAAGCACATCCTAAAGTTAATCATGTTGATTTGTGGTTGAAAATGGGTCTACAATTTTTAGCTTAGGCAAAGACAACTCTTATCCATTCTATTTAGTCTAATTTTATAATTTTTTTCTCACAGATGGTTTGGATAAGCTCATAAGTAAGAAAAAAAAGAAAGAAAATAATTAAATTAATTATAGTATAAAAGAATAGTATAAGAGAATAAGATGATAGTATAATTCTTTCTTCGTATTTAAATAACTAATAAAAAAAATAAAAATAAAATATTAATATAATTCTTTTCAATCTGTTTAGATGAAAAGATTCGGAAAGAAAGGGACGGAGAGAGAAAGGATGGAGAACTTATTACATATTTAGTTTAAAAAATAAGAAGGAAAGATAATGAGAGGAGAGAGGTTTTTAATAAATTTTTTATAATACCAATAATATCCTAACAACTTTAGAGATAAAATTAAAATAAACATATAAGTCTTAAGATATAATAGTAAATTAATTAATATAAAATTATCATTTCTCTCGTATATCATCATCCTCTCCTCTTCCCTCATAAGTAATGTTCTTTTTTATTATCGGACTGTTTGTGATCTATGTTTAGGAAATATAGAAGAAAGTATGTGAGGAGAAATGGTAAAACATAAATTCAATTTTTAGAAAAAGGAGCAAATCAGATATTTCTAAACTCTTTTATCCTTTTCTTTTGTCTTTTCTCAATCATTTTTTTTTTCTTTGTGAAGCACAAGAAAAAAAAAAAGAAAGGTAAGAGACCAATTGGTTTGAGATTGTTTTCTAGAAAATTTCTCATAAGTTGGAATCTTATTTATCAAATTTTATTCGCTGTCATTTGTTGTCGCAGAGCTGATCTGTTATTGTGCTATAAAGCACTTGCCTTTCGACAGCATTTTTTTGTGAAATTGTGAGTGAGGAATGTTAGATTGGATTTCAACCCTTGTAGACTTTGTTTCATTAGGCATCAAATAGAGCAGTGCTGTGCACTTGGGTAACAATTGTTTCTTAACAAATTTTTATTTGAACAATATGATCCTTAAATAACTGCCAATATAGTTAGTTATACACCTACTTAGAATTATATATGCATCAAAACCTTAAGTAGAATTTTCCCTTTTATGTGAAATGATAATTAATTGGAACACAACTGTTGAGCAGTAATCTCTGCAGAGTACAGACTTTTCACTATCCAAAGCTTGAGGGACTGTTTAGCTAGCTTTTTCAAAAGTGAAAATATTATTGTGTATATATATATATAGTGTGTGTGTGTGTGTGAGAGAGAGAGAGAGAGAGAGTATGGTTATGAAATATGACGTAACCATTTGGTAACAAAAGGATAGGATATAAGGAAAGAAGCAAAGGTGTAATGGGATTAGTTTTAGCACAAGTCTTATCTAAATCTAGAAAGTAGAAAAGTTGTTTTCCACTAGTTGATGTTGGGGTGGCTAAGGCTGGCGCTCAATGCAAAGGCAGAATATGCTATTCATATCACTAGACAAAAGGCAACCATGGGATTTAGTTGGTATACCTCTGCTTGCCACCAACCTCTCTTCTTGGGCCCCCTCTTCTCCACCAGTATCATTTTTTTTTTTTCAATCATATGTCTTCTGTCTTAATAGTACACTGCAATAAAAAAGTAATTTATACACATACATCTAGTTACATGCATTTTCTTTTTCTTTTTCTTTTCTGATAAGACGTCACTGCACGTACTTAAAAATGACAGATTGAATGGAGAAACTGACTATATTTCATCCAAGTATTCCATAAATCTTGAGGCAATTAAGCAATGTATATATCATAATTCATACCCATGGTACATATGAAATTGAAATCTTGAAAACAGATCAATGCCAATGCTAGCTCTATTTATTTTGGTATTGAGAGGAAGGATATTGAATGTTTATCAAAGGCCTGCATGATATGCATTGCCTTAAACGTATGGCACGACATTAATATAGAAGGCCTTGGTTTGCAAAACCTTTTTCTTCACTCAATTTTGATAAACAATATTTCAGAAGTTGTTAATGTTTATTAGCAATTTATTGTCATAAACTTCGGTTCAAATCTCTCATGAGCTTGAACACCTTCTTCAGTACGTACTTGCTAGTAAAAAAGAAAGAAAAGGTTATGTTACCAGTTGAGAAGCTAGCTTCTAAGATTTCTCAAAAAAAACATTTCTTAATATCTCCATCATGGAGAAAGCTCTTTTCCATTACTTTTTTTTTTATAATTTCTTTCAAAATATCTTAGATGCGTGCCACATCATTTATTATTTAATTATTTAATATTTGATGCATGATATGGCATGCATATCCAAGACTACAAATAAAATTAAGGAGAAAGTGTAACGAAAAGTACTCTGATCCCCCCTTTATATATCATAATTTAGAATATAATTAACTTTTTTGGAGTAATTAAGCAAGTAATTTTACTAAGCATGCAAAAGGAAAGACATACAAGGATATATAGGAGACTAATTTGAGAAAACAATTTTGAGATGACTCAAAATTTAATTATAGATGAAACTGAGCTAGAAAATCATGTTAAAATGGATGTGAAAAGCTTTAAAGCAAGTAGTGATCTCCGATATAAGGTTATAAGACAGAAAAGAATATAACCTGATATTGATCATGTCACTAATTTTTTAAAGCTTTTCACATCCATTTTCATATGTTTTTCTAGATCAGTTTCATCTTTAGAATTGCCAATCATCTAAAAAATTGTTTCCTCAAATTATATTTGCTCCATCTTTTAGGGTGCAACTGAGCTTTCATTTGCAACACCAATTCCCATTTCCTAAACTATTGATCACTGTCAGAGATAAATACATATGTATGTGAGTGTGTGTGTGTGTGTGTGTGTTCCCCCACAGAAGTATCCTAATATGGTTGTTTCATTTTGTTGAACCATATGTATATGTCATCAGTTGGTTGGTAAACATAATTATATAAGAACGTGAAGGAGATGATCCAAAAACCAAGATAGAAGCCATTCACATAGAGCCATTGATGTGCGCCAATCATGTTCTTGTGCTAATATAAACAACCAAATTAAAGCTATATATCCGTCAGGAGATATATAAGAGAAGGAGGTGTCCTTGGACAACATATATAGACTAAAATCATCTGTATATTTCACTCTAAATATATAAATGTAATAATCTAGCTAGCTACAAAATAAAATGAAAAAACAGTAATTAATAGACGAGAGGGGAAAATGAATTAATCAGAACAATACCAAATGGGATATGAAATTAATGTGCATGGAATTTAGAAAAGAGGCACAAGTGCAAACACTTTCAAACAAGCACAAATGCAAGAAAAGCAAAAGAAACAACACAAACTCCCAAGCATAAAGCATAAGAAAAGATGCAGGCAAAAGAACAAAAACAAAGCATGCTTGAAGAAGAAGAAAAAGAAAAGAGCAGTCTATCTATATTCATGGCTTCGGAGTGTAGTATAAATTCCATGCTAAGCTTGACTCGAGTGTAGCAATGTTGGCCTGACCATTTTTAGAGTTTCCATGCTGAAGCCCATACCACAGCTTCCTCTTTCAATGTCAAATAGATTCCTGAGTCATCTTCTTGTGGGAGCACAAGAGACCACCCGGGTCGGTATCTCTTTAGCAGTGCCTTGACATCGTCAACAACATCATCACTAAACCCAACTGGGAAAAAGACCTCCTTGAGCCTCTCAGACCATTGGCTTCCTCTCTCTCTTCTTTCACAGTCTCCCTCGCCATTTTCATCATCACAAGACAAAACCCTAATTATGCTCCTTGAACACTCCCTCTCCAACATCAATCTCTCATTACTAGTTGGGACAAAGCTCTCTTCTAGCATCTCAAAGTACAATGTATAGAATCTTAGGCACTCTTCAAAGCACTTCACAAAGTCATTTCTAGAGCTGGAAAAATCAGCTTCTTCTTCAACAACTGTCACAACTCGAGGCTGAAGCGATTGGAGCATCCGAATCACGGCTCCCCTTTCCTCCACTTCAACTCTTCTCAAAGCCCCAATACAATTCACAGCTATAGCTTCATCTTCTTGAACACCTAATCCCTCCTTTGTGAGCTCTCCCAAGCTATTCAACCCACTTATTACATTAAACTCAAAGGGTACTCCCATTAACCTTGCAAACTTCTCCATTCTCTGTGCTATCTCCTTCATGACCGATCTCACAATGCCAACCGTTACCACCACAGTGAGCTTTAAATGCGGCGTCTCATCATTTCTTGTAGCCAAGGCCTCCAGCAAAGTAGGCCATTGAGTGCAAAGAGTGCTGCTTATATCAATTATGTGAAGTTTACTCTTTCCTTCTAAAGCTTCTAAAATAGCCCCATTTGAAGCTACATGACCAAAAGTTGTCCATGGGCTGACCTCTTGGAACTTTAGTATCAACTTCCTAGCTGAATCAAAGGAGTGGCTCTTTTCTGCCACAGAATTTAGGGTATTGTAACAACGTTGGCCGGATTCTGTAGCCTTACAAAACAAAGCTTGCAAGAAATAATAAGCTATTTTCTGATCACAATCTCCATAAGGAGATGCAAGCTCATTTAACCTCCATAGTAGAAGATGGATCTTACTAGAATCCTTCTCGGAGATTGCTCTTGCACACTCCATAAGAAGCCTTGATGCCCAATTTCCATCTGCAGAATGCTCACCGGAGTCTGATGATCGGCTTGTTGATGTGTGGCTAGTCTGTGGCTGATTGGTGCTTTGCATGTCTAGCTGATCATGACCATTGCTCTGCTGCAGGTTGGAGTGTAAGAAGTGTGCTCCTTTTAGAGTGAAGAAAGTTGTGTCCATGTGCTATGGTTCTCCCTTTATTTTGAAACACCTTTGTAGGCTCAAAGCCATTGGGTTCAAGTAGGATTGGAAAATGGCCAAGTAATAAAAATCTATGATTTAGAAGCTTTAGTATTATATTTGGGGTCATTGTCATGCTCATATAATAATGCATTGCTTATGTATCAAATGAAATATTATCATATGAGCCCGGCTATACTGACAAGTGGGTAGCCATCATCACTATGAAAATTTACAGAGGCTGCTTTATTAAGAACAGACTATGAATATGAGCATATATAAAGCTCAAAACTAACAAAAGGTATGGCTCTAGATAAAGCGTCAGAGCATAAATATTCTGGTAATTAACAGTCCATAAACAGTGATCAGAATCATGAGTGCTTTAAATCTGCATCAGATGTCAATTTAGAACCAAACACCCTGACTAATAAAACAAAGTCACCTGCAAAAAATTGAAAAAAAAAAATTACATAAATTTTGGCTGCAAAAATCTAGTGCACAGTTGAAGCAATCCAGTTTGTTGTGGATTTTAGAAATACTGATTAGTTAAATGAAGGCCTGATCGATAAAATGGTTTCCATATATGACTCGTTTGATTGTTCCAACTCATAAAGGAATTTTTTTTCTTATTTCAAAAATTTTACTGCAGTTGCATAGAATTTCAATGCAACCAACATTTAGCAAACCAATTAAATTGAGGACAAAAATATAAACCAAAAAAATCATTATATCATTGTCGTCATAATATTTAATTATTAAGGATGAGTTTGGCAAGGAATAAAACATTTATTCCTAGATATAAAATATAGACAATGGAATCTCCATTATTTAATACTGTAACTAACTCATGCATATTAAATGGAAATAGCAAACAAAGAGATGATGATAAATGCAATATTATTTGAATAGACAAGTTACCATGCATGACTTGTTGGCTCAACCAACTTCTTCACCCTTTAAAATCCCTATATAGATCAGTGCATGTTGTTGCTGACAGATATAGTTGTATCTATAATTCTCATAATATATATATACCACTATGCTGCATAGATTTAGTACTTTTGATCTCCCTAATCCCTAGATACTCATATATATGTTTGATGATCAACAACAATATCATGTTAATTAATTAACTTCACTCAAAGAACTTCCAATGGTTTCTACAACTCAGATCTTAATATAATAATAATTTAAAAACCATCACCAACTGATTGAATTATTTTACACTAATCACTTTCCTATAGAAATAAATACTCAACACGACACTGTGTCTTTTGTGGTAGTTCATGGTGATTTGTTGTGAATTCAATCCATCTTAATCATCTTGACTTAACCCGTAAACCAAGCTTCTAAGTGTTAATTTACAGATATTTTTAGAGGCAGCTAATCATTGTATGTAATTCATTGCGTACCAAAAGAAGCTCCAAATAAATATCAGTTGAATCTCGCAGTAATTTCGATAAGACCTTGGCAGAAATAGCCTCTCAAATTAATGGGAGTTATGCAACTGAATTTTTCCAGATTTTACAAGGAAAATTGCCAAAGTTTTAGTGGGGTTTTATTTTCTATATATGATTTAGACAGAAGAAAACCCACAAAAATCTAATTTTGTTCTTCACTGGTTAATCTTGGAAGGAAGAATATGAGTTCCTTTGATTCCTAAAGCTCAAAAAATATGGCAAATAAAGATATGCTTTTTCTCACCAACCAAACAGTAGTAATTAAGGAAGAAAACAACTTAATTAAAGACATTCTACACAAACACATTCACTTCTCCCATTTGTAATATATCACGTCCCCCCAAAAAAAAAGGAGCAATTAAGCCATGCTTAAATTTTTTTCTAATCACTTGATTGATACATGGATAATATAATCTAATTTTTTTCTTTTCAAAATGTTTATTTAGCATCCATTACAAGGAAAGATTTGGAAGGTGGATAAACCAAAACTAAAGGGTATCTGAATGAGTTTATTCCACACTAAAAATTAGACAAGAAGACAAGCTTGAAGCTCCTGTTTTCTCCATCCAATCATCGGGAGAAGTGTATATGCCTAAGCTTCCTTTCCTTCCTACTTTGTTAAAGAGTCTTTAAATATATACTGATTCCATTCATGTGGTCCATGATATAGTGCACACACACGCACACAGATATATATATATATATATATATATATAGAGAGAGAGAGAGAGAGAGAGAGATCTTCTATGTGGAATTCAGGGTGTATGACTTGTGCACGTCCGTGTGTATTTAACCAATAACTTTCATTAGTATTTTAATTAAACTGATCTGGCAACCATGTTAATCAAACAATTAATGGACTACATTTGAGACATATATGATATAAAACCAATATTTAGATGGCTAATGAACGATAATTAATCTTGGTTTTGTCTGAATAAAGATGCCTGTAAACAAATGGCGTAGCTTGTGACAGCTTGAGCTCAGATAACCCGGGATCATTTTATGAAAAATCTTAAATTATTCTGCCATGCAACATATTGATACAGTGAATGAAACTATATTTGTATCATACGCGGGACACAATAATATCAATATTTTTTCCTTTACTACAAACATATCGCTTTTATCTCCTAGATTCAATCTTGGATTTTCTTTAATTGATTCTGAAACGTTCTGTAGTCTTGATCTTGTCTCTCTACTCATGCAGATCATTTATTTGAAAATTGGCAAATAATCAAACCCTGTTCTGTTGTTAGTGGAGGCATGTAACATCAATCGACAATGCAACTCCATCTAATTAGGCTTGTGAAATGGGCTCCATAAGTATCTTGAATATTAGACACATCAATTGTCACTGTGTACTGATCGTTTGAGCTCATGAACAGATTCCAAGTTTATCATTTTATCAGTCGGGTTGAGCTGAGATCACGCTCACGCTCTCACTAGACCAGATTACATGCCTAAGTTAACGGGTTGTGGCACAGATTACGTTAAGACGGTTGAGTTGATTGGGTAATTACTCTCTCTCTCTCTCCCTCTCTGGTATCTCATATAAATTATAGAACAATTACATATAATACCCCAGATAAGATTTCATTGTTGACAACAGATTCCTCCTTCTCGTTAAGAAGTATTACTTGACTTAATAGTAGCAAAACTCAATGATGTAACAACTTGATTAATTGGATAATTGCATACAATACAAACAGTACTCTTACCTTTTGTTTAAAATTACACGGCATCTCTTTAAAAGGTTAGTAACAAATTCTTCCTTCCCATCAAGAACTGTTACTTAACCTAATAAAATTCAATGATGTAAATAAATTAACTAATCTTGATCAAATGTATATTAGGCATAGTGCATTTTAACTACGTGTTATCACGTAAGGTATTAGTATAGTTTGTTACATATATATGTATGGACTCTTTTAGTTATTAGCAATCCTTTATAGGTTAAGATTTGCCCTTTAATTATAAGTATAAGAATTATACTTACTCTTGCTCATTAGTTACAGTTTACTATTAAATTTGACGTACATTTACTTACAGAAGAAACACATCAACTAAGATATGTCCAGTGAGATGTCATACAGGTACGTACCTAAATATTGAAGAACTAAATACATAAATATCTAATCATTGATATACTTGCTTATAATTCTACATGATTGATTAAAAAATCTTTTACATTCTCATCAGCATAAATTGCAGAGAAAAACTGAAAAATCTGTATAAACCACTGGGGACATGAAAAGAAATGGGTGGGATTCAAGTGGGGTCAGGTTGGTTCCAATTCATGCAAAGTCCAAGTACTCATGGTTGACCATCAACTCAACTGATATGTGTGTGTTAATAAGATATAAAAGAATATAACATGGTCTGAAATTTTTCTCGAAAAATATTGTTTCTTAATTAATTAGTTTTTTCAGAACTAGCTTAAGATTGCCAACCTTAATAGAATGATCATTGAAATAGTAATAACATGGGAATGGAAATTTAAAGAGCCACTTGACATGTCCCACCAAAAGTAGATAGTAGAAACAAAGGTACAACTTTTGAAGGGTTGTGCTTCTCCACTAGCACATATATTTTCAAAATATCAAGGAATAAAGTGTAATATCTTTTCCGATATATATATATATATATTAGGAGAAAAAAAATAAAAGACATAAAAATTAAAAATTCCTCTTTCACGTTCTTTCTTTTTCCATGACATAAGCCTTTAAGAATCCTTTTTTTTTTTTTAACAAAAAATAAAAATTTGTTGATTGCCCACAGGATAAGAGGCGTTGATTTTGACAGCTCATTCAAATGTTGTTTAATGCAATTCTTTTTTCTTCCACTTGGGCGGCTAATTTGATGTAACTAGCCTGCTTACAAACCTTGTTTGGCATCCTTTCTAACCAAGGTTATGGTCGGTCTTATTCTTGCTGAGATGTAATAATCCTAAGAGAGTTCATCAAATTCCTCATAAATTATTTCATCTCCTTGTCCCTTTTTAATTTGGATATATATATTTCATCAAATTTTCTCAATAATAAAAATGATTAATTATTTGAGAGTCACTGTATAAAGCCAATGGAGGGGGAAAAAAAGGTATAATTCCATCAACACAACAATGTATAATAATTTAATTGTCATTACTATTTATTCCCTAAACAATTTCTAAGCTGCACAAAGTTAATTCAAGCCAACACAGGAAAAACAAAAGAGAAAAAGGTCCCTTTGAATACTGATACAATCAGTCATTTTACTGCTTTGAGACAAGAAGAAAAAAAAGAAGAGGTGGGGCAACTTGATTGAGAGTTCTGGCCTCGGTGGAGATTGGCGGAGTCTAGAAATCCGACAGAGGTAACGGATTAGTGAGATGGATTCAAGGGCTGCAGGATCATGATTGCATGGGGAGCGCCGAAGGGGGAAGGATGGAGCTAGCTAGCTCTTCATTCACCTTCACTGGCAACGGTGGCATCTGCTTCATTGTGTCTGGCATGTCACTCAAGCTGCAAAAATTGATAGATAAACAGCTGAGTCAAGATTCAAGAATCACAAAATGATGCTGTAGAAATGGACATGGTTTTTAGTGATTTATCCATCCTTCTCATTTGTTTAGAAAGCCCCCAAAGCAGAACACCACTAATTTGATGCAATGAATCTGAAAAATATTAATACTTGACATAAAAATCTTTGTAATGCACACAGATGACTGTATTAATTTAAAGTTAGCAGATCATGGACCTGGAATCAATGTCAATACGTGGTTATAGCAAATCAAGTTCTTGCGCCATCAGAAATACCGAAAAGCTCACATCACTTACAGTGACAGATCCCGGAGTCCCATACCATCTTTGGTGATTACATACCTAATTGAGTAGGCGTACCTTTCTTTGGTCCAAACCACATAAATTCCTACCCCAACCATATACAAATGTGGTACATATTCATGGTTATCTGGTGACATAAATAGAAGTAACTTGGATAAAATCTGGGAATCCAGTTATATCAATGTTCTCATTCATACCATTTTTTTCTCTTCCCATAAATTCCATTCTTCTGCCACAACACACCCCCATCAACTCCATTAAAGATGGGATCAACCTCTGGTGAAATCCCATGGCAAAATCAAAATGGAAAAATGAATTTTATTGTTTGAAAAATTAAAATGATGAGGTTGGACCAGATGTCATTTGCCCAACATTCAAGGTTTTGAAGCTTAAAAAGGGTGACATAAATGCCACTGCAGTGTGTGTGCATGGATTCACATGGATTTAAAAGGTAATAAATGGTACTTCATGTATTAAAAGCAAATTAAAATCCACTATTGCAATTTACTACTGGGTTCTCATATATAGTCTCTTCTGCCAAAAAGTATTAGAATGTAATTAAAAAGATAAAATGCAAAACTGAAGCTTTTCAACAAATAGAAATTGTGAAAAACATTCCTTCTCCAGTGAAGTAATATGGTTACAACCAATGAAATATGAGGTTATTGATGTCATGGTCCTTCAACTAAACACTTATAAACACAACTTATATTAGCATAATTAACAAGAATATAGTTTCTTGCAACATTGAGTACGAGAAACAAGCATTTGAGCATTCTGTATAATTAAAAAAATAAATCAATCAGGCTGCTTCTCAAACATGTCGAGTTCACAAGAGTGGAGGCCAACCACATGCAACTCCACCAAGACAGAGGTCAATCATCTATAAATTAGTGACAGTAAGGTCCGCGACATGAGACAGCAACCTATAGTATATGTACTCTAATTTTAATAAAGCTGTCGACTGAAAGGAAAATGCAATTAGGGACATAGAATAACAAGAGTACTGGTATTTGTCGAAAAACAAGATTTATAATCAGCCTTGGAAATCAACCGTGTGCACATTAGCATTTAAGGAATGGATCATCAAAATGTATATGCAAAGGCATTTAAGAAATGAATTGGGGGGAGTAACAAGAAGAGGTCTGCAACGCACTTGTTCAAGATTTTGAGGATGTTATCTCGAGCTTGGCCCAAAAGACTGATGTTCCCATGTATCTGCAAACAAGAAAGCAAAATAAAACATTATATCAGTTCACCAAGGATGCATCTCAGGAGCACAAAGGTGTGGGAGGTGGGTTGGTGATGAAGGAAATGGCTTTTAAAATGTCATAATCATTATTAACTGGAAAGATGGGCATATGACATTTTTTAATGTATCAAACTGTTTATACATTCGTCTTAAAAATATATTTTATAATTTGATATTAACGAAATAAGCATAAAATTACAAAAATAATGCAAACAAATTACGAACTTCCATGTGCAATACTATATGTCTCAAAATACTTGTTCATTCATCCCACATGTATGAATGAGGCATGGGGCTGAAATTAATTGGAGAATGTTGGGTCTACATCCCCACATGCTTTCAAGGCTATACCAATAGCTACAATATGGAATCACCTGGTGGGCTGTAAAATTTGCAGAAATCTGATCAAAATACTGAGCATTTTGCTCAAGAAGCTGCCCTGTAGCACCACCAATGGCTGCAAACAACAAAATATATTTTCTCAACATAGGCGTACAATAATAAGATAGAATGTTATATAATAATTTCATCCTTGGAAAATACAATGCTTCATATATTGAAACACAAACACACTATTGGTTGCAGTTGAAATGATTTCTGAGGGTAGAAAACATAAAACACAGGTTCAAATTTCAAACAAAAACAATTATAGAATAAGATTCTTACCATTCGGGATCAAAGTAATGAAAACAACTGCCATCACATTTTCTAAAGGAAAACTTCTTCTAGATCTAGCCAAAAGTGGTGGAAACAACTAGGAAAAATATTTCTTCTGCTAAATTCTTTTACGAAAATTTCCTCTATGTTTGCAGTCACCACAGAGACTTTGTATCACATTAGACAAATGAACTTCACTGAAGTAAATGGAGCCTAAAGAGACCCGTTCTAGCAAGCTTGGTAACAGGAAAGATAGCAGTTTTATTAGTATCCTTGAGTAATCAAGTATCTCAAGCTGAACGATGATAGAAAACAAGAAGTTGCACCCCTGGATGCATCCCAATCATGACCAATTTGAGCCAGCAAGCAACTTTGACACCAATTTAGCTTTTAAAATGGCATTTTCATGTATAGATTGTTAAATTATGATCTGGTTATTTAATATTGATGGTAATCAAATAAATTTCATCGGTCTGTTACAAGTTACAACTTAACTCTACAAAGCCTCATCCTAGTCAATTGGGACAGCTACATGAATCCTTCACTTGCAATCTGCTCATCCAGAACCATATATTTTGTGGAATCATGGCCCCGCATGTCTTTCCTCATAGACTTAACCCATGTTCAACTGCCTCCCACATTTTATCATCAATTAGGACTGCATCTAATTTATCACAAATGGATTCATCTCTAATTCTATCCTTTCTTGTGTTGTCCCTCATCCATCTCAAAGCATGCCATATATCAGGACTGCTATCATTTGCCAATAATGAAAGGTGAATCCCAAAGGACTCCTTTTAAACAACAAAATTAATTAGAACCACTATTCACTTTGGAAAAAGAAAGATGCAAGCATTTACTTCTTTCCTCAAGGAATAAGAATGGCTAATTCACCAACAGTGGCATAAATGGACTCTCCCCAATGAGGGTAAAATGAGATTTCTATAACCATTTCAAGATGTATCAATCAATCAACCCAGCTCACGAGAGCCTTTCGCAAACATTTGGCATTGGGTACATTGAACCATAATATTTTTTTGCACAATCCATGGTCGACGTTGCACATGACCAAACCATCTTAACTTGCTCTCCAACACTTGAGAAAACTTCGACTCCCAATCACCTAGGAGGGTCCAAGTCTATCTAGGAAAATACCCTCTAGATAATATGCCAACCCACTTCTTCTTTCTTTCTTTCTTTGGTGGGGGTTATTCATCTTGTATGGCACCTTCAACTTGAATTAAATCACTAGCGCATTCATAGGTCTTCTTTGCACATGACCATGTGTCTGGACAAATTTCTATTATCCCCAACTATTGTTTTGTCCAACTTCTCCAGACAACATTATTGTTTGTTTGGTCACTCATTCATCTCAATAACCTTGTTTTTGCTACACATTTATATGTTGGGAAAAGCAAATTTCTAAAACATAATGCATGTTGAATCATACTCACATAATCATATCTCATGCTAAATATTTCCCCAACCCCTTCACATTAGGATGCAATGACAGGTATATAAAATGTTGGAGTAATCAATCCATGTATACGAACTTAAGGTAAGACCATAAAGAAACTTCAGAAGATGACAATCAAGACTAAAGAGTGGGTGTTTTCATCCAAAAATCCCAGTGCTAAGTTGGGTAGAGTAATTCAACGAGAACCCTCTCATACTATGAACCCTCTGGCATTATGTAAAATATTGAAAGAATCAAACCACATGTGCAAACTTTGCAAAAGACCTTAAAGAAACTTCAGTGAGATGATAATCATGACTCATGATGGGCGTTTCATCCAACAATCCCAGTGCCGAGTCGGGTATAGTAATTCAATGAGAAGCCTGTTAAAAAGAGAATTATGAAGGTTAAAATGGTGAATGAACCAACAGTAAGGAGAGGCATATTTTAGCTGTTTAATGATTGTGGTAGAAATATCGAAATTCAAACCTGGTTGATTGAACTTTGGCCAGCAATAGCGAGCTTTATGTTACTCATAAAGTCCTCACTGTTCAATTTAGCAATATACCCAATTTTGTTCTCATTTAACTATGTTAAGCTCCATCTAACATAGTCAAGTGACCTCAAAATATGAACTTCACGCACACTATTACAAATTATAGCTATCAGATCGGAAGGAACACTCAGTTCTCATATGGACAAACAAAAATGTATTATACTATGAAGTCAATGTTCTAACTCTAGCAGCAAATAATTGCAACAAGTGCCACTTTAACTCGTGCATGGGCTCTTCGACCTAAGAATACAAAACTTATTATTGGTCAATTATTACTTAGATTATAAGGACAAACATATTTTCTACCAAATCATAAGCCCCTGTATTTTTTCTCATTGCATCATCCCATCTTCTTCCTCATATTCAAATTACTCCTTATGGTGCAATAAATGGTCATTATTGCACACAACTAAATCATCTTCAGAAGTTTGACTTCACAAGGAAACATTCAACAGAGGATGGGGTGCTCTTTGGTCCATGTGAGGGGAGGGTATGAATTTTTCATCGAATTGCCAATGCTCGCTGAAGAAATAATAATATCAGCACAATGGTGATAAATGATAGAAGAGTGGATTCAGTGGAGGATATCAGACAGGGCATAGTTGACTTCTATGAGAGATTGTACATAGAGGCACATGCTTGGGGATTGGGCTTAGAGGGATGGAGTTCGGTGCAATCTCAGAGGGGGAGAAATTGTTGCTGGAGAGTCAGGTTGAGGAGGAGGAGGTTCTGGTGACCTTGGGTTCGTGTGATGGGGATAAGGCCCTAGGGCTGGATGGTTTCACAATGGCGTTCTTTAAGCAATGTTGGCACGTTGTGAGGGGGAAATGTGATGGCAGTCTTTAGATGTTTTTATGGGAATGGAGCTTTTGAGAAAAGCCTAAACGCTTCTTTTATCGGTTTGATTCCTAAGGAGGAGGGTGCGGAGAACATTAAGGACTTCCGGCCAATCCGTTTGGTGGGGAGTGTTTATTAGCTGCTAGTCAAGGTATTGTCTATTTGGCTAAGGAGGGTTATAGAGGGTTTAATTTCAAAGAGTCAGAATGCTTTTGTGGGAGGTCGGCAAATTTTGGATGCATGCTTGCTGGCTACTGAGTGTCTGGATATTAGGCGGAAGAACAACATAACAGGCCTTATTTGCAAATTGGACATAGAGACGGCATATGATCGTGTAAACTAGAATTTTCTTTTGGTTGTGATGAGAGAGATGAGATTCAGAGAAAATGGACAAAGTGGATCGAGCAGTGTATTATGACGGTTGTCTTTTTCGGTTTTGATTAATGGCTCTCCTGCTGGGTATTTTAGATCTTCTCGTTGGTTGAGACAGGGACATCC
Source organism: Nyssa sinensis (assembly GCA_008638375.1). Classification (NCBI taxonomy): domain Eukaryota; kingdom Viridiplantae; phylum Streptophyta; class Magnoliopsida; order Cornales; family Nyssaceae; genus Nyssa; species Nyssa sinensis. The sequence goes on along the minus strand of CM018045.1, from coordinate 825,026 downwards.
GCTCTCTCCCCTTTTGCTTGTAATTGTGATGGAGGCGTTCGGTAGGATGTTGGATAGGGTAGTTAGCGATGGTATTTGGGAGGGCTTTTTTTGTGGATGATGACAGGGGAAGCACACCGGAGATTTCCCACCTTTTGTTTGCCAATGATACCCTGATTTTTTGCAGAGCAAAGAGGAGACATCTCAGATTCCTTTGATGGATCGTTGTTTGCTTTGAGGCAACTTCTGGCTTGAAGATTAATTTACGGAACAGTGAAGTTATTCTGGTGGGTAGGGTGAATGGAGTTGAAAATCTCGCTAGGGAGTTGGGGTGTGGAATGGGATCCTTACCTTCGATTTATCTTGGCCTTCCTTTGGGTGCTCCGACAAGATCCAAAGCAATTTGGGATGTGGTGATCAAAAGGTTTCAAAGTGGGTTAGCTGGGTGGAAAATGCAGTACTTGTCAAAGGGGAGAAAGATCACAATTATAAGAGTACTATGGCAAATCTTCCTACTTATTTTATGTCTTTGTTTCCTATGCCAGTTACAGTGGGGAAATGTTTATAAAAAATTCAAAGGAACTTCTTATGGGAGGGGAAAGAAGGGGAGAGAAAGATACATATTGTGGGGTGGGATAAGATGAAAATGAGGATTGATGATGGTGGGTTGGGTTTTAGGGACATGTGTTTGTTTAATAAAGTTTTGTTGGGCAAGTGTCTTTGGTGCATAGTTGTTAAAACGTGTATCGAAGGGGGTATCATTTTTCAAAAAATGTGTATCGTATCGCGTATTGTAGATACGCGTAATTTTTTAAAAATATATTTATATATACACACACTGTTAATAATATAATAAATTTTTAACTTGTCTTATTTTACTAATTTAATGTGTTCCACAACATGCAAGCCAACTGGCCATCAGTATAACAGCCAAATGACCAACAAATTCAACAAACAAAAGAAAGTTTAAATAGAACAGCCCAAATAGCCAGCCCAAGTTCGCAGCACAATTACTTGTTAAAAATTTAAAAATAAATCAAGAGATTTGACCTTTCCAAAGACTAGTAAATCAAGGGAGAAAATTAAAAGTCTCTCTCAGACTAAGCTGCTAATTACAGAGACAACTATTTTTGGTTTACCGAGACTTGTTCTCGTCTATCGCTTTTCGTTGGAGACTTGTAAATCGAAATAATGAAGATGTGAGAGATGATCGAGACGATGAAGTCTCACTATGATCGTCGATAACCAGGATCTAAGGAAAAGATCGACAACGATGAGTGTTGATGCAATCACCGCCGATGATGGCGTTCGACGACAACGAGAGGCCATCGACGATGAAGACCAACCTTTCGACAATTAGTTCATTCAATTGGTGATTGAAACCACCCCTTCGACGATCACTTGAGAACACTATTTTATGATTTGTCAAATTTTCATCATTTTCTCTCTAGGTATGTTCCAGTATCATCATCGATCTCTTTTCTCCTCTTTCTCCTTCTCTTTACCGATTGTATTTTTAAAAGATATTGGATTTTTTCTAAAAATTTCTCAGATTGCATGTACTGGATAATACATGCAATACAAAACGAATCGCACGATACTCCTTTTGTATTGCATGAAATAGTGCAAAACAATACAAATTTATGAGTCATATCGTTTCCCTGATGTATCAAAAATGAATTGTATGATACGTATCGTGTGTCATACGATACTAACAACCATGCTTTGGTGTTTTGCAGTGGAGGGCCAAGCTAAGTGAAGGGATGTCATTGCTATAAAATATGGGGTGGAATGAGAAGGATGGTATTCGAGGGACGAGAGAGAGGCTTATGGGTGTGGTTTGTGGAAAACAATTCAAAAGGGGAGGGAGAAGTTTGGTGAGTCTGTAAGGTTAAAGTGGGTAATGGTGTGCAGGTTCGATTTTGGGATGATTTGTGGTGTGGCGAGTGTAAATTGAAAGGCAGGTTCCCGTTGTTGTATTCTATTGCTTCCAACAAGGAGGCAAAAGTGTCGGAGTATGTGGATCAGGTGGGAGATAGAGTAGTTTGAAACACCCGTTTTAGGAGAAATGTGTTTGATTGGGAAATTAGGAAGGTAGTGGATTTATGGAAAGTGTTGGGAGGGCATGAGAATAAGGGCAAATGTGGAAGATTCAATATATTGGTTGGAGGAAAGAACGGGTAGGTTCTCAGTTAGATCATATTATCATAAATTTTGCTGTAAGATGGGTGAGGTGTTTCCATGGTTCTTGATTTGAAAATCTAGGATTCCAAAGAAAGTGGCTTTTTTTGGTTGGGCGGTGAAGTGGGAGCCATTCTAACAATGGAGAATTTGAAAAAAAAAAGGCTTTCATCTTCGTAGTAGGTACTATATGTGCAAGAAGGAAGAGGAGATGGTGGACCACTTGGAGTTTAGTGCCGGTGCTTTTTGGTTATCATTGGGTAATGTCAACTTCAATAAAAAAAAAAAAAAAAAAATTAAGCTAAAAAGCTAGTCGCACGAAGAAAGAGCTTAAGGGCATTTGGAGGATGGCGGCACTTTGGATAGTGTGGTACATTTGGCGTAAAAGAAATTTTGGGGCCTTTGAGGGAAAGGAGAATCCTCCATTGGTTCTCAAAGATTATTTTTTTAAATTGTGGTTTTTTGGTGCAAAGAGGAATACCCTAGGTATTTAGATTCCTTTTTTTTCTTTCTTGGGGGAGTTAAGGCCTTGATTTTATGTAGCCGCTCCTTTTTGTACACGAGTTGTGTCTCCACGGGCACCTTTTATACATACTTTACAGATCCAAAAAAAATGGATGTTTTGACTGTTAAATCAGAGTCCAATTGCTACATGCTACTTGTGTAATATAATAGGTGGATAAAGATTTGGCATAAACACTACATATCAGAACACATTTTAAAACAGCAGAACCCCTGGAAATTTTGAACACCTAGAATTAGCACTAGTCGCATTCATTTTTTTTTTGTTCCTTTTTTTTATACAAGCAATGTGGATCCTAATACTGTGTGTGCATAAGCTTAAACTAGGATTGTGTGTATGGGAGAGATGGATGTTTCCATTTTGGATAGGCCAACTTTCCTACTTGTCAAAATTCAAGTTTAAACACCTAATATGTAATCATGTTTCTCCAAATTTATGGTAGGGAACAGAAAATTACTTGTTTAGTCATATGGTTCAGATTCAACTTAAAAACATTATGTGTCCAATAATCAGACCCAAAAAGGTTTCTCTCTCTCTCTCTCTCTCTCTCTCTCTCTCTCTATATATATATATATATATATATATATTTCCTTCTTCCTTATAGAAAGCAATCACTTGTCTAGCAAAAGACACAATAGGACCTTATTCAACCTGCAAATGCATTCGACACGAACAAGCATGAGGTGACAAATCAAGCAACAAAAACGAATCTAATGTAAACACAATTATGTGTATGCATCCAAATAAAGTTGTGAATTTGGAATTATTCAATGCTGGTAATAAATCTGAATTTAAGATTTTTCAAGTAAAGCATCAAGACAAAAAACAGAGTTCATCAAAAATGATGAAATTCAACAAGACATGGATCAAATGAAGAAAGTATATCTTCATGTAGGAGAAATAATGCATGGCAAAGAACATAGATTGTTATGCTAGCAATTATGTTACTTTGTAAAAAACATAACCCTACCTTTGTATGGAATTCCATCATCACTTTCCATAGTAATCATTTGCTGTGCATATGGAGGAAAACCAGGCTGTGCTGCCATGTGAGATGGCTTTGCTGAAGGCTCAGTTACTTTTTCCTGAGGGAAGAAAAAATAAAAATAAATCAAAGGCATTAATCGAGTCTTGAGGGATTAAATAACATTTATGCAGAAGGAAACTGAGAAACAAATTATTGCTGCCTAATATCTTTTTACTAGTTCCACAATAAAGAAAAGAGACAAAGGAAGAAAAAAGAATGTTGAAGAACGTCACAATGATATTATAGAAGCATGATAACCTCAATCACAGACTACCTAAACCCCTTGCACAGAGTATACCACAATGTCATAGATTTATCCCTGAAATAAACCTACAATAGAGCGCTTATAACAGAACCATATGTTCCTATTTGATTGATTTTTTTTCAATATTCCTATTTGATTATTTTCTTCCTACTGATCCTCTTTGCTTGATCGTCGGAGGTAATACCGTGTTATGAGTTTAAGTATGGTAGAAGTAGAATTTCCCACTTAATTTTCCCAAAAAAGTACGTTTTGTCCCTGCTTGCCTAACAATCAAAGGTGTCATCTAATTACACAAGCCAGAACTTTGCCATGGGAAAGTGATTGCTGAAATTCACATGGGAACATTCAATTTAAATTTTAATAAGAGGATCGGGAACATATTTATTTTGACTAAGAGGAAGAAATGCACTGGGTACTAATATGTATCATGCAACTGAATTTATATATAGCCATGTTTAATTCTTACCAAAAACAAATAACATAGATATTCCCAAGACTGTACAGATCCAGTCTAGCCCTCTTTTCACCGCACAAGGATCAATGTTCTGATTTATCGCAAAAAATGAAAATGGTCTCAAACTTACAAAATGTTGATTTAATTTGACAGAAATAGTGGAAGCGGTTTGATGTATGATCAACTGGGAATAGAACCTGCCCAAGGGCCGAGTGTTGAGATTACAATGATACACCCACCTGCCCACCCAAATGCAAGCATGCACGCACCCATGCACACGAAGGAATATGATTTGTGTGGATAATGCAAGCTGTGAAATGAGAAAGTAAACCCTTCCAAGTTCCAAGGGAGGGCTCCTGTACTCTTTCATCAATCAAAAAGCTTAGGTAAACACTAACAGTCATAAATAACAAACTATTCTCTGATTAGATTTTTAGAATTTATATAGTGGATTTGGTAAAACTAGACAAACATGCTGATGAGAAGCTCTTCCTTGCTTTTCCTTGTGGTTATGGAAGCCCTTAGTAGGTTGATGGATTGTGCAGTTCATAGGAGCATCATTTGGTTGTTTCTCATTTATTGTTTGTGGATGACACTATTATCTTTTGTGGTGCGGAGGATCGGCAGCTTCGGTATCTTCAGTGTGTTTTATTGTGTTGGGGTGTGCGGTTGGTTTTTTCCTACTAAATATTTGGGTCTTCCTTTGGGTGCTTCTTATAAGGTTTATTCAGTTTGGATAGTGTGGTTGAGAGATTTCAGAGACGTATTGCTGGTTGAAAGTGTCAATATTTGTCCAAGGGAGGAAGATTGACACTTATTGAAAGTACATTGGCAAGTCAACCAACTTACTTTATGACGTTGTTTACTCTTCTTTGTTTCTGTGGAGCATCGGCTTGAAAGGATTCAAAAGAGAATTCTTTTTTTTTTTTGGGGGGGGGGGGGGGGGGTATGGGGAGAAAGGAAAATTCACTTGGTTAGCTGGGATAGGGTTTGTCGTCGAGGAGTGAAGGGGGTCTTGAGATTAAGAGGCTGAGTGCTATTAATCGGGTATTGTTGGGTAAGTGGTTATGGCACTTTTGTACAGAAAGTTTGTTGTGGCGGAGAGAGGTGGATTGTAAGTATGGTTGTCAGTGGGGTGGTTGGAAGGGAGGTAGGGGGCTCTTATGGGGTGAGAGTTAGGAAGGATTGGGAGGAGTTTGTTCGTCATATTGATTTTGTGGTTAGGAATGGGGAGGGGATTCGTTTCTAGAATGATCATCGGTGTGGTTAAAATATTCTTCGTGTCCAGTTCCCAAATCTTTTTTAGATTGCAGAAAATCCGGATGCTTCTGTTGCAAATTATTTTACAATTTCTTCTAATGGTGTTATGTGGGCTCCTTTACTTTGGCGAAATTTCCATGATTAGGAGATACATTTGGGGATCTCTTTTGGTGGAGTTTTTAGCCTCTTGTAAGGTGAGGGTAGGAGAAGCTGACAATACTTTTGGGACGTATTCTAGTACCGGGGTGTTCTCTGCGATATCTTATTATGCAGCTCTTTCTGCAAGAGAAGATACTTGTTTCCCTTCTAAAATTCTTTGGAAGGTGAGGGCTCCATTAAAGGTGAGTTCTTTTTGTTTGGACTTTGGACAGCTTCTTTGGATGTGACTTTGACAGTTGATAATTTGCAAAAGCGTTGTTTTTATTTAGTGAATCGTTGTTCTATGTGTTATTCATCTACGGAGACTATGAGTCATTTGTTCTTGCATTATCAAGTGGCTGCAGATTTGTGAAACTTACCTTTTACATTGTTTGGTATTCAATGGGTGCTTCCTTGTTCTGCTTTGGATTTGTTATTACAATGGAGCGGTTCGTGGCATTATGGGAAGGATAGACAGGTATAGTTCACGGCACCTCTTTGTTGGATGTGGAGTGTGTGGAACGAACGTAATTGCCCGATTTTCAATGGGGTAGCACGGACTCCAAATGAGATAAAGGCTTAGTCTTTGCATTCATTGTATTTATGGATAGTTCAAACCTCTTTTCTTCTGTTGATTCTTTAGTAGAGCTTTTGAGTGGCATGAAGCTTAGTTGAAGTCTAGAGTTTTTATGTACATCTTTCATGTACATGGGCATTGGCGTGCTCCCCTTTTGAGCGCTTTTTGAATAAATTTTACTTATCAAAAGAAAAAAGGCAAACATGCTAAATGCATCTAGCTATCTGCGCATTTAGAGATGTTATGTTTAGATATTTCCCACAAGATAATGGCTTTTATTTAGGAAGCAGTCCTTTCAAAATTCATACCGATGTATTAGTGTGATTTCCAGTTCACTATGAGATTATATTCTAAAATCAATGTACTTTAGTTTCCAGAGACCAAAACTAAATTTTGAAGCAAAACTCTAAACTATAACGGAACAATGTCATAACAAAATACTCTGTGAAGAGATTTGAGCAAATAGGAGCTTCCTATAATCTTAAAATGCAAGAAACATATATATCATTTTCAATTCTTTGTCTACTACTCCCATTGATGGAAAGTTTTGCCCATAGTTACCAACAAACGCCAATACCCGAACAATCAGTATTTTGGTACACATGTTACCAAAAAAAAAGGACAATTTCATTCCAAAACACTAAATTTGGCAATCTCAGAAATTCATTCTTAGTTTTTTTCATTAATTTTCTTCTCAAGAGAAGAATAACAAGAAATGATCAAAAAAAATCAAGAGATCAATAAACAGGTTCACTTGGTTCGATACTTTTACATGTTTCATTTTATTATAATAAAGACTTCCACAATTATATGGACAACTTGATATATTAATTTTCATTAATCAGAGCTGGACGAAAAGAAAACGATCTGACAATTACACTTACCCCATCACAAATAAGGACATTTAATTAAATGATATTAAATGTAAATAAAGGAATATCCCCCATTTGGATTCAATAAAAATATTTTTAAAAACTAATTCCCAAAGAATAAAAAAGTCAACTCTCCCTCCATAAAACACAATTCCAACTTTTCAGAAAATCCCGCTTTTCCCAATAGCTAGTTCCTAAGGATGTTGTCGAGTTTTGTGAACTTAAAAATCATTCTTAGGCTATTAGAGGCCAGAGAATGAATTGCCAAGACTTAAAATTCAAATTCCAAGTATTTTAGGTACCTATTATTGTGAATCATGGCATGACAGTGCCTTGATCAAGCCCTAGTGTTTGTAGTCCCATTAACTTCCATTGCCATATCCCTTCGTGGTAAAATAATTATTAATTTTTTTCAATAATTTCCAAACATTGCTTGGGTTTAGGGCTTCGGGGTGTGACAAGATACATATACCATCTACTGATCAAAAAATAATAATAATAATAATAATAATAATAATAATAATAATAATAATACACATACCATCTACATAAGTGTACCTCTCATCGTATCGCATTTAAAATATTTTTTTATCAGTATCGCGTTTAAAATATATAGCATACCACATTCCCTTACTCCTTCCACATACCATAACGATGCGCATTCCAAGTAAAACTAGTTTTGCCACAATGATCCCTGAACCTCAAATGATCAACAATGAGAGAGGGGGAGAGGGACATGGAAAAACTCTATTTATTTATTTATTTTTCAACATAAATGATGTGATTAATTGAACTGAATACATGACTAGATAACTAGTCAATCAAGGAGATTAATGAGAAATAGAATCACAAAAGTGCAAAATCATGCACATAAACAAAACAAATAGAGGCTTAACATTATTGCAAGAAACCATGTTATGAAATAAAAATTGGCACACAAAAAGTAGTGACTATACCTTTTTTTCTCTGCTTTTCCTTGTTAAATTGTGATCCTCTTTCCTTCTTTTGCTAATTTCTTTTTTCTGGACAAACACGTAAATCAGTTTAGAGCTGTTTACATCCAAATCAAATACTAACAATATTCTGAGAAACAAGAGCAGCTTAAGATGCCTTCAATGAGGTCATGCGGTTTTGGACTTCCATCCTAGTTTCAAACTCGTTGATTCATCTGATATTTCATACAGTTATACTGCTTCACTACTCCCACTGCTGGTGCTTTCATCACAGTACCATTTGAACCCGTATCACATGGGCAGCAGGTAAGAATTGAAACTAGAGAAAAGACAATTCTACTGACAGACAATGGAGACCAACACTGAACATTATCAGTTACTAAACTTTTCAATAGAAGAAAACAACATAGAATGCTTCAAGAGGAAACAATTTTCCTTCAATTCACATCTTTGTTGCATCAGAGCTTATTACAGAACTTATTAGAGTCATTAGACATAACTTCCTCTATATCCCTTTCTATGTGAACAACAACAAAACTAATGAGATAATTTCATCTTTATCCCATTTCTATTTTTTTTTTTTTATCAGTCTTTACCCCAATTCTATTTAAAAACAGCAGTTCACTTCGACAGATCACTAACTAAGGAGCTCCCGTTACACTTCAACGAATTAAATTCTCCCAATAAATATCTAAAACCCTTAAAGAGAAAGAAACTAGATGACTAGTATTCACTTGTTCAGGCCAGATCTATAAATGCATAAAGTTTCGTATCCAAGCCGGTGTTATAAGCACGTAAACTTTGTTGCTTAAAATTTTTCAATAGTTGCCCAATGGGAACATACGTATTCAAGAACAAACGTGATATTCGAAATTGTACCAACTACCATACTATCGATCTTATAGGTCATATAATAAAACATTGAGAAAAAGTGATCCAGTTAAAATTAAGATATCAAAAAATAGTTATTTGAAAATCAATTTGATCTTGTTCTAGGAAGATCTACCATAAAAGCTACTCCCATACCTAGGCAATTGAAGGAAAAGTTCAGAGAGAGGTGTTTTGGTGGAGTGGGGAGAGGAACCTCTATATGATAATTATTGGGGCCACTGGGTGCAATGGTAAAATACTCGGACTGACAAGCATGAAAACGGATCGGGTTTGAGAACAACCACTTTGCGGAAAAAAAATGCGAATTGGTAGGTCTGTCTATGGTCTACCCCTCATAACACCTTGCTTAAGTAAGACTAATACTGGGTTATAGCATTTTGGAAAACACGTATGATAAGGTCCCCAGAGAAAGAATGTAGTGCATTTCGGATGAGATCATGGGAAAAGAGTCTGTTAAAGATATGTGTGTGAGCAAAGACATATAGTATAATTGTATGAAGTAGTAATAGACTCGGAACAATTAAGGGAGGCAAGTGAATTTTCAATACAAGAGGCTTAAATCAAATATAGGCAGCCCACATCTTTTTGCATTGGCTGCAAATAAATTCATTTGCATACTCAAAAAATACCAATTTGTTGATGATAATGTCTTAGGTGACAAGGTAGAAAAGTAGCCATGATTCTGCATTAGAACTACAGAAACATACTCCAGAAACCAATAGATTTTAGGTATAAAAAAATAGTGGTAAGCTATTCCCGCTCCCCACATATACACCTACTCTCCAAAAAGTAAACTTTTGACCATTAAAAAAATTTACTTTTTTGGAGTGCAAGTGTTAAACAGGAGTGTGAATAGCTCTCCTCAAAAAAATATCATGAAAAAAAATGTGAGACAAATTTTATTACAAATTGACATAGAAATGACAGTGTAGTCAAAGTTGATGCCTAAGAGATATCTAAATGCAATTATTTTCATTATCTCAAGTTAATTATTCATAAGGAAGGTATCTGCTGTATGGTGATGTTGAAATTCTTTTGGTGTTATTGACATAGTTGACAAATAAAAGAAAACATATGGCAGGAAAAATGAAGCACGGTTCCTGACAAAAATTCTCAGAAATTATTACAATATACATATAAATGTCAATATCAAACTAGAAGGGACAGACAAGGACGTGTGCCACAGTACAAGGCACTGCACAAAGTGGTGAACAATATATATAACATCAGTAATTGCATAGAAATAATCAACATACAGGAGACAATAACAAGTAACTGAAAATGAGGTTCAACATATAACAGTTCCCAACCCAGAAGATTGTACATACATAGAAGAACACAAATATACACATTAAACGAACTAGATGAGCCCAAGTGGCCAAATCATGAAAATCCTTTTGAACATGGACTTTCAATAAAGAAATTTTCTAAAATAGGAGATATCCAAATCAAAAAACTATCAAATGATAAATGGATCCATCCAAATCTTTACTTGGTTTTTTTATTAACAGAGTATGCAGGTTTCAGCAACTTCAAGTAAAGGATAACATGAATTTAAGTTAAATCAACAAGGACAATTATTTCAACAAGTACACAATAGAAATGATGGAACTTACAGTCATCCACCTGCAACGCAATGCCACATCCCGGACTGTCTTATTCTGTAACTTCATAGCAATCTTTGCATATCGAATTATGCTTGATTCAGAGGCATATCTGTAAGGCAGTATATGAGCCATATCAGTTAACCCTCCTAATCATACACAATCTAGAATAGGCATTAAAAAAAATTAAAACCCAGAACTAAATGGCTAATTGAGTAAATTAGGAACACAATACAGAACATATAGGGTGGTTGGGGGGAGAGGGAATAAAATGGAACATAGAACAAATAACAACTGTACAAAAAGCATTTCTCCTTAATAATTTTAGCTGTAAGATTTAGCATTAGTTTTGTGTCCTGTTTGAAATTGAAGAAACCACTAAAATCCCAAATTTTCAAAAGCCGAATCAATCTTCAGATAACAGAAAAATGAAATCAGTTGTTCAAGAATACGAGGTGGACTCAAAATCAAAATAAAATTTGAATATTTAGATTTTTTTCCCCCAAACACTTGATAGCTTGGTGTCTGATTAACATATTCATCTCAACAATAGAAAGAAGGAAAAATTCGACTTAACCTAGTCGTGGGCTGTACATGATTGAGTATTTTGGAAATTATACTTGTACTGTAAAAATTACAGTTAGGCTAATGGAAACTAAATTGACTAAAATGTCATACCACATGTTTTATTTTAATCCCTGCTGGCAGCCACATAACCCAATCTCTCTTCTCTCAATCTCTAGGGATTTCCACCATGGCCACTGTAGAGAGCAAGAACATAAGGGTTGTGTTAGATTTTGAGTTTTGTGGGTCACATGAAAATGGTGACAATGACATTAGATGAAGAAAGCAAGTGTAGATGTGGATGTTAGATTTTGAGCTATAAGGATTTTCGCCATGACAATTGCATCATGTATATGTAGTTTTATGTGTGTATGTATATATATGTGTGCATGCACAAAGTAGAGATAGAGGGTGGATGTTATGGACAAGGGCAGAGGCAAGGAGTGACTAGTTCAACCCCAAAATTTTAGCCCAGCCCAATCTTTACCCTTTATTTCTCATTTTTTATCTCAAAATTTCAATCAAACCCAAAATTTTTATCTTAATTCTCTCATTTCTCTCCCGAAATTTTGGCTCAACCCAAAAAAATTTCACTAAAATTTTCTCCAAAAATTTTTTACCCCCCCCCCCCCCCCAAATTTTTTTTCCTGGCTCCACCCTACGTTATGGAGAGAAGGCGTGGGGATGTTATAGAAAAGTCCAGAGGAAATTTTTAGAAAGAAAACTTTAGGTTTCTGTACTGATACTGTTTTTGTACAAGAGTAGTACATTTTTGTACTAATACTGAAAAGTTGTGATACATTTTTGTAGTAAATGTAATTTTTATATAATGCTAGATTAAATAACCCTAATTAAATTAGAGATCGATCTGTTACAAAAGAATCAAATATAAAGGAAAAAATCATCTAATTATTTTAAACACCCATTGTAAGAGGAAAAAAATTCATCCAACATATTGTCTAATACACTTTCACCTTATTTTAGATTGGGTTGATAATTGAAATAATTTGAAAAAAAAAATAGGTTGGATGATTTTTTTTCTCTTATATTTGATTCTTTTGTAACATATCGATAACTCTAATTTAATTAGTGCTATTTAATCTATAATTATACAAAATATATATATATATTGTAAATAAATGTAATACTACTTGTATAGTTTTGTAACCGTACTTGTACATTTGTCACTACTTATACAGAAATGTACCCACTGTTTCTTCTTTCCCGTGGAATGAACATTTGATTTTTCATTATGTACTAGCATTTGTCACAATGTATTACCTTTTATTTACAGGTTGCATATGATAAACGTAAAGAACTTATGACCCACGTACATTACTTAATAATGCTTGCTTATGGTTGATTTGTTAATTACATCCAACCTATTTTTTTTTAAAAAAAATATGTCAATTGTTAACCAAATCTAACCTATTTTTTAAAATACACAACACTTAGTAGGTATAAGTGGTGGTATATCATTTTTCTTATTATTTTTGTGCAGGCGGTGGTATATATCATTTTAAAAATTATTTCAATTGTTAACCAAATATAAAATAAAAAAGATTTTACTCGTACAGGAAGTAGTACATTTTTGTACTGAAGTAGTGGTACATTTTTGTACAAGTAAAGGAAATTTTTATATAATTCTAGATTAAATAACTTGTCAAAAAAAATATAATTCTGGATTAAATAACCTAATTAAATTAGAGTTATCGATTGCAAGAATCAAACATAAGGAAAAAAAAAACATCCAACAAATTTAAACCCAAAAAAGAAAACATGAACTCATAAACCCATTATAATTTATAAATCGAAGAGAAATTGAAGTACATAAATCTCCAACTCAATCAAGAAAGCCCCAAAAAGTACTCACGTTGTGAGCCCTTCTTCCAAAATTAATTGCTCTTCGATATTCCAATCCGAAGATATACCGGGGTTGTGCTTCAACGAGGGAGCCGCGCCCGAGTTCTCCGGTGCCGGAACCAAACTCCCATGAATGGGGCCATTGGATGAAGATGAACCGTGACTGGGTTGAGTCGATTCGTGATTGGTTCCAGATGGGTTAGCCATCAATACATATGCATATAAGACTGTGTAACCAATTACCAACCTCTCAGAATTCCAGAAATAATCGTTGGTTCCGCTGTTTCGGGTGTTCCCGGCACAAAAATTCGAAACCCGAAACGGAAAGCTCGGGCAAAAAAAAAAGTTTCGGTTAAGGAGATTCTGTGATAGACGTCTATGAGAGTACAAGTGAGTTCTTGGACGAATTTGAAAGTATGAGGGGGGTTCCGGAAATCAAAGAGAGAGGAGAAAGCTCACATATACATTTACGTGTGCGTAAATTATATGCATCTGGAACTCGATTGGTGACGCTGAGTCCGGTTCTCGGTTTTTTAAGGAAGTTTCCCTCGAGAACGGAATTGGGGGTGACGAAATGACGATTTTCTCCCCTTACAATGTGTTGATTTTTCCCAAAAATGTTGGTGATAAGGTGGTTTTTTTTTTTTTTTTCAGAAATTAAGAATCAAAATCGAGAGTGATGGAAGCATGAATAAAGAAATGGCGATTGAGCCATCAGTCCTTCAAGTTCCAACACCATTCTTTTTCTAACTTCAAAAGTCTATCAATTTTTTTTTTAATAAATTACTTTTATTTTATGTGCATAAAATATATTTCTTGAATTACGGCATATGTCAATAATTTATTATATATAAATTTATTTTTAATATAATTTATATATTTAAACTCTACAGATTAAAACTTATCAAACAATACATATGTTACATACCATAATATATATATATATATATATATATTTAAAGAGTGTAATTTTAATGTCATAACAAATAATTTTTTGTGCTTATTATAGAAAGACATAAATTTCTCAACTAAACTTGAGAATATCAACAACAAAATTTCTTTATTTGTGTTAATTAAACTATGAGATCATTCTACACTACTATAATAAATTTTAAATTTATTGAACAAATGATATTTGAGAACACTTTTAACTTTGACGTAATTAGTATTTTTATTTTTTCTCAAAATTAGTCATATGGTATCGACGGACCAGATTACAAAACTCTTCATTGATCGAGATTAACGACTATCTATCGTAGTCCTTATCGAACAAGTGTGAAAGTCATCACATCTTCTCATCCAATTAAAGAAAGTTAAAATGTAAATGAATGGATACCGTGTAACACAATTAAGAGGGAGAACTTGAATTCAGAAGATACAATGGAACAATGTAAAAATTCGTATTTAAAAAACAAGGGCAAATTTATCATTTTTAAAAATACAATGCCATATAAGTACTATTGGACATGGTATCAAACAATTAAAAAAGTCAAAAACTTTAAATACTTATTTTTAAATATCTAATAACAATTAAGTTAAAAAAAAAATTACGAGCATATTTTCAAAAGACGTTTATATAAATTTCTTTAAAACAATTATAAATTTGATATCAACATGAAATTAGACAATTAACTCATAATTGATGATTGATCCGTCAAATTATTTTATTTTTCTGATTTTTTCTTTATCTAATGATATAATCAAACTTATTTTCAAAGTTGAATTTGAAAAGTGCCAATAATGCTTCATATTGTTAATTCATACAAAAATGTTTATGAATTTGAGTAATTTTGGTGAAATTTTATAAAATAAAAAAAATTCAAAATTAACAAGACTGAAAATTTTGGATTGAGTTTTTTAATTGGGTAAATTAACACATCATTAAAATATTGATTAATTGTCTTTTTTATATATATTCCAATAAATACTAATGTTAAGAATATTAACATAGTGTTAAAAGAAAGATTGTTAACAAAATTATTAGCTTGTTAATTAATAAAAAAACACTTTTAAATAAATCACTCATTTTTAATTAATAATTATTTAAATCCAGACCAATTTTAGTAAGAGTAGCAGTAGTAGTAATAATAATAATATACTTTAAATATAAATTTTTTTAATGTATTTTAAGTAACTATATAAACTGCAAAATAATATTGATATTGATGTGATATCCGGGTAATACAATACTAACAATTCACGAAAGTAAATACTTAAATAAGCCTAATATTATTGTAATAAAATTGTGTATACATCTGACTTTTTTTCAAAATTTCAAATCCCACAATAACTTGAATATCATAAACTAAACTAATTATTTTTATGTAATAATCACCCGTTGTACCTAAAATAAATATTCATACATTGCACATATATTAATTAGAATATAAAACAATACCAACGGAACTAAAAAAATAAGATTGAAGTAGCACTTTTTTTGTAAATTCATTTATTGTATTTTATTTTTCAATACTATTAATTTGTCCTTTTGGTTTCTAATAAAAAAAAGGGGTCAAAGCAATTCGTAGGTCACATTGTGTATCGTTAATCTTATGCAATCTTAAGATTTGAGGATACATTTCATTAACATATGCACATTAAGATTCGAGGATATACCACACTATCTTTCCTTGTACTAATTTCCTCATAAAAAAATTGTCGTATGTTCAACCCAATGAAAAAATGAGAGCTATTAGCCCCACGCGAACTCAGATGCAAATATAAAACCAGACCATTCCAAAAATGGGGTCAGATCCAAACCAACATCAATGAGAACCATGAAGTGTTCAAGTCAAACTTAGCCTAACATATTCGTGCTCTAACTCTTATAAACATCGAGCAAGCTGAAGCTCGAAACCAACTTGGCTTGAGCGACTAAACTAGCAATGTACATACAAAGGGGCATTCTTCAGTGGTTCTAAATCACCACGATTCGGTGTGCCATTTCAATAATACCCTACAAGAGTAATTCTTTGGTAAAATGGGTTCATAAACCAAGTTCAAACCAAATCAGAGACTGTCAATTGGATACAAAAACTAGTCTCCTTAAAGCCCCCACAACTCATCCAAATGGCATATGGTAATCACCATGTTCCATAGATCAGGTTCATACAAGAATTTCTAATATGTGCAATGACACGTGGAATGTCAACATTGACAAGGCGTCACCACAGTAAAGTGCTCATCCCATTCAAAGAAATTCCCAAACAAGCCAAGTCCAGAACACCAACAGATTTAAACCCAACATAAAGTTAACATGTGCATGCATGCTTGCGTTTGTGATGATGCCTGGCTCCCAATTTCAACAGTTCCATCAGTTTCAAGAATGCCATCCAGCACCACAAGGTATAAGAAATCTAAAAATTGTTTGTTAACAATACCGCCTGAATCTAAAACAATAGACACCACTAGGTCCACTACTCTGAAAAGTTCCTTCAAGTGAAAATGCCGTGGATCTACATGCCAACTTATCAAGCTAGAAACATCAAACAAGTCCTTAGAACAGGATTCAGAATTAGATCAATCAAGAACGTATAACCCCAAAAACGGCTGCTATACAAGAGAAAGGATACTCATATTATACATGTCACGTCCAGAGTCAATTTCCAAAAACCCTTAATTCAAACCAGCTCAGCCCTCAGCTAAAATATCTTCAGTACAACAACGTACTGAAAACAAAAAGCGAAAAAATGGGCACAAGGAATTCCAAGCCACCACAACGATAACCTGCATCATAGCACAACATAGACATCAGCCATTCATTCTACGACAACTAAAAGTAATTTTAGTATATAATAATCTGGAAATTAACATTCTTTTAAGTCTATACAACAAGAATACTGTACCAACAAAAATATAATGCAGCCAATCACTATTTATTTTTCCTTCTCCTCCTTATTTGGTAGATAGCAATGTAACCAATCCAAAATAGTTAGAATAAAGCTTTATTGAGTTTGACTAGACAGCAATCTCAAATGTATGTTGTTGCAAATTATACAAAACTGCAGACCACACGTCAGCTGCCCAGGAAGCACAATCAGACTGGACCATTCCTCTCTCTCCCCCCCCCCCCCCCCAAAAAAAAAATATATATATATATATATATATATTTTTTATGCATTCATACCTGTTGATTTTATTGCTATGATTTTTTATGATGAAAATTGAATTACTCAAAACTACAGCGGACAGATATACTAGCAGCAGTTTC
Organism: Nyssa sinensis; assembly: GCA_008638375.1. NCBI lineage: Eukaryota > Viridiplantae > Streptophyta > Magnoliopsida > Cornales > Nyssaceae > Nyssa > Nyssa sinensis. The sequence goes on along the minus strand of CM018045.1, from coordinate 807,665 downwards.
ACCAGGCTACACACCAGGATTTCCCAAAGTCTCCGATGTTGGTAGTGCAGGCAATGACATCTCTGCAAATTTGATTAATACTAATTAGAACATGGATGTTAAAACAAACCACAAATATACCAATTACAGAATCAATACTTAATTTTTATTTTATTTTATTTTTTTGGATCTAATAGTACCAGGAGCACAAAGAGATAAGGATGAAATAGAAGACGATGAAGGCCATGGAGCAGCAATATTATCGCTCAAGTCACATGTAAAGCTGAAGCCTGTTGAATTGTCATAGACCATATCCGCTGGCAAGCTTCGAAGCAAACACCCTACATCGTATGAAAAACCTATCAGTGATTACTAAAGCATTTTCTCAATAATCTCAAACAGTGTTCGCACATGGGTGTAGAACTGGACCATACATCAAAACTTTAATTTCTATTCTTATCAGTTTCCGTTTCAACACTAGTGGAACCAAGATGAAACCCATAAATCCCCAATACACATTGGGTGCCTGCTGAGCACCAAAGAAGATATATGTGATATTATTCTTTGCTTCTATTTGTTTTCTATAATCTATGAGAATAAAGCATTAAAACATAACATATTTTTCTCTCAAGCAAATGCAAGGCTAGAACACACATTTAGTGCACTTATTTATGACATCCATTGAATAAATTCCATTTTTGCTATGTAGAAACAATAGGTTTATTGGAAACTTAACCCATTATCTTAAGTTGCAAAGGAGTCATGGTGAAATTCACCGTAGATAAGTAACCAAAGTTGAAGTGTAGAAAGTTACCACTCCATTTTTTCCCACCCCCAGAATTGGTGGTGTTCTAACAACATTACAAAGAAGGAAGTGTTTTGCACTAAATTGAATATCCATTGAGTACCAATTGGATGTCCAATTAACAAAAAACCACTAGTTTACTTATCTTAGACCCAAAATCAGCCATGGCTTAAATCCTGTACTTCAGTGGGTACCAATTGAAAACCTTAACTGAAAGCACCAAGAGCCATTTATGAGGAAACGGCAAGTCAGTATCCATTGCCAACCTTAACTAAGCAGCAGGCTCTGTTTAGAAGGAAAAGAGAAAACATAAAAATCACTATTACCCTCTGGAGCACAGCTTAGGTGTTGCCTTAACTACCTCAGACGCTAAAAACATCCAACTCACTTCATGGTATTAAGCATTCAAGAAGAATTTCCCTCTGAACATACCTAGGATATCACCTTAGATGTTAAAGACATCCAACCCACCGCATAGTATTCAACATTTCCATAAGAATTTCAATAAAGCATCCACATAGAGGTATAATAGTAAGAAGTTAGAAAAGAGATGATGAGTTTTTCTCCAGCTGCCCTGGTGCAGATCGGAGGCAAAACTTTCAAGCTCAGAGGACATTGGGGTTAGCCATTTTGAATACTCATAAAAAAAAAAAAAATAGTTAGAAGTTAGAATCCCAAAAAAAAAAATAGTTAGAAGTTAGAATCCCAAAGATCAACTGGGTAAAACAAATGCATCTCCACTATGCAACTTGGCACATTGAGCACCAAAAGTTTATATATTTTTCAGATACATAAAACTGCAGACTACAATGTTGGCACTGCAATCGTTGATGCTAGAAAAGAAACTCATGTAAAGCATCAAACAAGAACTTGAAGAAAAAGAACGTGGTGGAAATAATAGAAATTAATAGCGAACCTTGCTGTCCATATGCTGCTCCAGTGCCAATGTACAGATCCACCAAACAAAAAGACAAAACCAGATCAAATAAAATAAATGAATGAGCAAAGAGACAAGATTATAAGACCATGAACAAAAAATAAATAAATAAAGACAGGGAAAATACCTTGGAGGCTAAAATCTTTCAAGTCAACATCACAAAGCTCATAAATATTTGTCATGACGCCACCTTTCTGTAGCATGGATGCAAACACTGTTGCACAGATTATAGCTTGTCTATTTGTAATTAACATTTGCTTTTGTATCCCAGCAATATAAGTATTTAATGAGCTACAACATGAAGGACTAGGAGCAGCAACATTACGGCATGCTATAATTACTTCTGATGGCTGTTTAAATTCCAAAGGGCAAACTGCATGTCCAGAACATAACCATTCAAAAACATCTTCAGTAAATATCATTGCAGAATAAAAATCAGAACATGACAATGCTCATTTAGATGGATGACAAAGTATGATGCCTCTTGAGGAGAAGTATATCCAATTCTTTGAGCTTAAACTCTCACAAAAACAAATGGAATAGAAAATGATATAAATCTGATAATATTCTCTTTGTCTGGGCAAACCTCCAGACAAACGATATGATTGTTAGGCCATGCAAAATGAAGACGGATGATTGAATTTAAAAGAAGTGCGATTTAATTTCAGTCAAAGGTGCTAAAGTGAAAAGAAGGCCAGCAACAAGTATGGCTCAAGGCTGTAAGAAAAGACCGTATTCAACAGTCACAGCCCTATATGGAGCATATTAGGGGAAAAGAAATTCTATACTTTGAGCTCTTTGGGAGCTTTAAAGTTGTAAAAAGCTTGTAATATACATATAAAATAACCCCCCAAAAAAATACCTTTGTTGACTTTGCAGGCAGATAATATTCGAAATGCGGTGTTGGCAGCGTCCAATGGGAGTTTCCTCGAAAGCCATGAATATACCACCCCTTTACAATCATTAAGAGCATCCAAATGATTAGGCTGTCCAACTATATTTTTATTATCACTAATAATAGATGGTGCCGCCGAGATCTGAAGTGCAGCCTCCATGATTGCAGGCTGGCAAATTGGTCTGCAGCACTCTTTAAGAGGATCAACAATGCTGCAAGCCTCCAATAATTTGCTTGTGTTCACTGTTTTCTCAAAGGAGGTTACATCCTTCACAGGACAAGAACCACCAGTAATATTTGATGATTTGACGGAGCAGATAGAAGGTATTGAGCTGTTTGCCCCTCTGCCAGCTAATATACTAACGATATCTGTAAAACAATCATCAGCAGCAGCACTTTGTAAAACTAATTTATCAGAATTGATGCTGTAGTATCCCTGGAATATGTGGAGTAAACTACTGAACTGCGGGCAACATATAACATTTCCTACGAGTGCCGCTAAAGGTCTAATACAATCAGACGCTGTTTTGTCCATGATGCTTGAAATAGCAGAGAAATTTACAGGACATCTTCCGGTTAAGACTGGATTATATGTGGTAGGAAAAGAAGGGTACATTGGTGGCAAAGGTTCCCCGGGAAAAGGATAATGTGGAATAACTGCAGGTGATATTTCTATGGGTTCAAAGAATTCGCTACTAGGTGGGCTAGCCAGCTCAGACATGGACAAAATGTGACTTGGTTTAGGTAGCATTTGCAGCGCCACTACATCTCGGAAACTGGATAACCATATAGTGAATAGTAAGAACCAATGGCACAGAGAACCTGCAACCATATATATCAGCTTTCCTTCAGCATTCATATCATATGTAATTCATTATGCACCTAGAAAATACTGCAAGGCTGCAATTGTTGATGATATCCATGAGTGCATGAAAAAGAAAGAAATAATACAACTCTTAGTTATTAATAGAATAATTATGGCAACTTGGCAGGCACTGAGAATTAAATGAAGTCTAGTTGTGCATGCCACCTGTAGATGAAACAATAATTAAGTACAGGAAATTCTTTGCCACCACTCACCAGTTCAAGCTGCCTGTATTTCTCTTGAAAATCAGATGACAAATGATTATTTCTAAAGCAAACAACAAAATAGAGAAGCAAAATGTACAAGCCTAACTGACATAGCAATTTTTTTTTCTCTTCTAAGCCTTCCATACCAGCAGTAGCACCACAAAACCCTGTCAAAAATTGTTGGGGCAATATATATAGGGAGAACACTACAGAAACTAATCCAAAATTCATTTAAAATTCATGGTCAGCACTGTAATACCATACATGACAATACTTTATAGCAGACAAAGAAGAAATATCATTCTTACAAGGTAATACATCTGGGGGGCCAACAGCAGCACCCACATAATCATGCCTTGTCTAAAATATGACTAGTAAAAATAAGAGACCGCATTAATGAGTTTCACTCTTTTGGTAACTTACCCTTTAGCCGAGTAATGGTCTTAGCAGAATCCATAACTCCACTAACCCTTTGGCGACATGGAGACTAACCAAAAACCCCCAGGGCAGTTGATGGTATACCCAATTCACTGCAACATATCACTACCTGTACCAACTTCAAAAGTTACGCCGAACTCTAAAGGAAAAAACCCACAACACAGGAAAATCAATAAATAAGACAAGGCAAGCTACTAACTCCGGAAGACAATGAGTAAACATGCTTCAGTCTGTTCACAACAGTAGCAATAAAAGAAATACAGCTCATATAGATAATAAAAAGATACCAGGATGACCAGATGCCTCTTTAAAAAAATTCGAACCCCAATTAAGCTATTATAACACAAGTTTTAACCACTTCATTAGATGCATGAATGGCAGGCTTGAACAATTAGCTATTTGGCATGGAGCTTTCAAGCAAAAAGACAGTCATTCATTCTTCACATCGTTCATCTATTGGACTACTTAAAGCAGAAAAAGTAAATACACACAAGGGCAAAGTGGAGACGCAAAAGTGTTTAACAGATCTGCAAAACCTCAGAACATATTGCATTCAGTCCTGTCCTGCACTCTGAGTGGCATTTTGGGAGCAGGTAAAAGGGGTTGTCAAGTTTGTTTTGGTCTGAAGTAGGGTAGTCTTGTGAATCTCATTATACAATTGCATATTTCCCAATGAGCTAGGTGACATTGCAATAAGTTACATGACTAAGTAAAAGACGATCCATATTTTCAGTGTTGCGACTTGCTATCTTTAGCGTTCTCAAAATTCAACTTTCGTTTCTACCCCACCATAGGATATTTTTCCATTCGATAAGGCTCAATACCCTCAATTCTGTCAAAAATAAAATCTCATACCATGTGAAAGGCTTCTCTGCAAGAGAAATTATGGAAAAATAATATGCATGTCATTTTCAAACCTATGAATAACAATGTGCTTTCCAGGATATTATGTAAAAATGATTATAGTGGAAAGCACAAAAAATCACATTCCTAATAAGTTTTACAGCAAAAAAAAACTAAAATCCCAAATGAAATTTAATAGATGTTAGCTTATATCAGGTGGCAATACCCAATTACCCATATATATTGTACAAGTTATAACAAATTATCATTTCGATAACAAAACAAACTTATTTAACTGAAATGCATGTATGCTTGTTCTGAAGTTCGTTGGCACAATCCCAAATTAACATATGATAGAAATTTTGTAGCTAGGTATCGCCATAGACAGAGAGTAGCTGAAAGACTGAAACTGGACAACACTAGAGCAAACAAGGGAAGCATATAGAAACATTAATACAAGATTTAGACATAAACTTAAAACAATGGACATACATACATAAATAAATAAATATTAATGCATACAGATGAATTCGTTATCTAGATTGTATTTCCAAATATTTGAAACCCTAGAAGAACATACAAATAAATTGTGCTTCGTATAATTGACCAAAAATTTTGTTTCGACTACTCGGGACAAATCACACAACGAAATGTAGCTGAGTACCCTAAGACCCAAAAATTTAATGTGTATATGTGATCATTTATATAATGATATACACACAAAATACATGGAGAGAGACAAATTAAGTACCCAGAGTTAAAAAGGAGGTCTTGATTGGTTTGGAGTTGATTCGAACAGATTCTATGCGACTTTCGGTGCCGCTAAAGCCCAGCTTGGACCAAAACTTTTCCAAATCACTTGTCATTTTCAGAATTAGAACCCCAGATCATTTTGGGCCTCGATCGATTTCGAGAGGGTTGAGCTTTATACAATGTATCTATGTAGGTATTTTTGTGTGAGAAACCCTAAAATCAGCTCAGGGGATAGGGGGGAAAACAACCTGTTCAGTGTTGTAAGACAGTATCGGAGGATAAAGTGAAGACTGAAGAGTAACTTTCCCTTTCCCGGTGCCCTTTTTAGCGCGCCTGCTGACCCGGCGCTCCGTTATCGGTGGACCCACTACACCACCTGATTTTGCCACGACATCCGTGGGCCACCTTGCTGGAAAATTTTCTAGAATCAAGTCTCCGACTTACCTATCAAAAAAAAAAAAAAAACAAAAGTCTCCGACTTGTTTTTCTGTTTTTTTTCCATCATTCTTATCATAATGCCGGTTTTGGAGGGTGTCAAATTCTACCTAATTAATTTTGAAGAATTAATTATTAAAAAATATTTTTTTAAGAATTATTTATGATATAACTAATTTATTATTTAGTATTTTATAATAATTGTGTAAAAATAAGTCTAGACAGTAATTTTTATTTTTATTTTTTTATGTTGTACTGTATTAGAAATTGACAGATTTAAAAATAATATTAGTAAAAAGTTAAACATATTTAAAGAAATAAATTTTTTTTAACTTTTTCAAAACCTTATTTTAAAAACAAGATTTAATAAGTCTCACCTACAAAATATGATTTTACAAATATAGGCAAACATCCACTAAGAGATATTTGGCACAATGAATATTGTTGGAGAATTACTTGTCATAAAATAAATTTTGTAAAATTATTTCTGCATAATAGATTATGCATATTTAGATATATATATATATATATATTGTAGAATTATTTATGATGATAAAATTGCTTGCATAAACATTATTCAAAAGTAATTTTAGTGCAAGAAAATCCATTTTACCATTTATAATTAATTAAATAGTATTAGTGGTATGGTAAAATGTTATAAATATAAGTTAATAAAATTTAGTAAATAATTTTAAAATTTTAAAGACACAAATACCGGTATTAAATAAATAAAAACATATTATAGGAAAATAATATTTATTAGATATCATTTTAAATAAATAATATTAATTTATTATAATCGAATACAAAAATATATTATAATCTCAAATAACTTATAATGAGAAAAATAAATTATGAAATATTAATTAATTATTTAATTGATTAATCTGTGTTCTATCATATATTATAGTACTAGTATAAATATAATCGTTACTAAATAGTCAATAAAATTAAAAGATACATTTCTTGATTAAAAAAAATTTACAATAATTAATTAATCAACATTTTCAGTACAATAATAAAGTCCACCATATCAATTCATTAACGACAACATAAAAAAGCCCCTAGGACACGGCTAGGGTCAGAAGAGGTACATTTATGTCTTGCATCGAGTGAATCTAAAAGTAATGTCACCCATAAACCCTGCTTATCTACTGACAAAAAAGAAAACCAAAAGCATGAAGATAGAGATGGTGTCTTGTAATTCCAACTCTATCATATAATCTGTCTACCAAATTTGACAAACTCATCAGGACATAAGAGATAATGACACTATAGCGTCTCTCTCTCTCTCCACATATATCATGGGAGAATCTTGCGCCTCCGACGAGGAGTTTCCCTCTTCACATACATCTTCTCCATTTCATTCAAAGGCCGGCTAGACCCATCTGGGATGCTAACAAATTTCCACCCACCACCATTTCCACGCTTACCATTTCCCCCCAATTTTTCAACCATGATACTCCATCCATTAGAAGGGCGCCTCCTGCTATACTTGTGAACTTTTACTTTCCCTGCCATCTGTACACACATAAAGCCATGTCATCTAAAGTTTCTAGTATCACAATAACTGGAAAATTGATGACAAAAGTAGTAATGATTATCATAATAAACTAAGGCAATCTTCATTTTTCAATTTATCCATGACAAAGCAAGGATACCTTCATTTTGTTGAAGTTCATCCTTTGGACGAACTCCTGATATAACATTTCATCCTCCTTCATGGAAATCTCATAATGGACTTCGTCCGGGTCTCGTGTAGTGCCATCCCAACCCTCCGGCATGACCTTGAAGTCTGGTTTGTACGGCAGAGAGGCAACATGAAATTCCCTATCATGCGAGTTAAAAAATCTGCAAGAAAAAACAAGTTAGAACACACATCATATAGAACAATGAAACCCAAATTCAAATCACTATCCTGACACAATTTTGTAAGCGAAGTAACCTAAGAACACTGTATAATGATGCCTCTGTGATGCGTGACGCTATTTCACATTGTTACTATCATTTTTTATGATTCCTATCATTGCAGTACTGGCCCCATTCATCAGAACAAACACTATGCATTAAACACAAGCGACAGGACGCTAAAGCCAGCCCTTAGTAGATAAGCATACAGAATTCTGAAAAATATTTTAAAGGTAACTGACCATCACATTGGCCAGTCCAATGCATCAAGCAAAAAAGCTCTACAAAGTCTAACAAGAATCACATCAACTATGGCCAATGAGAAAAAGGATAAATAAGCTATACAACCTCAAGGAATGGATAGGTACAAAAATATTTTATATCTTCAGCAATGCATTCACTTAGAACAAGCAAAATAAAAATTTACCATCATCACTAGGTATAGATCAAAACCTACAATTTAAAAAGGTAATTAGTTCCACAAGTTGGATCTACATGTTTGGTTGGAGAAAATTAGATGCAATGACCAATTTCAGTATTGTTATAACTCTCAGTATTATTCCTAAGAATAAAACCTAGAACAATGCCCCCCCCCCCCCCCCCAAAAAAAAAAAAAAAAAAGAACTCATCTCATGAAGAATAGAAACTCTGGTTCAAGCTTTCTTCTGCAGTTAGTTTGACCTATCTGCCTCTCTCTTGATGTTTGGGCCTTTTTTTCTGATAGGTAGGTGGCCCTTGGGGTGGGAGTTCATCCGGGACCTTGAGAATATTACCCAAGTTTCTTCCCAACTCATCCAACCCCAAGGGTTCTTGAAGTTTGGACTATTCAAAAGTTTGTTAATGAACATGCACAGGAAAAACAGCCTCTCTGATCACAACAAGATATGCATGCTATCCATTCATGTGAAGACCAATTTTGGTCCAGCTTAGGCTTCCACTTTCTCAATGTAAATCTCCTTGAAATTTATTTCATGTTTTGATAGAGACTAGAGAGAGAAAGGAATAGCGATAACTTGAGGAGACAGGAAGACAATGAGAAATAAATGAGCAAAGAAGAGAAGAAATACAATGAAGAAGCATGCCTGTGCCTCCCCTCCGGCAATAATTTTTACCAGAAGATTATGTTGATCTTTTTCACCAAGACACCAACAAAACATTATGTAAAGCATGGAAAAACAGGATTTTTAAAACACATTCCCAATATGTAAGTTCATCGCAATTTGTTCCAGGTAGAAATCCTATGGGAGAGTTTGTGTGTATTTCCTAGGCACAGGAGGTTTATTTTTATTTTCACAGTTGCCTCTGCCTTCCTCTACCTCTCAGCCTGTCCAGTTGAGAAATATCACTTCTTCATAGAATCATAATCATAACGACAGTCCCTGGAGCCTCAACAGTCAATTAAGCCAAACTGTTGCACTGCCTCATGGTCCTTCTCTCCTTTCTGAAATGACCCCTCATTGCCCACAACCCCATTGAAATCCTATGGGAGAGTTTGTGTGTATTTCCTAGGCACAGGAGGTTTATTTTTATTTTCACAGTTGCCTCTGCCTTCCTCTACCTCTCAGCCTGTCCAGTTGAGAAATATCACTTCTTCATAGAATCATAATCATAACGACAGTCCCTGGAGCCTCAACAGTCAATTAAGCCAAACTGTTGCACTGCCTCATGGTCCTTCTCTCCTTTCTGAAATGACCCCTCATTGCCCACAACCCCATTTGTCGGCTTCCTGCTGCCTTCCTACAAGGTTCCCCTTCCAGCTTCTCAAAACACCACAGCCAACCCTAGAGCCTCAACAACCAGAATCTCTGTTCTGAAACTCCCCCCGATTCAAGCTTCCCAGTTCTATTCTCATTTCCTTGAAGCAGTGCTCTCTGCTGGGCTCAGTCATATTTCCCTGTTGGTCCAAACCACCAGAAATTTCCCTCAGGCCCACATTCGAAGCATCTACCACGCCTAGCAGGCCTTTATAACTTCTTTTGCCATTTAAAACTCCCAAGCCCCATCTTAGAGGTGCTTATCAAACATTAAAAGATTCAAAACCAGTTCATTTATACTCGACTGAAATAGTTTTCGCCTTTTCCAAATAGATCCTAAAGATATATATATATATATATATATATATATATATATTTGATAAGTAAAAGTATTGTATTGAAACTACCTGAGGGTGAACCTGTATACTAAGGACACGACTCATAAAACTAGAGTCTCAAACCGCCTAAAAACTCTACACAAGAATCCACATACAATGGGTATGAATCAAGCCCCCACAAGTATTAACATTTTCAAAACAGTCTTTAAATCTGTAAATGAGCATTTCTTTCCCCTAAAAAATTTTCCTATTCCTTTCACACCACAAACACCAAAAAGGCAAAGTGGGGCCATCCCTCACATCTTCCGCAAATCCCTCTTCACACACCCCTCTCCACCCAATGAGGAATGCCCTTATTGACTCGAGCATAATCCAATCACAACCAAAAAAGGAAAAGAGGAGGTTCAACATGTCTCTTGCCACTGAAATGTGAAGGAAGAGATGAACAATAGTCTACTCTTCTCCTTTACACATGCAACACCTACTCGCCAGCCTATAACCTCTTTTCTGAAAATTAACCAAAGTCAATCTTGTCAACCCATAGCCCAAATGAATAAAGCTACCTCTGTAGGAGCTTTCAACCACCAGATTATCTTCCAAGATAAATTTGGATCTCCCTTCTTAGCCCTAAAGATATATTTTTATAAATGTAAGTATAATTTACCAATACAACTACTCATCATATGAGATAAACCATGAATTTGATAGATTATAGGTTGATACAATATAAGAATCCACAGTAATTTTCTTGTTTATATAGATATCTCAATTCTAAGTATTTTGACCAGTTACACTATTAACTATTTGGATTTTTAAAAAAGAAAAAGAAAAAAAATCTGCAATAACTTAAATCCCTCTTAAGTTCAAGCATTTCACAGCAACACATAAGTCCCTAGTTATTGATACTTTTCTCCCCATGTAAAATGCATAATGCAAGACCAATACTCACAAAACCTTGTGTTCAAAGATTGTCAAATTGTTTCAGAATCAATGAAGGTGACTAATAGTGCCAAAAAGAATGTTATGTTGCAGAATCATCTTGATGTCTTTCCATGAAATTTATTATACACGCTGAAAGTAAGGACAACGGAACTTATCCCCAAAAAAAAAAAAGAGTAAGAACAATGGATGTGGTATAAGAAAGAAAACACCAAGGAATATCCACCTCTAAGTGGCAATAGTTTCTTAACTACTTTTTGCACCCTATTTTTGAAACCTTGCAATTGAGTTATTACTGATGGGAGGGAAAAAGAAGAAAAGATGTAAACAATGTTCCCCTGCAACACTCTCTCAATATTGAGATTTTCCAACCGGGCAAATATGGTGTAAATAGCATTGAAACACATCCAAACTAATGAGAAGAATAGGAAGCCCAAAGGGTTATATTTATAATTCTACTAATGATGAAGAATGAAAAACTGAAAACAACCATATATGCAAACTATACACTCTCAGATACACATAAATGTATAGTGTACATAGATGCATACATGTGTATTGTGTAGTTATGTATATGCATGTGTGTGTGTATGAGGGTATTTGAGCCTATAACATTCTAATGCTTAGTTGCTTACTTCCTATAAAGTCCAAATTGCAATGCTCACTGAAGCACTCTATATTAAGTTACTTTTTTCCAGACTTATTTCCATAGGCAAGTTTTTGACAAAAATACGGGCGGAGTAGGTACAAGATAGTTGTTAGATGATATTTTTCTATTAGCAGAAAGATATATCTTGTTAAGCAAATAGAACTTTCACGGAAAAGAGTAAAGAGCAAGGCCAATACACACCAAGAGTACATAAGCCATAAGCCATACAAGAATAAGATAAATTGCAAAAGTCTAAAAAATTCACAAACACCAACAGGTTCTAGCTTGGTTGGAACGTTCTCCACCTCCCCGTATGGGAGGGGCAAAGTGTGCGTGTGTGTGATTTACCTATCAAAAAAATTATTAGGGTTCACAAACAACCACCAGAAATATGGCAAAGGGTAGAACAGTAGGAACTTCAAATGAATAGCTCCTGAGTCTCCCTAAGCCTAAAGGTCGATAATTCTTTGTCCTCAGAGATTATTCTGTGCCTCTTTTTTCAAACACGCCACAGTCAGCATATAAGTACAACTTTCCAAATAAAACCCTAGGATGGCAAGTCTCAGTAGTGTAATATCTCAAGGTATTGGGTTCGAGTCTCAACTTGCCCAATGTGTGTGGCTTGGGAGTGATTACACACATCCAAGTTTTACCCATGCCAGTATACTCTATGGTAGGGGTTCTTTGTTATTAAAAGAAAAAGCGTGACTTTCCAAATACTATTACAATTTCTAACTATTAACTGTCTAACAGTAATATTCAACTTAACAAAGCTTTTTACCAATATTTTGGGGTCAACATGAATCCTATCTCGTTTATGATTCATGTTCATGTGTGTTTTGACAATTTTTTACACTAGTTGTCAGCTACCTAACGCAATCTTCACCCTTTATCCGGGCTTGGGACCTGCTGTGTGATGATATGACTAAGCTCAACACAAACAGAGTTCTATCTAACATTAAATCCAATAAGCTAGCTGATACTTCTTCTTCTTTTTTTCTCCGTTTTTGATAAGTCTAAGCTAGCAGGTATTATTAATCAAGGTCATATTAGAAATTAATAATTTTTAAACAAATGGCAAAAAAAAAAATTTGTTCAGATTTGATAGCTTACTCGGGGCAAGTGTCTAGCAACAGCTCAACAGAATCATCCAGAGGGTGCCCAAGCTTTTTCTCTTCTTCCTCCTCGAGCTCTTTCAGCCACAAAATCGCATGCACTCTCTGCCTCATAATCCTATAATCTTTCGCCAACCTCTCAACTGTATACACCTCTGGATTCTCCTTGTGAAGCCGATACAACTCAGACTTCTCGGAGTCCTTCAAATATGCACCTCTTGCTCCAGGCTCTCGCACCTGCTTCAACAATACACTCGTTTCCCGCATCCTCTCACCCCATCCATTAATAAACACTTCGCCCTTCCTATTCTCTTCCTCCAGTTCCTTCAATTTGTCCATCTCTTGGGAAGTCCATCTGGTGGATGCAAATTGAGGCACCGTATAATCTCCAGTACCAGGGGATGTAATCTGGTTACCAACAGCCTCACCATCAAAATGCTCCTTGGTCAGTCCCGTGGACCACGATGATGCAACATCCCATCCCAAATCATCAGAAGTACTATTACCACCGATTTTGTTCCCCCACTCACCTTCTTCAGTTCCATCACTGCCAGACTTAACCGAGAAGACTCGGGAACTTAGAAGAACCTTCATATTTGATCTGTGTCTCGCATTTATCAGTGTGGTAGGGCTGGGGGTGGCAGAGATTTGGGATAGAATGCGCTGCAGAATTCGCATCGTTGAACCTTCGTGCTGCCACTATGACCTGAAATTGTATAACTAAATAGTGAATGATGACCAATAAGTCAGACTACAGAAACCAAAAGACAGTAATATCTGGATACTGCGAAAATCGATGAAAAGAAGAAAGACAACATGTACACATACCCAATCTCTAAATATATAAACAGATAATAACCATGTGTCTGTAGCTAGCACATATTACGCATTCAACTTTGAGAACTGAAATACTTGAAAACTAGATACTGTAGGTTTCACTTCCTTGTCTATTCCACAAATTCCTTAGCATACAAACAAATGACATACAGAAAGTGCACCAAAATCAGAACTCGAAGAAAGGAAAATGTACACCCATTTTAACGTTTTCTTGTATATCATTTTTTTTTTTCAAATTTCTTTATTTGTTGCTTTATATTTCCATTTTTTTTTTTTCAAATACAATAAGTCAAAATCCAAAATAAAGAATGTACCATAGTTACAGAATTGGTCCGGGCATCAACCCGGTGAGGTGACCGGGTGGATGGGTCAAAGGTCCAACCACCAAGTTAACTGGTCGGACCAGAATTATTTAATATAAATTAAAAAACAAGTAATAAATATTGTTGATCATTCAGCGACTCAATCACTAGAGTGGCAGCTAGTAATCAACAAAACAAGCACAAATTACAACTTAGAAGGAGATGGATATTCAACAGAATAATAAATAAGAAATTTAGAACAGAAATTAAAGATAGAATGAAGATAAATCAGTCAGTGACTCAGTGCATCACAAGTTATGTTCATTTTCAGACTTTTTTTTGGTAATTAGAGAGTGGATTCAACAACACAACAAAACGTCAAAACACAACCAGCAAAACAACCATTAAACAAAGAAGTGACAAACCCACAATACATCAGGAAACAAACACATAAAGCCCCCAAACCAACTTTAAAAAAAAAAAAAAAACATTAACCAGAGAACTCTAGAAGAAGATCACGAAATGATGGGGGGCGGGGGAATAGGAAAAAATACAGCATACATTTTCATTTTTCAGATTTCAGATTTTTAGTGATCAATACTCAACCAAATAGGAAAAAAAAAGTCCATGAAAGTAAAAAAACTAATTAACTAAATACCGAAATAACCGGAGAAGGATGGTCGCAGACGAACCAGATGACGAGCTTCGCAGCTCGCACGGCCGACAACGGAGATGACCGACGGACGGACGGACTGACGGCGGCGGGAGGCGACGGCGGCGACCTTCTTGTCTATGGCTCGTCTGATCACTAATGGACTGGCTCTTCAGTTCAGCCTTCTTGTCTTAGGGCTCGAAGGAAAAGGATCGCAAGGGCTTATGCCAGTTTGTATTGATTTGACGAAAATACCCCTATCTTCTTTAAAGAATTTTTTTAAAAAAAATCTGGGCAAAATTGTTTTCCCGTAAGCTATTTTAAAAACCGGAACCGGTCGGCCCGCACCGGTCAATGGGTCGGTTCATTCGCTCCATTTTGAATCCTTTTCTTTTCCATACTAATCATGTTAAATTTTAAAACTTTAACTTATTTATTAAATATGTTATTGACAATGTTAATTTATTTATTTTAATTTTTTAAATAAAAAAATTACTTTATATTTTTATATATATAAATAATTTTTGTATTTAGTAAGTTTTAGACACATGTTAAATCAAACTATAAATCTATTTTTTAAATAAAAAAATTATAAATTTTAAATGCGAAACGATTTACATTAACTTGTATTATTGTTTTTACAATTACACGTATTAAGTTGTATAAAACAGGTTTATATTACTAAAATTCAAACAAAACATGTTTATTAGTTGTGTTATAATTGTTAAATTATTTATGATTCAGAACCATTTATACTCAATTTAAATTCATTAATTTTATGTTATTTCGAATCGTGTAAAAATTTGATATTCTTACCAATTGTAATGATAAATCAACTCGGTTTAGCTCTGAATCATCAATTGAACCAAACTGACTGAATTATATAATTATGAAGAGTCAAAGGTTGATGTCCAAAATGAAAGTTAATATTTTAAGGATAAACAATGCGATTGAAAAATGTAATCATCTCACTTGAAATTCAGGTGAGAAACAAAACAAACAAAATTAAGTTAAATAATTTTTTTTAAAAAAAACACATGTATGTAATCTAAACGATGTAGTAATTATAACTGATTATAGAAAAATAGAAACATAATAAACATGTGGAAGCAAGCAGCTGATGATAAACTTTTGACAACTTTAACAACATATAATAACTTAGAAACGTTGTAATTATCCAAAAAAAAAAAGAAACGAAAAGAAAACTTAGAAACGTTCTCTTTTAATCATTGATAATCGAAAAAGAAGGTCAACAGGTTAGAGAACCTGGCATTCATGTGTGGGAGAATACACAGATCATTTATAGCTTTCTGACAATCTTTGTTTGATATGTGAAAGCAAGTATAAATTTTCGATTGTCTGTGGAACACATTTTGGTGGTGGAGTGAGACAGTTTCGCCATGAAAATGGAAAGTTCTCTGCAACTAAGGTAAAAAAAGTTCCCATGGTAGACTCTGCAAACGTGATGGAGGCTCTTGTAACATGGTCATTGTTTATTTAATTATATGATATTCCTTTCCCTTAACACTATGTTCGGATTGAACGATTTAAAAAAAAAAAAAAAAGAGAAGGAGAAGAAAGAAAAACTTATATTATGTTTGTTTTAAAAATTAGGAAGAAAAGGGAGGGAAAGAAAGGAAAAACTTAACCCTCGTTTAAGCAATTTTGTTATTCTTCAAAAAGTGAGAGGAAATTGAGGGAAAAGAAAAAATAATTTAATAAATTTTTTATAATACAAATATTAATCTTAAAATTATAAAAACTAAAATAAAAATGACACCTCTATCCTAAAGTATCAAAAAGGTATAATAATAAAATAATATAAAATTATTTCATTTTCTTTAATTTTTTTATTATTCTCAAACAGGATGAAATGATTATATTAGTTTTTCCTCTTATTTCCTTTCATTAGTTATCAAAAACATAAAGGAGGAATTACTCTCTCTTCTCATTTTCTTTCTTTCCCTCATAACTAATATTCTCATTTTCTTTCTCTCTCCTGCTTATCAAATATTAGATTTCTTAATTATTTTTCTCTTTTGCTACAACATGGTGTTGCACTGTATGTAATACAATAAAAGAGTACAAATTTTAATATTAAAAATCAAATATCATAAATCTTTAACTACCACAAATCCCGAACACTGTATTACAACATAGTATTGCATTATATGTATTACAATACCATTTAACTGCCACAAATCACAGCACTATATATAAACTATCAAAGAATTCACATAATCATACTTAAAATAAAAAAAGGGATTAAGAACCTTACCTATCATAAAAAAAATTTCATAATACGACTTAGAGAAAAATGATGGAAAAGACAAACTAATCCTTAACTGCAATAAAATCTTACTTATTGGACACTATTGACATTAGTTACTTATAAAAAAAAAAGGTATTAACATTATTCAAAGATTATTTGTAATTTTTATAGGTTTTTTGCAAGTTTAATTTTTATTTAAGAAAAACAAAATAAAATAAAATAATTTATTTGATTTAATGCAATAACTTTATACTAGTTTGGATGAGTTGAACAAAAAAAAAAATATATGATTTGAGTTAAACAAGCAAATTAAATAAATACTTGTTGAAAAGTATTACTTAAGTTAATGGCGGAACTAAATATTTAACAAATTTAAAAAGTATATTTTAAGCTAGAAAAATTTATTAAATACACGAATAAGCTGAACCAAACGCAGTCTTTGTTTGGTTTGAGAAGGGCTAAAGACTAGACAAGAGAGAGTGAACACAAGTGCACGAGTCATGGTCGTCACCCAGAAGCCATGAAGAGCAACATCACCACCGCCAACAGCAACGGCAGAGAAGAAGATCGGAAGGAGACCAATACCAGTATCTCAAGTCTAGATTCCAGATTCAACCAAACCCTCCGAAATGTTCAAGGGTATGTTGTTTTACGATTCCTTCCGAAAACCCGCTTCGATCTACCTCATGCATTCGCATACCCAGAACCTCATTTCCGAAGAATTTTCCTTTTTCATTTCAATGATCAATCAATGTTTCAGATTTTCATCAGATTTGAATAACCGTTTGGAAAGTAGTTTCCGATCCTTGAAATTTTATGGGAATTATCGGAGAAAATTGAGAATTCGTGTAGGTTTCGTTGATTTCGATATATTTTGAAAGAAATCATTGAGAAATATGTGTAATTAATACGCGCGTTCAGGTTTGATGATTTATTTTTTTACTCCGAAAGTGGGAATACATCTAATTCTAATACTAGATTTGGTTTATGAAAATGGATTTCTACGTATTTGATTATTATAGATTCGCAAGTTGACGCAATCATGCGATTCGAGTTTTGGATTTCCATGCTAATTTGTTTATCCTTCTGCACACGAGTGTTAATTCTATCTGGAAAATTTAGTTCCCCCCAATTTCTCATTCTTCTTCGTTACTAAATTATCTCAACATCCAGCAAATCGACGATTTGTTGCTTTTACTGCATCAGCTAACCTTTTATCAGCTTCAAATTTGTTATACTATCATTTTCATATGGTAGCATGATATCTATATTCACCATATGGAATAATTTTATCTTGTGAACCGGTGCTGTATATTTCCACTCGCATAGCATTCAGTGTTTTTTTTTTATCATGTAGAACGGTTTTGTCAATCATGCCATCTATTGCTATTGTTATTACATTGTTGGTCTTGTCAATCATTCTATCTATTTTCTATTGTTATTACCTTGTTGTTTGTTATCCTGGTTTCGTATAGGCGTGGGATCTTGTTACCTTTTCTCCTCGAACTAATTTAGGTTTCTTTTTCATATTTGATTCATCCTTTTTATCACTATCTAGGCTGCTCAAAGGTCGCAGTTTTCCTGGCAAGGTATTGATCACACGGAGATCAGACCCACTGGATGGCTCAACTTTACGATCTCCAGATAATGAGAGGAGTTTCTCAGACAATGATACTGGATCAAGTGGACAAATGGAAGAGTCCTTTGAGGTACTCCTCCACTTTTGTTGATTTATAATAACACAGTACCTAATATTTAAAGACTAGTAATTGAAAATTATCATATTAAGACATTTGTTTTTAATTTTGTTTTTAAAATTTAGGATGAAGTTCAAAGTAGAAGCAAGCCAAATACCAATAAAGCTGTCAACAAGTTGAAGTCATCAATGTCAAGCACCGAGAATACATCCAAAGAGGTTCAGAAGTCCACGATGGGTGCTAGAGCTACGGATTCTGCAAGGCTTATGAAATTTACAAAAGAATTGTCAGGGCCAACAGTCATCCCAGGTATAATTATCTTTTTTTTAATAACTTTTTATTTATTTATTTACCACTTGATTTCTTTCCTATTTAGGAAAGTATGATAATCTAGAGATAAATATGTAGTTGGGTTGTTCGTCATTGTAGAGTATGGACAGACTTCTTGTAGATGCAGAAATGCTAGGTTCTAAGGTGAGATACTACTGTGTACAGATTCAGTTGCCTTTACAGATTCTCTACATTAAATTAAAAGCATAATTTTAATTTGTAGGATAATTTAATATTTTATCATCAATCAAGTTAGTTACATTTGAAAATAACTAAATAAAATAATTACCTATGATATTTAAAGTTTATTGAACAATTAAGTATTACTATCAAGCAATGTGATATTACACCAATAATCAGTAGTTTTTTTAACAGTAGCTATTGTTTATATAAAGAAAATGTTTTTTTAACAAATTTCTCCGTGAATCTTGACTTAAACAAGTAATCGGAAGGAAAAAACAAAAAACAAAAGAAACTCTAACCAATATTTAATGATCAACATTTACCATAAAAAAATATTGGTTGTTGTAATGTAATTTTTTTCTTTTTTCATGGTTTAGATGTCTCTTCACCCATTGTTTTCGTTTATGCGTTTGATTTGTTCTTTAAATTAATTTATTATTTTTTCCTGATTTATTAAGTTATTGTTATTGGTTTAGATGCCTCTTCACCCATGGATTTCGTTTATGTGTTGTATTTGTTTTTTTTAAAAATTAATTTAATATTTTATTCCTGATTTATTGAGTTATTGTTATTGGTTTTGATGCCTCTTTACCCATTGATTTCTTTTATGTATATGTTTTGTTTTTTTAAATTATAATAGTACTCTTTGTCCCAAATTTTGCATCTTAAATGATGTGACATTTGATTACTAGTAGTATTTAAGATATATTATAAATATTTTACCAATGATATGTTGCAATATCATTTGGGATTGAAATTTTAGTATAAATTTTTCATTTTTTTGGATTAGTAACATTACTTTTTACATTAATTTATTATTTTGCTCCTCATTTATTGAGAAGTTGTGTGGCTTTAATCCTGCGCATGGCGCGGGCCTCTGGCTAGTTAGTGATAAAATTTTGAGGAAGATAGATGAAGATTTTTACGCAAGAAGACTAAAGGAAAGGAGAATGAAGGAGAAAGATGGGGACGTGGCTTTCTTTACTATGAAGGTAGGGAGGTTAGAATCCCATTCATGTTGGTGAAAAATTTGGGAACGTGGCTTTCCTGCTATGTCGGTAGGAACGATAGAATCCTTTGTTTTGTGTGATTTCTCCTTCTATGCTTGAAATTATTTATGATTTCACTTAATTTATGTTCAAAGAGCCAAAGAGGAGTAGTTGTAAAAACCGCTGTATTCGTTAGGTTTGGGATGCGGCCCCACTTTGTCCTTTTCGATGTATATGGAAAGAAAGGATTATGAGAATTTTTGAGGGGGTTGAAACTCCCCCCTATAGAGTTGGAAGATTTTTTTTTTTTTTTGGTATAATTTGTATATATGGGTGGCTGGGTCTTATAGTCGTTCGTTGGATGTTTTTTATAGAGTTTTTAAGTGATATCATACTCTAATTTGAATGAGTCTCTCTCTCTCTTTTTTTTTTTTTGTTGGTATATGGGCGTGCCCCCCTTGTCATAGTAGCCACAAGCCAAAAGCTTCGGTGTTGGTCTGTTGTCTTGATCCTAATTCTTCTACTTCGATTGGATTTGGGTGGATGCCCATGAATGAACTATTAAGGTTTTGAAATCTATACTGTGGCCAAAATGATATTCTTTTTTTGACGGTTTCCTTATAAATCTAATAATTATTAATTGCCTTTTGCATTATTATTATTAGTTCAGTGAAGCATTTCTGTTGGTAAATTAAATTTCTATTCCAAATGGAAACTTACATGCAAGCATATCCATTTTTTATTCTGGTTGGGGCACTAGTTTTAGTCTATGTCAGTTTGATATGAATTAAAATTATTGACCATGCTTTTCCCAAATTTGTCATCTTGTAGAGAAACTTCGTGAATTAGCTTGGAGTGGCGTCCCACCATACCTGCGTCCCACTGTATGGAGGCTTCTTTTGGTAAGCTCAATTATTTAATCTACCTGTTCACTTCAGGAAGCATTTTGACCGGAGGTACTTGGACTTGTTAAAAGTTTGCTTAGCATTCAATTATTATGTTTAAGGGAGCATTTGGTTGTGATGACAATGTCATACTAATGACTTATTGCTTATAGGGTTGGTAGAGATGAGGGTGGAGCCATAAATTTCAGGAGGGAATTTTTTTTTTTCAAGTCAGGGTGGAGGATTTTAAGGGAAAAATTTTTTATTCTCAAAATTGGAGGGGAATTTACATGTATATTTTTTTTGGGACAAAATTTGGAAGGGTTTTTTTTTTTTTTTTCTCAAAATTAAAGAGAAAATTTACATGTAATTTTTTTGGAAAAATTTAACCCCTCCAGACCATAGTGTAGTTCCGCCTTTGGGTAGAGAAAAATGTAAATGTGTTTAAGCGGTTTTGTTTATAGATTATTGTTTTTTGATAAAAAAAAAATGACTGAAAAAGAAAAAAATGCACAAGGTTCTGAACACCATTTAGTTGCAAATAGCCAATGAGATCGAGCCAATGGTATAGGCTTATAGCTATGATTTTTCTGGCATTGGATCCAATCCAACATTGGCATGGAGGAGAAAGAGCACCTGTGGGTGTGGCATTTGGAAGTGATCTTAACTAACCTTGACCAAAGGAAGTCATGTTATAGGTGGATAGTAATGACACCAAATAGTTTGATAATCATGAATTGACTATAAGTATGTATTTATTTTATTATTTTAAGTAATTTGTTTCCTTCAAATTTTTTTTTTTGTTACTTTGGTGCATATTGATGTCATTCAGCCTTGGGTTTTATAAGCATAATTAGGAATAATACTTCTTTGAGGAGTTCATCATAAGTATCTGCAGTTAGTCTTTTAGTAATTAATAATCACAAGAAGAAATAAAATTTGTTAATTAATAGAATTATTAAGTATTGATTTGATCGTGCTTTAGTCCCTGAGAGGTACCATCTCAATTTAACCTTATTATTAATTAATCTAGGTAGAACATACCCCATATGTATAGTATTACTCGCTTCAAACTCACTGTCCCCTCATGGGTTTATCCTTTGGGATGCCGAAACAGCTCACTAGACGCTGTCCCATGGAGGCTAGCAATCCCCTGTTACCTTGCAGATGGAACACCTAATCAACACAATCCTTTGTGTATCGGACACTTCCCCAATTGTAGGCTTGCACTGTCGGAATAGAGGTAATCCAGTTAATGGCCAAGTTCAGGGCCTTTTACCCAAGGGCTCTAGACGCTTCTTGCTTTACATTGAATCCATTTCCAGGTAACCAGTTCTTATGTTCCTCTAATTGTTTACC
Source organism: Nyssa sinensis (assembly GCA_008638375.1). Taxonomy (NCBI): domain Eukaryota; kingdom Viridiplantae; phylum Streptophyta; class Magnoliopsida; order Cornales; family Nyssaceae; genus Nyssa; species Nyssa sinensis. The sequence continues at coordinate 785,301 of CM018045.1, read as the reverse complement.
TAAAAAAATAGCGATGATTATTTATTAGAAATGTTAAGTTATTAAATATTAATTATTAGAGGGTCGAATGCATTCCTATTGTTACTTTATAAGTAAATGTCTGTTTGTTACTAGAGACTTTGGCAGTTCTATATTCCCATTTATTGGAACTCGTTAGTCCGTCTTTTAGAGCATGCTTTTTTGGAGACCATCAAGGGCATAATTCATGTGGCCTCCCATCAATTTAAATTCTTAATTGAACAAAATTTTGTTGCTTGTCCAAATTTTAAATATGAACTGACAACAGGGATATGCACCCCCTAATTCAGATAGAAGGGAGGGAGTTCTGAGAAGAAAACGCCTCGAGTATCTTGATTGTGTTGCTCAATATTATGACATTCCAGATACTGAACGTACAGATGAGGAGATTAGCATGCTTCGACAGGTATTATGAATGCTGACTGAATGCCTGTTTTAATTATCGTTTACCTCTCCTGTCTAATGCTGGTAATAGTCTTATATTATTTTTTGTCCTTGTTAGATTGGTGTTGATTGTCCTAGAACTGTACCTGATGTCTCCTTCTTTCAGCAAGTTGAAGTTCAGAAGTCCTTGGAACGTATACTTTATACATGGTTGGTAATTATTCTCCCCCCCCCCCCCCCCCCCCCCCCCTTCTTTTTTTTTTTCCCCTTTTCCCTCTTTTCTTTAGTTATGATAGCTTCATGATAAGTTATGTCATATTTACACTTACAAATGCCTACAAAAGAAAAAAAAATGATTTCAACACCCTTGGTAAAGATTACCTGAATCACATCTGGGGTACCACCGCAAGATTTACCTTTGGAACCGAAGTTTTCCCTCTCTTTGCTTGCTGAATACCTTTTTCTAATTCAAACAATGGGCACTGTTCATTGAAGGCAATGTTCAAGTTCCATGGATTAGCTGAATCACATCTGGGGTACAACCACCAGATTTGCTTTTGAAACCCAAAATTTTCCCTTTCTTTGGCTTGCTGAATTCCTTTTTTTCTAATTCAAACAATGGGCACTTGTCCTTGCACATGGTGCTATCACATTTCTGGTTTTTGTAGGTTGCCGTGTTAGATATTAAAAGCCCATGTCTGTGTCCTTGTTACAATGGCTTTGTTTCTACAGCTGCTCATGCTTTGAAGAATTAATGGATGATGGCGCAACCACTTTGTGTGTTCTTCACCCTGCTTTCAGACACCATTCACACAGATCTCCTATAGTCCGATTTCCTTGTCTATATAGAGTATAAGATACCCTTATAGGGTGGAACTATCTGACCTAGATGGTTAATGGTTTGGGAGAATTTCATGGGTCTTGAGTTGTTTACACATATACCATGACTGACAAAATTATCTGAATTTTAGAAGTAGAAATGAATTAGGTGCAGCTTTTGCATTGACGTTTGCAACCCAATTTCATGACGCATGGTATGATAAATGCATTCCATCATTATCTTAAAGAGTTCCCATATGAGAAACATTCTTGAATTTTCTTATTGCTATCAGTATCTGAAACATAACATTGTTTAAAGTAGTTTGAGTTAAATTTACCAAACATAACCTTGAAACAATGTTTGAACCGTGTGTTAGTAGAATGAGATTTGGTCTAGCTTATTTCTAGAGGTCTGATTCAAATTCAATGCCCGAAAAGATTGCAAACAAACTTGCATTTGATAAGGAAAATGTAGGAGGGGAAACATGGCCCTTGCTGGAAAAAAGGCTTCAGAAAATTTGATTATTCGGGAGTCAAACCCTTTTCATAGTCAAGTACTTGTTGACGGTGCTAGGGTTTAACATTTTGGAGATAACTAGAAAGCACACTATACATAGAAAGTAGCTATGAACTTCGAAGATTTTTTTTTTTTTTTTATAAAAAGAATGTTGAAAAAGAACTTTGTAGATTGAAGCAGAGTCAACTATAGGGTTTTCATCTTTTTTCTTTCTGGACTTTGTAGTTTTTCTCATGTGTATGTAAAGAAAGGGGTTGTGAGTATAAAAGTTCAGGTATATATTGTCCAAAAGTAGTGCAAAAGCTTAAGTCCATCCTTACTTCTATATATAGTATTTCTGGATATGGGATTTAATTTGTTCTTATTTTTTTTCCTTCTTTCCCCCAGGGCCATCAGACATCCAGCAAGTGGATATGTTCAGGGAATAAATGATCTTGTTACACCTTTTTTAGTTGTTTTCTTGTCAGAATACTTAGAAGGGAGTGTAGATAATTGGTCGATCTTGGATCTTCCTCCAGAGAAAATCTCTAACATTGAAGCTGATTGCTATTGGTGCCTATCAAAGCTTCTTGATGGCATGCAAGACCATTACACGTTTGCTCAACCAGGAATCCAGAGGCTCGTGTTTAAGCTGAAGGAATTGGTTAGGCGGATTGATGGTATGCCTTTTTTTTTTTGGAATTTGTTTCTTATTGCTGGCCCCCCGTTTTGAACTAAAGTGCCTTGTACATGCTATAAGAAAAAATTAAAACTGCATCTTGTTGTGAACACTGTTATTTTCAAAAAGTTTTCTGACTTGTCAAAAAAGAATAAAATAAAGAAAAAGGTTTTCTATGGCAGTTATGCATAGAAATGACAAATCTATTTTGGCGTGTTCCTTGGCAGACAGAACCTGCTTTTGTTTCCATTATCTAGGACTGTGCATCGGAACTGTTGACGATATTGGGGATTAGGGTTTAATGCATTCTTTTACTTGCGGGGTTATACCCGGTTGGCATACAAAAGCTTTGGTTATATGGCCTGCATTTGGGTAGCAAATGTAATCAGTAGCAGGTTACAAGAGGCTGGGTAAATTTAGGGCTATATAGATTCTTGATTCTTAACAGATGGAGACTGGGGGACAGCTCCCTTGCAATGTTTCAGACATGTAGTTGCAGACATTAGCAAAAAAAAAAAAAAACCTACAGCTTATGAAAAGTAGAAATAACTTTACAAAAACATGCACTACAGTTATTTTGTTATAGAACATGGATGCATTCTCGCATTAGTATGGGGATTGTTACTGTAAAATATGTGGATTTGGGGCTTTGCATTTTCAAGATTGTAGGTTTCAGTAATGAACCTAAACTTGCCTTATTCATGCATCCATTGTCCATCATCTGTTTTTGCATTGTTTGGTGGTGTTGGAGTTGTGGTCTTTGGTGTTCTTATTGTTTGGTATAACCTGGGTCATGCCAGGGATGGTGATGGATTTGTTTAGATGTTGGAGAGATCGATGGAAGTATGGGAGGGGCAAGTGTGGTAATAACACCTCTTTGCCTTCTATGTTGTGTGTGGTGAGAAAACCATTTGCAGATTTTTGAAGGGAAAGAAAGGAGTTTGAATGAGTTGAAAGGGTTACTAATACATATTGTATTTTTTGGATCGTACAAAGTTACTAAAAATTTATAGATTCTTTTATAGATTTTTTGAGTGATATGCTTTTGAGATGTGAGATGTTCGTCTTTGTATTCTCCTTGCGTACGTGAGCACCCACCACCACCACCCCCGTGTGCGGCTTTTAATGTATTTACCTTTGCTTGTCAGAAAAAAAATGTGGAAACATTTCAGAAATGAAACACAAATAGCATAAATTTTTGATATTGTGACAACTACTGATTTAGATATAAAAATGGGCCTTAAAAAGGATGATTTGAATGTATTGCCGGCCAAAACAATTTATCTATATTCTAAGATTCGTGTAACAGTTGCAAATTGAATTTCATTGTGTTGATTGGAGCATCTCATATAATCCAATGTGAATTGGTGGCTTGGCTATTAGACCAATGGTTATGCAGATTTGCAGTGGTGATGGATTGCTTGTCGGGTGAATTGTTATGGTTTTAATTGTAGGATCGGTGGCTAAAGATGTTTCAGGAAGTTATGGTTTAGCCCTTGGAAGCCAATCATGAACACACACCAAGATTGGTAAAGGAAGTGGGAATAAATGGGAGAGGGTAGGGGCGTGTTTTGAAAAGAAATTTGATATGGAAAATAATCTGTTTGAGGATTTTATTTATTTTTTATGGGTAGATGCATTAGTGAAATATTACGTGGAACGGCTTGAGGAGGAAACAAATTGGAAGTATTTGTTATAACCTTTAATGCTTGGGAATTTAAATTGTTATGGTGTCATTAACTCATTTGTAAGCTGTACTGGGTTAAGCTTACTTGAGAGCTGGAGGATGGATTGTTGGGTGCAGGAGTACAAACTGTTTGTTTCCAGTGAAATACTATTTGTGAAGCCTTGGTATGTTCAGCAAGGTTTGCTTTGCAGCAGAGAGTATGTACATTCCGTTGTTTCCAACTGAATTGCTGCTGTTTACTTTTATGAACATATTGACGAACAATTTTTGACTTGCAAGTATGCAACAAATATGCTTAATTGTTATGGTGGTCATAATGTCAGTATATGAACAATACATCTAAAAGAATTTAAATATATTCTATCATGTGTGGAAAACATAATTTTTTTAAGGTAATCTATCTCTTGTATACATGTAACTGGAACATCAATACTTTATTTTTTTAATTAAAATTTTAATTTCTCAAGTTTTAGAAAATTATTGTTTTATTAATATGTGAACTCATTCGAGTGTTGATGTAGTTTGTTTTGTTTTTGATGACAATTAAGGGGTTTTGGACATAGTTACTAGAAAATGCTAATACCTTAGCAATCCCTGTTTTAGTATGCATGTCCTAAAATAGGATTTTGTTCCAAAATACTAAATTTAGCGATTAGAGAAGTTTCTTCGCTCTTTTCTTAGTTTTCCTTTCAATAGAAGAATAATAGGAAACGACTAAAACAAGTCAAGAGATCAATATAAATAGGTATGCTTAGTTAAATGCTTTTAGTTTTCATCACTACACGGACAACTTGTATACTTTGATGATATGAATTTTCGTTACTCATATATGGGGTGCAAAGATAACTATTTCACAATTAAAATACTCCATATATTCTTCTTATGTAAGTAACATAAGCTTAACAGCCTTAACCCCTACTGTACCACATTTAGAATATGTAGCATACTATATTGAATATAGTATGCTACATACTACTATATTCTTGTTCTTGTTTCGCATACCATAACAATCTGCATTATAGGTAACCTTGGTTTTGGAGAATTTTATTGGCCATTATGTAGTTTTGATTTTGTTTTATGCTTGTTTACCTACTCAATAATAACGTTAGGCTTGTTATGAGCTCCTTAAAAGTGGAAAATTTTCAAAAATTTAATGAAAATATTGAAAACCTGAAAATGTGTATATCCCAATATGGGGAGAAGAAATTTCAATAGCATACATTCTTTGAAATTTGTGAAAAAAATATAACCAATGTATGGTACAAAAGGTAATAATAATTTTGTGATATGCTTGTTTGTCGAAGGAAATAGTCGAGGTACATTTGATGGGTGGCTCCTACAAAAACCTCACATAGAACTCTCCAATCCAATACCCATTGCTGCATGGTTTTATGTGCATATTGTAGTGAGAAAACGTGTTATTGTCAATGTTTGAGCACAGAAGTTATCTGATGGGATGTTATTTTTCTGAGGAACATGTTATTACATAGTTGGTCCACATGCATTAATGGAATGGATCACTATTTGATGAGCAATCTCTTAGGATCATTATTTAGCTGGGTGATGGGGAAGTGGACCCTTCGTTTGAGACTTTTTGGGATATTGTACTGAATAGGCGGTGTAGGATGAGGTTTGGGAAGACACACTTCTACAAGCTCATATTAAAATTGATGTTATGGTAGTGGTAAAGAGAGTCTTTTGAGCTTATTACTATTGTTTTTTAAGATTACAGGGTTAGTGGAGATATTGGTTTAGGTATGGAAAAAAATAAGACAAGAAAAGGAGAAGTTTTGGGGCTAATGGGCTGTTCTCGGTGCTGTGAGTAGTATTTTGGCTGATTTAGTTCCTTTTTTTGTGCTATGGTTGTATAATTACAAGCTGGAAGGGCTAGGGCTTGTAAGCTAGGTTCTCTGAAGGTAGAACAAGGTGTGAATATGGCTTTCAAAGGCTACTAATAAAAGTGCGGAAAATAAAAGAAAAGTAGAAGAGAACTAGGAGAATAAGAAAAAAGTTAGGTATCAAACCTAAGTTCCTATATGTATCACATCGAGGGCTAGGATTACAACACAATTTCAAAAGCTTCTGAAATCATATATATTGAATTGAAAAAGAGTACATAGATGTATATAAGCTGCTAGGGTTTTTTGATTCTGACAAGTACTTTGACTTGAAAATTAGGAACTTAAAAATTTGATTCATAAAACCTACTAAACTAAGTAAAGAACATATGAAAAGAACCAATAGCATGACTCATAATATGATCTATGGACCTTACAAGAGCACATTCTCAGTAAATTTAAGAATTATCAAAATGCCCTCGACTCCAAAAGCTTAATTAGCAAATTTTTTTAACGAAAGTAAACTTGATCAAACAATCCCAAGTGGACCCCGCCTTGAAATCCAACCAATTTTTAAAATTTCCTTTTCTTTCATTTGCTCTTTCTTGAACTTTTTATGGACTGCATCAGTAGAGATTCTTTTGCATTGGCTACGATGTATGGATATGGGTTGTGCTTCCTTTGACACTTTTGAATGACAACTTCACTTAAAGAGGGAATTTTTTTTTTTTGTTGGAAGTGTAGTACTAAAATGAAAACTTATTATTGCCTATTTTGGTTTTAATGCTTACGATGTCTTAAAATTACCACCATTTAAATATAACCTTTATGTTTTTGTGGAATCCAATTTTCACAAGTCTTTCTGTTAATCAATGTCCAGATATAGCTTGATGTGCCCTATTTATGAGTCTATTCTTTTAAATTTTGCCAGAACCTGTGTCAAGACACATGGAAGAGCAAGGGCTTGAATTTCTTCAATTTGCTTTCCGCTGGTTCAACTGTCTTCTAATACGCGAGGTTCGCTTTGACCGTGCACCAATATTTTAGATGGTTGTGATTTGCTTCATTTTTGCTTTCCATTAGTTAAGAAAGCAGTCCAAATCTTTGATCTCAAGGTTGCTAGTTATTATAGAGGAGGTTCAACAGAGATAAAACCTCGACCGTGCTATGCATATTATTTTCAAAAAAAAAAAAACTAACTAATGAATGTGTATATTTTCATAGATTCCTTTCCATCTTGTTACCCGCTTGTGGGACACTTATCTTGCGGAAGGAGATGCACTGCCGGATTTCCTCGTGTACATATTTGCCAGTTTCCTTTTAACGGTAAGGCAGGCACTCAGTTTATTCCAATGTTCATGGTTGAAAATTTTGACATGGAACTATCTGCAGGCTTTACTTTCTACTTTCTCTTGCTAAGAACATGTATTTTTGGTTGTTGTATTGCTAATAAAAGATGTGCGATCTTGCTAATTCTGTTTTGTAGAAAATGGGATAACTGAAAACAAACATGTTGTCAACCAAAAAAAGGAAAACAAACATGTTAAACATACTTACAGGGATAAGAATTCCTGTATTATGCTGCGGGTTCTCTTGAAATTCTTTTATAATGCAAAACATGTTCCACACCAGAAAAAATTTACCTGTGCTACGCAAGCTGGTCAAATTGATACACACCATTTCAGTGCCAGCAAATGGGTCTTATGATGAATATGTGTAGGGTGATCTATGAACTTTTCCCCTTATTAGTTTTACCTTGATTGGGCTCACCTAGGAAATTTTCTAACCCAAAACTACTAATGATTTTATGCAGTTAACTTAGACACACCAATCATGACTTGGCACTTGAGAAGATATTTATAACTTTGTATTACTTTTAGCAGCCTTGGCCTGGGTATCTGTAATTGTCTTGTTGGAATCGGTAATACAGTGTTTTTCTTTTAGGGTTATTTTTGTCCCCAATCCAACCCATAGGCTGGGTGCCCCAATGCTCCAGTGGGGCTTGAACCTTGCCCTCCCCCATGGGACGGGCGGGAGATGCTACTGGATAACTGCTCCTGTGGCGGGTTGCTCCATCCTTCAAGTTAACCACGTATCTTAGGTCCGGTAGGCCATCTGCTATGTCACCATCACTGCATCATTGTGCTACAGCTCTACCCTCTTGCAAACTCCCTTTGGATGCACATATGTGTTTGTGTATTTGTTCTTTTTATTTAATTATCCTGGATAGGATATCTCCTATTATAGATTCTTTGATAAGCGTTTTCATGACGTTTAATACATACATGAAAACTTTCTTCTTGTATAATTAATATTTTGGGTGCTTTTTAATGCATGACCTTTTACTTATCCAAAAAATAAAATAAAATTGTGAAACCTTTACTTATTTTATTTTATTTATTTTTTGTTGGGTGAATCTTTCAAGTCATTAGCACGTACCAGGAACAATTAAACATGCATTACTAAGATATTTGGATGATTGGGTACTTCATTTTCAGTGGTCGGATAAGCTCCAGAAGCTTGATTTCCAGGAGATGGTGATGTTCCTTCAACACCTTCCTATTCAGAACTGGACCCATCTTGAGCTTGAGATGGTGCTTTCTAGAGCATACATGTGGCACACCATGTTCAACAGCTCTCCTAGCCACTTAGCTGGGTGAAAGGGGAATATGATTAATTCTTTAGGCCCTAAATTTGCTTTTTCTCTTTTTCTGCCGTTTCGTTTTTCAACTTGGGTACTTTTGAAAGAAACTGACTACGGTCTCACGTGTATCATGGCTTGTAATATCTGTAATTTTAGTCATTTTCTATGTACTTTTTACCTTTTTGGCTGTAGAAGGGGGAAATGTAATGCGTTTATTGATCTTTGATTTTCATAAATGGTAGAATCAGAGTACTGTTTATATACTGAAAAATATATCTTAGGTTCAATTCCCACTCCAAGCGTTACTTATTAGAGAAATGATTAAAATTACAGATATCAGTAAATTCCATATGCAATTGTAGTTTTGAATCTTTTATTTATACGCGTTTCACAACCCCCGTTTGTTTCTTTGTAAAATGCATTTAATATTGAGAGAGAAAAAATGTAGCTTAATACTCTAATCTGAAGGACAAACGTTGGTTGGATAATCCAGATCACGGGGCAGTTAGCCCTTTTGAGATAATTCTCAGCCTCTGGAAGTGGTAAAATTTCAGGGGTGAAGACAGAAGACCTTTAGAGTGAAAATGAATTGAAAGTTGTTAAATACATATATATATATATATATAATTTTCTTTCAAAAATTTTAAAAAACAAAAGTTGTATATTGGATGACAAGCAAATCATAGCCTTGAATAATAAATGTTTAATTTTTTTTTAATCTAAGTCTTGATTTATTGTAAAATTATTCTTCAAGTAATAATTTTCTTTCAAAATTTTTAAAAGACGAAAGTTGTATATTGGATGACAAGCAAATCATAGCCTTGAATAATAAATGTTTAATTTTTTTTTATCTAAGTCTTGATTTATTGTAAAATTATTCTTCACCTACTTTATTTCAAGGGAAATTGAGAGTAGGGTTGTGGATGCCCATGGCTAAAGAAAAATTGTTTCAACATAAAAAACTGTAATTCATAACTAGAAAGTGTCTCTGGTCCTTTGCTGCAAATGTTGTTGAGCAGGAGGTGGTTCTGGATTCCTCTTTTGGTGGTGGGTCTCCCTGAATTGGAGTTTCTTGATTACACATAAAAAAAGCATGCTTAACTAGGGGATATACTTGGATTAAATTACATAAAGTGGTTGGTTTCTTTCATTCAATCATTTGTCCACAAGAGCAGGAAAACAGAATAATTGATTGAATAACAACAAATATATGGTCACAGACCAAAGCTTTACTTGTACTAAATTTAGTGATCCGAAGAATTTCTCATTACTTCTTTTCTAGATTTCCTTTCAAGAGAAGAATAAAGGGAAAAGACCAAAGCAAATCAAAGTGATCAACATAAATTAAGTACGCTTGGTTCAATCCTTGTACATGTTCCCTTCCAATATAATAAATTTCCATGACAATATTAATTTCTATTACCCATCTCCAGGTGAAAAGCAAACACTCTTCCCATCATATTCCTCCCAAAGTCATCTATATAAGCTTACCTCATCTCTACTGCATTTAGTTTATATCGCCTACTGCGTTCATGTCCTTGTTTCCCATATCATAATGATCTGTGTTTCAAGCAACATTGCTGTGATGCAACACTTGATCAGCTCCAACAAACTTGCTCATTGCCTGTGAAAAGCTCATATGTGCCACAGAGTAACTCCTCAAAGGGACAAGTTTTCAAACGAGGTTGAGTGACCTCCGCTTTGGCTGGAAAAAAAAAAACAAGAATTCAAGTAAAAAAAACTTCCACATACTAAAATTCCACATGAACAAAGCTTTAAGACTAAATATTTAATCCATAAAATCATAATTTTGGTTCTACATCAAATCTAAAGAATGAAATAACAAGGACAATCAGAAAATATGAGTGCTTTGCCCTCGGATACTAATTGAACATGCATGCTATAATTTGTTTGCGAGTTTGGAAAGATATGTAGGAGACATAAAGATATGAAGGTTTGGGAAACATAGAGAATTGGGTTTCTTACATATTTTTTTTCAACTTCTTCAAGGAATTTCTCAGGGGAATCCACATATTTGGCACATTCTTTCTTTACCAAAGCTGCAAGCTCTTCTTCTCCAGCCTTTTCAAGGTTCCTTATCAAAATTGTCAAGGTGAGTTTATCTGGGACACAACCTGATGCCTTCATTAGATCATATGTCTTCATAGCCTTCTGTATCATACCCACTTGTAGATATGCTCCGATCATCTCGGTATAAGCCCTGGTGTCGGGTTCTAAACCTTCTTTCTTTAATTCAGAGAAAATATCTTCAGCCATTTCAATCATTTGGTTCTTTCCCACCATCAATATCATGTCACTAAACAGAGAGAGATTTGGTTCATACCACACTTCCTTCCTCACAAATTCAAACACCTGAATCCTGATTTCATTTCAGATAAAATGCACAATTGAAATAAAATAAAATAAAAAATGAAAAGATTACCGCAATTAATGAAAATGAAACGTGAAGATGAAGCCCATAACAAAGCAATATAATTTTGTATTTCTAGTTAGCATTTTGAAAAAAAAGATCAAACAAGCTGGTAGTAAAGGTGGAACAGAGAACTGACCCTTTTTTACAAACTTCAGAAATATATAACTGGTACAGTTTTTAAATTCTCACCAATGAAAAGTAAGAACTGTCCAATCCACGTTGTTGAATTGGCAAATTGTTTAAACTGTTACACTCATTCAACTAATAAGTGGCCAGTTTCAACTGGAAAGGAACTGAAATTTCCTTTCCTATCACATTGCCAAAGTTGAAGCCAGATTATTTATTTATTCTTTTGGAAAGCTTTCCAAAATCCAGTCCTCCCAAAGAAAAGAAAAGAAAAGATAAGAGAAGAAAGAAAGAACAACGCCAATTATTTTCACATCATTTTATCCCAAAAAAACCTAGAAAGAGCGTTCAACTACAAATATGGAACCCTGAAAAGAGGAGTTAAGCGGTTCTCTTAATCGAATTAACAGTTCTGATAAAATTTGTTATTCTTCAATTTTATTATCTGGAAGTGAAATATAACCTAAAGACGAGGTTAGTAAACGTTATATACAAATTCACACACACACACACACACACACATATATGATTGAAGAGATATAGGTAACTTGGCATTAATAGCATCATGCTTATACCATAATTTAAAAATCATAACAAGAATGGAAGAACCAAAGGCATACTATACATAGAAGGCAATACCTTGAGGGTTAAGTCCAATTCGTTCTGCCTCCGCAACTCCGTCAATGTATCCAATAAATCAGCCTTCAAGAGCCTGCTGACTCTGCTACTAAAAACCTCCTCTAATCTAACGGAGGATTTCGCTAATTTTAGAGACTGAACTGCTTGTATGGCTTCTGTGGACAACACCCTAGACCTCCACATGGGTTTTCTGGGCCCATCTCTCAAACCACAGGTAATTTTTAGTCTAGACCCAGAAGATACCAGCCGCGAATAGAGCTGGGGCTTGTAAATTTGAGGTTTCTGGTACAAACCCATTTCAGTAAATTGAAATTTTAGAGAACCCATGAATGTAGAACTCAGAGAGAGGGTGAGAGAGAGAGAGAGAGAGAGAGAGAGAGACCAATAACGAAAAGGAAAGGAGAGAGGGAAGAAATAATACACAGGCATTATACGACGACGTTTCAGTGTCATTGAGCAATTTATATCTCAGAACTTTGTTCTTTACCATCTTAAAATGCACTATTTTTCCAATTTTGCCCTTCTGCAATGTGACCCTTTTATACGATTTTATCGTCGCCTCTTGGTCAGAGATAGCTGATAGAGAGCTTAGCGGGAGAGATGGGTTTATCAGCATCGAAACGGGTGTCTCGAACCTTCCAGGAATCGCCGGACTTCAACTCAGCGTGCGAATCAGTCTATGAAGAGTGCCTGAGCCTGACGCAACACGCCTTCCCAGGGGTTCGACCCTACCAGCTCTTGAACGCTTCAGACCGCCTCCACCACTCTCTCTCCACCGGCCACGCTTTGATCATCAAATGGGTCCCAACTCCTCCGACTCGGTACCAAGTCGACAAAGCCCTCCAAGTCGTGACTCGCCACTCGCCGGATGAGGAAGAAACTATCCTCGGGAGGGCCGAGTTCAAGGGCTTTGCGTTAGAGCTGTTCACGGAAGCCGTCGTGTCCAACGCAGGAAAAGCGGTTCTCCGGCGAGTTCCGATCGGAATAGCTGGAATTGCAGGGATTGGAGTCGTGACTCGGAGTGGGAAGGACTTGGTTGGGACCGCGATTGGTGTTTACGCGATTGGTGTTGCTACTTCGATATATCTGAGTTTGGCCGGTTAGTGTAAATAACAAGGCTGGACACGTTGCACAATCGTAAGCTGCTCGTTAGAACTCGCTATAAATCAACCGTTGGATACATAAGAGCTCTATCGGTTTGTTAGTTAAATGGGGTCCCTACGATCTCCTTCTGCGGTTAGGCAATTTCAGTGCTTTGTAATTGGAGTTCGTTAGGGTCTGAGTCCAATTTCTTGTAATAAAAAAAAAAAAAACGTGGCAATATAAAAGAAACTATAAATTAAAGAAACAATAATTTCTATAATTGTCGTATCATATTTATCCCTTTTTAATTTTATTTTATATTTTCTTTCTCAGGTGGTATTTGTATAACCGGGTGTTGAACCACGTGAGGTTTGCAAATCTCTAGGATCCCAATAGTTAGGGCCAAGCAGGAGTTAGAGTAGTTGGTTTGTTTAAGTTTAATTTGTTAAAATAAATAAGTTTTAAGTTTTTTTTTTTTTTTTTTGGTTTTAGATTTGACTTATTAATTAATATTAAATGAGTCTTAAAATGAATTGATTGTAAATTAAATTCGAGTTATTAAATTACTTATTTGTTCATCAAGTCAAATTTAATAAATTTTAAAATATATTTAAACTTAACTTATTTATTTTACAAGTCGATTAAGTGTTAAGTTCAAAAAGTTTTGATTTGTTTGACAGTCTTAGCAATACTAGACTTTCAATTGAAACAATGTATTTATTTATTTCACGTGTTGGTCTCGAACAATTCTCAAATCGATTCAATCACGAATTAAGCTTGGATTATAACCCTAACAATAATAGACATTCAGATGAAACTAGGTGCTCTCGAGTCTATGCCATTACTTTGGTTCAAATTCTCCTTTTTGTAAGACAGTTATTCCATATGGTGGCTTGGCAAGAAATCATTGGAGTTCATGTAGATGCAGGGGGTAGTGTTGTGTATATTTTGCCAGGAATTTAAATGATAAGAATATCACATACTCCATGTCCTCTTCTAATATATATATATATATATTTCGGGGTACATTACATAAAAGTCCAGCATGTACTAGAAATGTCCATAGCTTGTTATCTTGACTACCCACTTAAAGCCATCAACTTAAAACTGGACTTTGCCATTGTTGCAAAAACAGTCATCCTTTCAGTGAATGTCGAGGGAAAACTAAAATACAAGTCTAAAATTTCCAGTTTCCATGCAGGAAGCGAATAACTAAATCTTTACTCGGTCATATTATCGTTTCAGGCACAATTTAGTGAAGGTTCTCGCTTCTCGGGTGCCAAACTATTGAATATTCTATTTCTTCTCTATCCTTATTTCTCAGCATTCAAACAATCACAAGGAAACCTGACCGTTGGTTTATGTAGATGCAGGAATATGGTTCAGAATTTTTAATTGTGAAGGGAAGCACCTTTCAAGAACTTCCCGATTCCACTTAACCTTATTTGCCTGCCAAAAGACCTGCTATAATGAGAATCTTAAAAGTTATTTAAAGAATTTTGGATACCTTCTTTCTTATCACCCCTCTGCCATAGGGAAATTTTCAAAGTTCAAAATCTTCCTTCCATTTTTCCCTATGGTACACTACACATACTGAACAAAGTACTTGAGTTGAAGTGGATTCACTGCAAACTTATGGAGAAATTGAAATTCAGGGACAATACTTCTCTACAATTAATTAAATATAAAAAATGAATTAATGGAAGTATCCAATACAAGTTATCCAGCTCTGTTGATCAGAGATGAGGAAAAACAGGGAAGAAAAAAATAAATGAAGATATTGGTTCTTACTCTTCATCCACTTCGAGGCCTGGTATGTATTCCAAACTTACATCGAAAATAACTGGACTATTAGGAGCCACTCTTGGCCTTCCGGGAGCTGAAGTGAGACCTTTCGGGAATGCCAACTAATCAAATAAATTTAACAACAGAAAACGCCAAGTGTTAGAGAGGCCTACAGCCAAACCTTCCGTTGGTCAAGTAGTTCTCTTTCAGTTTTTAAACGTAAATGGATGAGGAAGACAACAAATAATAAGAGCAATGCCCCATTATCATCCAGACCACTCGAATAGAACTATATTGGAAATTTTCAGACCCATTTTATTGAAAATCACAATATCATGTAATGAACTTACTGATCCTGGAATGTAGAGTCGGCGTTTCCCTCCAATTTTCATGCTGAGTATCCCTTCATCAAGTCCTTTGATCACCTATTCTAGCCATTTATATTAGTAATTAGTAAGGGTGTAAAAAGAATCATGTGAACTGAACATTTTTTATTTTTTATTTTTTGCCTAAAGAGTAAGACTTGTCCTATAATGATGCCTAAGAACTCCACGAGTTGAACTCTCAAGTTTGGAACTCTTCAATTTCCTCCAGCAGGAAGATATGGAATTGTTTTATTAAACTATCATCATTTCCCCATAAAATGGGACTGATTTAGTGCACGAGATGTTTTTCTTTTTCAGTGGGATTATGGCAGAACCTCTCCGATTGCCGATTGGTGACTGAACCAGAGGAGCCAGACCTATCCACAAAGATATCTGAATTTTTAAGTATTTGGCAGAATATGACGGTTTAGCAATATTATAGTGTGGAATAGGGTTCAAGTCTTGGTTGTATACCTATCCAAAAAAAAAAAAAAAAAAACCTCCATAAGAGCATGGACTAAGCCCACCCAAAGTACACTACAACAACTAAAAGGTTCTATTCTTTCAACAATAACAAGTCAGGTTGTGAAGCAACCTTTGGGTGGCCCAGTGGTAAGGGCGAGCCATGGGTGTGCCGTAAACCCAGACATCTTGGGTTTGACTCTCATAAGGTGCACGAATACTCAAGATGTGAGTTGGCCAGCGGTCGTAAAGCTTAAAAAGCTTACATAAAGGCTCGCGTGGTCCGAAAGTTTACCCACACAAGTGCAGTTTTCTTGGTAATTCAAACAAGTCAGTTTGTGCACTTTTTAAAATAAAAATTGATTAGGAGGGAATCTAAGAGCTTACCTGATCAGAACCGACACGAAAGATATAAAGCTGGCCTTTCTCCAATGAACTGTGAAATTGAAGATAATGTAAGAAACCAAAAGCAAAATGCATGGAAAAGATGCATCTTTCTTACATGTGGCACATGTTTCGCTGTGAAGGGCCCATCACAAGATGGGATCCACTGGCAGATGCCATATATCACTCCAATTGGGACCATCTAATTAGAAAACTCTAACCTCAACCCCTCTTAATTTTGTACTTGCTAAATAACAATGTAAATCAGAAATACCAAAAGCATTTTACACTGTCCTAAATTGTTAAAATGGAGATATCTATTGCGAAGTGGGAACCATAGAACTTTGGGTCCCAACTTCCATTTTCAAGTTATATCTACAACAACGATAGTGCTTACTCAAATTTAATAATGTTTTCCATAAAAATAATCCAAAGAGAAGAATTTCAACAGTTGTAATTCTTAGCTGCCAAAATAAACACAGGATTTTGGCAACATTTGCAGTAAGCAGATCCACCTACCTGTCAAATATTTGTCCAGATGGAACCATGGCAACATAATTTGCAGCAACCTGTGATTATGAATGATATTATTGTGAGCTATAATAAAATACATGAAGCAAAAAATTGAAATTAAATATACAGCCAAGCCCAGCATTATAGTAGTATGTTGGCAAGCCCATTTCCAAGTTGAATGGCCATATCTATCATCATGATGTTAGAAACCGAGACTGAGTTACATTCCCATGCAAAGTCGCTAATAATTATGTTATGTTGGGTTACCACTTTTGTTGAAATATTAACCCTTATATAATTCAGTTAACTCAAGACAGTAATCACCTGCTTACCGTATGTAGGCGGAGAGCTTATTTTCGTCACAAGGATGCATTTCATAGTTTGAATCTTTTAATTCGAAGTTTAAAACAAATAATATAGAACTTTCTCTAAGGAAGAAATATATGAATGGAGGCATCTCAAATTATACAGGTGTTAGAAGACCTTTAAAAATATCAGGAGATATGCAATTTGTCAATTTAAACTAGTGTAGCAGATACTTTTCTTCTAATTCCTAATCTCTCTCATTTCAAAAATCCAAGATTTGGATTGATGTCCTTTCATTGATCTTAAATTACATTGACATATCCTAAATACTTTATTCCAATTGGATTTTGGTTATTCACCAAGTATGACGAATATTTTGCTCAGCACTATAACAGTGTAGGACAGGCCTTGCTATAAAGTTTTTATTAGTTTATATAGTCCCAGTCTTCAACTCCCAAACAACCACGATAAATAGAGTTGGGTTAAGTTGTATCTTAATGTATAGTCAAATTAATCATGTCACCATGACTCTAGGAGCAAGAACATTATGGTGCCTCTTGCTTTAAAGTCCCAGCATGTGTAGGGGAATATGCAGGGGATGATGACATTGCAATTAAAGAAAGAATCCAATAATTCAAGACATTCTGGCAAGTTTTGATTAGTTTGTATAATCTCAATTTCAAACCCAAACAACCACAATAAATAGAGTTGTGTCATGTTGTCTCTTAATGTGTAGTCAAATTAATTGCCAACTCAACTATAGGAGCAAGAACTCCAAATTTTTGCCGCGAGCACTGTGTAGGGAATATGTAAAGGAAGATGACATTGATATTAAGGAAAGAATCCAATAATTCAAGACACACTAGCTAAGAAGCATAGATACGGACACTAGACACGGATACTACACTACACAACACGAATACGCAAACATGTTATTTTTTAAAAAAGTAGGACACGAACACATTAGGGACACGTTGAATATATATAAATTTTTTATATTTTTTATATGACCAT
This sequence comes from Nyssa sinensis, assembly GCA_008638375.1. Classification (NCBI taxonomy): domain Eukaryota; kingdom Viridiplantae; phylum Streptophyta; class Magnoliopsida; order Cornales; family Nyssaceae; genus Nyssa; species Nyssa sinensis. The sequence goes on along the minus strand of CM018045.1, from coordinate 767,625 downwards.
ATAATAAAAACCTAATGTTATTTCAATTAAAATTGACAAAAAAACAAACAAATTTAAAAAATATTATTAAGATATTAAAATAACAAAATTATTAAATAAAAATTAAAGAACTTCTTTATTTAATATCAACATCCATGATTCAAGTGTCCGGACATGTGTTTGGAAAGTTTCCGAGAGTATTGGTATCCAAAACATGTCCGACACAGACACGTGAGCCAAAATAGAGTGTTCGTGCTTCATAGCATACTAGCTTACATATAAAAACCCTTAACCTTTAAAAGTTGGGTTTCTCCTTGAATTATCAAATATTTTTTTAGGATATATATTCGATATATGCATGTGTGTGTGTGAGGAGCAATGGTAAAATGTTCGGGCTATTGAGCTTGAGAACGTGAGATCAGTTTGAGAGCAACTGATTTTGCAAAAATAATGCTAAAGATTAGGTTTGTCTCTAGTCTACCTCTCCTAACACCCTGCACAAGCAAGACCAAAACTGTGTAATGGCATTATATATATTCTATGAAGCACGGACATTCTATTTTGGCTCACATGTCCGTGTCGGATACCGATACTTTCGAACATGTTTCGGACACTTGAATCATAGATGTTGATGATTAAATAAAAAAGTTCTTTAATTTTTATTGAATGACTTTATTATTTTAATATCTTAATAATATTTTTGTAATTTGTGTGTTCTATACCAATTTTAATTGAAATGACATTAGACTTTTATTATATGGTTATATAAAAAATATAAAAAAATTATATATATTCAACGTGTCCGTGTCATGTCGTATCCGTGTCTCGTGTCCGTATTCGTGCTTCTTAGTATATATTTATATGTATAATCAATACTAATGTGTGTCTATATATCTGCACACAAACACACACATTGAGAGAGATATTGATATACACATGCAGACACAAGACCTATCACCCATTCCGTATTGAGATCAACAAGATCTAGCCCAGATTTATAGTCATCCAATTACTTTCTCCTTCCCAATTTGTTTGTCCAACTTTTTATTTTGGGATGTCCCATAATAGTTGTTCATTTTGAAAAGTTAGGTATAAAGATTGTATATCTCCTAAATTATCCCTTGGAATAAGTAGTTTTGAATATTTACCCTACAAGTAAACGATGTGAATTTTAAGATTTTATAGGTTTAGTTTTGGAAACTTGTACTTCCTGCTTAAGTATGAATGCATTATATGCATGATCCTTTAGAAACTGATATTCTACGATGGGCAAACAAATCGGGATGGCAGGAGTAATATTTTAAATAGAACAAGTCTTTGTGGATGAGTTGTTGAATGGTAACCTACCGTACTGCAATATGCATGTTGATATCAGTACGTACAGTGCAATAAATAGCTTGATTAAAAATACTTAGCAATACCATAGGTTATTTCTTTCAAATGATTGTAGACTCGTTTACCATCTAACAAATCAATAAAAAGTTGGAAACAATTCTTTAAGAAAAGTGAAGCTTAATATTTCAGAATAATTCTCTCTCATCTTGAGTCATGCAAGTTGGTTGAAAGAGCAATCTACTAGGATAAAACTTCCAACATTGGAGGGGAAGCTGATATATATTTTTTAACATTATTAATGGACATGATGGTATTGCTATATTTTTTTCCTAATAGATTAACACAATTTAGTTTTGATGATAGAGCTTCCTAATCTTATAAAGGATGATATACTTACTTAATTAGGATGATGGATCAATGTGGAAGAGCATGTAATTAACTTCTTTACAACACATTGTCTAGTAGGCTTACATGTTAAGCCATAGCATTCCTTTGAAAAAAAAAATTCTTAAGATATTTAACACAACATACAGTTTCAAGCAATTCAGAGTTATATAGTTTATACCTAGTAAGCTGAATTATTATCAAATTAATTAACCATATAGTATCGATACGTTGGGACAAATCCCAATCTTCAAAGACTGCTGTTATCTTTTACCTTCTACAGGAAAGGCCCTTATGATGCCTCTTCTATTCCACTTTCAAAATTGTGTGTTTGTGTGTGTGTATACACACGGCAGATGGAGTTCTTTAAATGGAAATCATTACCCACAGATTGAGCAGGTGAACTAGAGTAGTTTGGGTGATATTTTTGAGTTCAATTGTGGTAATCATATTATTAAACATCATTCTTATTCTGTAAAGGAAGATCACCTCTAATTTTTTTTTAAAAATCTTTTTCAGAATGGATGATGGGATCAAAAGTTTTAGTTAAAAATTAATCCAGATTCTTAAAACAAGAAGAGGTCCTGTCATGGTTAGATAATGAAGCAAGACAGAATCTTCTGTATCCATCAACAACAAAATTTGGACACTTAACACCCCATGTTTTCTTGGATTTTCCAGTAGACATTAACTGTCAGACATCAGAAAACAAACCTGAAAACCAATTGGGGGACTGGGGCCTTGGCCAACTTTAATATCCTTGTACTGCAAACCAGACTCAGTAGTTACCATAGGTACCTTCATCAATCAGAAGATTTTGTACAATTAGTAGTCGCCTTTATCCACAAAAGTGAACAATCAGTGTTAACCAAAACATTGTTTACTGAGTATAATATATATATATATATATATATATATATATATATATATATAAGACACACCCACACCCACACCCACACCCACACCCACATCTTGGACATCCCTCTTTGGGGGGTGGCAACAAATACCACTCAAGCTAACAGCTGGTGGTTTTTACTAAGTACATAAAAATTGATTGCTAATACATTGAATAGAAAATGTTTTCCCCACACTATGTCATGAGAAGAATTCAACCAAACCACGGGGTGATGAGACCAAGGCAGTAGAAGTTTCATTACACAATCATGAATAAGATGTTGTAAAAAATGTACAAGGTGAAAGTCAACAGGCAGGATGATTGTAATGACTTATTCTATGTGAAAGGTCAAACAGGTGGTGCTAAACATTAAACAAACAACAAAATTACCAAATAAACCCTAATCTAAAAAATTATTGAAATATCCCTGATATTGAAAATTCTGATTTTTTTTTTTCAAAATCAAAAGGTATTATGAACTAATGGGTTCAATAAAACCCAACTAAAACTAGTTCCCAATCATGTGACCCAATGGCGGGGCAAATTGGGGTCACATTGGTCCATTAGTAGGTCCCATTTTTGCTTATCTTTTTCTCTTTTCGAAGCCCCCTTCATACGAATTGTTATATCCAACATCAGCTACATGGCATGATTTTTATTCCATGACCTTTGTCCCTACCAGTCATTTGTTCAACCCTCACAAACTGCACAAGAAAACTCAGTTGGAACACATATTCAAGCTGGAAATTTGAGCACATCCTATATCTTTCCCTTAACAGTTTGGTGGGTCTAGTTATACAGTCTTTGATGGAAAACCCTCTAGTCTCACAGTTACAAGTTGAAGATCATGCTGACATTAAACATTATTCAAGAGATAATGGGTCAAAAACTATGTCAAGCAATGCCAAAACAATTTGTGTACCAAGTATATGCATATGAGAAAATTAATCACATAAAATAAGTCAGGTCACCCAATAAATATTACAAGCACGAGTCTCTGGGTGTGGAAGATACAAGATAATGTTCACACATATACATGATAAAAGCATGTAAAAGATGACCACAATAGAATTAGTGTAGTGATCTAACATGTAACTGTCTCCAAGATTATAAGAAGTAGGATTCAAATCTATTCCTTGAAATTGGAACTTTAAATTCTACTAATTGTTACTGATAAATTTTTTTTAGTAATTATTACTTCGCGATACAAATGAATTTCAGTCTCTCGTTTGTGTGGAGGCAAAGCTATCAATGCTTGTATGAGGCAAGACGCAAGACGCAAGAGCAAGGACTGATTTTCAAATCCGAGCTTTTTTAATTAAAAAAATAGAAAGAAATGATAGAAAAAGGATAAATATGAATTCAACTCAGCTCAACTAAACAAAGCCTTAATCCTAACTTTTTGGAGTCAGCAACATGAATCCTATCTTGTCATTCTACACAAGGATAAATATAGATTTCTTAATATAAAATTTTCATGTTGCTTTCATGCATTAAGTTTATTTTTTAGGTGATATGAATTAAATCTTAAATAAGAGTTCTATGTCTGTAACTCTGTTATATATATATATATATTACCAAAAAAAACTGTTATATATAATGAAGCAGTGTTTTATATTAATAGCAAAGGAAACAAGTGAATCATTTTATTTATTTATTTACTTTGCTTGCTTATAATCAAGCCTTGGGCAGTTGGGCATGAACATACAGTTCACCGCCAAGGCTAATTTTTAAGGCAAGCCATAAGGCACAAGCCTAATAATATCATCAGAGCCTTGCTTTGAATTACATTTAGTTTAAATTTTCAAGTATCCAGAATTTAGTTAGAAATTAGAATGTTGTATTCCTAAGGTTTTGCATCTCTGGCAGATTTAAGATAACATTTTATAAATCTGGAAGAGGTAAACATAAGAAATACAACTGTTGCCCAGCAAAATTTGGGAAAAATTAAGATCGGGGGATCACATAAAAACTGTCAAGAATGTGAGGAGTGATATAGATAGTCTCACCATACATTTTCAAGCTCTTTCTCGCAAGCATCATCACATAGTCTTGGTTTTTCCTCTGGGGGCAAGCCAGCTCCCTCGGCATCAAACGATTGTGTCAAGAGGCTTGAAACACCCAGTGCTAGTCCAATCACATCCCTGCGCCTAACTAAGGCCAGCTCGTCACCATATTTGTTTGTTTGCAAAGCTTTTCCTGAGAGTTCTGAACTTGAGCATCGCACAATCAGATCTCTGATTTTGCCTCTTGCAATGGCTTGATGATTCATAGACAAACTTTTAGCAGATGCAGAACCTAAACCAATAGAGATTACTTATTAACAATGTATAACTTGATAGAAGAACAATAGAATAAATTTCAATTAATAGTAAAAGTTAGCAGCAGCATCTATTAAAAGGAATTTGATAAACTAATATTTTGAGTAATCTATTATTCTGTAGCTGAGAACATGGAACTGGCTTGTTCTGCAGTTTCATTTATGAGATTAGCAAGAACTTTTGTAGAACCTACATTGGTCAAGGATTATTTAAATGCATAACTGTGAGGCTTGAAGCGCTATACTGGTATTTTGTATGTCATTATTTGGTTGCATAGATAATGTGCAGTGGAAGGTAAAGAAAGCAGCAGACATGTATAGCCAGCCTTTTTACCAGAAAATGGCTCCCACATATGTTAAAGACTGCTTTTTGAGCAGGAATCTTTTCCTGGCTGAAGATTTGTTCAGAAGTTTTTAGCTTGCAACATAGACTGTTAAATTGGTTAGTTTTTCAACAAAAATGGCAAGAACTCTACCATTTCAGTAATTTTATTCTTTTTTTTTTCAAATATCAATGAAACTAACTTCCAGTGGAGAAGTACTTCAATCTAACCTCATGGCTTAGCTTTCTTTTGTATTTTGCGAAACAAGACCAAGATGAGGCCATAAGCAAATGACAAAGATGGTCAGTTTTGTTTTTGTTTCTTATTCCTTTTTTTTTGGTCAGTAATCAACATTCACTAATCCCTCATTTAAATTCCTAATCTTAAACTAAATTTAATATAATTTCTTTAAGTCCTGCATATCCTCAAACATTTCAATTCTAAAGTATCACTTCATAGTTCAACTCAGAAATTTCCTCTATTTTGGTCTCTTTAAGTAAACCTATACTCATTAGCATACGACATGAACCAAGGGCTCCTGCCTTAGTCTTCTGTAGTACGCCTATACTCACTAGCATGCACCACGACCAAGAGGCCTCTTTCTACATGCCCTACAGTTTTTCCATGACCAATCCAAAAAGGAACGCACCCAATGGCAACCTTTTTGCATGTAAGTTAATTCCGATTTGAAACTTGTCTTTCCTTCAATTTCTTTTCCCAGTTCCCACTAGTTACAGCACTGTTGGATGATGGCTATGTACATTATTGATATTGTTTGGATACATGGTAGTGCCCATATATCCTAATTTTCCGAATATGCTGAATCCAACACTAATGCCAGATTTTGACACAGTACATATAATTAAGCAAACATTTTATTGAAATGAAATCATTCAGTTTTGTTTCATAAAGCATTTGATGCCCTAAATGCATGACACAAAATGACTTCAAAATATCTAAGCAATTTTACATTCTGTTCTCGAAGCATTATTTACCACAGGATGCATAATCAAGGAAAGAAAAAGAAACAATCATGAGAATCTAACAGATACACAAGGGAATGGGACCCACATGCAATTACCCATACACACATTGCTACTCATTAATCTAAATCGCAGAATGATTTCACATTGTAAGAAAACATAGGGTAATTCCGGGTTTCATATTACATTTGACCTATACATCCAAATGTAAAGTAAGAATATGGGAACATAACAAGAAACTCACGCTTTGAAACATACACTTTTTACAAGAAAATCACTCACACCGTAAAAAATAAAATAAGTTGAATTCCAGTCAACGTCCATTGAGAAGAAAAATATAATATCATAATTGAATCAGAATAGTGGACTCAGAACTTCATCAGAAAAATAGAATACACACACACACACACATATACATAAATATATAAATTTCGAATGGAAGAGATTACCGAGTGGAAGTAGCAGAGATGAGGCCATTTTTTCCCCCGGAAACTCTAGTCTGGACTCTGTACTAGTAGTCGTTAAAGCGGATAACGAAACCAGTGGTGTTTTTATATGGGCCTCATTCTGAAGTTGCAATTACCAAAATAACCCTAGTTTGATGGAACTCTCAGAGTTTAGTGTTATATAATTTCTCATTGCCGGTGATAGAGATGTGTCACCAACACATGAGGTTATATTCCTTCCATCCAGGACGAAAGACGCTACCTTTTCTTCGGCTGAGGACAGAGGCAGCAAGAGAGAGAAGAAATACGAAGGAGCCGCCGACCTATCTGAGCCGTGCCATCGCCGCTGAAACCGGTAAGTCAGGGTCATCGTTCTTCTTCTTCTTTGCGATTGTTCATTCTCACTCGTTCTCTGCTTTTCAAGAGGTAACTCCATCCTAATTTCACATCTTCTTCAAAATACTCCTTTTCTTTTCGCTACATACTAACTGAGAGTCAAAACCTGATAAAACGATATAGTTTAACGTATGTAAACACAATAAGTACACTTGGTAGATGTTATTAGACTATCCCGATGGTTACTTAAACTCAAATCAAAATTTTATTTAAAATTTAAGTTAAAATTGAATTTAAGTTTGATGTTCTTCAATGATCATACTCAAATTTTTTTTAAAAATTATTTCCTTATCATGTTATTTTTTCTCAAAAATTATTTTTTCTCTTTCTTTTTCTTCGAAACTTCTTTCATTTTTAATTTTCATTCTCTTCTAAATTTGTGTGTTTTTTAAATCATATTGTATTATATCTTAAAATAATATAAAAAATAAAATAACATTATATTAAAAAAATATTATATTAATTAAAAAAATATATCACATTAATTAAAAAGAAACATTAAAAATAAAATAACATTGCATTGCATTCAAAATTTTTTTATAATAATTTAAAGAAACATTAAAAATAAAATAATATTATATTAAAAAAATATTACATTAATTAAAAATAATATTAAAAATAAAATAACATTACATTAAAAAAATATACCACATTAATTAAAAAAATATTAAAAATAAAATAACATTACATTTTAAAAAAAATTGAGCTCACTTCTAAAAAGAAAACAACCCCTAAAAACCCATGGCCGTAAACCCAAAAGTCTCACAACCCCTATTGAACCCATGGCCGCAAGCTTTTCCCACTGCAAACGGAGGTAAGCCTGTGTTATCTTTCATATCAATCCAACAACACCAAAAATAAGAATACAAGTCTTTGTTTCGTATCAATCCACTGCAAACGACCCACACTCTCTCTTTCCCTCCCTCTTTCTCAGCCGACATCACACTAGGGTTTCTATTTACAGTACGGTTTAAGGGTTTGAGCTTACAATGGTTTCTCATCACAGTTGATCGCGATCGCCGTTGTCCATTGCCGACCGCCGACTGCCGACCGCAGTAGCCAATCGCCAGGTATGTTTTCCTTTCCATTTCTTTTCCTTGCCTTTTCCTTTCATTTTCCATTTGAAGTGAGACTAAGTAGGGAAAAAAAAATAGCCGTTAGAAATTTGATGTTGTGAACAGTAACGCGCTGATTTGGGTTTGGATTTGAGTAAAACTTGATTTGGTATGGGTTTGAGTCTAGGGTTGGAGGGTGATTTTTGTGGATTCTGAACTCAAATTTAAATTTGATATGGGTTTGGTTCACCATTGGAGATGCCCTTAGTTTTCTCGTATTTGGGTTTCTGTTGTGAAACTTATATGTATATGTCAATTTGCATCCCCAACTTATTCTTACTGTTTTCATTCTTTCTATTCTTTAAATTCCGGTAGGAGGTGCTCATTGTCTTTTGCTGAAAGGATGGTTGAGACTCTTTTTGAAGATATTTTTAAGGTTGATCGACTCGATCCAGATGGTAAAAAATTTGATAAAGGTGCGTATAAGAACATTCCTTGATTTTTGACCAAAAAAAATAAAGAACATTCCTTATCTTTCATAAAATTGTTTACTTGATTTTGTTTTTCATTGTTTCGTACCTAATTAAATCCCTCTCTATCTTTCCGGCTCTGTTCGTGTGGGTGTTATTTGGCCTTTCAAATGTCAACCATATCTCTTTATTGCAAAAAGTTTTGGTTTGGACTGGATACACTTTTTGATAATCTATCACTTTGAAAGGGGCATTTAATTTCAAAGCATGCAAACTTTTAGATTACAATCTGCTGATATGATGAGGAAAAATGATTTACCAGAAGGGATAATCTTGAGAAGATTTTCTGATACTATGCACAAACTGCACTGATCATATCGAGTTATTATGGGATTGACTCCTACATTTCAGTCAAATCTGAAACATCTTCGGGCTTTTAAATTTATGTTTATTAGAGTAACTTTCAAATCTATTTAATTTCTGAATTTTAACAAATATTTTATTATGAGATAATTGACATAGGTCTAGTTTATAAGCTTATTAGCTTTTGTCAGACCGGGAACCCCAATATGATCTCGACTAGGGAGGTATGACTCCAAGGGAAGATTACCTTAACTCACTCAGAGGAGGTAATCTCCGGATTGCGTCGAAAGTCCCTGATGCCTGGGTCCAGTGCTAAAGCACAATGTATGTTGAACTCACACAAGAAATCAGCATAATCACCTCTATGGTTGGTAGGACATGTGTTATCATATGATTGGTTTAGGTGTTAACAGTTGATTAGATGACAGAATATTAACACTGTACACTGCTCCAACTCAGAGCCAATGGGAGATTGAAACATGGCGGGGATTCTCTGAGGTGAGCTAAGTACCCACAAACCAAAACAAATAACAGTTTTTGAAAGAAACGTGTTATAGAAAATTAGTAATAGAAAGAATGTGATTGAATAATGCTAAACTAGCTTAGAAATAATTCTTAATTGGTAATTTTGTTTTTTGATCAGTAATTTATCGGTAAATAAATGATGGGTTATGAGTCAGGGCATGAACACACAACTTTGACTAAGCCTTGGTACGTAAAGTGTATGCATAGTGATACCAAGGTTCAATGAAGTTTTCTATTATTGCTTGTCTTGAGACTAGCCCTAGGCACACTTTCTAAAAAAACATGGCATTATTGTGTTGATTTGTCATATTCTACATTGCATTTAGATATAAAAAGTTCAATTTATTCTAAAATTGTTTGTTCGTTGTATAAAAAAACCTAACATTTTCATCAACTTCAAGTTTGGAAGTTCTTGTCTTCAGTTATTTGTTCAAGCAGCATACATGATCTCCTGGATGAGAAAGTGTCACATTGAATATATAAATTTTTATTTTACTCAAACTTTCCTTTCGTCTTCTTGAAGTTGGGGTAATTATTTTATTGACTATTGATAGATATAATAAGATGCAAGGTATTGCTATAATGTTATGAGAAGAAGTAAGATATTGTTATATGGAGTCTATCACAATACAATTTTTTTTTTTTATCAATGAAAGTATTATATTCATTAATGGCGCCCAAGGGGGTCAACCTATAATTACAAAAGGGATAAGTTAAAAAATTTAAAGCCTTATTTCCCCTCCCGCCAAAAAAAAAATCTATAAAAGAATCTATATATAAGGGATTATCGCCTTAACCTTAACAAAAAGTAAACTTAAAAGATTATCCTTAAAGCACAAAGGAAACTACTCAATCCCTTCAAAAAACTAGCCCGTCCCGTTTCTTTCTTGTCATAAGCACATACAAGACATAGTGGAGCCATCCTCCAAGCAATTCTCACCTCCTTTCTAACCCGGCTACGTATCCAACTCAAAAACACCCCCCTTATAGTGGCCGACATTACACAACTACAACCAAATAACGCAAAAATCAAACTCCATGCATTCCTTGCAATCATGCAATAAATAAGAAGATGCTCTACCATCTCCTCCTCGCACCTGCACATAGTACAATGGCTTTACAAATGAGACCCTCTTCGTTGAAGATTATTCATCGTCAATATCCCTCTCCAAGCTGCTGACCATGCAAAGAATGCCACTTTAGAAGCAATATGAGACCTCTACTCCGTCTTCCAAGGAAAAAACACCTGATTTGTAACCACCAATTCATTATAAAATGAATGAACAATGAACTCTCTACAATTACTCAGCGTCCAAATTGTGATACTCTTATCTCACATCAGTTAGATGGGAGTAGTATGATTGGTATATAAGACATCACAAGTTTTACTACTAACAACTTGGGTTTAAGCTTTTGAGCCATAATGTTGTGAGCTCTTCAGGTTGTCGGGACAGTGGATTTGAGGCGTTACATTTGTGGTATCAGAGCCGGTTCCCACATGGAAGAGGCTCCTAGAATGTCTGCTTAATGGGCAGCTGGGAGATCGAGATCCACCCCACGAGGACCTGTGGTTCTAAGGAGGGGAGAATGTGATACTCTTGTCCCGTATCGGTTGGGTGAGAGTAGTATGATTAGTATATAAGACACCACAAGTCTTACTATTAACAACTCGGGTTGAAGCTTTTGAGCCATAATATTATGGGTTCTTTAGGTTGTTGGGACAATGGGCTTGGGGCATTACGCAAACCATCACATTATTCCTTCCCTTCGTCACCTTAAATATACTTAGCACCTCCATGAACTCCAACACCACTTTCATCTCTCTATCATAGAAATCTCTACTAAAGCAAGGATTCCACACAAGATTATCAACCAGAGGAGCTACAAAATCAGCAACTGGCATCCTTATTAATTGCTAAGTTAAAGAGAACAGGGAACCGCTCTTCAAAAGCTCATCGCCACGCCAAGCATCCATCCAAGATCTCACCCTTGACCCTTCCCCCACCTCAAGCCAAACTTGAGGAAGAAAATCATCTAGATTGGTGTCAAAGTTCAGACTACAAATCTAGATTAGTCCTCATTCCTCAACATTATTCATATGCATTGCATGATGCGTCATAGGGTCTATGCTTTAAAAGCATGCAAACTATGCAAGTTCAGTAGCACTACTATGACTAATGATGGTAGTGAAGCAACTTGAATTCTTCTCTTATTGATTCTTCTAATTGATTTTTTTTTTTCTCCCAACCGTAGCCTTTTAAACTAAAAGATGTAATACAAGACTAAAGCAACAAATATCACATCATCTATCCCGGGTTTCTCATCCTCACATAGATATTTAATTACTTATAGATTTTCAACAATTCCATGATAGTAGTTCAATCTATTTTTGAAAGTTTTCTTCAGGATATGGCCTCAATTGTACTTCCATTAGCTTTAAAATGGTGTTTTCTTCCACCTGGTGGGGGAGGGAGGAACTAAAAAGTTGTTGGCAGTTGGTTTGGAAGAAATTTTTTTTTGGGTTGGGGGTAGGCCTGTCAACAGGCCGGGTTTCGGTAGACCTTCTAAGATGCAAACCCGGACCCGCCAAGTTTAAACGGATCTAAATCCGAACTCGCCTCAACTGGACCTGAACTTAGATCCGGAGGTCTCCAACTCCAAAACCCGACCTGTTTGCGAAAAAAAATTGAGAGCGAAAATTTTTTGTTTGGAGTAGTCCAACTTGGCTTTACAAATAAAAGATTTTATTGGCCTCAATTATATCATTGTTGATTGAAACTGTTTCATGTGATAGCCACTATTATTTGTATATTTCGTTCTTACTATTGGACACATGATGAATGGTTAAATGACAATAATTTTTCTCTTGAAATCTTTTGATTTTTATCAAGAATTTAGGCTTACAAGAGGTTTCCTTACTCCTAAATATAATAGGAAATATAATAAAAATGACATAAAATGAAAATAGCATAGAATGACATAAAGATTACTCATCAAGACAAAAAAATGCTTATAATAATTTTTAATGAAATGTTCATTCAATAGAATCGGGTATTGATAGTTAAATTCATAAAATAATTCCATAAAGTGATTTTAAAAACATTTTTATAGCACAAGACGGTGCTAGAAGGTTGAAGACGACAACTTCACTGAGACTCTCTCTCTCTCTCTCTCTCTAACTTTTATGTATGTATATATATATATATATATGTAGTAACTTTGTTAGGAGGTTAAATACTCTAACTTCAATATTATATTAAAAAGAAAGAGAAAGAGTGTGTGTGTACTTGTTAATGATTTAGCGGGTCAGTTCTTTAACGATTATTATCTAATGGATCTATATTTGGCCCATTTAATTAGTTTTTAACGGGTCCGGTCCGGATCTTATGTAAACTGGTTCAGGTCTGGCCAGATCGGATTCGGCTTGTTTACAGGCCTAGGTTTTTTTTTTTTTTTTTTTAGGGTAGGGGGGGGGGGTTGAATATGAATTATTCCCATGGGACTTGCTTTTGGTATTCATTGGATTCTCTTAGCTTGCAACTAAGGAACATTGAGCAGTAAGTTGTTTTGTAAGGTATTTTACTTACCGATGTAGGGTCTCTGATTTTTCTTAGTTTAACTCTTTCACATTAATCCAAGAGATCGCACATCATTTTTATCCTTGGTACTCTTCTTAATGAACACTGAATGGTTATCAACATGATAAAAGATTCTTTATGTCCTTTCTGAGGTATAGTAAACTCATAAGCTAACAATTCAATAAAATTTGTTTCTTAGTTTCTCGCATTGAAGCCCGAAGCGAACAGTTTGACATGTACATGCAGCTAGATGTGAATACTGATATATATCCTATTCATGTTGGGGACAAATTCATGATGGTATTAGCACCCACTCTAGACTTGGATGGAACACCTGACACTGGTTACTATACTCAGGTAATCTTATTCTTGTTGAAATTTATTCTCCTGCTTTTTCCCCCACTTTGGATGATGAGTATAATTTAGATCTCACTTCTTCTTGCTCTATTATAAGTTGGTTGTTTGGTTATGTTATTTTTCTACTTGAAGTCATCTACTTACTACATAAGTAGGCCTACGCCATTTAATTTCGATTCTCATACATTGTTCAGTGCTGTGTGTTATGGATGATTTCTAATGCTTATGCCATTACCATCTTTTGTTAGACTGAGAACAAGGTCTTGCTTGTAGTTGCTTAGGTGGAAGGTATTCATTTTTTTTATAAGTTAGGTGGAAGGTATTCATTAGAATTTATATATTCCAAACTCATTCCAATGATGGAATGGGAGATATAACACTGTGAAATTGCATGGTGAATTAAGTTGTTTTTTTACTTGGCTCAAATTAGTTGAGTAAATATGTAATTTTCTCTTGGGAGCTTTCCTAATTGTTAATTTTGGTACCATAATTTTAGTTTCTGTCTTTGTTGTTTTCTAACTGAAAAATGTTTCTGTTATACTTATACCTTAAGATTGAAACTCTCAAGTTCAGTTAATCTGTCTCCAAGTTGCATCTTTTCATTACTAGATACATTCTTAATAAACTTGTCATCCATGTCTTATCTGTTATACCTGAGATTGACTTGTTTATTTTCACTAGCTGTCCTTATGAATGTCCTTGGCCTTTTAGTTTTAGGTAATTGTTTATTTGTTTATAATGTTCAGATTTTATTTATTTTTTGATTAGTAAAATTTCTTCAGAAACCGCTCAAAGGGGAGTGCACGCACGGACAATATTCTTTAATAAACTCCTTGTGCTCACTGCAACATATGCATATGATCAGGAAATTGTAAGATGAATAATACGCCTTGAACACTTAAAATAATTGCTAAGAATCTTACAAACAGCTGTGTAAACAGTAAATTATTACTTTGACCTTGATGATTATCAACTAGTTTTGTCTTGAGCAACAATCATGTTATATACTTCTCATAAGATAAGACTCTGAGATTGGACTGCTATGTTTTCAAGTTCGAATGTGCTGATAATAATAATTGTACAGGCCAGCTTTGAGTAATTATTGATTGAGTTACATGCTTTGTTGAAATGTGTTTTGGAGTGCATAATTTTTGTGTTAAATAATTCTAAAGTTATTGAAAGGTCTAAGATCATATATTTACTTAGCTGTAATTTAATTTCAGGGTGGGCGGAAGTCACTGGCAGATAAATTCGAGTATGTCATGCACGGGAAGTTATATAGGATTTCAGAGGAAGGTTCAGGACCTAAAGTCAAAGCGTATGTATGCAAACTTCTACATGATGTTTCTATATGCATGCTTTTCTATAATACCCTATATCTAGCACTGGCAAGAAAAACGTACAGTAGCTCCTAAAAATATTTTACTGTCGAATAGATGGTGATCGTGCTTATTGTTTTGGTGTGGATAATCTTCTTGGTGCATCTCGTGGTAGGCAATCCAGATCTTTTGTCATCTGATCCCCTCCATGTGCCTGGCGCGCATGTTAAACATCCACCTCTGTGGTGTTGTCTTCTCCGGCAACGGCAGCCCTCCCTTACCCTGGTTCTTTTACTAGCTACTCCAAATTGCACCAGCCGTTCTACCCAAACATGGATTACAAAACCCCAAAGACCCCACCACCACCTTTACCGAAGCAGCTAACTCCCTTCCCGACATTTCCACTAGCAACCTCGTCCACCGAAGATGTTTTCTTTGACTTGTATCCTTGTCGACTCTCCTAAACCCACCACAGAGATCTCTGATCGCCTTAAAGACGTCAAAACTCCACAGGAATATCGGCAACCTCACCAACATGATCCAATGACTGCTCCATGGTCCCCTTAGCACTAGTCTTGTAAACAGATCGGATCAAGGGTAATTCGAATCTTATTTTTTAAGAAAGTTATCAGATCAGAGTTTCTGATGAATCTATAAATTCTTAATCCAAGTTCAGATTTGTTTACTATCGGATTTGATCTGATCTGATCCTATAATAATATTAATAAATATTACGTATATAAAATATTAAATTATAATATATATTAATATATTATGTATTTAAAATATTATGTTATAATATGTGAAATTTAAAATATATAAATTCAACTTAAGAAAATCTTATATAATTAAATATTTAGCATATTATAAAATTTTAAAAATATATATTTTAATTAATAATTTATAAAAATTAATATATATGTTGTCTTTAATTGGATTAGATCAGATCGAATTTGCTTAATTCATATATGATTATTTAACTAAAGAAGCTGTCAGATTCGAATTCAGATTATTGGATCACATTCTTTGTACCATAGCTGAATAAATGAATTAGATTCGGATCAAGATCCGCTTAGTAATGTTCCTACCTGGCCCAACAACCCTCCACAACCC
Source organism: Nyssa sinensis (assembly GCA_008638375.1). NCBI lineage: Eukaryota > Viridiplantae > Streptophyta > Magnoliopsida > Cornales > Nyssaceae > Nyssa > Nyssa sinensis. The sequence continues at coordinate 751,784 of CM018045.1, read as the reverse complement.
AGCAATCAAGATTTAGTGGTTGTCCCTCGGAAAAGCAAGGCTTCTTGTTCAAGATTCTTTGAGCTTCTTTCTGGGATGTGAATTCAAACAGAGAGCAATCTTTGTGCATCTTCACTACTTGCACCCCTAGCAGCAACCCCCATCTGTGATCCACCCATCGTTGAAGATTGCCTAAATCAGGCTTTGGATGGCCTCCCCAACCTACTCTGCCTATTACGGCGGCAAAACCATAATCTCTTGATGCAAGAGTCGAAGCTCACCACCACATCCCCTCACATCTCTTCGATCCTCTCTGCACAGCCAGTGCCTTCTCTGGCCATTGTTTGACCTTTGCGTTGTCCTCGTAAGACTGATTATGGTTGATCTCTCTTCCTTTCTTCGGTCCAACTAGTTCTCTAAACAGCTTAGCCACCATTTTCCACCTCCCACCTTTATCAAATTCAGGGATATAGACACGATACCTAACATCCCCATTTGGTTCATCCAACCTAACAAAACTTCCACTCTCATTTTTCTAAGCACCCTTATACTTCACTCAGGTCCATGGACCCGTCCCGAACTTCTTCCGTCCTTTTGTCCTCCCATCTCTTCGAGTTGACCACCAAGCCATCCAAAACCTTCTTCATCCACAGGTACCCTTCGCACAGCTTTGTGCTCTCTTTCTGTGATCTGGATGATCTTGACCCTTCCTTCCTCGATCTCATGATTCTCGAAGGTTTCCGAAGCCCACTGCATGAATTGCCCAGGGACTGTCATGGTTCCACTTTACCTTTACTGGTTCACCTTAGATACAAAATGAGCCTTTCTTTATTTTTTTGTTTTTTTCCCCAAAAGAATTTATTATTATTTTGGGGTATGAAAAGGTTAATTTCTCAACCTTATGTGGGTAATTGGTTTTTGTTTTTGGCTTCAGGGACATGTATGTTTCATTTGGTGGGCTTCTGATGATGCTGAAGGGGGACCCCTCCATTGCAGCGAAGTTTGAGCTTGATCAGAGGCTGTTTATCCTCATGAGGAAGGTGTGACACCCCATTATGCCTCATGAAGTAACTTCTATTTGGCCTCAAAGAATGTCATATTTAGATGTTTATGCATTTCTGCGCAGAAGTTCGGTAAATGTTTTATACTCTCTGTGAGAACAACTCGTTTGGCCCTTTCTTCTGCTTTTTCATGTATTAACTCTCGACAGTTTATAAACCTAGCAATATAGTGAGATTTTTGAACTGTCTCTCTCTCTCTTTCTTTATATATATTTATATATATATATATATATATATATCCTTCCATTCATGAAATGAAAAGTAATCATTTACTGTTTGTTCTGGTGATAGTCCCATTTACAATAGCGTTTCCATTCGCGTAGACGCAATTTTGTTCCAATAAGAAAATGACTTGAGATTATTTAGATTTTGGTGTATGACATTTGGAATTATGCATCCTGAAATATTGCTTGTTCATCCCACGTTTCTAATGATAAATTGAAAAAGCTGTCCTTTTCCATCTACAGCTCGAATCTACAAATTAGCAAAAACTTGTACAATTTTATTTTTCTTTTTTTATATACTAAGTGGAACATGCAGCTCCAATTTTTGATCTGTGCTTACTAAACTTTTCTGGCCTCTGCAACACCTTCATAGTCACACGAGAGACAAACGTGAGTTGAATTTGGAACCTTGGATATCTATCAGTAAGTGTTTACTTTTATGAAATTTTATTAATTTATTTTTTAGATCTGAACCTTAATGGGTGATTTACAAATCATTGTTACTTGGTTGCTAAAATAAAATTCGTTGACTGGCCAAGTTTTCCTATTAATGTGTTTTCTACTTAAATAATCTCAAACTCAGTTTCATCCATAAATCTTCGGCAAAATATCATCTGTTGATAAACAAGCAGTGGGCAGGTTGTGATTAAATTTAATTTGTTTTTATCTTGATTCAATTTCAAATGAATGTCTAATTGAGGTGATCAATTGCGAGTTAAATTTGAATAATTTTAGTTTTTATATTGTTTTGACTTTTATTAATGTATTGAAGTAAGTCTCAATTGAAGTTCATCAAAATATATTTAAACTCAATATGTTTATCTCATAATTTGAGTTTAAGTAGCTGATTTATTTAAAACCCAATTTGTGATCAATCCCATCCCTTGTCGTACTAGTTTAAAAATATAATTCAAAGCTGAAATGCATCTATCACCAAGTTAAAAAGGAGAAAAAAATTAGAAGAAAAATCCACCATCTCTTCATCAGTAAAATTTTTAGTGATTTCGACGCAAATAATATAGCAACATCAAATAAAAGAAACAAAATACAAAAAATAATTGTAACTTATAGAAATATAGCACTATAAGTATAATTGTAGATTGAATCACATCAAAAATGGCGACCCACCCTCTCCCTCTCCTTTCCGTGCAACCACAGTAATGGGAACGGACTTGTTTCCCGCATGCGTGGCAAAACTCGGTTCCACACCTGCATCCCAATTCAAAACAATGATCAATATACTCTCTCTCTCTCTCTCTCTCTCTCTCTCTCTCTCTATATATATATATATATATATATTTGTGTGTGTGTTTAACTTGAACATTTTTTTGGGTACTGAAAGTATGTAGTCAAGAACGAGTTATGACCTGAAAATTCTGTGTGTGTGTGTGTGTGTGTGCGCGAGAGAGAGAGAGAGAGAGAGAGAGAGAGAGAGAGAACCTGCAAGTAACAATATAGCATCCATCAATAAGTTCCACAGAGTGGGAACAAGTGGGACATCTGGTCCATTTCTTGCTCTTCACAAGTTGTCCAACCAGAACATCATTTGTCTCTCTCAGTTCTCCACTCTCGTCGCACCCATAACCCTCATGCCATGGAAGCAAGCACTGAAAACAACACACTTTCTTGCAAGATGGACATGAAGATTTTTTAACAGTGTCTCCACACTCGTTAACGACCAATGCCGAGCAATCCTAATAAGGGCAATAATATCTTTTGAACCCTAGAAGAGCAGATTCACACAGAGGATCGCACCATTTCACAAACATTTCTTCGGGGAGGACGTTGTGACATGAGAGAGGTTCCAATGGCTGCTGACATTTTAATCCGGGGCAATTCACGTTGGCGGTGCTGTCTTGGACCTTCACTACAATTTACTTTGCCATACAATCAAAGCAGAAAGGATGAACACACCTGTTCTTGTTCCTGAATTTCTTACTTGAAGAGATGGTTTCTGTGCATATCTCACAAGTGAAGAAGGTTGAATCATCTTCTTCTTCTTCTTTTCCATCTCTCTCTCGGGGAAACTTTGTATAAATCTTCAGTTTTGTTTGTAAGTTTCCCATGGCTGCAGGTTATTAACTTGGGTATATTATAATATGAGCCTTTGGGGTGATATATATATATATATATATATATATATATCATTGACATTTTCTTTGTTTAGCTTGTTAGAGCCTTCTGTTTAATACTGTAATATACCTAAAATAATAGGCTCCTCTCCCATTTGCAGTTCTTCAATATTGTTCTCCAATTTATGGAAATGATGGCACCAGATCACTAACTAAAAATAGATCAAACATGGAAGTTTCCCGGTCAACTCTAGTCATAGTTAGACTCTTAATACAACACTTGCAGACCAAAATTATATTATTTTAAAGTAAAATTCTATTTTAAGGTTTCCCATGCATTGAACAAGGACCATACATTTTTAGCATACAAACCAAATTGCCAACCTTGCATTCTTCTGTCTCTATGATTAGAAAAGAAATGGTTATCATTAAAAAGTTGAAATGGTAATTTTATATCAAAGGTTTCATGTAAAATAGATGCAGTGAATGGTGACCATATGTTATTATTTAGAGTCGCATAACAGGTCCATTTTGATTAAAACTAAAGCAAGTTCTCATTAACATTGAAAATTTATAAGACAAACAAAATAACTCAAACTCAACTCAAATAAAAACTTGCTCAAGATCTAGTCGAGCTGTGCTCGTTGAGCTCAATGAGCATTGTAATATATGATATATATGAAAAACAAAACAACTTGAGATTTAATTGAAACGAGTTCTAATCGAAGTTTAGTCAAACTAATGAATTAAGCTCAATCTTTATTTTGGAACTCATTAATTTTCTTACTTAAGTGTGACCAATTCACTATTTAGCCCACATCAACTCGTGCATTTACAAGAAAAAAAATTAAAGGGCATTTCCAGTAACCATAAGATACTGAGATTCTCATTTCTAAAAAACTGAGAAAAGTTACACTATATTCCCCCCTCCCTCACAAAAGAAAAAAGAAAAGAAAAGGACAGTTACAATAAACTATATAGAGGTCAAATATAACCAAAAAAAAATTACAACTTAAAAGAACTTAATAAAAATTCAATTTCATTTATTCAATTAAGTTTGAAGCATAATCACAAAAAACAAATAAGAAAAATGAGCTCAATGGGAGGCATGCATTGGGTTATTAATAACAAAAATGATAGAGATGATAAAATCAAAGCCTTTAAATCCGTGTCCTACACAAGACAACAACATCTTTTCCCCTTTCTTCCACACCTGTAACAAAAACTGGTTCCACATCTGCATTTAAAATCAAAAGAGTAATTAACAAGGAAATTAATTAAGCTCAAGTTTGCTTATATATATATATATATATATCATCTGCATAATTACTCTAGTTGCTTATATATTATTACAACTTTTTAAAAGTAAATAGAAAATATTTGCAGTTTATAAAAAAAAAAAAAATTGTATATCACTAATCATCATTTGTAAAAAGAAAATTAGTCTGGCATTTAGGAGAAACAGCAACACATTCCAAACAGTTTAGAGTATATATGTGAAGTGCATTATATATGTGTAGTGCATTTTCTTTAATTTCCTATTCCAGCTACTGAAACAACAATCATAATTTTTCTTCAAGTTTCATTATTTCTTTTGCTCTCTATTGCATATATATGGTTAATAAGCCTTCAATGTGAGCATACAATTAATATGTTTATTTTATTTTAAATACACACATGTACAATATGCTAAAGATATATCGTTACCATTACAAATTGCCAACAAAAAGTAATTGCTAAATTTAAATGAAACACATTGGTATTTTGGTTTATGGTTTTCTTTTACTTTATTAAAATCAACAATTTAATCTTTTATTATTATTTATAAATAGGCTATATATATAGAAAAGAAATTATTAAAAAAGATGAATATTAGATTAATAGAGAGTGCTTACAATCAAATCATATTAATTAGCAACATGTTCAACATTTATTTAAAATCTACATAATAATGATGAGTCTATTCTAACATTTATTTAAAATCTACATAATAATGATGAGTCTATACCCGATACATATATAGAGAGAGAGAACCTGCATAAAATGTTCTCGCAACCGCCAGCACGCTCGATGTAGAATTTGCATTTAGGACATCTTGGCCAATTCATGGTCTTGGCAAGCTCCTTAAAGAGTTTATCATTGTGATGTTTCTGATGGTTTTGAGATGACTTGGGAATATTGAAGCATATTAGGTTAGACAAGGTTGAGACTGCCTCTGGACTTGCTTTCACTTTCACCTCTATGTTTCCCATGATCTCTCTCTCTCTCTCTCTAGGGTTCCAGATATCAAAGTTCAAACGACTCGTTCTCTCTTTGATTAATTGATATTGGGTATCTTTGATATATATTAAGGAAAGTAGTGCATTAATCCTGATCGTCCAATAAAATTGTTAAAAGAGTAGCGTATCCCAATATGCTGAAACCGCTTATCATCCATGCAAATTATATGGAGGTGCAACTAATTATGTAGATGGGTCCAAAACAATACCAAAAATAGCCAATTAATTAACATTATGTTGTTGCTGTTGTGTGTGTGTGTGTGTGTGGATCTATAATTCTATATTCAAAGACTCCATGCATCTTGGCATTGGAATAGGGTACGTCCATGACCATCAATAAGCTAGGTCTCATGACTCTCAAAATGTGATTTGTTACGTTTATTGCTATTCCAATCGGATTGCATTACGTCTTAGTCCGTGTTACCTCTTGGCCACGGCCCACGGACCCGCAAGAATCAAACAAGATGGCCACACTTTTTAATATTCATTTAAGGACCTTTTTTTTTCCCGGAAAATTTATGGACATATTTAATGTTTCAAAAAATTATTTATTCAAGATTCTTTTTTCTTCAATTTTTAACTTTTGGATTTATGGGGGAAGTAAGCCTAACTACTCAGTGTTTCTATTCTTTTCTTCTTTCTTTTCACTTTTCTCTATCATAAGTGTGGGGATCGATTTCTCCACAAATAATAATCTTTATGCAAGCAATAAAATAAGACAATCGGAGTTACATTTAGGACACCGGTATGGTGTTGGTCGAGGGTCCTCCGACAATTAAGTTAGTGATTTGTTAATTTCAAAGTAAAGAGATGAAAGCAAGAAGCTTAATGCCAAAGTTGGTGTATCTTTGTACAAGTGATCTTTAAATTTTTATAGTGAGCAGTGACTCTAATATAGTTTCTCGATATCTGCTAATTCTCCTATTCTCCGCTCTGATTTGCTCAAGGATTGGTATGCTGCTTAATTAGTTTTTATTATGTGGATTGAAAAATGTCAACTTTGCCTTTTGTGTAGGGTGATACTGTGGAACTGTCCGCCAGATCTAATGAATGGTGAGCTGAGTGTTCTATCAAGAAAATCTTGCTCGGGTTCTTCTATTGTCATGTCACTAGTCTATGTCAGATGTATTTTTAAATGTATAATTCAATTTTATACCTGTACAATAAAAACTCTGAGTGTCGTATTATTTAACTTTAAATCTTTTTTTTTTTCCCTCTCCATATCATCCCAACAAAATGAGCAGTAACATTTTGACCTTCAAGATGTTAATTTATAAATATTCCTTCCAATTGATCCAAAGTTTGAAAATAAAATTTCTTATTTTATTTTTTTAAAGTTTAATGATTGGACTAGACAACAAAAGAATACCCCTTTTCTTCACCATTGACCTTTCTAATTTTGATCCTAAATCAGTGATAAAAATGAGGTGGAAATTTTACTAAATGAATAAGCTTGTACATTCAAATTAATTTTCCTTTAATTTTTTTTTTCCCTGGAATTTCATGATACTAATAATCTGGCCAGTGCTACATAAATCTAGTATAAGCAAGAGGTGATCAATCTCTATCAATCTAACAACGCTACGCTCGTTACAAAAATTCTTTTCCAAATAATGTAACAATCATACACTGAATGCAAACTTTATGAGATTATTATTTGATTAAATTAATTAATTAAAATCCTAAATTATCCAAAAAAGATTATCAATATTAAATTATTTATATTTCTTTAATTTTTAAATTTATAATCCAACATATAGATAAAATCTTAGTCTCTTAAAATAAAATTTTGAGTGGGTCCCCGATAAGCTAGTGATATAAACCGGATGAAAGCGAATCAAATATGAAATATAAGGCATTCATTCACTAATAATTTATAAAGAGACAAATATTGAGTAGTTCTATAGATGCCCATGAGATGAAGGATGATGTTTTGTTATTTAAATCTCTATACCCAAATGATGAGAGCCGATTGAAAAGATAAATTTTTTAAAAGAGTTGATGTAAGATAAATTTTTTAAAAGAGTTGATGTGATAGGAATCAATCGCTCTCTCATTTGGGCCATAAAATTCATGGTATCTATAAAAAAAAGAAGAAGGGGTCTTTCCTCTTTTAGCATTAGACCCAAGGGAAGAGAGCAATCGACCGGGAAGATAAGATCCATAGCTTGGCTGGTTGAGCATCTCATCTCATGCGGGGGGACCATTCAGAAATTCTGGTTGGATTCGAATGTATATGCGTTAGAATTCTGAAGCCGTTGTTATGGAAAGTGCAGGATAAGAAGAGATATTCAGCATCAGGTTCTCATGCAAGTGTGGGGCCGGATTGAGAATAAGATTCACGTAGTAGAGCTGTTTTTGCATCAGATTCACACACCACGATCGATCCTGTGGTCCTCATTGATCCCTTGGCAAGCTTATATAAATATCCACCATGCATCTAGCTAATTAAGAGCATAGCAAAAACTCAGCAATGGCAAATCCGCAAGCCAACCTCGTCTTAAGTCCAGACACTCCTTTGCTCAATCGTCGTGGTTTTCCTCAGGGTTTTGTCTTTGGGACTGCAGCATCTGCATATCAAGTACAGTTTTCATATATATACATAGAGATTTTGAACAGAAATTGTGTGTGTGTTACGTTTTACAATCCATTAAGATATATATATATATATATATATATATATATGGGTATGTAACTATTTTATATTTTTTCAGTATGAAGGTGCAGCAAATCTACGTGGGAAGCATATATGGGATACGTTCACCCACAACTATCCAGGTTTCTCTCTCTCAAATTTGCTCAGTGGATCTTCCTATTGATATAAATCTTTCCTTATTTTTACTTATCATCTTTCAATGGCTTCTTCTTTTTCCAAATTAGGGAGCAGGATAGCATACAATCCGGTTCTATGCACCCCAGCACCCTTTATTTAACACACCATCGCGCGCGCGCGTGTATATGGTGATCAAAGCTGGTTATATATATATTTTTTTTATCGTAGCTATTTTGATCTCAATAAAAGATAAAAAGCTATTTTTATTTTTATTTTCAATACACAGATTGTATTATTTAGTTCTAAAATCAAATGGACAAAAGATTCAAATAATTAATGGTACAGTTACGGCTGCGAACGTGTGAAACATAATATAAAATTTAATCTAATTATGTTTCATTATCGTGAAATTTAAATAATTTAGATTTAAACAATTGTTAATTATTTGATTAATGTTGACATAATTAAACCTATCAGATAGAATATGTTTGAACATATCACACTTCTATGAAGATTGTTCTTTTTTTTTTTCTGAGTCTTATAATATTATCTCTAAAAGCCTAATATGCTTTTGTTTTCTTTTTCTTGAAAATTAATAATTATGTGAATTAAGTTGAAATTGTGACATATATAGCATCCATAATTGCCAATATCAACAAAACTCATGTACCTATATATAGAACTGCATTTCCATCTGCATGCGTGCATGCTACCTACACACATATGAATAATTAATATTTAATGGAAATGGGCTAAGAATGGTGCATGAAAATTTTATATATTCCCAACGTACCTACTTTAAAAAAAGTTTCACTGTAAAATGACAGAGAAAATAAGAGACGGCAGTAATGGAGATGTGGCAGTTGATCATCACAATCGATACAAGGTATGTAGATTAATTGCATGACAAATTTAAATTTATGGTTATCTCATTTAATTTGGACATTCGATCTAAAAATTAATATACTAGGAAAACTTACCTTGGATTCATATATACAGTACGTGCATGGTACAACATTTTAGTTGATTTATATATAGAGGAAGATCCAGTGCTAACTTTTTTTAACCATGTTAAAACTGCAGGAAGACATTGCGATTATGAAGGGGATGGGCATGGATGCCTACAGATTCTCAATATCATGGTCCAAGATATTACCAAGTAATTAAGCATCAAATTTAACCCTCTGCTAGCTGCTGGTATATATGCATTTATATATGTATGGAAGATAGATCCCATCACAAAACCCGGAATTATTGGTAATATTTGTATATAATTTGAAAACTTTCTAATCTTCAGCATAGATTTGAGATTTGAGATTGGAATTCGTTTTCGTATGTTATATATGTTAGGACCCAATCAATTATACTGCCGTAAGTATCATTTGAACAAGTTATCCTAAGCATTTGATACAAACCTATTAATATTTTATCAACAGGCTAGCAATGATCTTTCGAGCACTAGATTCCATATTTTTAATTTTCTTATATTAATTTTGTTTTTTTTTTCCTTCAAATCAATACAATTAACAAATCAATACAATTAACAGATGGAAAACTAAGTGGGGGTAAGAACCAAGATGGAATTGATTACTACAACAATCTCCTAAAAGAGCTCCAGGACAAAGGTTATGATGCAACCCAACTCTTACAGCATTTTTTTCTCATGTCAAATTAAAATGCATATATAGTTCTCATATCGTGAGTAATTAATTAAAATATGCTATTATATATATATGTGTGTGTGTGTGTACAGGTCTGGAGCCCTTTGTGACTCTCTTCCACTGGGATCTTCCCCAAGCCCTAGAAGACGAGTATGGTGGCTTCTTGAGTCCTAAAATTGTGTAAGCATTAACTAGAATATTTATCTTTCGTTAAGCTCTTTGGCCACCATGGGATACCATTCAATGACAGAATAATATTGCTGCATATAGGGATCATTTTCTTGAGTATGCGGATTTTTGCTTTAAAACATTTGGTGATCGGGTGAAGAACTGGATAACGGTTAATGAACCATGGACCTATTGCTATGGTGGGTATGTAACAGGTGCCCTTGCACCAGGTCGATGTTCAGCTCCAACAAAACATGTAGGGGGTGTTCTTGGATGGGGTCGATATTCTTGTTGGCAACAACTAAGTTTCAGTAATGGTGAAGATTTAGCCAACAATGAAACATTTTGTGTAATAAATGACCAAATTCATGCTCGTGCTCGTGGTCGCAAACAACCAAGACACATTGGTGGGGATTCAGGCAGGGAACCCTATATTGTGGCACACAACCAACTTCTTGCTCATGCCGCTGTAGTGAAATTATACAATCAAAATTATAAGGTCAGGTCCCATTAATGGAGTATGCTATATACCATTAATTATATGATTCCTTGTTACAGTTAGATATTTTTCAACCATATATATATATATATATATATATATTAGTCATTGCTTGTAGTGTAGAATTTTTTTTTTGGTGAAAAGGAGGGAAAAATCATTTGGATATGATCACCATATTTGAATTGATTGTGATAATACGTTGAATTTCAAACTTGCAGGCATCTCAGAAGGGAAAGATTGGGATTACTAATGTGACGAAATGGATGATTCCTTACTCAGAATCGAAGAAGGATCACGATGCTGCACAAAGAGCAATCGATTTTGTGTTTGGATGGTGAGTATTAATATCAATAGTTTGTGCTTTGTTGAGATTGAGAGCATAATTACCCAATAAGTTTTGGTTAAATAAATAAATTATTGTTTATATATAAATGCAGCTCTAATTATATTTTGATCATATATATATATATATATGTATGTATAATAATATAGGTTTATGGATCCATTGACAACGGGTGACTATCCGCAAAACATGCGAAATCTCGTAGGGTCCCGACTTCCCCGGTTCACTGTCGAACAATCAGCAATGGTAAAAGGGTCCTTTGATTTTATAGGAGTAAACTACTATACAGCAAGGTATGTAGTTGATGCACCTAACACAAGCACCGAAAATCCAAGTTACATTACGGATCCTCAAATTGAGTTTAAGAGTAAGTTCAAAACTAACTCATCACTCCCATCTTATATGATCATCTAACACTATATATACTAAAATTCTCGATATAATTTTTTTTTTTTGTAGCCGAGCGTAATGGTGTCCCCATTGGTCCACAGGTAAAGCCCAATTTGATCAATTTAATTAGCTTGTAGTTTAATTAGATACATTACAATAGCTCATTCGTAATTAATGCTATATTCTACTAATGCATCATGCATATATAGATTAATTATTATCCATTTGGTTGAACTAGCAGGGAAATTGTTGAGGAAAAATAAACTACTTCATCTAAATTTTACAACCACCATGCATGCATTAGACCCTTTCATATTAATTAGATGAAATTTTGTCTCTTCTCAGCATTCACCTACTACAAACTTTTCCTATTGCCAAGTTTCACTAACATATATCTTACTTCTCATCTCTCTAACTTCATAACTTTCATATATATATATATATATATATATAGGCTGGTTCAGAATGGCTCTACATTTATCCACAAGGGATTTGGGATCTTCTACTCTATACGAAGAGAAAATACAATGATCCACTTATTTATATTACAGAGAATGGTGATTATCAATTTATTAATCATTTAATTTTCTTAATTATCATTGTCCTGCAAAATCAATTTGACACTAATTAGTAGGTATCACCCAATATTTTATTGTAGGAGTTGATGAGCGAGATAATCCATCTATTTTGGCAGCTTGTGTTGACAAACACAGGATAAAATACTTTTATGATCATCTTTCTTTGGTTCAGAAAGCTATCAAGTAAGTGAACTTGCTAGCTAATTGAGGTTAATGATGACAAGTTTATAACAGATTATATATCGATCACTACTTTCTGATATTTATTATTATTATTTTTATTATTTTAAATAGGGATGGTGTCAAAGTGAAGGGATACTTTGCATGGTCATTGCTAGACAATTTCGAATGGAGTGAAGGTTACACTGTTCGTTTTGGCATCAACTACATAAATTACAAGGATGGGCTGAAAAGGCACCCAAAACTCTCTTCCATATGGTTCAAAATGTTACTTAAAAGTACCTAATTAAGTACTAATATTGGACTATATATCAATAATTAGGCAGATGAAATTATGCTGCTTCCTAATAATGTCTATTTTGTGTGAAATAAACCCATATTCACCCTGGATGGTGCGAGTTTATGTGGTAGGGGAAGGCTACCCCGGTTGTGTAGTCTCTTAGTTATTGTGTATTGTCAAAAAAAAAAAAAAAGTACTGAATAAATAATTAAAGTTCCTTATCAAATAAATAATAAAGATTCAAAATTGGGGTGTGTTTGTCTTTGAATGGGTTTGAGTGGGAATGGTTGTTAGTTTACATGTATTATATATATATATATATGTATGTATATATATATATATATATATGGAGGGTCGGACTGCGGCAGTTGAAGTTTTTGAGTGTCAACAATTCGTTTTTGGATAGTCCTATGTTCCAATGTTTTCACAAGGGGGAGTTACAAGCTTTTTTGGCTCCTTGTTCTTTTTTTTTTTTTTTGAATAGCAAAGAAGAAAATATTAATAATAGATATATGAAATCTTACATCTCAACACCCTAGAAAATCACCAAAAAAGAGCCTCATTCTAGAAAGAGATAAAAGCAACCTTAAAGCATAGAGGTTGGCAAGATATCAACATACAATGAAAATACAGGAGAGAAAAAAAATACAACCTGCAATCAGTAACATATATATTTGCCCAACACCGAAGAAAGAGCTAATCTTTAATCAGACAGGCAACCCTCTAATACCTCTCAGATTTCACATAATTTCATGCATGGACTACCCAATAAACAGGTTCCTCGACTTAATCCAAAAGACAACCCTTAATTTGATCAATATCAATTATCTCACTCTCACTCCACACTCTATGGATTTATTTTCAAAAATACTCAGATTTCTAGCTTTCCATATCGATCAAATGATAGCCAGTGGAATAACCTTCCATCAAGTTAGTTCAGAGCTATTAAATCTCTATCCAATCCACCATTCGATCAGCTCAGTAAGAGACTTTGGCTGGATCTATTGTAATCCCCACCACTGAAGACAATTAGACCAAACTAACCACACTTTATAACATAATAGAAGAATGTGATTAGTTGATTCAAGATCTAATCCCCAGGGTACTGGATGTCAGGATCCAGTACAGTCTCAGACACAGGGTAGAGCCTTTGCTCTTTCCAAAAGTGGCTTTTGGCAATTATTTAAAAAACAGTTTTCAAGTTACAAAATCCAATGGGTTATAATAGTAGTTTCACAATTATTATAATTATAATTATAATTATAATTATAATTAAGGAAGATGTTTCAAATATTACGGTAGTCTTGTTAGATTAGCTCTATGAAAGTAGCTATAGTATATAATAAAAAGAAATATATGACATTTTGTGTTCTATTTTAGGCTACTCAGTGATTCATTTTGTATTTTTATTCTCAGAATTCAGCTATCCAAATAGGCAATTCAATTATATATTACTAAAAAAATGAGTAATAATTTATGATTCTTGCATCTTCATCCATGTGATGTGTTACTGGGTGAGAGAAATATACAGATAATATGTCCTGTGAGGAAATTAATTATCTGCTTTAGAAATGGCAGGAAAACAAAGAATCTGACATTAGAAACAATGCGAAACTCAGTTACATACAGCAAAGTTCAAATATATATATATATATATATATATATATATGAAAATTTTCTCAAAGAAAAGTAATAGGAATTTGGACATAACGAAATTTCAATAAACAAAAAGTACATGTGATTTAGAAGAATGAAGCAAGACCCGCATGGCCGAAATTCAAGTAATAGAGTTCACAATCCTAGAAATCCAGAAACTTTCAACTTTAAACAAACCCGAAAAAGTTCATGTTTGTTTAAGGCCAGACAATTTTTTGACAATCCACAAAATTGTCAGCCACATATTCTGACAGTTTTTTTTTTGGTTTGTTTGTTTGTTGGGGGAGGGGTATTTCTGACAGGCTTTTAAACACAGCATCTACAGGTACATACAAATTGTACAGAACAAACCAAGGAGGAGTTGAAACGAAGGGAATCGACTGATAATTCTCCCCACCTATGTACAATTAATGAGGAAGCACCTGAAATGATGAAACCCCTGATTGCTAAAATCTGCAAGCTCAACACAACATGTACTCATTCACCTTCCCTCTTCATGCAGAAACCTGAGAATTTCCCTCATATGTACTTAATTCGGATTGTTTCTTGAAACCTAACATCTTGTTCAATGCATTAATGTAGGCTCGGACACTGGAGACGACAATATCCATTCCTGCTCCAGTTCCACTGGCACCAAAAGAAGAGAGAATCATTTGATTTTGAGAATCTAAAAATAAGTGGTGAATGGTGAATGGACAGTTAAAAATACCAACCAAAAAAAGAAGTGATTTAAGCATTCACAATTTGAAGGGAAAACAAAGAGAGAGATCTAATTAGAAGAAAAGTGAAATCAGTTGTAATCAAACCTAAATGTACGATGGAAAGTTTCTTCAGTTGAAGCGTTAGTAGATTCGAGTGTATTCTCCCCACGAATTAAAACTCGGGTGGTGGCTATTGCATCAATGCCTTCTGTGACTGCATTCATGGAATACTCAAGCAGTGTTACAGGTGCCTGCATACAGGGAAAAAGAACACTCCTTTAAAATGGTTTTTTGACACTGAACTATTGTGGCATGATCTGACCTGAAAATGGATTAAGAGACATCCAACAGCAAGAGAATAGATCTATAACTCAGCAAGTGTAGGATTTCATGCTGTACACGCCTTCATGCTCACAGGTGGTTTGTTTTGATGGGATGTGGCTCCTTAGCACAAAACCAATATCGTGAGATCCTCTCTATAAAGAAAAATGGAAGTCTGCAATGACATTTTGTAGGTATTAGTTACCTCATACACATGACAGTGCCCTGTTGACTAGGAGCTGCACACTTTTTGTCTAGCTCAAATCACACATCAACAGATTACCCCTTGACATATCTACAGGACTACAACTCATATGGTGACACATGCACTTATCTGAGGTAAGCATGTTTGTCCCTGAGCTCTGACTCAAGACCTAGAAAAAAGATAATCTTGGGGTCATCTCCTTCTGAGGAATTGAAAATGTGTCAGAACCTCCTCTTAGTGAATTGAAGCGGCCTCCCTACGAGCTACATTTCCTAAATCAAGCAACTGACGGCTCCCAGCCTAGCTCATATGAACTGAATTGCATGTTTTCCATTTGGTAAATTGCATATCTTACACTTGTGATTCTCAACTTGCCATTCAATGGCTGCCTAAAGCAGGGGGTAAACCTTAGGAGGCTCCTTAAGCTTGGTACATGGCTATACTTTGATCCTTGTAGGGACGAGAGACTTCTAGCACCCGAGGGACAGGTTGGCACCGCTGTAGCAGGTCAGCAATAAATGTGCTCTAATCATGTAAGATAACTTCCACCTACCCATGATGGACCTGGTTGCTCTGCACTGTGGCAGACCACTCTGGACGTGCAAGGTCTGGCTTTACCTTGCTCAGGTTAGCCAATGCCTACTCAGGTTTCCCCTTGCTTATTCAGGTTAAAACCATACCTAATGAGCTTGGTCATGTGAACCTTGAGCTAACTGCTATAAATAGTGCCGAGTTCGTAGCCTGAAAGGATTGGTCACTTCAGAATCATCTGCCCTCCTCTCTAGACTGTCTCAGCCCTCTCCCTTCCTGACATTGCCTTGGGAATCTTTTTTTTTTTTTGTCATTTCTGCAAACATTTGTTGACTTAAACCTCTACTACATGTAAGATTTACTCAAGTATGAACACACCCTCACTATATCTCACTCCCACACATCTGCAATTTTGACACTACTTTAAAGACTGATTAGATGAATCAACATAAGAATTTGAAAGTTGAACAGTATATAATCTTTTAGAACTATCTGATATGTTTGACAACTCAAAACGCTCTTTTACCACTTCACACACTTTAAACTCTTTCACAGACAAAAATAAGAGCTGTGTGGAAAAGTAAAATTTTTTCCAGGGTAGATCAAGTTTTATGACAACGGATTTTATTCTCTAAATACTGTGATTTTTACAAACTCTTTCAGTGGTTGTTCTCCAAAAGTTTAAGCTATTAGAGAATGGGTCAGCAATTATATCAAGCTCTCAACAATCCCCCTCACGTGCAACCCTGAACTCGCATATAGAGAGCCAAAGAAATCAAAGACAAATGCGAAGTAGAAGAGAATACAAATGCAAATAGAGAGACTTGAACCCAAGAACTCATAAACAAGACTCTGATACCATGTTACATCATTAATTGCTCCAAAAGCTTAAGCTGTTAGAGAATGGGCCAACAATGTATATCAAGCTCTCAATAGTTTGGAGTTGCTATGGCTTTTATAAAAATAATTTCTGATAAATTTAACAACTCAAATGCCCATTACCACTTCATGCACTCTAAACTCTTTCACATACAAAAATAAAGTAGCATGGGAAACTAAATGGATGGAGGGTCAAGTTTTGGAGGCACCTTTGGTGTGGTGATATTACCTTGGAGCATCGCATCCCTCACCTCTTCCAAATCTCTTATAACCGAGGAGTTTTGGTGAAGGACTGTAATCTTCAATGAGAATGGGTTTGTTTGGGCTCCTTACGTTAGAAGGGATTTGCATGATTGGGAAGTGGAGGAGGCCATTGCCTTAATGATTCTCCTTCGTCGTATTTGCTTGGAAAAGGATAAAGAAAATTCCCTTTGTTTTTCGGGCATTCTTGTGTAATGCCTTGGTCGGTGGGAGACTTGGTGAAGATGTGGCATGGAACTTGGGTTACATGTAATGTTAGGAGGGTGTGCGGCTAGGTCGTCTTTGAACATTTTGGTGTATCTGGAGAGAAAGAAATCGTAGGAATTTTGAATGGGTAATGACTCCCCTTAATAGATTTAAAGACATGGTGTTAAACTCTCTATACTTTTGGGTTATGGAAACGTACTTGTCATATATAGATTCTTTTGTAAAGTTATGGGGGTTTAATCATTTAATTGTAAGTTGCCCCCTCTTTTGCAAGTATTTCGCCCTTCTTAGGCATTTTAATGAATTTAAATCTTACTTATCAAAAAATAATAGATTGAGAGAAGTGATTCCCCTAATGATTAGTTTAGTGTTAGGCTTTTGTGTTTCAGAAGTGTTGTAGGCTACCAACAAAAGCAATTATCCATCCGTTTGACGGTATAAATATCAAGGTTGATTACTGACATTGAAATGTCAATTGCACCCTTTTAAAACCTAATTTCATTCATATTTTTGGTGAAAAAGTACTTAAACATGAATACCCAGCCTAGGTTAATTAAAATCACCTAATCATGACTACCTATACCAAAAATTATGCCAAACCAGATCCGATGCCCATCCTCTACGTAGAAACCAATATGCTTCAAGAACTCCCAGCCTCCTCTGATACCCTTCCACAAACCCACCTTATATGGCCTCCTTAATGCACATCTTTAGATAATGGCCAATGTTTTCGTTTGCAAGCTACAAGCATAACCCACTATAAGGAAACCATCCAGTCTAAATCTTGTACCATGGTAGGAACCTTATAGTAAAGGATGGAAAGAAATTGTCATTGTTTAGGTAGACCAAAGAGGGGGATATGCATGTATAGAACAAAAAGACATTATAGCCCCACATTTAAGGATTTCTTATAAGATGAAGGCCTCCACCAAGTGTCATACTAACCTACACTCAACTAGTGAGCATATCCAAGAAAATTTCCTTGTATAACTTTATAACCCTGCTAGAATGTTGTGGCAAAAGAAAATTGCAAAATTTCCATTTCAAACCTTCACAACGAGGTCAACAGCCTTATAAGCGGAATCAACTGGGCCTGTTCCAACTGAACAAGTAACATGCTCTTCCCCGTCAGCGTCAATGAGTCTAACAGTTGCCGTAGAAAGACCAAGAGTTCCGCATGTAACCTGTGTATCGGGCCCCTTTCAATTAATTGAATTGTTCTTTACGGATCAAGCCCAATGGATAATAAACAAATCTGTTGAGATGTAAACAGAGTCTATATATACCTGCACATCTCCAAGCTTCCAGACAACTTGTGGCTGAAAAACTACATCTGACACCAGTGCTATTATATCATCATCAGTAATAATCTAGGGTAGCAGCAAAGAAAATAAGTCGGTTGTCAAAAAGATCTTGATAAGAAACAAAGAACATGCATGCATGCACAAACACAACACGCTTTCGTTATTGAATTTTCAATAAATAATTAGTTAAAAGCCAGATGTATAAGAGACATTTTTTTGGTGGTGGTGGGGGGGACCCTTCTGCATGTAACAAATTCCAACATCATTTAAGGAATAGTATATTACCTATCTTTTTATGTTTTGAGTGTGTTTTGATGCCAAAAAAAAAAAAAAACAGAGATGGTATAATGGTGATACTAATAACTAAAATGTAAGTTTGTCTACAAAAAAAAAGGAGTTAAACAGGGCAGATTCTTTGCCAGTGTCCGAGAAAGAGTTAAACATGTGGGTCAACGCATACATCATGTCCACAAATGTCTACCATACCAATAATCAGTAGGGAGAAATGGACTGTGTATCACTCATAAATATTCATAGCTCAAACAATACTAGACCTTTTTTTTTTTTTGTAATATTTGCACTAGACCATATCTCATTTTTAAAAAACAAAGCACTCCACAGTCCATACATGGTCTGTTTCAGCATATTCTGAAGGGAAACAAGCGCACATAAACTGTTTCGCACCAGCCAAAATTCTACATGTTTCATTCAATCTGGTTCATTTTAGGATATTCTCCGTATTTTCTCAGCCATTTTCAGCATATAGGATTTCTGAACCTTTTTTTTCTTTTGCTTTGCTGGGGTTCTGTGATTTTTTATCAACTCATAATTTATAACCTTATTTTAGTTTTGACATGGCATATGTTTTCATGTTTTTCTTCCAGTCAAATGATCTCAACCATAATTTTTTAACAATCCATATATTTCATACTTTTTGCTATTATGCATTTTCATCGAAATTAATCCATAACAGAACACCAGATTAACTGAATAGCAGTATCTTCCATTGCAAGGGAAAATCAAAATGCAAACTACATCAGAATTAGAAACTTTGGTTCATGCAAAATAATCTGTAAAAATTAAAAGCCCTCCTGATTCAGGTAGCCACCAGCAACTCAAGAGGCAATTTTCATCCAAGGAGCATTTTTAAAAATAAATAGAACTGTAGTACTTGGATATTTAATTATTTTTTTTAATTAAATATTTCATTAGAAGGCACTTAAGGGAGACGAACACATGTACAAAAGAGACAGCTCTAAGCTAGAGCTTACAACCATGCAAAAACTCTACAAAAGAATCTATATAAGATAGATAAGAACGAACCAGCTAGAAGTATAAATCTTTCAAAAACAACTCTTTTAGTATAGCTTGGGGAATTCCTTGCCCAACAAAAATCCTCCTATTTGTCTCACACTAAAGCCACCCAAAAAAAAAGCACAATGGTACTAAATCCCAAATTTCCTAAAACTACTCCATCTCTACTCAATATTACAATAGCAAATGACTGGTTGACATGGCAAAGAACAATTTTAGTGACTAGTTGACATAGCGAAGAACAATTTTTCCTATGCTTGTTTTCCCCCCACTATCCTCTACTCGAGAGCAGGGCACATGATTTAAGAAATAAAAAAATAAATAGTACCACTTTCAGACTTTTTAAATCCCACTCTTAGTTTAAAAAAATAAATTATAATCAATGGTAAATTCAAGCAACCTAACTGTGCCACCAGGCAAGAAGGCCAAATGAATCCAATTATGCCCTTCTCTTCACAGTTAATAATTATGACTAACGGATTCAACAATATCAAATAGCATTAAAAGAGTATAAATGATTTCCATCTACCTTTTTCTTTTCAGCTACAGCTTTGAAACGCCAGAAAAGATCATCAAGTTCCTTACCGTCAATCTCATAACCAAGCTGAAAACGCAATAAAATAGATGTCATCAGTGCATGAAATCAGAGAGAAGTTTATTTAATTGATTCTCTACAAACAACATGAAAATTGCACTTTACCTCTAAAAGTTGAGCTCTCAAAGCATGGCGTCCACTGTACCAGAAATTTTCAAAAAACATTGTAATGTTGCTTAACAGTGTCAATGTTGCAATGATTGAGAGAGTGAGAGAGAGAGAAAGAGATGATTCGCTACGATAATAGTTAAGTCAATCTGGGTGAGACCACACATAATATCCTGTCTATACATAGGGTATGAATCAAGAAACCAAAAGTATTAACATTTTCAAAAAAATATCTTTGAATCGACAAAGGAACATCTCTCCCCTTCAAAAACATGCATGTTCCTTCCCCGCCACAAACACCAAAAAGAAAAGACAAAGCGAGACCATCCTCCAAACTTTTCTCGCATTCTTCTGCACCCCCCGGCCCCCCTCCAACCAGTGAGGAATAAGTCTCTCACTAAAGTAGGCATAATCCAAGTGCATCAAAAGCGATAAGAGAAGACTCCATGCATCCCTAGCCACTACACAATTAAGAAATAAATGATTAACAAGTCTCTATTTCTTCTTTGCACATGCAACACCTACTGGCCAGTATATAGGCCCCTCCTCTGAAAAGTGTCCATAGTTAAGATTGCTTCCCAAGCAGTGGACCTGACAAAAAAAAACTACTCTGCGAGGACTCTAGGGCACCCAATAATCTTCCAAGGGAACTCTAGGCCACCCTTCCTTGCCAACTCTTTATAATACGATCAAACTGTAAATTTTTTAAAACTGTTCCACGCCCACTTAAGGCATCATCCTAACCTACAAGAGGCATAAAGCATTGAAGGAGCTCCGTCGTACTCAAAACTTCCTCCATTCCCCAATTTCTTCTAAAGCAAGGATCCCAAACCATTCCATCTCCTGACCAAGACATAAAATTGGCCGTATAAGCATCTCGGTTGGAAGAAATCTAGAATAGGTGGGGATACCGATATTTTAAAGAAATATCCCCACTCTGCATCCATCCAAAACTTCACCCTCGTGCCATCTCCAATCTCAAAGTGCGGAAGAAGTTCACCATCCCCTTCCTTATGGTTTTCCACAAGCACCATCCATAAGGTCCTTTTACCTCCCTAGTGATCCAAACACCTGTCTCACAACCAAATTTAGTTGCTATCACATTCCTCCACTTTGCATTGTACTCCAAGGCTCCAGGGAAAACCTCCACAAAACCCACAAATCCTTAATCCCCAAACCTCCCTCATAAGCATGTGTTCTGATTTTGTCTCAATTTACTAGATGGATCTTCCTCTCCTCCTTTATGTCTCCCAAGAGAAAATTCCTTCGAAGCCTATCCAACCTCTTCTCAGCCCACATGGCCATAAGAAACAACAATATATCGTAGGTTGAGAAACTAGCAAGCGTGCTCTTTATCAATGTAATCTTCCCCCATTTCGAGAAGTACTGCCTTTTCTACAGAGCTAACCTCTTACAAAACCTGTCCACCATTAGATCCCATGCCGCTTTGGCCTTCAAGGATCCAACTTTACACCAGAAGTTCCATGCCAAATACTCCCCCCCAAACACCTCCCCACAAAAATGAATTCTCTCTTGCTCAAACTCACCTGAAGATCGGAGACAACCTCAAAGCATGGCAATACACATCTCAAAAATCTAAGCAAACTCCTTTGTCCCACAAAAAATAATCATGTCATCAATGAAAAAAAGATGTGAGATTTCAAGTCTTTTTCCTAAATTGTCCTCAATCCCAAACCCTCTCAACCTAAGAAGCACAGATACGATTCAACACAGACACGCCAACACATAATTTTTCAAAAATCTAGAACACAGACACGTCAAGAACACGTTGGATAATACATAGATATATATATATATATATATATATATGATTGTATAATCTAAGTCTAACATTATTTTAATTAAATTAGTTAAAAAATTTACAAATCAGTGAGATATTTGAAATCTCAAGCACCCCAATAAAAAATATCATTATAATTATTATTATCAATTTTTTTAATCAAGCAAATATTGAAAATTAAAGTAGTCCCACTAAGTGATTTATGTTATGAAGTATTTAATGATAAAAGATAGAATAAAAAAATTAGGTAAATATAGATTAGACAAATGTTAAAGGATTTTTTATAAAAAAAAAAATAGTAAATATTGATGAAAAAAAGGCGATAAATAGAAAGCCAGGTGGGGGCTGCCCACTCTCACAGGTACAGGCCACATCAATGTTAAAATAAAAATAAAAATTGGGTGCCCAAATAATACAGACCTTTTGGTTCTTTCTCCATGAGAGAGAGAGAGAGAGAGAGTGTTAAAAACAAAAACAAAAAAAGAATTGGGTGACCAAATAAACCCAGACATTCTGGGTCTTTCTGGACGGGCGAGAGAGAGAGAGAGCACCAGTGAACAGCATCTCATTGCAGTGGTCAAGGGCTATCATGTTACAGAAAGAAGTACCTGGCAGATTGCAGATCTGGTTGAATCGATCGCACTCCCACAGCTGCATCAATAAGTCTTTCCTCTATTTTTCTTCACTTTTTTTGACAAAATATATCGATAGATCTGATTTTCTCTCTCCTCCGTAAGAATCTATCCTTTTCTTTTAGAAAAATCTGAAAAAATGTATGTTTTTTTGGGGTGGAAACGTGTCCACCGTGTCTGGACATGTTCAAAATTTTAGGAAAAAAAAATCTGATACTCATTTTAACGTGTCGGACACGTGTTTGAGTGTATCATGTCTAACATGTGTCCAACACCGATACTCTGACCTCGGAGAAGTGTCCATGCTTCATAGCTCTCAACAAACCTCTCCCCACAGCCTTGGTCAAGAGTCAACAACAAAGATATGTCAAAGGGAAGTGGTTTGTTACAACGATAACCCTTAGGGTTGGATGAGTTGGGTAATATCCCCAAGGTCCCAGGTTCAACTACCACCTCAAAGGCCACTTACCTATCCAAAAAAAAAAAAAGTGGCTTGTTACAATGATTGTGCATCATCGAGATTCAACCCTGCATGACCCTTTCACAGACAGAATCAGAAGAGCAGCCAAATTTCCAAATCCTTTGTAGGAAAATTTCAGAGAGAGATTGGTAGACGGACCTAGGAAATTGTATAAAAGCTTACGTATGAATAAGCTATAACGTGACTACTACTCAAAACCTCATTCAGAATTGATCACATTCACCACTTCTGCAAAACAACTGGTGATGAGTGCAAGCATGGCTTCAAAAAATTTACATGGAAGATATGTTGACAACCAGCTGTAAAGACATTTTTTGAAGCCAGAACATATTAATAATAAGGGAAAACAAACTGGAGCTCATCCCAGTCAATTAAAATCTTTTAAAAGAGAGTAAGTACTAAGTGGCTAGAATCTAGCAAAAAAACTTCGTTGAACTTCTGCACTAGTCCCATCTTTTAGGTAACTGTTTCATGTCGCATACTTGATGTATAATATCAACTACGATTCAACAGTTAACACTATAATGCCAAAATGACATTTGTAATTTTTTTTCCTTTTCAAAAATGCAACAGTTGACACTATAATGCCAAATGACATATTTATGTTTTTTTTTTCTTCAAAAATTCTTAATGACAAACAAAATTTTACTGAGGGAGACGAGAGAATAAGACAAAGACAATGACGTTTGCATCAGAAGAGCAAAAAGTGGGGCCCAAATAAAACCACAGAAGAACGTCAAGGAGGCATATATTTTTCAAGAAAGTTCTCCAAAAGGGCCTGCCCCTAAATTTGCCTTTTCAGAATGTCTCAAGAAAACTGTATTCCATGCTTCTTAAATTTTATTATCCTTTTCAAGAAGATCTATGAGTTCAATGCCTTTCAATATTGCCTTTGTGATTCCTTTCTCTTGGACTTGCTTCAAACTTTCCAAGAGAGCTCCTAGCTCAACCTTGTTTCATATTCCAAATCAAAAGGCAATGAGAGTAAATGAAACGAAGCTTGAAGCAACCATTCACAACACCAATTCCTACTTCCAAGTTAATAAAGGCTCCCCAAGGAAAAACCATCAGGTTAAATTTTGCTAAATCAATTAGAGAGGGTTGCCCAAAAGAAACAGTTGGACATTAACAGGAAAGTAGTAACTTCCAGTCGTTGAGTATAAAATTCATGATCCCAAAAAAAACTGACATAAGCATAAAAGAAACTATTATTTTA
Organism: Nyssa sinensis; assembly: GCA_008638375.1. Taxonomy (NCBI): domain Eukaryota; kingdom Viridiplantae; phylum Streptophyta; class Magnoliopsida; order Cornales; family Nyssaceae; genus Nyssa; species Nyssa sinensis. Next base: position 727,085 of record CM018045.1, on the reverse strand, counting down.
GAGCAACCATCAAGGTGGACTTTGCAAACATGACTTTGAGGAAGTCAACATGCACAGAGGGTTGGGGTGTAAGTAGGGAAAGAGCCAGTGATAGTCAAATCCTTGAGAACAAGAGTCAACAGAATCCTAGTAATAGGGAGTTTGATGCGCCCAAAAAGAAATTGACATGTGCACTCTGTATTATATAGTCTGCAGGTCCAAAAGCATTCTAAATGATACATTTCTTTTGTTTTTTTCCCCCTCAAGAACTATATTTTAGCAGTCACAATACGCTTCCAAAGGTAGGATCCACAAATTTCCCCCAAAAATAAAGGATACGAGCTCAAGCAAGCAGAAATGTCCTTGTGACAGCCCCACTAGTGTTATCAATTTGCAGTAAGGGTTCCACACTAATAAAACAACCTCAACAAAGGAAAAGATGGCATTTCAATTTCCCTGCCTCTCACAGACTCCATTTGGATTCCAGAATCAAATAAAACAAGCAAAGGAATATGCTAAATAAATCGTTTCCCTTCTAAAGCATTTTTGAGAACTTTCTTTTCCATTCTCTGCTTCTTCCTGAGATCCAAATGGAGCCATAAGGAGAAAAAGACTCCAAATCTTGAAACACTTATTTAGTGTTAACCTCTTCCTTAGAATCTGTCCAAACAAGAGCTTTCTAATTCTGGGAGGGGCATTAAAAGACAACATGCCTCCCTTTCATCACTATAGAGCACTCCCATATTTATGTCAAACAAGTGAAAAAAGGAAGAAAATAAACTATAGAAAACACCAGGGCCTGGCATAAGATTTCCAAAAATATATTGGTTACACCTTTGAATCTATCTAAGCTTCACGTTATTCATCTTTATTATAATCATCAATTATACTGCTAGAGTTTCATCATGCCACTGTATGAGAAAAGTGGCTGGATATTGATAAAAAAATTCACTATTTAGAAAACAAGATCTGTGAGCCAGTCTATGATTCAAAATTCAAAGACTCAGCAGAAGTTTTGTAGGATATTTTAGCTTAGTAGACCTCAGGTATGGTTTCCGTTCTAACCACATATATTCAAACAACATTTCATCTACTGCAATAGTACAAGATGAAGGATTATAATTTAGTATTTCAAAGATATGCATTTTGTATGCCAATTAAAATAGCAAAAATATCAAGACTATGATAGAATTTTTAAAAATCCAAGTAAATATTGATTCTAAACAAGTAAAAATACAAATGGACAGCCAAACAATCTATAAAGAAACAAGATGCCAGACGGAAAACCAATCAGTGAAAGCAACACAAAAGTAGAAATTCGGCATAGCATACCTAAGTTTTCCAAGGACAATACCAGATTCATTAGAACGATGAAGCCCAATATCTTCGGGAGATATAATCTCATACGTCTGTTTATGTTTAAGCATTCCATCCTACAAAACAGAAAGCATAATGCATCAGTTTTAAGAAGCCTAATTCAATTATTAGATGAAAGATTGAGTATAAACATGATAAATATGGGCTATGAAAGAGATATCGAGGGATATTTCTACATGCTGCTTCTAACTGATAAGAGAACTATAATGTGAGGCTATACAATGAACACAACAAAATAAAAAAATCTATCTACTGACAGCCTAAGTTCAAAATAATAATAATAAGAATAATAATAATAATAACAACAATATTAATTTTAACAACGGTTTTTAGTATCTTACGATACATTTCAATACAGGCAAAAAATAATATGTATCTTGTAGTTGTATTATTTTTCATCATATCATACGATATGCGATACGTATTTTATAATACTTTTTGAGACCCATGATACATGTGATATGTGTAATAAGGTTGAACGACATCTTTTTGACCTCTTTTTATGTTGTTCTGCTATATACATGGAAACGATCTCGTTTTTGTTTTGTTTGGTTTTAAATTGCCTCTTTGTAATGCCCGGAGATTTTTTCTCAAATAAGAAAAAAGGAGAGCAAACACTTTCAAAAGATCACGATGAAGAGTGAGAACATACAAAAAGTTAAAGAAAAAAAGAAAGTGAAGAAATGTTGGCATTTGATGATGATGGTATCGATGCCGCTAAAATTAGAGATTGGGATGAAAATGGGATGGTTTGGAAACTTGTAGTATTTATAAATCTTGATTCTGGTATTGTATGAAATTTAAGTTGATTTTTTTTTATAACTGAGTTAAAATATCAATTTTTTAAAATTGAACATATATATTAATGAATATATTTTAAAAAAATTGAGCGTATATTACGATATACAATATGTTAAGAGGTGTCGGTGGACTACCGACGTTTTTGTGGAGCCATGACATGCTCAAGGCATTGGGCAATAGATGCGAGGGCTTCAAGGCAATTGATGTGGAAACGAAGCGAAGGAGCCATCTTTGATGGACTCGAGTCCCGGTGGCAATGTCAAACAAACCCTTACTGACATCAGTGAAGATCGAAATGGGATCGTGGATAGGCACATTTCTCTATGATGGATGATATCAAAGAGGGGGAATGTTCCAAAAAACTTGTTGACAAAGATAATAACACAGAGGAGAGAACAACATACGCGCAACAGGTGCGTGGGAAAGGTGGGCAGTGAAATCCTACAGAGAAAATCAGAAGGGCCACTAAGAAGGGGACAGGTGAATAGGGTGGAAGAAGATAAGGTCGCTATGAATAGAGGGGAAAGATGGGCCACCTAAATGGGGCTAAGGCGTTCAAATGGGTAGAAGGGGAAGAGTGGGCCAAAGGAGTTATTTTCAAAAAGGGCTTATGGCAGGAAGCAATGGTCAGTCCAGTGAAGCCCAAAGGGGAGGGGGAGCACAAATTCAACAATGGGCCAAGCACAAACACTTGATCAGATGGACTGATAACAAGGACTTAAAGTACAATAAATTTATTAGGTGGGATTAATTCTTTTATTAGGATTTGTCTTGTAATCTATATAAACCTATTAAATGTATTGTTAAAGTGATAAAGATGAATTCAAAAAAGATGAATTCAACTAAAAAATTTATTTTCTTTTTAACTTATTATACTTTTATTATTTTTATATTTATACTTCTATACTTATATTCATGATTAATAATTATATTACTTAATAATTAATATTTTTTAAAAAAGTTATTTTATAATATTACAATTAAATAGAGTAAAACACATATATAATCGTGTCAATTTTGGGTTAATAGGTCAACTTCGGATTAACAGGTTAAACGTGTCATTTATGTATCACAGGTCATGAGACACATTTAACTAAACATGTCAATTTTGAGTCAGTCGGGTCAACCTGAACACGACATGAATAGTAATCGTATTAATCGTGTTTGGCTTAATTTAAACCCAAACACAATTAAGCCCAACCTGAAATCTACTAAGTTTGTGTCTTTTTCGGGGTCGTGTCCAATATTGCCAGCCCTACTAATAGGTGCCCGTTATGCAAGGAGGTGGTAGAAACAATTAATCATGTTTTTCTTCATTATAAGTTGGCTTGGTAATGCCAACTTCCGTCAGAGGGTTACTTTTGTTGGAATGATTGTAGGGTGAGGAAGAACTTGAGGAAGACGTGGTGTATGGTCTCTCTATGTCTTCCATGGTGCATATGGAAGGAAAAAAATTCAAGGGTGTTTGAGGGGAAAGAGATTGCCCAAGTCTAAGGATAGTTTTTTGAGGATGCTTCACTTTTGGGTTATGAAGCTTATCCTTTGTATGTATCTCCTTTTGTTGATTTTTTTGAGGTAATTGCATCTTTTAATTTTTTGTGCTAAACTCCTATTGTAAATATAGGTTCACCCCCCTTAGGCGGCTTTTAATAAAATTATTTTTACTTAACAAAAAAAATCCTAGGAGGAACCGAGGTGAGAATCTCTCTCACTTCCTTTTGTGAGTCTCTATTTTCTTCTTTCTATTTTATCTCTTCAACTTCTTGCTCTTTCCTTTCTTACTCTCTTTCTCAAGCATTCTCTCACAATTGTCTTTCCCACCACCTTCCCTTGCAAGATAGCCATATTCCCAAGTCTCCTAAGGTTGTCCTACACCAATTAGCCCCCCTATAGACAGATGTTGCCACTTCTATTAGGTCAGTCTCCTCTCAAACCACTCTCTCACATCATCCCAAATCACAGCGTCCTTAAAAAAAGTCCTAAAAGGGAAGGCCCACCCTTTTTTGCTTTTAAAAATATTTTTTATTTTAATTAAAGACAAACAAAATTGTAAGACATGTATCCCTAGCATTGTATTTTACCTCCAATAACCATTAGCAATTGATTTTTATAGGTACTTGTAAAACATGTACAGTGAATTAGTTTTTACTTTTTACTCTTTTCTTTCTTTTTTCCTTTTATTGATAAGAAACAAGATGTATGTTGTGTTAAATAAGGAGGCAGGATCCTCCAAGAGAAAATGTGGGTATAAAAAGGACCCAAAAGAATTAATTAAATATAACAATAGGTGCTAAATCAATTAAATGGTAATGATGTGCCAAAGTGGTCCACCTTAAAATATCATAAAGACAAGAACAATCAACTAATATGATGCTATGTATAAAAAATCTTGGTGACAAAGCCAAAGAATATAGAAGCAAGGGATGTTAAGCTGACGGCTGAAACAAATACTTGTATAACACCAACCTGATGGATACCACTTTCATGAGCAAAAGCATTAGCTCCGACAATAGCCTTGTGTGGTTGCACATGTAACCCAGTGTAATCTTCTACCTAGATAAATGAACTATTAACTAAAAATAACAACAGAAGCTAATTCAATCAAGAGAAAAGTAACCGATGTTATATATTGGAGGAAAAAAAAAGAAGTCCTAGAAAGAATACCATCTTGCTAGCCATAACAATATGCCGTGTATTGATCCCAGTATAAAGGCCTCCCAATACTTGCTCTCCACGGCATTTAAAGGACATTACAACCTACATTAGAAAGAAAAAGAAGCAGCACATAAATCAATAGAAATGCAATGGCGGAAAGAACCTTCAAACAAGATCCAAGGATATTAAGAGGGAGAGACAACAACCTTAAATGAAACTAAGTTCCTAACCCAAAAAATCAAAGGCTTAAAGAAAAAAACATAGTTGAGTGATTAAAAGATTCATGATTTATGTTGGCAGATTCATTATTCTCGCCGCCTCAGAACCACAATTAAAAACCACACATATGTAAAAATTTAAAATTATATATCAGTTTCATTTTTTAAATGAACAATACAAGCTGGCACACAAGAAGATACATGAAGTCTACAAGGCTACATAGACCACTATATAGTGTAAAACAAAAAGTCAACCCCTCACAAAAAATCTGAGAATAAGTTACTGCAGAGAAATTTTTTCTATAGTTGCAACTATTCAGTTTTTTGTCTAAGGACCAAATAGATAAACACCCTCCTAGTCAGGCAGATCAATTGACAATATATTCAATTCAAGAAAAATTTACCAAACATGTATGTTATGTGAAGCAAAAAGCCCGAAATTCACCTCTCTAGTATAATTTAAATATATATATATATATATATATATTTCACACTAAATACTACATGTCATCCTTTCATCTGCAGTGAGCTGGACATATTCACCAAGTCATCCATTCACCTGTTGACTCGTGGACCAATGAAACTCTGACATGTGTCCATTGCAGTGATATTGTCAGCCCCTTTGTGAGAATCAATGTATGTTGTGCCATGGTCCCGAGACTGGACAGAGTATCTTGACAAGGTAATCTTGAGGCTGGTTCCTTCTTTACAGTCATATCCCTTCTGAGTCATGTCACTTTTGGTCGAGCTAAATTTTAGCCCCGCACTTTTTTATATGACAGATAGTCTTCCCAACCAAAAGTCCTTCAAGTGCATGGCTACAACGCAAACTCTGGATGTAATAACTCACGCACCTTTAGCCCCCATCTATGGCTCATATTTACCTCTACATTTATTATACGATTCTTGGCCTTTCATCTTAGTGATTGCTTGAGGTATGCCTTAGCCCCTCTAACAAGAGTCCAAGGGTTACGCGGCTTGGTGGCTAAAGTAATGGATTCACAAAAGTTTGGCTTGGTTTGTTTCTGTGGTAAACCTTAGTCCTTCTAGAGAAAAAGAGATCATTCTAGTGTCTTCTTGGACGAGTGAAGAGTTGGAAGGCTTACAATGTGAATTTAGGGTTCAAAACAATTCAAAAACAAAGAAGAAAAAGACGAAGAGAAAAAAAAAAATTACACAAAGGGTCAAGAGAGAAAAAAATCAATCATCTCTACTCTCACACTTGTTTATATTACAAATGAATTGAAAGTGTTAGATTTCCCTTCCTAAAGTATTTTAATACATTCTAACATGACTTGACATTCACTGGTGTGATTGCAACTCAACCCATGTGCACTTATCACGTGCCCTTTGAGCTAATCACATCAACCAACTACTATATATATGAGTGACTCGCTTCTCTGACATAATATAAGTTGTAATGTTCACAAGAGGTACAATTGTAGTTTTGTATGGACTTTGCTAGTGTACTTCTCATGTCAGTTGTAACCTATTTGCCCTTTTATCTCTTTCTCTCTCTAGATTGCCTCAACTTTCACCCTCCACGTCACCTCGGAAATCCTAATCATCATATGAGCCACTCTCCAATTTATCCCATATCCACATCCATTATCTTTAAAACAGAATATTAACAAAAAATATCTCTTTCAAGATGCAAGTGGTTTCCTGTTTCCAAATTGGAATGTACAAAAGAGATACATGTCTAACTCTGTAAGAATATCAATTGGTCAATAAAATTAGGATAAACAGTCACTACAATAAAGACACAAGCAACAATAAGAATTTAAATGGGTTCATCAGCTCTTGTAGATGGGCACATCAATAAATATGTACAGTACCTTGCTCGGTCACAAGACTCACAACACTGTGTATTGGTACATATCTGACATGCTTCGAGTCATACACGTATCAAACTAGCATGTCAAACAAAAAATAACACTCCAAAATTTCCAGATATGCCCTAAGAATCATAAGTGGTTTTTAACTTATATGGATGTTCTGATTTCAGTGAAGGTATTCCATTAAAACCACTATTCTATATAAACAATTTAATTTACCCAAGTGTATAAAAGAAAATGTAACATACGTGACCAGTGACCCTGTGCAACAAAATACAAGAGACTATATTTAAACTCTAGTGTCAAATTCACTGCCCAAAAGCAACTTAAGACTGCTGGTGCTGTGATCGTTTTTATTCTTCACACAATCAAGATGTTGCAATCCTTACTATTTACTCATACATCTCCCCAAGCAAATTCAGATTGGAAAAGAATCTTGACTAGTAAAACCTGGTAGGCAAATAAAAAGCAGCTCAGGAGATTCTTCTTGCTTTGTCAACCATTACAGCATTGAAGCCTGTTATTCCCTAGGTCCCTGATCCCCCACTCCCAAGAAAAATAATAATAAAACAAAAGGAAACATCAATTGAAGCTAAGAATGAAATCGCATGATAAGGTCATGAATGAACAAAAAAAGCAAGTACAGATTGACCTGACATAAATCCATTTGAAAGCTCCAAGCAGAGCAACAGAAGTCGGAAAAAACACATAATTGGCATTAAAATAAGCTTTTATGAAATGTATAATATTTTTATTTTTATTTATTTTTGGTTTGGCAGTTAGGGGTATCCTGGGCCAGCTTGCGCGCACCAGACTAAGTCCCCTCCCCGGTCCGGTCAGAGGCATGTCATTCACGCCGGAACTAGGGAATCACGATGGATTTAATCCTCTCGTGGCCTGGATATTTGACATTGAAAAGTGTGCAAACCTAATCACTAGAACTAAGGAAGTGTTTTCTGGTCAAACTTTGCATGATGCACGTACATGATCCAAATGTTGTTGTGTGTACAAAACAAACACGTACCTCCTCCAAGGAAGCATTACCAGCTCTTTCACCAATGCCGTTGATTGTAACTTCTACTTGTCTTGCGCCTGCACATGCCCCCTGAATTTAGATGACCTAAGATGTCAGTGAAACTTGGTTTTGTTAACCCAACTGATATATACACACAAATGCAATTGCATACCGCTAATGTGTTGGCAGTAGAAAGCCCAAGATCATTCTGGCAGTGGGTTGAGATGATCACATTTTCAATTCCAGGAGTGTTGGCTTTTATGTCAGCAATCAATTGTCCAAATTCACTAGGCACGTTATAGCCAACAGTATCGGGGATGTTGAGAGTTGTCGCTCCAGCTTTAATAACTTCTCCCAAAATCTGATAAAGAAACTCCCGATCAGATCTGGTGAGAACCAAAATAAAGGAAAATGTTAACAAGAAGCAATAGCAAACAGACATCAGGATTCTTGCAAACAGTTTCTAAATTCACTGGGAATGAGTTCATAAAATAATCTACCGTAGATACAAAATGTTAAGACAAATAGACATCAGAATCATTCTAATTATTTTTTAAAACTAATTTTCTCATTCAAAACTTTAGAAATGCACTCCATTAGAGAGAGAGAGTACAAAAACACACTCAACTAGATGATCTTTTTCTTTTCTTGACTATACTGTAAAGAAAGATGAAAAAAATCATACATGAAGCCTGAAAGGATGGTAATGTTCTAACCAACTAGAATTTGGAAGTATCACACTTCTATAACGAATAATAGGAAGACGTGACAATTCAACTGATCAAAGTAAGGTTTGAACCTGAATTTGTAAGCAAAACATAAAAATCAACAACAATTCCAAATGATCATGTAAATAGAAGTTTTTTCAAAGAAAAAAACATCCAGGAAGATGAGATTCTTTTCTTTCCCTCGGTCTTCTCAGCAACCAAACAGAGCTTATACTTCATATGAATTAGAAGTTACAATTTTTTTAAGAAATTCAAATTACAAAATTTAGAGACAGACTAACCTTCCAGCATCTTCGGGGCTGAACTCGACATCCTCACAACCCAAACTCCGTGCGTACCTCACCATACTCCTCGCGGCCTCGATTACCTCCTCCTTCGACTTCTTCAGCTTATACTTCATATGAATTTCACTCGTTGCTATAAATGTATGTATCCGCGGCCGCTTGGCATGCTTCACGGCCTCCCACGCTGCATCGATATCTTTCTTGTTGCACCGCGCGAGGCCGCAGATGACTGGCACGTGACCGTCCTCGTCAAATGTGTTGCCGACCTCTCGGGCAATCATTTGCACAGCCTCAAGGTCGTTCTTCGCGGCCGCAGGGAACCCGGCCTCAATGATGTCGACGCCGAGCTTAGCCAGCTGGCGAGCGATGTCGAGCTTTTCCTTGCTGGTCATGGTGGCCCCCGGCGACTGCTCCCCGTCGCGGAGGGTGGTGTCAAATATGCGGACATAGGCGGGGTCAGAAATTCGGTTGGGGATGTATTCGGGACGGCCGCGACCAGACAACGAGCATATTATGGTGGTGAAAGGGAGAAATTTCTGCCGGTGAATTGAGGGTTTGAAGTGCAAAAAAGTGTGAATTGGGTTGTTTGAGTAGAATGAGAAAATGTTAGCGGTGGGAGTGGGGGTGGAAGAGAAATTAGGGAGTGTGAATAGAGTCGCCATGGAGGAAGGAGACGACTAGGAGAGAGTTAGAGAGACTTCTGTGTGTGTCTGCATGAGAGAGAGTTAAACCCTATAGATAAAGTTTATGAGGGTGAGACAGCGGCAAAATGGGATGCTCAAACCAAGGAGAAGACCAGATCATCTTCCCTGTTTCACGAATGCAGGAGGTGTGGGCCATGCGCCTCTATATTTCTTTCAACTACTCTATAATTTGCGCCCCCACACGAGTGATTTACTGATTTAGTCATTGCCGGACAGCAGGAGTGTATATGAGTTAAGCGGAGGTGATTGTTCAATTATTTTTTAAATAAATAAGTTTTAAATTATATTTAATTTTAATTTATTATTTTTTTAATTTAAATTTAAATGAGTTTTTAATTAAATTAATTATGAGTTGAATTTGAGTAATTTTAATTTTTATATGGTATTATTTTCTATTTAACAAGTTAAACTTAAACCGAATTTAATAAATTAACGAGTCTCAAAATATATTTAAATTTAATTTATTTATTTTATGAGTTGATTTTAAATAAGTTTATAACTAAATCGATTATGAATCAAACTTAAATAGTTTAACTCATTCTATAATCTTAATATTACCATTACGAGACCATCTGCTCCACAAGTTTTTATTCAAATTATAATAAAAAAAAAAATTTATTTTGATTTTGATTAGTACTTTTTATTTATCAGATTGTTAATTTGTTAAATTTGATATGATTCGGAACTTAGACATCTTTAACACCGATTCTAACTTAAGTTTGAATTTAAATTATATTAATATTTAACTTAAACTCATATTAATTTTATTTTACTTAAATTTAAATCTAAATTTGTATCATATTATTTATAGTTAAATTAAAAAAAATGAGACAAAATAAAAATTAATTCAAAAAATTCGAATAAAAATTAAAATGACAACAGGTTGAAAGTCAAATAAAACTTTTACTAAAATTTTTACTCACTAGAGACGGGCCCTAAGAATTGAAAAATATGATATTTTAACAAAAAAAATATTAAATTAAAGATGACTTGCAATTTGAGTTTTCCAATTTAAAATTTCCAATCCCTTGTCCGGCAAAGGGAAACAAACAAACACGGCATTAGAGAGTATATTATATTCAAATAAATAAATAAACAGTTCTTGTAACTATAATTTGAACTCAACTGTCACTAAGACGTAAGCCGCTTTGCCTCCGTCAAAAAGTATGTGCAAGCTGGTTATAAATTAGGGTAAATTAAGCCTATCTTTTATGAGATTTCTGACAATTATAGAAACCTCTTTTATATTTTCTGAAATAATACTATACTCTCTTTTATATTTTCTGAAATAATACTATACTCTTTATGTTTCTAATGTTAGTAACAAAAATTCCTCTGTCATCCAGCACCGTTAATGATAAGACGGAAAACAATGACATCAGCATTAAAAAAATTTAAAATACCAAATTTACCCTTCTTCAATGTGAGAGAATAAACCTACTTTCCTTCCGTTATTTCTCTCTCCTCTCTCTTATTTCTCTCTCCTCCCGTAAGTTCCAACTCTGTGTTGATAAGAAAAAAGAAAATCCCTTGAGAAGAAGACTTTCAACTATTCCAACAGAAAGAGGTAATTCAAATGCTTCATAGATAACCCCCAATCTGCCAAACTGTTTGGACAACTTGGTTTTAGTAACAAGCTTGTAAAGTCTATAACCCCAAGTGAGGTGGGTTGTCATATGTTTTCCAATCCAGAAATTGCAGAAAGGCTGGGGTATTTGCCATAACCTCGCATTGCCATAGTGTTGCTTAGAGAGAGATTTTTTTTTTTTTTTTTTTATGTTTCGAGTACATCATAATTTTGGGTTATAATTCTTGGAAGAGGCAACATCGCCAAAATTGCTTCTGCAGATGTATGAAACTAAATCATAGCGTGCAGAATCTGACATCTTCCGCCTCTTTCTATAGAATAAAGAGGGGTCATATTCATGGAGCTGGGTTTCTGAATCAAAGCAAACCGTTTCACTGCTCCAATTTCGTCAAAGTTCCTCAAGTCCCCTCTTGTGAGCCTCTGCCTCTGCCTCTGCCTCTGCCTCATGCCCGAACAGCCAATGTCATCTGTTACAGGATTTTCCCTGTGCATGAACTCTGTTTCAATTGCAATGGAGCTGATTTAATAGCATCAAACAGCGACAGTGTACCATCATGTACAGATTCTCCTTCACCAACACGCTGTTGCCAATTCCTTTCTCCTGCAATCTCTTCCATTCTCTCCTATTTACACACGCAGAGCAGTTATGGTAAAATGAAAGAGCTTCCTGCGCTGTTTTGCACCACCATAAGAGGCCCAACCAGATCTGTGACAACTCAGACCTAACCCAACTGTTAATTTTCAACTCAGCCCCTCAATTTTTCTACAGAGATATCGCTCCTGCTTCGACTGCACCTTCGCCTATTTCTCCCGAACAATTGCCGCCTCAACTCTCTGCACTTCGTCCCTCTCCTGCACTGCTACACACACTTATATATACATATACATATTTCCCTGCTACACCGCCACACACGCACATATATATACATACATTGATCTGCTGCACCGCCAGAGAATTCTGGAGTTTTCTTTCTCCACCCAAAATTATTTTTTCGCCGGCTGCTACGCTCTCCGATGACGTCTCTCCCCTCCCTACATTCTCTCTCTAATCTCAAATGTCAATGACCCAAAAAAAGGTAGAAAAAAATGCTAGAGAAACATGGCTTGGGTGGTGAAATTTGGTACGACTCTATCAATGGAATGATGAAGAGGGAATGGCGATTTTGGGTGGTGATCAGAAAATAATTTGGATGGCGGTGATCCCCTTGCCCTTTCCCGTGTTTCTGTTTTCTGGCCGCCGATAACTTTGATTGGCGCCGAAAGTTTTGCCTACACCAAACCGGTCACGGTTTTCGCGAGGGTCCGGCTTCTGCTTCTGGTTACTGAGATAGGGTTTTCTTGCTTACGAGAGAGAGAGACAGAGGGAATGAAATGAAAAATTGTCTTTTTTTATTAAAAAAATTATTATTACAGTGAGGATGAAATGATAAAAGTTTTAATGTCGTTAACTGCGTTTAGGAGACAGATTTAATAACGAGTGTAGCGTTATTTCAAAAAGTATAAAAAAAATTTTTATAATTAACAAAATCTTCAAAAAAAAATAGGTATAATTTACTCTATAAATTATTAACACTTGGTGACAATGACAAAGCGGAGGCTGGCAGTTAGGGTCTTTGTATTATTGGGCCTGTTTTTACATCTACTTAGTTAAAATCAATTTGATAAAAATATAATATTATGCCTTCGGTCAAATTTTTAAAATTAAGATAAATTATAATGTAATTTTATAAGATTTTTAATAATTATATTATTTTTTGAAAATTATATTATTTTTTTTATTTTATTTAATAATATATAAATATTTTATTTAATTAATTTTTTAAATAATAAATTTATTCATTTTATGTTTTTTTTTTCAAATTTTTTATTTTTTAAATAAATATACTTGAAAATCTTAAATTTATTTTTATATAAAAAAATAAATTATTTACTTTTAATTTATTTTATATTAAAATTTAAAAAAAGTTTAAAAAATTAATTAAAATTAAAAATATATAAAATAAAATAAGAGATACAATTTTATTATTTTAATTATAAAAAATATTTATATATTATTAAATAAAATAATTATAATTTAAAAATCTCTTAAAATTAGTATAATTGTTAGAAATAATATAAGAAGTCTCACAAGACATCGATCTACCCTGGTTTTTAAAAAATAAGTTAGAAAACTATGTGCAGCGATAAATTTGATTCAAAAAGCTTGTTTTGAGTCCATTGGCTTAAACCATATCCGATAAGGGATAATTTGTTTCTTCTATCTGAAAATTCTCCAACAGTTCCTTGTATTTGTGCAGCATCTGAACTGATTCCACTCCGAAAATGGCCATAAAATCACCGATAATTACGGGGTTAAGCTTGGCGTTATCACCTGCTTCTCCGTCCCAAGCCTCTTCAAGCTCTAACGGTCTCTGTACAGTCAAGAGACCCCTCAAGACATCGTTTTTTAATGGTGGAGGTATGCCGTTTTCCTAATCTTATTATTTAAATTTATGGGCGTCTCTTTGTTTTTTCTCCTGCTCGTGAAATTAACTAACTGTTGGTTGCTAAAAATAATGAAAGAAAAAGAATTGGAATCTTGTGGTTTTAGTTGTTTTGGGTATCCAGATAGTATTGTTAGGCTCTGTTGAGTGCCTTTTTCCCAGAAACCAAACAATTCGTTGATGAATTTGGAGAATTATATATGGTATTAATGCATTACTATGTTATGGGTTGAACTTCGTGATAATGTTTGCACCTACAAATAAGAAGCTTGGTTTGTTTGTGTTAGGATTTTTCAGATTCTTGGAGCTATCTGAGTTCTTTATTAGGAATTGCCCTACCAAGTGTGCTTATCATAATTATGATCTCTTTCAATTCATGTTGGCATCTACACTTAGTGATTACCGTTGGGAACTGATATGCTGCAAGATAGATTGCAATAAGGCCTTATTGCTGGATCACCTACATGCATCCTTTCCGTTTCACACACTATTTGGGGCCATTTTTCGTCATTAGGGATTCATCAGATTCAGGTCTACCCACACACCACAACTAGTGTTTTCTTGGGAATTCTGTTTAAATGGTACACCAATGTTTCCTCAAGAAAAGGGTAAAAAATTGATTCAAGATATAGGTCCTCCATTGTTGCCTTTTGAATGTCACATTCATTTAAAGACAGAGTCCATTAGTTGTTAGCATTGCAAGTTTGCAACAACCCTTCATACTTCTGATGAAAACAAATTAATGTTAATGATTTTAATGAAGATTTGCCATATTCAGTTAACAAAGGTTGGGCCGAAGCAGGCAGTAGCCCAGTGGCATTACTTGCTCATTCTCAGATGGAAGAGTAGGATTCAAGTTCCTGCAGGAACAAGGGGAGGGGGAGGCCTATTAGGGATTTAATACCATCAACCCCGTCAGCACTTGTTCCACTACCATCGTCCTCCGCCGATCGCCACCCACGCAGCTGCATCAGAAACCCTCTCAGCCGTAGTCTGCCCCCTATCGGCAACAACTTCCACGGCCAGCCACTACCACACTACGGCACCTATCAAAACCCCCACGACAGCACTTCGATTTGATTCCGTTTCATCCTCCAACCAATCACAACTCCATCCATCAAACCCCAGCACCTGCTGGTCTTGGCAACCACCCAATGCCTCACCAACAAGCCCTGCGCCACTGTAACCCCCTTTGCCGCCGGTGACCGTGATCGCAGAGCCTACCAGTCTACAATATCTAATAGTTGTGACAAATTGTTTTGTTTTTGGTACTTGAATTGCCAGCAAAGACAATACTCCATCCCTTGGCCACTTCCTTGTAGTGGAGAGAAGAGCTGCTACTGAACATAGAAGGAACTATAACCCTACTATATATGGTCTTCATGAGCTTGGCCTGACTCAGCCTGATGGAGAACCCAACTCGTTGTTTGTTAATGGCCGCATTGCTGCTCCCTAGTTGAGTCCATGGTTGGTTCAGATGTTGAAAGGAGACAGAACAGAGGAGTAGAGCATGGTGATGGGTATGGAGTTCCAATACTGTTTTCATGCATGTGTGGACAATCTAATTAACTAAGCATTTCGCAAAACTATATATCTTTGTGTTTGTCGAATTAATGATTAATTTTTATGTTCTTGGAAGGAATAAATTGTCATATTTTATGTCTCCTAGAGAGAGATTTCATTTGCAGAAAGGATGTCTTATAAATTTTACTAAGCCCTCTCCACCACTACCCCTTCCCATAGATCATTAAGAGCATTAAGTAGAAAGGATTGCAATTCAACATTATGGTGAGAAGTAGCTTTACAATCTAATCACTACATTTTTGTGTTAAGGAAAAAAATCAGGATTATTCATTTGACTACGCTTGCTTTTACATTAAACCAAGAAAACAGTCTGATGATGATTTTTGAGTTGTTGCTATGAGTAAGAGTTGGAGGGATAGAGAAAATTTTCCCTTTGCTTGTGATTTTTAATTCTTTTGTTTCATTTTTTTTGCTTGATAATTTTTATAGTTGTGATTTATTTTCTTGGTATTTTGATTTAGGTTTTATTATAATTTGAATTTATTTTCTAAAATACTTTTAATAAATCATTTTCTATTTTTTAAAAAGAATACAATGTAAAAGTAAAAGCGAATTTGATAATTATCACTTATAAATAATTTTAATTTCAAAGTTATTTTTGCATTCATGAAAGGGTTGTTTTTTTTACCCAGTAATATACATAGGGACCAATAAGGTTGAGTTGCTTTTATAAGAGTCCAAAGGGTAAAATTGTACATTTATCATATTTTAGTTTGGGCAAAAAAGTCATTTTGATACATAGTACAATGGCATTTCAGACATTTTTTCACATTAGGGGCAGTTTCAGAACTTTAAAAAGCCAAAAGTAACTTATGTTAAACTGTGGAACCAAAAGATGAGTATTTACACAACAATGAAAAAGAATCTCCGTAGTATTTCTCTTGGCAAACTGCTTTTGCAATTTATCTGAGTCATAGACACCAAAGAAGGAATAATTGCTTTCAATTCTTCAATCATAGATGGACTAAACATTTCCATTCACACAGAGATGTAGATGTCTAAAAGAGCATCACCCACTAAATGCGACCAAAGTACTTTGGCCCATCAGAGTCATGTTCCCAAGAGTCATGTTTGTTTTTAGATCTAGAAGAACACAAATTACACAATAGATTACTAACAAACACTATGTTTAAAGAGATAAACAAGAGCATACGACAGGTACTTTGATGACTCTAGAATGCAGTAGGTTATAGAAACTAAAAGATTTCGATAAACTCCTACCAAAAAGGAACACAAACACTAGAATATATATGATAAATTGTGGAAAAAAATGCCTGGTATATTGTATCAACTGCAGAAGACGATCAATCTCTGCCCATGCATGCATACTGTTGGGAGAGGGGGGGATGCCATGAGGAAATTCTTTGAATGAGTACCATTACAATCGCAACAAGCTATTGGATTTTGCATGATGTTTTGCTGCTCTGGGGCACCCTCGGTATGGATGAGATAGAGTTTGAATCTGATACACTGATGTTGGACAATTCATCTGCTGTTAACAGGTCTCCATATTTAAATAATCCATTGTGTAGGCTTTAATTTTTTCTATTCTGCATATTTGCTATCGTACTAGTCTCCATTACAAAAACTTTTGACATTTGCATCTTTTAGTGCAATAGGAGTTCTGATATCAAAACAGAGTTGTCACACTGGAATGCCATCTTTGAATAAAACTCTGATTAAATGAACTGAACACTCGTAACATAGCACAATTCTTAATAGGGAAACTCAAAGTTGTTTATATTGTGATTAATTGTCAGAAAGTAGTACTAAAGTAGAATTTTTATTGTTTCTGTCTTTGCAATGTTACAAATGCTATATTATATTAAGAATTTTTGGAATGCATTTCTTTCTTCTGAGCTTTAAATTATGAGTCAAAGTAGAATTTTTATCGTTTCTGCCTTTACAATGTTACAAATGCTATATTATATTAAGAATTTTTGGAATGCATTTCTTTCTTCTGAGCTTTAAATTATGAAAGTGATAAAAATATTTCCAGAAGTGCCAGCCAAACAGTATATAGTTTATACCATTGCTATTAATTATCGAGTGTTGGTCCCGCAAATGCGGGATGCTGGAAGGGTAGACCGGAGCCAGACCTAAACTTTGACATTATTGGCACGAAATGGCTACTCTCATACTCAAACTAGCATCCTCACACTTGACTGGCCGAGCATTTTACCATTGCACTGAATAATGGCCCCTTACTTTATTCCATTGCTAGAGTTAGAAATTTAGAAAAGGTGAAGAAAATCTCTCTCTCTCTCTCTCATGCGCACGCATACGTGCACTCACACTCTCACTGCATCCATTCTGGATTTCGTATTTATACTTTATCTTCTCTTCAAAGTTATGCATTTTCCTTGCAGTGGGAGCTTTAAAAATTAAATGGGTAAATGGTCCTTTAAATCGTTCTCAATGTAGTACACAACGTGGGGGTGCTCTTGGTGCTCAGATGAACCTTTTTGATCGATTTGCTAGAGTTGTCAAGGTGAGATTTTGGTGACTGTTTACAAGTGTTCATATTATGGATTTCTTAGAATGACCCTGGCTGCTACGAACTGTTACATTTGCTATTTTACACAAGAAACATGAATTAGTTTTCTCTCCTAATTGCAGTCATATGCAAATGCAGTCCTAAGTTCCTTTGAAGACCCAGAGAAGATTTTAGAACAAACTGTGGTTGAGATGAACGACGATTTGATAAAGATGCGTCAAGCCACGGCCCAAGTACACCTTATTCGTTCTGTGGTTTTCTTTTTTATTTGTCTCTGACCAATTCTTTTGAAGCTGAAAATTACAGAACATAAACAAAAACAAGAGGTGCAGAAAACTCCTAATATGCATAAGAGTTTAAAAATTCCTCCCCTCTATGCAATGCCATTGTGTAACTTCTATTTTTTTTCTCTTTCCACTTTTATCATGTAAAATTCATTATTTTCCTCAAGGTGTTGGCATCTCAAAAGCGGTTGGAAAATAAATACAAAGCTGCACAACAAGCTTCTGAAGACTGGTAATATGTGACATGAAAGGTTTTTTTTTTATATAATAATAATAATTATTATTATTTGAAGTGATGGATAACTTTTTTTTGGCCTTAATTTGAATATAGGTACCGTAAGGCACAATTTGCTCTTGGAAAAGGAGACGAGGACCTTGCACGTGAAGCTCTCAAGAGGCGTAAATCTTCTGCTGTAATATATTTATTTTCTAGAATTCATTCTGGCAGCTTGGTGAAATTTTTTATTTACTTTTCAATGAAATTTGTGGATATAATCTGAAAATTAATCTACAGTATTTAGCATAGGGGAAAAAAATAACCTAAGGCGATAGAATATGCATTTTCCCTGCTACTCCATCTATTGCTTTTCATTTTTGACAGATAGTGCAATATTGTTTCAAAAGAAACTTGCACACATTGTGCTTACAAAGATGGTAGATATCTAGCAATTCATTTTATACTGGTGATCCTTGGAATTCCTTCTTTAGATAGCATGTCATTGTTACTCACTTTCTGAGTTTTTTGAGGGGTGGACTAATTAGAAGTTTGAATCACCACCTTTTTTGGGGGTGTCATTATTTTGCTTTCTGTCAAAAATCTGATTATTTATTTATTTATTTTTCTGCAATGGTCACTGCCTTTAGAAAAAAAACATTTGTTGGTTTCTTTTTGCAAGAGGGTGTAACTGCAAAGTAGAACTTTGGAGGGATGCTTAGGAAATGATAGTAAAAAATATGTTGAATGCAACATTTATATGGATAAAAGAGAGCTGCTGGTTTTTGGATAAAATAACCACCTTTTCTTGTTGTTTTACAGGATAATGCTAGTGCTTTGAAAGCCCAATTTGATCAACAGAAGAGTGTTGTTGAGAATCTTGTCTCCAATACACGGGTATGCTAATACACAGTTTTCTTCATCATTGATTCCTCCCATTAAATAAAGAAACCGTATTAGAAATATGGGCGTGTATGGATGCACAGTCCCCCGTTTTTTGGGCTTGCTTTGACATTTAATAGGTGATTTGGATAAGCATGTTCCGAAGCCATGTTTTGGCATTAAGAATTGGAGATCTGATCTCAAAAGATGTTCTTTCTTTATTTTATATGCTTTTGAAGATGTCAAATTCATAAAAAAAAATTGTTTTCAAGAACTATTTGGTGAATAAAATGTATCTGCACATGTCATATGTCAGCAGACTCAACACGGAGAACCAGAAAGGGTTCAGGAGAGAAGCAGGGGACTCTCCACACAATACTTATGATTTGGAATTTGAACAGAAAAACAAGAATGCTGTTTTTTTTTCCCCCTCCAAAAAACCAGCCAGAAGTACCACGCAGGGGTTCTGCTTGGTGTCTGGAGACTTTTGACAAAATGACTTCCCACTTCTCTGGTTTATTTTCACTTCTGATTTTATCTATTAACTTGTAGTTTTGTTAATAAGTGCATTCATATGCATATTAATGACTTGTTACAGTTGCATTCTATAAATTCCATTTTGTGTAGCTTTTGGAAAGTAAGATACAGGAGGCAAAGTCAAAGAAGGATACCCTGAAAGCACGAGCTCAATCTGCCAAGTTCGTCTCCACCACAACTTTAATCACTGATTTCTCTTCACTCATTAAAAAAAAAATAACTGATTTCTCTTGGAGTTGGTTAGCTCCTTACTGTAGGTGGTATTGGCCACTTTCCTGTTGCTTTCTCAGGACTGCAAGCAAAGTGAATGAGATGTTGGGAAATGTCAATACTAGTAGTGCTCTTGCAGCTTTTGATAAGATGGAAGAAAAAGGTAAGATATTTGAATTTCTAGAATTGATTTTTGGATATACATATTGCCTCTTAGATCAAATAATTCCAGTTTCTGTTTTGTGCCTGTTCCATTATCTATGTTTCTCTTCAAGGAGGTAATTTGCGACTATTTTATTTAAGAATATTTTATGAAAAAATGCAGAATGCACTTTTGTCATACTGGAAATCCCATTAGTTCATGCCCTGGTTTGGAAAGAGCGTAACTTGTGAACTAAATGCCTGTCCCAGCCAAATATAATTTGATTTCTTCAAATTTGAATGAGAGAATGCATCAGAAGAAAGCATGTTCAAACACTGTTAACAACAAACATCGGATTTGTCCCTTTTTTGTCTTCTGCTACGCAAATGAAAGAATGATTCTGCCAAAATATTACCCCATTTGATAGAGAAGTGTTACCTTTTTTCCAGCTTGCCTGAATGATTTACTCAACCAATATTCAAATAACTAGTGCCCATCTGGGTAATCTTTTGAAGATACAATCTCTTCTAATGAAAGATAATACAACTAGGATTGTTTGTTGCATTGAAGTTGAACCACAAACTTGCCAGTCAAAATTGGCAGTTCTATGATTTGTACCCATATTTTCATGAGCTTTTATATCCTGTTTGGCATTCCAGCCCACTTTATTGGTGCAGTTGTTGGTTTGATGCACTGACCAAACCATCAGAATTGAAATCATCTCATCTCATCTCATCCGAAATCTGCGGCTAGGTCTTCCTTCTCACTACATTCATCCGTTTCTAATTCTGTCCATTCTTTTCTTTACACTCGTCCATTGCGATATCTTAATTTTTTTGATATTCACTCTATGAAAATGTTGTTTTGATGAGGACCCAGGAATTTGTACCATGAAGTATTGTTGGTGTTGTAATGAAGGTTGTTGTAAATATATAGTTGAAATCCTGTATCTTTTATTAATATATACTTCCGATTTAAAAAATTGTTAAAATGAGAAAAAGTAATTAAATTTTTTTTGACTTAGGATCGCCACAGGCTATGAATTGTGTCGATTCTTTCTTCCTCCTTATGGCTCTTTTGTTGCTTATATAATTGAAATTGCATTAACTTCTGCGTACCATGCCAATTGTCCACATCACTCATAGATAAAGAGTCAAAATAGATTAACTAGAGCAATTACCTGGTATATCCTAATGGGAAGAACTTTCTTTTATTTCGATAGTGCTGGCAATGGAGTCCCAAGCAGAAGCACTTGGCCAGTTAACTGGTGATGATCTTGAAGGAAAGGTAGCTAATTCTTTTTATTTTACCTTCTTCTCCCCCCTACCCCCATATTCCATCTCATATCTTTTTTTATCTTGTGTCTTTTATATTAAGAGTGAATCTTCTGAGGATAAATTATAAGAGGAAACTAGGTTGATTAGATCCTTCTTGTTGGGATAAAGAGTAGACACAAATATGGTGACAAGTATTTTATATTTTCAAGGTCATGGTATAAGGATTTGGAACTGTGCAGGAGATTTAAAAGGGTCATGGACAAGTTTGTATGAGATAGAGAGCAGGAATTTTATTTCTTATGTTATTATTTTATTTTATATATATATATGTTTTTGTTTTTACCTTGTTATATGGAAAAATATTGATATCATGAATGTCAGAATGTTAAAAAAAAAATTGCAAGTTGGAGTTCTTATTTTCATCAAAAAAATGTTTTACAAAATAACAGTAGGCCTAAAAAATTGTTGTGTATGGTTCTTTAAACCATTTTTATACCTGGTTCTTTAAATTGCAGTTTGCAATGCTAGAGAGCTCATCCGTTGATGATGATCTTGCAAACTTGAAGAAAGAACTATCTGGTAGCTCAAAGGTATGCTTCATCCTTTTTTTTTCTGCTTTACAGAAATAAGAAAAGATCTAATTGATGGAAATAGCTTTGGAATCATATTTCGCTTCTTTCAACCAGATACAGAGAATGCAACTGAGGCTTTGCCGTCATTTATTTTCCTTAAAACCTTCAGTTTGATTATAGAATTATCATGTTCCATTAAGTTGTTGATAAAAGAAAAAGAAAAAGAAACAAAAATATTTGGGTTTGACATGGGATTCTGTTTTATTATTATCTTTGGTAACCAAACAAAGGTGTTACTTTAAAAAGAAGGGTAATAAATTATTAAATTTCTTCTCATGTGTTGAAAGCTTCCATTACTCTGCTCATTATTTCTCATTCTTCCTTCTGTATCCTGAGCAATTAATTGGCAGAAGAGGATAGAAGAATCTGATTTTTTTGGTTTTGAAAAAATCTTTCTTATTGATGTTGTAGTTATTATTATTAATCTTGTAAGCAAGTAGGAACTTTACATTTTGTTTTTTTTTCCCCTCTTATTTTTATTTTATTTTATTTGGCTTGGTTCGAATAGAAAGGAGAATTACCAACTGGAAGAACAGCAGTTTCCAGCACAAACACGGCATTTCCGTTTCAAGATGCTGAGATTGAGAAGGAGCTCAAAGAATTGAGACAAAAGGCAAAGGATTTTTAAAAGTTTACTTCCCATGGACAAAACCTTGACTAATTCTTTCTAGCACAGATTTGGAAACTAAATTAGTTTTACTGCCAGTATAAGTTTGTATGACTAAGCCCAGACTTGAGTTAAAAATTGTAATTTGGATGGTATGTAATCAATTTAGATGCACAGGAAGAAGAATCAACTGAGTTGATACTTTCCAAATATATGATATTGTCACCATGCATCTTTGTAATCTACTATATGATTCTGTAGCAGCAACCTCTCTCTCTCTCTCTCTCTCTCTCTCTCTCTCTCTCTCTATATATATATATATATATCAATGTACACTTTGAAGTTTGAACAATGTTGAATAGGCAGTGGCCGTGCACCATCAATCTATAACAGTAAAACCTGTATTACCATTGGACTAATGGAGGCTTAACACAATGCAGGACAACAAAGTGATCTCATTTTTTTTGGTAATACTGTCAAAGTCAGCTCCTGATCGTCACTCAAATATCTCTTATTGGATTGGTAGTTTCAATTTTGTTACATCAAACATCTTCTACTTGACTTTTTGAAGGCAAATGGGTCGATTCAATCTTCTTCCACTAGTACAAATTCCCTTTCAAGAGTAAATATTTTGCTTGCAATCTAGTCCTATACAACTCTTTTAGGCTTTATTTGAATAAATGGATTTAAAAATAATGAATCAATTTTTGGGGTTTAAATCACAAATATGTAGGAAGGAGGGTTGGATTTAAATATATGGATTTACAGAGTACATGTCCAAGAAGGAAATTGAGATAGTGAGCCACCTGTTTATTCACTGTCCAGTGGCCAGATATTTCTGAGAGCTGTTCTTTAATATTTTTGAGACGGCTTGGGTTGTGACAGTTAGTGAGCTGCTAAAGGGCCGGAGAAGAAAGAAGAATAAGGGAATGTCTCAAAAAATGTGGAATATGGCTCCGACATGCTTGATGTGGAGCTTATGGGAAGAGAGAAATTTTCATATTTTTTAGAGGAAAGAAAGATCTCCTCACGTTTTAAGAGAATGCGTCGAAAAACTTTTATTTTTTTGGGTAAAAGAGTTTCTTTGTAACCATTTCAATGAATTTAGTTGATTTTTTTTAGGAGCATTAGGATTTAAGTTTGTAGCTGCTTTTTTCTGGTAGCTAAAAACATAATGACTTATTATACTCAAGAATCAAAATAAAGATGTTGATTAGAAAGACGGAAGGAGATGAGTGACAACGACAAAAGCTAAAAGCTAAAAATAAGGAGACGACTACATCAATTTGAACCCTCACAAAAACAAATCAATTAATATAAAACTCAAGTGGGTACCTTCTTTCCTTTCATCTCGACTTCATTCATTCATTCATAAATGTGTCAATGTGGATATTGATGTGGAGCTATATATAGATTTTTGCACATTTTAACAAGTAAGCATTGGATTTTTATATATATTTTTATTTTATAAATGGATGACGTCTTAATATATATATTGATGGAATTAAAGATTTACGAGGATAAATATATATATATATATATATATTTATATAAAAAATGAACATCTTTAATATATGTCACCTTAATTAGATTCCATTGCTCTTACACAGTCCATTCAAAAAAAGATCAATTCAAAGTTTGAAATAACAAAACTCCAATAACATAACACATCCATATTTTCATCCTTTAGAACAAACATTACCATGTCTCCTACCCAAAAGACCAAAATTACCCTCCATCCCACAAGGATGCTTCTCATTGAACAAGGGCTTTTTGGAAATACATATTTTGAAAATTTCTAACCATTGACAAATTCAAACGTAAAATATTGCCCCGCCAGAACAAAGTCGATTACCACTGCACGTCATGCATGACCACTTCAAATATTCTTGGTCAACACGTAAGTTCAAGCCCCAATGCCATTCAAAAAATGCTAACTTCATTCAAAGTGTTTTGCCGAGTCCAACTACGTACACTACTCAAACAAACTTAATTTCCTATAAATACTCGCCTACCCATTACTTTGTCATACACACACACACACCTCAAGCAACAAAAAGCTCTCATTAGAGAACACATTAAAACCCAGCCCCCAGACCTCATAAAAAAAAAAAAGCTAGTTTCCATTTTCCGGCAGCAGCTTCTGGTGATTTCCAAGATGAATTCCCGGCAAACAACTACTCTTCTGATCATTTTTGTCATCTTTGCTACCATAATGAGCCAAGCTCATGTGGAGGCAACAAGGGTGTTATCGGAGGACTTTGCCGGTGCAGATCACCTCGTCGCATATCCGTCCATCTACGAGAAGGCGAAATACAGTGTGGCATGTTGGCTTGAACGGTTAGCCTCTGGACCCAGCCCCAGTGGTCCTGGTCACTAAATCCTGGAAGTTCTTCAAGAGCATGCATGTCGATACATTTGTAATACTTTTTGTCATATATACAGAAAATTCTTTATTTACTTTTATTATCTAAATCACTGCCAGTTGGATAATTCTCATGAGTGATTTTTCTTTCTCTTACTTATAATATTATATCTTTTTACGATAAATTATCTAAGTGAGATGGTGATATGTTTCTCACAAAATTTTAAATTTCACTATGAATAACTTGTCCATAAATTTTAAAAACTTAATATAGAGCTTGTGAGGAATGACGGTTCCCATTAGATATAATCTCATTTAGCCGGGGGTGCATCCAAGACGCTCAAAATAGTGTCTACAACAAAATCTCCTTTGATTGCTTTTATTCCAAACACTATTTTGAGCATGCGTACGAGATACTTGTCCAAACACACAGCTGAAAGGGTCTCAACCAGTAATGCAAGGAGAATGTAAAGTACAAAGACAACCTCATGTGGTATGAGGTTTTGCCCTGGTTGATGGAGCAGATGACTTTTTACCATGAAATTGGTGGTAATTATGAAATGCATATTGATGCAAACATGGTTTGTTAACCATATGTTAGTTCAGTTGCCCTGCTTCTTTGTAGCCTGTTGCCTTCGTTTTCAGTTGCCCTGTTTCTTTGTAGCCTGTTGCCTTCATTTTCTCAATAATACTCTACTTTCCCATAAAACAGCTTGCATATGGTTATAAGTGATGCTGCACTTTTTGGCCCACGTGAGATCCAAGCTCGGCTCCCTGCGAAATACTCGAAACAGAAGATCAGAGGACCACCGGGTTGGCTCCGGCGGTAGCCGCTCCGATGCTTAAGTCAATAAATTGAATGGAAAGACTCGTAATGAAAGCCAAAATAATGAGCATGACCATAAAGCGTACCTTTAGGGCTTGATTTATAGGCAGTGGCATTCCTAAGTTGATTAGGATTTGGAGCCATGAAAGTAGGGATTTGATCTCTGGAGATATCAGTTACCTTGTTGAATATGGTAACTTAGTGGGGCAGTTTCCTTGTTGGAGATAGCTTCCTTATTTCCTACTTGGTGCTTACTGAAGCGATGATTAGGTCTGATCATTGATGTGTTGTATTGCTAACTTGCATCTTTACAAGTTAGTCTTTATGGGAGAACTGTCTTGCTTTGATACTATGAGCTCGGCCTATGTAGGTTATGCCCTTGACTGACTGAGGATGAAATGTATGACCGAGCATGTACTAAATGGCCGAACACAGATTATAAGGCCGAACATGAACTAAGCGACCGAGCACAAGTTATGTGGCCGAGCCCGAGCTGGGCGACCGAACACAAGTTATATGGCCGAGCCTGAGCTCTATTATGGGTCATGAACCGATCTTGCGGTTGCACGTGTCATGCAGTGGTTGGTGTGTCACATAGTGGTATATCAGTTACTCCCCCCCCAAGCCTTAGTTGGAGCTCGGGGGATAACTAAGGTCTTAAGAGTGCCCGAAAAGTCACGCGTTCTGTCGTCTCGTTTTCCTAGACGTCCGTTGGTACATCATTTATTGCGCAGCCGGTTTTTAGGTTTCTCAAATCATTATTGTTGCGATACTGTCGTGGCGGTTCGCCTGGGTAGCCATTACTCTCCGAATGTATATAAAAGGGGGAAAGAGCCTTGTACGACTCTTTTTACCATCTTCGATTTTGCAAAGCGAGATATACATCCGTCATTGTCGAATCAGCAAGCTACCTTGTGAAGAATCCCATCCATCCGAAGTCCCTTACTTTGATTCAGGTTCGGTTTTAGTGTTTTCGTTCATCTTTTCACTTTCTCTTCTTCTCCTTTTGGTTATTTTGAAATGTCGACTTCTTCGGCATCTTCTGATGTTGGTAATGGGTCGGGGAGCCTTCCGGAAGCTCCTTCCTTGTCACAAACCCTAATTAGGGGTAGCACTTCCTCGGGGACTGAATCGGAGGAGACTCACTCTAGTCCCTCAGTTAGAATAGTTGATGCCTTCTCGGAGTCTAGGGATAGAGAGGGTGAGGTCTCAGGTCGGTCCTCCCAGGTAGAGAGTGCTGTAACGTCCTCTTGGTTGGAGGTTATTAGGGAGAAGTATGAGATTCCTCCAAATGTCACCCTTAGGGCCCCTGATGACTTCGACTACCCTTGGGAAGTTCAGGATGGGGAAATTTGTGTTTATACTGCTTGGTTTGAGATGGGGTTACGCCTTCCTTTCCCTAGACTGCTTAGGGATTTTTTCTGTTGGTTCAATCTCTGCCCGGCCGATCTGCTTTTGAACAGTTGGAGGCACCTGTTAGGGTTTATGGCCCTAGGTCGCCTGAATGGTGTTGAGGTCTCCTTAGACTTGATCCGTAGTAAAATGGATCTTAAATATAGGAAGGCGGAGGGCCTCTACTACATGTCGTTTGACAAGGGCTTCCGGCCTTTGACTTTCGTGCCGTCCTCCAATAAATTTTGGAAGGATCGGTTCTTTTTTGTTGGTGGAAAATGGGAGGTGACCGACCCTGAGGACCAGTTCTCCACGTTCCCCCGGAGCACGGGGTTTATGGGTGAGACACCCTTTTCTTCTGTAATTTTGCTTTGTGCCTGTCCTTTGTGTATCTGACTGACCTTTGTTCAAAACTCTTTTATGTAGCCAAGAGCGTCAAGAAGAGGCCGCAATTTACCCCTGTTTTGAAAGACCAATACAAGAGACTCCTCCAGACTTCAAACCGGGATTACCGAGCCATCCTTCATTCAGGCCCTACAATGCCTCCCAAGGATAAGGGTGTTGTTGACGACGTCCTCAAATCCCTCGCTGGCAAATGGGGGTCGTCAAAGAAGAAGGGGGTGGCTAGCCAGCCCCCTCCTACTGCGTCTTCTTCGAAGAAGACGAGGACGACCGACCCTTCCCCGTCTGTGCCTCCCAAGAAGGGGGCGGTCTCCTCTGCTTCTCCCTCTTCCCGACCTCCTCTGAGGGGAGTTGTGATCAGGGAGCCCTCCTCTGCCCCTCAAAAGGGGGTGGTGATCGGGGAACCCTCTTCTGCCCCTCAGAGGGGTACGGCGGTTCTTCGGCCTGTCCCCTCTTCGGCCCAAAAATCTCAACAGAGGGGTAAGGCGAAGGTGGGTACCGACATGCCTGATGGATACAAGGCCGTCCATCAGGCCATTGAAGATTTCTGGGCTGAGGCCCCTTGTACTGACATCCCTTCCTGCAGCACCAGGAAGGGTACTGAGAAGACTGTGGCCGGTGCCATGAGGGCTCATCTGAAGGTAACGACCGACCTTTCTGCTTTTGTGCTCTTCTTCCTTTTCTTCTTTACTGATACGTCTTCTTATTTTTGCAGACCCTCCATAGCTTGGCTGCTTTAATGGAGGCCACGGTGGATCTCCAGGCTGTGGAGAGGTTGGAGGAGGAGCTGGATGAAGCCAGGCTTCAGCTCGGTACGGCTCAATCTCAAGCCACCACAGCCGAGGACGAGCTGAAGGAGGCGAGGAATTGCTTCTCAATTATGGAATCCGAAAGGGATTCTATTAAACTTGAGAGGGATTCTTTGCGATCTGAACGAGACTCCCTTCTTCAGGACCTGACCAAACTGAAGGAGGAGAACAGTGCTCTTCAGTCTTCACTTGTTCAGAAGGTTGATGAGGCCAAGGTTGAGACCGAGGCCAGGTTGAAGACCGAGCTTCAGAAGATGGGTGATACTATTGCGCAGCTCGGTTACGACAACTTCAAGTCCAAGCTTCTTGCCAAGTACCCGGATATTGACCTGTCTGGGATTGACGACGATGACGAGGACGAGGATGGTGATCAGGACGATGGATCTGCAAGCCCCTTAGTTTAGGGAAAACTTTTGTAGTCCTGTTTCATCTTTTTGTAACCGAGCTCAAATATTAATGAAAATATCTTCTCTTTAGTTTTTGTCTCTATCTTTCTTTGATTGTTGGCAATCTTTGAGTTCTGTTCTAAATATGTATCAATGTTTTGTTGTGTATGAACGGACTTCGGCCTGTGATGCTCGTATTATGACACAAGTAAACCTGCTCGGAACCCAGAGTATTGTTTTTACCGACCATGGGTTGTCTCCAGAACTAACTTATGGCAATCCTGAAGTAATGTGTAGTAATAACCATCTTGTGCCGAACTCTTGGTATTGGAGGGGTTTTTGAATCATGGATTTTCTTTAAGAAAGATGACTTGAATAATAATTAATCAATCTGATCTCTGATTAACAGTCGTAGAAACTGGTACAAGACAGTTACTCTGATCTTTTAGAGCAGGAACCTGAGCTTGATTGCCGAACTGAGCGACTTGTATTTGTAAGGATTTTTTGATGGTCAGTGTGACTGAGCACTTAGAGTTTTCTTCGCCTGTTTATAACTGCCGGCACCTAGTTTCGTGTTCTTGCAACAGAACATCATCCTCATATATCAAGATAGATCAGACTTAGGGATTTTGTTTATTAAGATGGAACAGACCTGAGGTCTGTGCATTGAAACGTACCAGACCTGAAGTCTGTACATTAAGATGGACCAGACCTGAAGTCTGTACATTGAAATGGACCAGACCTGAGCCTGTGCATTAAGATGGACCAGACCTGAGAGGTCTGTACATTTGAGGTGGACCTGACTTATAGTCTGTGCATTTGAGATGGACCAGACCTGAGAGGTCTGTACATTGAGACGGACCAGACTTATAGTCTGTGCATTTGAGATGGACCAGACCTGAGAGGTCTGTACATTGAGACGGACCAGACTTATAGTCTGTGCATTTGAGATGGACCAGACCTGAGAGGTCTGTACATTGAGACGGACCAGACTCATGGTCTGTGCATTTGAGATGGACCAGACCTGAGAGGTCTGTACATTGAGACGGACCAGACTTATAGTCTGTGCATTTGAGATGGACCAGACCTGAGAGGTCTGTACATTGAGACGGACCAGACTCATGGTCTGTGCATTTGAGATGGACCAGACCTGAGAGGTCTGTACATTGAGACGGACCAGACTTATAGTCTGTGCATTTGAGATGGACCAGACCTGAGAGGTCTGTTCATTGAGACGGACCAGACTTATAGTCTGTGCATTTGAGATGGACCGGACCTGAGCCTGTGCATTAAGATGGACCAGACTTGAGAGGTCCGTACATTGAGATGTTTCACGAAAGATGTTGAAATAAAAAGAAAGTACTTTATTGATAATATTTTCGCAAATGTTCCATGTTCCAAGGCCTGGGAACAGGTTTCCCATCCATGCTTTCCAACCAATAAGTGGTCGGTCTAACTGTTTTGATAATTCTGTAGGGACCTTCCCAGTTTGGTGATAACTTCCCCATGGTAGGGTCCTTGGTGTTCTGGAAAACCCTTCTTAGGACGAGGTCCCCAACTTGGAAATTGGTAGGTTTGAGGCCAATTTTTGAGCGGTTAACCATCCTGCGCTGATATGCTTCCATTCTGATTACGGCCTGCTCTCTTCTTTCTTCGAGCAAATCCAAATTTTCTGCTAGCTGTTGGTCATTGGTCTCTTCGTTGAAAGCCTCAGCCCTTAAGGTCGGCATGCCGACCTCAACAGGGATTACTGCCTCAGTTCCGTAGGCTAGGGAGAAGGGAGTTTCCGATGTTGGAGTTCTCCTGGTCGTCCGGTAGGCCCAGAGTGCCCCAGGGAGTTCCTCGACCCATCCCCCTTTAGCTTCCTCTAATCTTTTCTTGAGAGCGTCGAGGATAGTTCGGTTGGTGACCTCGGCCTGCCCGTTGGCCTGAGGATGACCAGGGGAGGAGAAGTGTTGTTTGATGTTTAGGTCCTGGCAGAATTTCTTGAATATTTTCCCAGTGAACTGCGTGCCATTATCTGATACGATCACATGAGGTATGCCGAACCTGCAGACTATATTTTTCCAAGTAAAACTCTTTATCTCTTTTTCAGTGATGCGAGTCAGTGGTTCTGCTTCGGCCCATTTTGAAAAGTAGTCAACAGCCACCAATAGGTATCTCCTGTTCGGCTTGGCTTTAGGTAACGGTCCTATGATGTCCATTCCCCACTGTGCAAAGGGCCATGGGCTAGTAATGGGGATGAGCTCATGTTGCGGCTGATGCTGATAAGGGGCGAACCTCTGGCATTTGTCACACTTTCGAGTATATTCCTTTGCTTCCTTCAGCATCCCAGGCCAGTAGTAGCCTTGGGTTAGAGCTCGGTGGGCTATGGTTCTCCCCCCATTGTGATTTCCACAGATTCCTTCATGGATTTCTGCCAAGACATATTGAGACTCTTCAGGTGCTAGGCATTTTAACAATGGCTGAGTGTAAGACCTTCGGTAGAGTTTTCCGTTAAGGACAAGATACCGAGCTGCTCTGATGCGGATTCTTTTTGCCTTATTTCTGTCCTCTGGGAGGAGTCCCTCCTCCAGGTATTGGAGTATAGGAGTCATCCAGTTCTGAGGCTGCTCCGTGACTTGGGCGACCTGGATCTCCTCGGTGCTAGGCCTTGGCTGGTGAGAGAACTTTATCGTTGACTCCACCCCCGTTTTCATGTGGGATGCCATGTTTGCTAAGGCATCGGCTCGGCTGTTCTGTCCTCTTTCTATTTTTTGGATTGAGAATGCTCGGAAGGAATGTTTTAGCAAGTTGACTAGTTCCGAATATCGGAGCATTCTTTCATCCTTGATGGCATATTCTCCTTGAACCTGGCTAACCACCAGTTGGGAGTCGGAAAATACCTCGAGGCTCTGTACCTCGCACTCCTGAGCTAGCTTCATTCCTAAGATAAGGGCCTCATATTCCGCTTCGTTGTTGGAGGCTCTGAACCCCAAGCTAATTGCCCTTTCGGTTGTAAGTCCATCAGGAGAGTGTAGTACTAGCCCTGCTCCGGCACCTCGGTCAGTGGATGATCCGTCAGCATACAACTTCCAAGCCCCCACCTCGTCTGAGACTTGAGCTTTGCCTAGCAGCGCGGGAGTGAATTCTGCGACGAAGTCTGCCAAGGCTTGCCCTTTAACTGAGACTCGTGGAATGTAGGACAAATCGAACTCCCCCAGTTCCACTGACCACTTGACCAACCGTCCTGATACTTCTGGTTTTCTTAGGACTGCTTTCAGTGGGTAGGCAGTCGGAATTTCTATGGGATGTGCTTGGAAGTATGGTCTCAGCTTCCGTGCAGAAACTATGAGAGCAAGGGCTAGCTTCTCAATTTCGGGGTACCTCTTTTCTGTGTCTAGTAATGCCTTGCTGACATAGAAGATGGGCCTCTGCACGCTCCTGTCTTGCCTAACCAGTATCGAACTGACAGCGTTCTCAGAGACTGCGAGATAGAGAAGCAGCCTTTCTCCTTGGATTGGTTTTGATAAGAGCTCGGGCGAAGCCAAGTATCTTTTGAGTTCCTGAAAGGATTTTTCACACTCGTCAGTCCATTGCAAAGATTTGTTACCTTTCAGAGCCTTGAAGAAGGGTAGACACCGATCCGTGGATTTGGAGATGAATCTGCTGAGAGCTGCTATCCGGCCGTTCAGAGCTTGAATGTCCTTTCGGGCCTTTGGGGATTTCAGTCCTATCAGAGCCCCGATCTGAGTCGGGTCTGCTTCTATACCTCTTTGAGAGACTATGTACCCAAGGAACTTCCCTTTTGTTACACCAAAGGTGCACTTTGAGGGATTGAGCTTCATTTTATATTGTCTGAGGATGTCGAAGGTTTGCGCTAGGTGTTGGAGATGACTGCTCTTCCTTAGGCTCTTGACCAGCATATCGTCGATATAAACTTCCATAGTGCTGCCGATCAAGGAGCCGAACATCTTATTAACAAGACGTTGGTAGGTAGCTCCAGCATTCTTTAGTCCGAATGGCATCACTTTGTAGCAATAGAGACCTCGTTCGGTGATGAATGAAGTCTTCTCTTGATCGGGAGGATGCATCTGTATTTGATTGTACCCAGAATAAGCATCCATGAAGCTCATGAGCTCATGCCCTGCAGTTGCATCGACTAACTGATCTATTCGTGGAAGAGGGAAGCTATCCTTTGGGCATACTTTGTTGAGATCTGTGTAGTCGACACAGACTCTCCATTTACCATTCTTCTTCTTGACCAGAACAGTGTTGGCCAACCAATCAGGATAAGATACCTCTCGTATCATGTTGGCGTTGAGCAACCTTTGAACTTCGTCGTTGATGACCTGATGCCGTTCTGGAGCGAGAGGCCTTCTCTTTTGTCTCACTGGTGGATGGTCTGGATCCACCATTAGTCTGTGCGTGATCAGGTCGGGATCTATCCCTTCCATGTCGCTTGTCTCCCAGGCAAATACGGAGAGGTTTTTCTTCAAAAACTTGACCAGCTCATCCTGCTCGGCATGTGTCAGGTCGGGACCTATCTGCAGGTAACGTCCCTGATCCTCAGAGCTGACCAGGACTTTAATAGGCTCCCCTATAGGCTTGGCTCTGCTATCCCTTCCTCTGGGGCTCAATGGTTCTTCAATTTTGGAGGGACAGTCTTCTGCCTCGTGACAGCGAGGGTAGATTGCATCCTTGCACACACGGGCGTGCAGTAATTGCTATTTGGGGGCCTTAGCTTTGAGTGCGAGGGCATGGCACTCTCGGGAGGTCGGTTGGCATCCTCTGATGGAGTAGACTGTCTGATTGTGAACGTATTTTAAGCATTGGTGGAGAGTTGAGGTGACAGCTCCCATCTCATGTAGCCAGGGCCTCCCAATTATGACGTTGTAGGGAGATTTGGCTTTTATGACCATGTACTCGGCTATCGTGGTCTTCTGTCCGTCCCCTTCACCCGCAGTGGTGGCCAGATCGACCCTTCCTAGTGGAGTGTTAGTATTTCCATCGAAGCCCGTCATGATTATGCCCGTGGGCTTAATGTCATTGGGGTCGAGCTTCATATGCTTGAAAGGGTCGTAGAACAGTACATTGGTCGAACACCCAGTGTCGACGAGAACTCTCCGGATATCGAAGTTGGCGATCTTAAGGGAGATAACCAGGGCATCGCTGTGAGGACAATGAACTCCCATAAGGTCATGATCCGTAAATTGGATTTCCGGCAAGGGCTTTAACCTTTTCTCCAAGTTAGCGATCTGCATGACATTGGGAGCAGACCTGGCCTCCCGAGCATATCGTTTCCTTGACCTGTTAGAGGTGCCTGTTGCAGGGGAATCTGCATGTAGAACATAGATCACCTGATTGTTCTGTCGTGGAGGTTCGTTCCTGCCTTCTTTCTGTTCTTGCCTTTGGTCGGTTTTTCTCTGCTGGGGTCGTTCGTCACGGGGGTTCTGTCCTCCGTCCCGCTTGACGAACTCCTGCAGCCTTCCTCTCCTTACTAGCTGCTCAATCTCATGCTTGAGAGCTTTGCAGGTATTGGTTGTGTGCCCTCGGTCCTTGTGAAAATCACAATACTTGGTCTGATCTCGATAGCTGGGGTCTCCTTTCAAAGCCTCCGGCCATCTCAGATTTTCTCGAGATTTTACTTGCTTCAATATGTTGTACGGAGAGGCGTTTAGAGGAGTAAAGTGGTTGAATTCCTTTAACCCAGAATTGAAGGAGGTTCTGGGGGCCCCCCTTTTTTCTGGGCTCCTGACTCTCTTCCTGGCCGAGCTGGTGTCCTTCTTTTGACCATCTTTCTTGTGATCGTCTTTCTGAGCTTGCTCTTTGACCTTTCTAGAGGTGTCCCTGGCCTCCTCCAGGTTGATGTACTTCCTTGCACGGTCCATGAGTGCCGCCATGTCCGCAGGGGGATTTTTGGTCAAGGAGTCTCTAAACCCTCCTTGAGCGAGTCCAGCGGCTAGAGCAGCCACTAGGAAACCGGGGCTGCAGTCTGTTACCTCGGTGAGCTCGGTGTTGAAACGTGCTATATACCCCCTGAGCGATTCTTCCCTTGTTTGCTTTATGTTCAGAAGGAATTCCGGACCCTTTCTTAGCCTCCTGCTAGTCATGAATCTGTCCAAGAACCTCCTGCCGAGCTCATAAAAGCCAGATACTGAGTTCGGCGGGAGGTGGTGGAACCACTTTAGGGCGGTACCATTGAGGCTGGTCACGAACGTTCTGCATAAGAAAGCATCAGAAGTGCCGTGCAAAGCCATGGTGTGCTGGTAGTGGGAGAGGTGGTCCCCCGGGTCCCCAGTCCCATCATAAGGGGAGAATTTAGGGACGATAAATTTCTTGGGTCTTTCCTCGGCCATGATAGCATTGGTGAACGGGGTGGCCGACCTCCCGAGCAATCTGGCCAGCTCGTCCTGCTCTGGATACTGGGCACCCCTTATGATGGCAGTACGGTCTATTGATTCAGCAACTTCTTCGGCTCTTACTGATTCCCTTGGTAAAACGGGTTGCTGCGAGGCAGGTCGCACGGCCTCAGGGCCTATATGGGTAGGCTGATCTTGGCCCGCTACTGGGGGGTCGTTCTGATTCTCTGGTACTGGTGGTACAGGAACCACTCGAGGAGGAGATCCTTGTGGAACGTAGTTTACTCCCGAGGCCCCAGGGATGGGGGGTCGGGTAGTACTTCGATAATGGACCTCCGGGACAAAGGTGGGAACCCCTCGGCCGGCTGCCGTCGACGGCTGGGGGTCTATATGAATACCGGCAGCCGCGGGAGGCTGCTCCTGTTGAGTGTTTGTGACAACGGGTGGATTTTGAGGATTGGTTTCATGATTCTGGGTGAACATTGCCAGGGTTCTAGACATAGTCAAGAGCTGTTCCCGTAGCAATTGGTTCTGCCGCCTAGTTTCGATCAGCTCTTCCTGTACAGGATTATTCACTCGCCCTCTTCCTCGTCCGGCAGTTGGTTGAGGATGAGGGTTTTGAGTGTTCTTCCTGGTTCGCAAGTTGGGAGCCATGTTCCCTTTGACAAACGGAAGATGAGCTTAGATTGAATAGAGCACTTGGTGATTGTCGCTTCCCACAGACGGCGCCAAACTGATGCTGCACTTTTTGGCCCACGTGAGATCCAAGCTCGGCTCCCTGCGAAACACTCGAAACAGAAGATCAGAGGACCACCGGGTTGGCTCCGGCGGTAGCCGCTCCGATGCTTAAGTCAATAAATTGAATGGAAAGACTCGTAATGAAAGCCAAAATAATGAGCATGACCATAAAGCGTACCTTTAGGGCTTGATTTATAGGCAGTGGCATTCCTAAGTTGATTAGGATTTGGAGCCATGAAAGTAGGGATTTGATCTCTGGAGATATCAGTTACCTTGTTGAATATGGTAACTTAGTGGGGCAGTTTCCTTGTTGGAGATAGCTTCCTTATTTCCTACTTGGTGCTTACTGAAGCGATGATTAGGTCTGATCATTGATGTGTTGTATTGCTAACTTGCATCTTTACAAGTTAGTCTTTATGGGAGAACTGTCTTGCTTTGATACTATGAGCTCGGCCTATGTAGGTTATGCCCTTGACTGACTGAGGATGAAATGTATGACCGAGCATGTACTAAATGGCCGAACACAGATTATAAGGCCGAACATGAACTAAGCGACCGAGCACAAGTTATGTGGCCGAGCCCGAGCTGGGCGACCGAACACAAGTTATATGGCCGAGCCTGAGCTCTATTATGGGTCATGAACCGATCTTGCGGTTGCACGTGTCATGCAGTGGTTGGTGTGTCACATAGTGGTATATCAATAAGGAAGGACAGTAATTTGGTGTTTGAAAATATAATATGAAAATTACACTTTTTAAGTTTTTAAATTAATTGATAATTTCATGTGATATCATAACAAGTAAAGATCATGTATTCCACTCGATCTCACCGTTGATTTGTGCATGTCTTAGTTTAATTTGATCATACGTGAAGAAGTGAGTTTGAGAATATATACATAATATTAAAATTATACATTTTTTAATAATTTAAAATTTTAAATTAATTGATAATTTCACACTAAAGAGTAATTAAAGATCAAGTAAAAGTTTTTATCAAGTCAAGATTAGTGGGCAGAGCTTAATTAATATTGTAAGGGCTCTGGTAGTTGATTTTTGACCAAACATTCAAATCTAGATTCAAAAGTTTTAGCATAATTCTTTTTTCCTTTCTGACTTCTTTGGCACTGGATAGGCAATTAATCAGCCGTGAATTACTGTCACTAACCATGAGCAAAAAATATATAAATTAAAATAATGTGTGTTAGATTCTCAAAGGTGGCCCATCCAAATACAACCTGTACGTGGAATTATACATAAAATTATGAATAATAGTATTTTCTTTCAAATCAAGCAGAGGAACATCATTTTATTTGGTGTTGTGTCTCGATCATATATAATTTGGTCCTAGGATATAATTAGTCCAAATGTTGAAGTTTGATTTATTAAAATAAATAAATATGACTTTTTTTTTGAGTCAATTTCAAACGAATCTCTGATCAAATCGATCGTGAATTAAGTTTGAGTATCTCGATATTTTATTTACTATTAGACTACTTATTAATTTATCGAATCGAGTTTGAACAAAACATGAGTCGTCTCAAGTAACTCGATTTGTTTTACAAACCTATTTGTAATATATATATAATACATATCATGTACTTTAATGTTTTAATTTGTAGTTAAAAATAAATAGTTACATGATAATCACGAGATTAAATCACACGTGACGGTTTGTGATAGAGACATAATTTGGAGAAGTTTTTTCGTACTTAACTTAGACTCAAGTATTTTCTTAAATTTATAAATTAAAGTCTTAAAATTTGGGTCAACTTGTGCTTTGCATACGAGGAGGTGGGTCCAAAAAACTTTTGTTAGCAAAAAGAATCGAACTTACAAGTTGGGAAATACAAACCCCTTACTAGTAGGTGATTCCTACCTCGGTCAATCTTTTTGGGTTAATTAATTAATTATTTTATTTATTTTTATGGTTGACTAGATGTTTAAGGTATACTACCAAAGGAATAGTTTGACACTCTTCTTTTATTAACATGAATTCTGAGAACAATTCATGTGCTCAATTCGAAATAATTTGGATAAAGTGTTAATTAGTTGAATTGAGTATTGACAATAAGGGTAAGTTTTGCCAACTTAAGAAATTAAGCAGGGTTAGGCTCTTAACCTTGAAAAGTTATAGAGTCTTTCTTCAAACCAAGATGCTGCTGGTTTGGAAAAGATTAAAAAAAAAAAATGCATGTTTTACGGCTTCACTTAAATTGTGTATCATTTTCTTAACTAATTAATGCTTTAGGATCATTTAATAATTTCTATTCCCTCCATACTCCATACTTAACTCAAAGTTACCACTATCCTAGCTACTAGCTAGGCACCCGTAAATCTAATGTCAACCTTCATTTACTAAGCCCAAACAAAACCTTAGTTTACTCAAGTAATGATTTAATTTTTCCTTTAAAAAAAAGTAATGATTTAATTGTTTCTATATTATTGGGACCTAAATGTCATCGTGTTAGTATTGCTAAAACAATTTCAAGCGAGAGTAAGACTATTTACATTTAATTTTCTAGATCTGACAATAGTAAGTCTTGTATAGTAGATTAGCCGTTAATGTAACCCCATTGTTATTTTATGATTATTTTTCATTAAAAAAATTTATTGTGTATGCATCATATATACTTTAGGCCTTCAACAATTAGTCAAAAAAGAAAATAAAAAATACTTCAGGCTTTGGGCTGAACTAGAAAAACCCATGTCGACCCTAAATTCAGATGTGGGCGCCCATGCCAAAATTAAGCAAAGTTGAGCCAGGACATTTTGGACCGAAGAGGTGGGTCTCGGTCCTCGGATAACTGGGCAATGGGCATGGTTGGTCTAGTAATTGGTATCCCTTTTGATATATGTAATCTCAAGGAGGTACTCTAGAATATGCAGAAGACTATATACAGTCAATTTCTTTGGTAAATATGGTGGCGCAATGATGAAATGGTTTCTTTAATCAAAATATCGTCAACCGATTATATTAGAAATACATTAATTAAAAATGTAAAATCTTGCAATTTAACACGGGTTGGAGGAACATCCTCCCGCCTTGTTCATGATGTCCATACGATTAGTTATATTGTCCTTTGATGATTTTTTTGTTTTAAAGTTTTAAGTAGTTGATCATATAGAATGATCATTTATCTTACAAAAAATTATTTGATCCGAACAATCAGGGACAAAATTCATGAAATATTTTTGTGTGAACCACATTCATTGGCGTGGATATGTTGTTTTGGCTTTAAGAAGACAGCAGTGTGATTGAATTGGTCAACAGACCTGGTCACTTATCCACGCAAAAACCATTCTTTTTCATTGTTAGGTTCCAGTTGCCTTCGTGTTTAAGCTATCTTGTGTTCATGTTATTTAATGATCAAGACAGCAAAGACTATGCCATTTATAAAACAGTTCATTTAAAAAACAAGTAATCTAAAGAGCCAGGCTGTATGCAACTTATATTGAAGCAAATTGGGAGAAAAGTGTAATGGATGATACCATACAACTCAACAGAAACCCAAGTGGGGTTGTTACCTCTTACAATCCTTTATTTCCTTAACTGATGTCCCCAAAAGAGCCGGGGATAGAAAAAAGAAAAAAAGGTACTGATGATCACTGGCACCATTTTATCTCTTCTATATATATATAGCAAAAGTCTGCACAACCATTTGAGTTTGCTTGTTATAACATGATATATCATATTTAGCTTGAAGGCCCCGTGCAATGTTGGCCCCTCCATATCCCCATTGATCATACAACAACGCATTTGCCTATGACAAGTTTTTATGTGATTAAATGAATTTATAAATCAAATCAATTAGATTTCCTTCTTAAAATCAGACAATTCTAGTTCATGAATAGGTCCATATATACAGAAATTTCTCTTTGCCTATACAGAGAGAGTAGAGACACAAAACTACTACTGAATTGGAAAAATCACACAATTCCAGTTCATGAACAGGTCCATACAAATATTTAACTTTTTGCAGTACCCAATCATGTTGATAGCTGCTTGGGAAAACTACCAATGGTTACATACATACATAAAAACTGCTTCAAAGCCCAGAAGGAAAGTATCATTCATACTAGAGAGTCGATCTACGGTAGGTTTGGAGTGCTACGTGGCGGTATACCTTTCCAATAACATGACTCACTAAAAAAATATAAATCATATTACACACGTCACAATATTATTAAAAAAAATATATTAAAACAGTATTATAACAGACCCATAAAATAATTTTATAATCAAGGCACCACAAAAATCTGTATTAGAGCTTTGTATCAGGAGCAAACCTCTCACCACTTGTAATTACCAGAAAATAGTTCAAGGGATTTTTTAATAATTTGTTTGAGATTGACTTCCCTAGCCTGCAGTTGATTGTATTCTAATTTGAAATGAAAGATATTCAATTCCATTCCGTTTTATATTATCCAAATACAAGAGATCACATTCAAATTTCAAACGGACTGCTTCTTTTTCCTCCTTTTTTAATACATAAATAAGGTTCACAAACCCAATCAGACAGTGGGTCATGTACGCCATCGCCCCTTCATTAATTGTTAGGCAGTCATTCAGCTTCAGGAAGTATACATATGTATGTAATCCTCCACGCATCCTTTCTTTTTTTTTTTCTGCATGATTTTAAGACACCAATTAAATTGCATCTTCTCACTTTACAAAGTCTACTTTCTCAAAGCCAACCCACAATATACGTTTGGTGGACAGATTTTTTCTTTTTTTATTATTTGGGTAAGTTCCAATTTTATTAAGAAAAGAAGCAACTAGCTAGCTAGAGTCGTAGACAAGGGTGGAACATAGTTAAGGGCTGCGGAGAGCTATAGCCACTTAAATTTTACAATATATATAAACTTTAATTTTGGGGAAAAAAGTTTCACTTCCAAAATTTGTAAAAGCAATTTTTTTAACATGTAATCTAGCCCAAAAAAAAGTTTCACTTTCATGATTTTTTTTTCATACTAAAATTTTCTCCAAAAACAATTTAACCTCCTTTAAAAAGAATTTCTAACTCCGTAGACAAAATTTTGGGCACTCTGAAAAAACCACGTAGTGTATTTTGGCACCATAAAGTCGCAGATAGAAACTAAATATCCCTGGCTAGGTTCACCGATTTTTGTTCATTCCCTTGGGTGAGACTTTCGAATCAAAAATGGAATCTAATCTTATGTTTCAGAAAAAAAAAAAATGTCCAAGAACTTCCCTAACTGCGTTGTGATATTTGCTTTTATAAGATACAAATGAACTCAGAAGAGAATGTAAAGAATGTATGATTTTTCATTTTAGATCAATAAATTATGATTTTATTTGATTCGCTGTTAGTCAGGGAACCCTTGTTCTATTATCATAGAATATACACATATATCAGAGAATTCTAAATTTTAATTTCGATTTCATTTTTCCTATTTTCCTTCTTTGTTCTTAATGCAATATGAAACGTGAAGGAGAATCAAATATGTTAAATTTCTTATAAAACAAATAACACATGAGACTCTTCATCTAAAGAGAACAAATTTCAAATTTTTAAATAAAAATATATTATTGATAATCTCTATAATAAAGACTAAATTACATCATATATATATAGTACTAATCTGAATAGAAATTTACTAATTTCTTATACCTAATTAATCCTATTACAATTAAAAAATTATAATAATTGTGAAAAAGAGAAAAAATTCGAAATTAATAAAAATTGAGACTTTTTAGAATATTAAAAATCTTATCATATTAGGAAATTATATTCGCAAGTAAAAGTTAATTTGAACTTTCCTAAATAAAGTAATTGTGAAATTAAAAATTACTATAAATGACAAAAAAAGTTAAATTTGAGACCTAAACGAAATCGTTTGGTCCCGTGACAGTTTCAATCATGAAAAAGTGATGAGTATTCATCATCTCATCATTTTGGATCAAGATTGTGTCTCCGTTTTAAAAAATGTCACTAACCAACTCTTTGGAATGAGACTTGAAATTCTACATCAATTCTCAATTACTTTTTACCAACTCTCAATTATTTTTGACCAACTTTCAAAATTACATTGTATGTATTTGATAATCTTCAAGTGTTTTTAAGTAATTGATTATATGCATGATCATATATCTTGCAAAAAATATCTTTCTCACCAAGTTAATCTAGGATGGAATTCATGAGAAATGTTTTGGTGAACTTGATTCTTAGACCAGACTAATCACACACTCAGTCACGTGAATGGATTAGTGTTTGAATTTAAAAGGATAAAAATAAATTTGTTTATTGAACATATTGTGATTGATTTGATTTACTGGCCTGGTTTATGCAAAAACTTATCTAGGAACGATTCTTTTTTTCTCTTTTTTTTTTTTAAGGTTTCAGTTCTCTTCATGTCTAAGCTATATATATACTGAATAACGAAGAAGATGACCAAAGACTGCATGTCATTAATAGAACAGTAGATTTGGGTACATATTGATTATTTCAATTGCTGGCTATGCAACTGAAATTATTATTGGGTAAGGATCAACAGCAACCCAAGTTACCTCGTACAACCCTTTATTTCCTTAACTGATGTCCCCAAAAGAGGGATAGTGAAAAAAGGTACTGAATATGAGCTAGCAAGTGAGGTTATCGCCAGGGGCAACACCAAATTGACTACAATAGTCTCTGAAATACTGGGCACGAGCATTGACAGCATTAGGATTTCCTCCATTGCATTCAATTGCACCGTTAATGGCTCGAGTTGTTGCCCCGAACCCTTGGCCCGAAGTTATAATAGAATGAACATTAGTCATCCAAAACCACAAGGCAGTCTTGAAGGAGATAACCCTGTCTGTGGCCACTATTCCAGGATTGCCTAGTCCATCAAATCTAATGGCATTTCCAGCAGCCCCATAATTATAATTCCATGTTAGCTGAAGAGGACCACGCCCATAGTAATTCTGACCTTGTACGCATGGATACTGTGTATTGTTTTCATCGCAGTAGTCCTGACTGGCACCATTTATCTCTTCTATATAGCAAAAGTCTGCACAAACAATAGATTTTGCTTGTTATAATAAAATCAAAATTTCTTCAATGATATATGGTATTCATTATAGAGAGAGAGAGAGAGAAGGGAGAGATGTTGAAATCTTACGTCCAGTCTCATGCGTGACGTGAGCAAAGAAAGCTGCAATCTCGCGCCTAGAATCATCAGCCGTACCAGTCGTGCCAAACTCAGGATATGAATTGGCAGCCTCAAGAAACGCAGCTCGAGTGTAGAAGCCTCTTCCAGCACAATTTGCGGCAGCTTGATTGATAATTCCATTAAAGAAGGCATCTGTCACGATATCAGCAACCGAGGCGCCATTGTTACTAGGCGGCGAGTTAAAACAAGGACCCTCTCTGCACCCTGTGCCACAATACGCTTCGCCATTTCCACAATACCCGAATTGACTACAGCACATGTCGGGGGAACAACCACAATTCTGGCCCACAACCAATTCTGGCAGGGCTCCGGCGAGGATTCCGGCCAGAATGATTGTCAGCAAATTCTTTTTCAGACTGAAGGCAACCATTTTGATAGAAGGTAGTTTTAGAAGACAAAGGGAGTTTATGGGTGGTGTGAGAGAAAAGGTCTGAGAGGCGCGCAGATATTTATAGTGTGCATGCACCCAATGGAAATGGAAATGGAAAGTGCAAGGAAAGAGCTGTGGTTGATTGAAATTCAAGTTAGGCAAGTAACTGGACTGCGTGTATGGTTGGGTTTGTGACTTGACTTGGGACTTGGACTAGTTAATAAAAGTAGTAGCAGAATCGCGCGTTCCTAGTCATTTGTAACCCTCCTGATTTACAGATATATCATCTTCGTTTCGCCACATCATTTGGTTAAGCAGCCCTCTCTCTCTCTCTCTCTCGCGCGCGCGCGCCTCAATGCTTCTTGAGTTATGATAGTGTGTTTGAAAAGTAAGCATTTGGTTATTAAAATAAAAAAATAGATTGAATCCAACTTTT
Organism: Nyssa sinensis; assembly: GCA_008638375.1. Lineage (NCBI taxonomy): Eukaryota > Viridiplantae > Streptophyta > Magnoliopsida > Cornales > Nyssaceae > Nyssa > Nyssa sinensis. The sequence goes on along the minus strand of CM018045.1, from coordinate 683,309 downwards.
TTTTTTGATAACTAAAACAATCCAAATTACAATTATTCGATAGGATCAGGTCAGTATGTGTGATGACTTTAAATTTATAAAATTTTAATTTTTTCATAATTTATGAGTATAAATTTTTTAAGAATTAAAAAAAAATTTAAAATTTTATGAGACATCCTCACAGACATCATGTCCACAATCTCACTTTATAATTTTTCACTTACACAGGTAAGCGCTTGAACCACAATGAGCCTTTTTCTAAGCATATTCAGTGTTTTTGTGCCTTGCGGTAGTTGAACTGTTGTTCTTAACTTCTTATTTATTTTTATATATTATTTATTTATTTAAGGTAGAAATTCATTCAAATAAAATAATTGACAAGTCTTAAATGATATTTAAAATAATAAATTTTGTCATTTCAAAAAGATAAAAAAAATACTTTAAATTGATCACATAAAAAGAAATAGGTAAATTACATTGATCTCTCCTAATATTTATAATAATTACACTAATATCTTCTGAAGTTTTTAAAATTACATTGATCTTTCATATCTTATTTGACAATATATAAATACCTTCATTCCGTCACTTTTTTTTAAATGACAAAACTAACCATTTCAAGGTTTTTTTTTCTTTAATTTTTTAAATAAATATTAATAGAAATCATAATAGAGTTCCCATCTTCTGTCCTCTTTCCTCTCTCAAAAATCATAATAGAGTTCCCATTTGAGACTCAGCCGATTGTCCTCTACAATGGAGGGACTCTATTTCCAAACAGGCCTTCAATTTCACTGACAAAACCAACACAAGCAAACCCATGTTTGAAATTCAACCGAACGACTTTGCCTCTTCCTCCCCAACCCCCGTCTCCTCCTTCACTCCCTTTCGACTCTTTCCTCCAACATCTCCTCCACCTCTCTTCACCACAGCCCAAAAATGGAATTCAATCTTATGTTTTGTAGGATCAAAATTTTAAAATAATTTTAATACTAATTATTGTATTTAAAATTGCATGTTTGAAAAAATAGTCTAAAAACTCGTTGTGATTTTAGCTTTTATAAGACACATATGAATTCAGAAGAATTTAAAGAATGTATCATCTCTTTAATTTTAGATCAATAAATTATGGTTTTATGTGATTTTTTTTAATTAGCATGAGTGCATCAAGCACCATCGTTTCCTATGTGCAATGTCAAGTCTCAGGCTCATTTATAGTGGTTTTTGTGTTTGAAAAAGTTGTTTCCAAAAGCATACACCGATTTCTCAAATTTTTAAATTTGTTTTTGTGTTAATTTAAAAAAAAAAAATAGTTCCAAATTTTTTTTTCTTCAAATTTATTTCTTTTATGCAACAATAAAGAAGAAAAAATCTAATTATTATTAATATATGTGCTATCATGAGAAATAAAAGATACATCAACTCTATAAATGATGAATACTTATTAATGAAATAGGAGATAGAGTAATGTATCGCCGCAGCCACTACGTTGTCTTAATGGGCAATATCAATTTGTCGATGTTTGGCGGATGAAAAAGTCTGCTTACGTGCGTATGACATTGTTAAAGTTTCTATTGTCAGTTTCGGCAAATTGGATGACACGTCATATACATTAATTCTTAACTTTTTACTACTATTTTTTTTTATAATATCCTAATGGCTAAATATACAGACTAATATACGTATAATTCGAGTGACCAAAAGATTACAAATGTATAACTAATATATCCCACTTTTTGGGGATAAGTATAACGACTAAAAGTCCATTTGATTTGAAGCAATGATGTGCAAAGTTGCTAGCCAAAAGTGGTATCATCATCTTTTCTCCTCAAAATTTGCCTGCCCATTTCTCCACACAGTTTCATTTCACTATGAGGAACAGATTTATTTAGTAAGGATGAATGAATTGTTGAGGTGGGGCTTAATCTCTTACCATTCTTGCAGTTTATGCAATTCCTACTCAATTGGTTTCGGCTAACACTCTTAACTAGAAAATGCTACCCTTCTTAATGAAGTCAAAATCTTGGCTCTTGTAGTTTCACCTTATCATCTGTGGATTGAGATACAGCTACGAGGAAACCTCCTACATTCATAGATAAGGACATTATAAATTATGTTTGATTGTAGGTGACCCAATGGAAAGGTATCAAAACTTTACAACTTAATTGGGAGCTGAGTTTTCATCTCATCCCTGCTTCTTGTGTGTATTTTCTTTTTCTTTTTCTTTTTGCTTGGTTTAGCTGTTCATTGGCCGTGTGGCCCTTAGGGGATGTCCCTTCTAATTTGTATTTCCCTTCTTTGGTAATACATCCTCATTTACCAATAAAATTTTTCAAATTTATGTTTTCAAGTTATACACGTCTCTTCTTCTCAACAAAATTTAAAAAAAAAAAGAGATCGATGCCCTTATCCTACTTATGGGTGTGAGTGTTTTGATTTAAAACTCCGTTAGTGTGATAATAAAAATTCCATTCCTACCATATACCATATACATAGACATACATGTATAAATATCATGTAGAGAAGTTAATTTTATTTTATTCAATGGATGGATTCAAATAATGTTCAACATACACATATTTTTAAAATAAGATAATGTTTTATGTGAATCGCTTTTTAGAATGAGTCACTTATGATTTAAAAAAGTAATGTTATTGTCAATTATGATATGATTAATTCATGTATTACACATATATATATAATCACACATAATATTAATATGTAAAATTCACGTATCAATTAGGTCATAAATATCTACACCCTCACAATTATCGAAAGCATTTTTTATGTCAAGAAAGAACAAGTGTGCATGAGAAACTGAGTAACAAGTCTGACCCAAAAAAAGGCCTAAAAAACAGGAAGTGGTCAAAAACAGAAGAAGTCTAGTCCATGGTCTCCTATTCAAACCATTATTAGGATTTAGGCCGGCCGCTCGTTTCCGTCCATAAATTTTCAGACAAAACTATCAATGCCATACCATAATTAAAAGCATAGTAATTTAGAGAGAGAGAGAGACCCATAATTAGAAGTTAAACATTAGATTACATTCGCGTCAATCAGACTCGTCACCTTCCCTAAATTACCTTTCATTCTTTCATACCTCTCTCTCTCTCTCTCTCTCTCTCTCTCTCTCTCTCTCTCTCTATATATATATATATATATTTATAATTAGATTTGTCGGTAGCTGTTGGACTTTTACCATCTCCACTCAGAATTAACTAAATCTCAAGTTGACGTCGGTAACCATTTAACTTTTCCATCCCAAATTAACTGAATCTGTACTCTCTCTCTCTCTCTCTCTTCTATATATATATATATATATATATAATCTAGAAGATCGATAATTGTACAAAGCCCCCCGCCACCACCAAAACATCCTTCACAAGTTATCCGTTGTTAACGCCTTGACATGTTAATTCTCGGCCGCCCAGCTCATGTATTACATTTGACAATTTCAAGCTTCACTGTGGTGATTAACATTATTCATGAAAAATTTAATAGAAATGCATAACAAATTGATAAGAAATTACACCTCAAGCCTATGAATATAGGAGCTTATCTTCAAGTTCCCTATTTTCTAGCAACAACTATTTTGAAGCTTTCAAATATTTTGACTTATTCAAAAATACTCCAACAACTTTATTTCAACAATTTTTGAATATTTCAACAGCCTACTCAGCATGACACATCAGCAACCGAGTCACCTTCTCAACACTCCTCGGGTTAACTACTGCTTTTCCCAATTTTTCTCTTATGAATTCAAACTTGGCTTCAGAAAGTGCTTTCGTCAGAATATCAGCAACCTAATTTTCCGTTTTGCAATAGAGCAATAGTACTTCTCCTTCTTTTTGTACTTCCCTGAGAAAGTAAAGTTTAATCTTAAAATGCTTTGTTTTTCAATGAAAAACTGGATTGTTAGATATAGATATAGCAGTTTGGTTATCAATAAAGATTTGTGTACTCTCCTCCTGTTCCATATGCAAATCTGTTAACACTTTTCTGAACCACAGAGCTTAGTTAACGGCTAATGTAATAACTACATATTCAGTTTCAGCAGTGCTTTGTGCAATAATCTCCTGCTTCTTTGAACACTAGGAGAACATGCCTTGTCCAAAAGTAAAGCAAAAACTAATTGTACTCATATCATCAATAGAACCTCCCCAATCACTATCAAATAAGCCATGGAATTTAAAATCTGAACAATGAGTGAACTTTATGCCATAATTGACAATGCCTCTAATATATCTCAGAATCCTCTTTGCAGCTTGAAAATGCACCTCACTTACACAATGTATAAACCTCGAAAGCAAACTCGCAGCATGCATTATATCAGGTCGGGTTGCTGTAAGATACATTAAGCAACTAATCATGCTCTTGTACAAACCTTCATCAACCTTATCAGCTCCATCATCTTTGTTGAATTTCTCTTTCTAATTCATAGGAGTTGTTGTAGCTTTGCAGTTTTCCATGTGAAATTTTTTTAGGATCTCCTTTGCATATTTTTGTTGGCAGATAAAGACTTCATGCTGCCTTTGTTTTACTTCCATTCCCAGAAAATAGGACGTCAAGTCCAAATCTGTCATCTCAAACACCTTAAGCATCTCTACTCTAAATTCCTTTATAAGCTCCTCATTGTTCTTTGTTATAAGCAAATCACTAACATAAATAGACACAACAATTAAGTCAGTAGCCTCATTTTTCACATACAGAGTAAATTCACTTAGGATTTTTACAAAGCCTAGGCTTAATAAGTGGTTATCTATCATGTTGTACCAGGCCCTTGGTGCCTGTTTAAGACCATATATACAATGCCTTTTTCAGCAAATACACCTTATCCTCATGCCCCTGCACAGCAAATCCCTCTGGCTGCTCTACATATATTTCCTCCTGCAAGAAACCATTAAAAAAGACTGATTTAACATCTAGCTAATACACATTCTAGCCCTTTTGTGTTGTATCTAGCCTTGCCACAGGTGCAAAGGTCTTAGAGAAATCTACACCGAAAATTTGAGCATAACCCTTCACTATTAGCCTTGCTTTATACTTGTTAACTGATCCATCTGCATTTAACTTGGTTCTGAACACCCATTTGACTCCTATAATCTTCCTATTTTGAGGTTTTTTCATAAGCTTCCAAGTGTGATTTTTCTCTATCATTCTCGTCTCCTCTTTCATAGCTTCCATCCATTTTCAGTCTTTTTCAACTTCTTTAAATCCTACAGGCTCCATTACAACAACATTGCATCTTTGATAAATGTCAGAAAGTAGTCTTGTTCCCCTGACTGATGGGTCATCAACATTGTGTTCAACAGAAAAATAGCAGTATGTGCAGCCTTTGCCCAAAAATTTTTTGGTAGCCCTTTTCATATAGCAGACATCTGGTCATCTCCATGAGTTTTCTATTCTTCCTCTCACTCATTCCATTTTTTTGTGGAGTGTATGGAGCTATCAGCTAGTGCTCGATTCCAGCTTCTTCACAAAAAAAATTGAACTGTTCTGAGGTGTATTCCTTGCCATTATCTAATCTTAATACTTACATCTTGCAGCCACTCTGATTTTTCACCCAAGCTTTGAATTTCTAGAGCACAGCTGCAACCTCGAATTTAAACCTTAAGAAGTAAATCCAACACATTCTTGTTAAATCATCTAAAAAAATAATATAATATTTACTTCCCTTTAATGATGGATTTCTCTGTGGCTCAAAAAGGTTAGGTGCTTATGTGTTTTGGTGTTTTGGTGCAAGATCACTCTCAAGATTTCTTACACGGGCCCCTTAAGACAAGAGCTCTGATACCAATATGTTGTTAATTTGCACAAGAACAGTAGCAAATTAATGCAATAAGAACATAAATGAACTGTTGAATGACATAATCATTTTATTGACTAAAAAGTGCTTTATATATATGATAAATTTAACAGAAATGCATAACAAATTGCTAAGAAATTGCATCACAAACTCATGAATACAAGAGCTTATCTTCAAGTTCTCTATTTTCTAGCAATAGCTACTTTGAAGCTTTCAAATATTTTGACTTATTCAAAAATATTCCAGCAACTTTATTTCAACAATTTTTAAATATCTTAGCAACCTACTCAGTATGACACCTCAGTAGCAGAGTCACCTTCTTACCAAAACAAGGTCCCTGTTGGCACTCTGGGCCACAATAGTCACTGCCAGTATTTTCTCAAACTTGAGAGGTGCTATCTGTATTTTTACTGAACCTCAGGGGGAGGTCAGTGTAATTTACCATTTTTTTTATAAGTCAAAGACAACAACATACATTTACCCGTGGAAACTTTTGAATCTAGGGGGGGCTAGCATGTAAGTGAAACGATGGAAATGAACCAAAAGAAGAGTATTTACACAACAATGAAAAAGAATCTCCGTGGTATTTCTCTTAGCAAACTGCTTTTGCAATTTATCTGAGTCATAAACACCAAAGAAGGAATAATTGCTTTCAATTCTTCGATCATAGATGGACTAAACATTTCCATTTACACAGAGATGTAGATGTCTAAAAGAGCATCACCCACTAAATGCGACCAAAGTACTTTAGCCCATCAGAGTCATGTTTGTTTTTAGATCTAGAAGAACACATATTACACAATAGATTACTAACAAACACTATGTTTAAAGAGATAAACAAGAGCATACGACAGGGACTTTGATGACTCTAGAATGCAGTAGGTTATAGAAACTAAAATATTTCGATAAAGTCCTACCAAAAAGGAACACAAACACTAGAATATATGTGATAAATTGTGGAAAAAAAAATGCCTGGTATATTGTATCAACTGCAGAAGAAGATCAATCTCTGCCCTTGCGTGCATACTGTTGGGAGAGGGGGGGATGCCATGAGGAAATTCTTTGAATGAGTAGCATTACAATCGCAACAAGCTATTGGATTTTGCATGATGTTTTGTTGCTCTGTGGCACCCTCAGTATGGATGAGATAGAGGTTGAATCTGATACACTGATGTTGGACAATTCATCTACTGTTAATAGGTCTCCATATTTAAGTAATCCATTGTGTAGGCTTCAATTTATTCTATTCTGCATCTTTGCTATCGTACTAGTCTCCATTACAAAAACTTTTGACATTTGCATCTTTTAGTGCAATAGGCGTTTTGATATCAAAACAGAGTTGTCACGCTGGAATGCCATCTTTGAATAAAACTCTGATTAAATGAACTGAACACTTGAAACATAGCACAATTCTTAATAGGGAAACTCAAAGTTGTTTATATTGTGATTAATTGTCAGAAAGTAGTACTAAAGTAGAATTTTTATTGTTTCTGTCTTTACAATGTTACAAATACTATATTATATTAAGAATTTTTTGGAATGCATTTCTTTCTTCTGAGCTTTAAATTATGAGTCAAAGTAGAATTTTTGTCGTTTCTGTCTTTACAATGTTACGAATGCTATATTATATTTAGAATTTTTGGAATGCATTTCTTTCTTCAAAGCTTTAAATTATGAAAGCAATAAAAATATTTCTAGAAGTGCCTGCCAAACAGGATATAGTTTATATCATTGCTATTAATTATCGAGTGTTGGTCCCGCAAATGCGGGATGCTGGGAGGGGTAGATCGGAGCTAGACCTAACATTTGACATTATTGGCAAGAAATGGCTACTCTCATACTCAAACTAGCATCCTCACACTTCACTGGCCGAGCATTTTACCATTGCACCGAATAATGGCCTCTTACTTTATTCCATTGCTAGAGTTAGAAATTTGGAAAAGGTAAAGAAAATCTCTCTCTCACTCTCTCTCTCTCTCTCTCTCTCATGCGCACGCATACGTGCACTCACATTCTCCTGCATCCATTCTGGATTTCGTATTTATACTTCATCTTCTCTTCAAAGGTATGCATTTTCCATGCAGTGGGACCTTTAAAAATTAAATGGGTAAATGGTCCTTCAAATCGTTCTCAATGTAGTACACAACGTGGGGGTGCTCTGGGTGCTCAGATGAACCTTTTTGATCGATTTGTCAGAGTTGTCAAGGTGGGATTTTGGTGACTGTTTACTAGTGTTCATATTATGGATTTCTTAGAATGACCCTTACTGCTACGAACTATTACATTTGCTATTTTACACAAGAAACATGTAACGACCCTGACCTCAATGGCATGATATTGTCCGCTTTGGGTCTCAGCCCTCACGGTTTTGTTCTTAGGCTTTCGCCCAAAAGGCCTCATACCATATGGGGGTCAGTTCGCACTTATGAATACCCCCGCTTTCCTTTCCCTAGGCGATGTGGGACGAGAGTTTTCACCAACTCAGTGGCTTCAATCCTCCATCCACCCCCCACAAGGCTCGACGTCCTCGTCGAAGGGCCCCCTTCACGGGCACACTTCCGGCTGGGGTGCGCTCTGATACCACTGTAGCGCCCTAGACCTCAATGGCATGATATTGTCCGCTTTGGGTCTCAGCCCTCACGGTTTTGTTCTTGGGTTTTCGCCCAAAAGGCCTCATACCAATGGGGGTCAGTCCGCACTTATGAATACCCCCGCTTTCCCTTCCCTAGGCGATGTGGGACGAGAGTTTTCACCAACTCAGTGGCTTCAACTGGAGGGTTCTGCACCCTGAGTGGTAAAGAAACTCTCGTCCCACATCGCCTGGGGAAGGGAAAGCGGGGGTATTCATAAGTGCGGACTGACCCCCATATGGTATGAGGCCTTTTGGACGAAAGCCCAAGAACAAAACCGTGAGGGCTGAGACCCAAAGCGGACAATATCATGCCATTGAGGTCAGGGTCGTTACAGTGGTATCAAAGCGCACCCCAGCCAGAAGTGTGCCTGTGAGGGGGGCCCTTCGACGAGGACGTCGAGCCTTGTGAGGGGTGGATGGAGGGTTCTGCACCCTGAGTGGTAAAGAAGCTCTCGTCCCACATCGCCTGGAGAAGGGAAAGCGGGGTATTCATAAGTGCGGACTGACCCCCATATGGTATGAGGCCTTCCTGTGGGAAACAAAACCTTGAGGGTGTGCGAAGGTAGTGAGGGAGAAGCCCAAAACCTGACCTCGCAGCCCAAAGAGGGCAATATCATGTGGGAGAAGGGCCCAAGCTTCAGCTGACACTCTGATACCCAATGAGGCCTTTTGGGCGAAAGCCCAAGAACAAAACCGTGAGGGCTGAGACCCAAAGCGGACAATATCATGCCATTGAGGTCAGGGTCGTTGCAGGGAGGGTTCTGCACCCTGAGTGGTAAAGAAACTCTCGTCCCACATCGTCTGGGAAAGGGAAAGTGGAGGTATTCATAAGTGCGGACTGACCCCCATATGGTATGAGGCCTTTTGGGCGAAAGCCCAAGAACAAAACCGTGAGGGCTGAGACCCAAAGCGGATGGAGGGTTGAAGCCACTGAGTTGGTGAAAACTCTCGTCCCATATCGCTTGGGGAAGGGAAAGCGAGGGTATTCATAAGTGCGGATTGACCCCCGTATGGTATGAGGCCTTTTGGTCGAAAGCCCAAGAACAAAACCGTGAGGGCTGAGACCCAAAGCGGACAATATCATGCCATTGAGGTCAGGGTCGTTACAGTGGTATCAGAGCGCACCCCAGCCGGAAGTGTGCCTGTGAGGGGGCCTTTCGACGAGGACGTCGAGCCTCGTGAGGGGTGGATGGAGGGTTGAAGCCACTGAGTTGGTGAAAACTCTCGTCCCACATCGCCTGGGGAAGGGAAAGCGGGGGTATTCATAAGTGCGGACTGACTCCCGTATGGTATGAGGCCTTTTGGGCGAAAGCCCAAGAACAAAACCGTGAGGGCTGAGACCCAAAGCGGACAATATCATGCCATTGAGGTCAGGGTCGTTACAAAACATGAATTAGTTTTCTCTCCTAATTGCAGTCATATGCAAATGCAGTCATAAGTTCCTTTGAAGACCCAGAGAAGATTTTAGAACAAACTGTGGTTGAGATGAACGACGATTTGATAAAGATGCGTCAAGCCACGGCCCAAGTACACCTTATTCGTTCTGTGGTTTTCTTTTTTATTTGTCTCTGAACAATTCTTTTGAAGCTGAAAATTACAGAACATTAAACAAAAACAAGAGGTGCAGAAAACTCCTAATATGCATAAGAGTTTAAAAATTCCTCCCCTCTATGCAATGCCATTGTGTTACTTCTATTTTTTTTTTCTCTTTCCACTTTTATCATGTAAAATTCATTATTTTCCTCAAGGTATTGGCATCTCAAAAGCGGTTGGAAAATAAATACAAAGCTGCACAACAAGCTTCTGAAGACTGGTAATATGTGACATGAAAGGTTTTTTTTTTATATAATAATAATTATCATTATTATTTGAAGTGATGGATAACTTTTTTTGGCCTTAATTTGAATATAGGTACCGTAAGGCACAATTTTCTCTTGGAAAAGGAGACGAGGACCTTGCACATGAAGCTCTCAAGAGGCGTAAATCTTATGCTGTAATATATTTATTTTCTAGAATTCATTCTGGCAGCTTGGTGAAATTTTTTATTTACTTTTCAATGAAATTTGTGGATATAATCTGAAAATTAATCAACAATATTTAGCATAGGGGAAAAAATAACCTAAGGCGATAAGAGTATGCATTTTCCCTGCTACTCCATCTATTGCTTTTCATTTTTGATAGATAGTGCAATATTGTTTCAAAAGAAACTTGCACACATTGTGCTTACAAAGATGGTAGATATCTAGCAATTCATTTTATATTGGTGATCCTTGGAATTTCTTCTTTAGATAGCATGTCATTGTTACTCACTTTCTGAGTTTTTTGAGGGGTGGGCTAATTAGAAGTTTGAATCACCACCTTTTTTGGGGGTGCCATTATTTTGCTTTCTGTCAAAAATCTGATTATTTATTTATTTATTTTTCTGCAATGGTCACTGCCTTTAGAAAAAAAAACATTTGTTGGTTTCTTGTTGCAAGAGGGTGTAACTGCAAAGTAGAACTTTGGAGGGATGCTTAGGAAATGATAGTAAAAAATATGTTGAGTGCAACATTTATATGGATAAAAGAGAGCTGCTGGTTTTTGGATAAAATAACCACCTTTTCTTGTTGTTTTACAGGATAATACTAGTGCTTTGAAGGCCCAATTTGATCAACAGAAGAGTGTTGTTGAGAATCTTGTCTCCAATACACGGGTATGCAAATACACAGTTTTCTTCATTATTGATTCCTCCCATTAAATAAATAAACCGTATTAGAAATATGGGCGTGTATGGATGCATAGTCCCCTATTTTTTGCGCTTGCTTTGACATTTAATAGGTGATTTGGATAAGCGTGTTCCAAAGCCATGTTTTGGCATTAAGAATTGGAGATCTGGTCTCAAAAGATGTTCTTTCTTTATTTGATATGCTTTTGAAGATGTCAAATTCATAAAAAAAAATTGTTTTCAAGAACTATTTGTTGAATAAAATGTATATGCACATGTCATATGTCATCAGACTCAACATGGAGAACCAGAAAGGGTTCAGGAGAGAAGCAGGGGACTCTGCACACAATACTTATGATTTGGAATTTGAACGGAAAAACAAGAATGCTGCTTTTTTCCCCCTCCAAAAAACCAGCCAGAAGTACCATGCAGGGGTTCTGCTTGGTGTCTGGAGACTTTTGACAAAATGACTTCCCACTTCTCTGGTTTATTTTCACTTCTGATTTTATCTATTAACTTGTGGTTTTGTTAATAAGTGCATTCATATGCATATTAATGACTTGTTACAGTTGCATCCTATAAATTCCATTTTGTGTAGCTTTTGGAAAGTAAGATACAGGAGGCAAAGTCAAAGAAGGATACCCTGAAAGCACGAGCTCAATCTGCCAAGTTCGTCTCCACCACAACTTTAATCACTGATTTCTCTTCACTCATTAAAAAAAAAATAACTGATTTCTCTTGGAGATGGTTAGCTCCTTACTGTAGGTGGTATTGGCCACTTTCCTGTTGCTTTCTCAGGACCGCAAGCAAAGTGAATGAGATGTTGGGAAATTTCAATACTAGTAGTGCTCTTGCAGCTTTTGATAAGATGGAAGAAAAAGGTAAGATATTTGAATTTCTAGAATTGATTTTTGGATATACATATTGCCTCTTGGATCAAATAATTCCAGTTTCTGTTTTGTGCGTGTTCCATTATCTATGTTTCTCTTCAAGGAGGTAATTTGTGACTATTTTATTTGAGAATATTTTATGAAAAAATGCAGAATGCACTTTTGTCATACTGGAAATCCCAATAGTTCATGCCCTGGTTTGGAAAGAGCGTAACTTGCAAACTAAATGCCTGTCCCAGCCAAATATAATTTGATTTCTTCAAATTTGAATGGGAGAATGCATCAGAAGAAAGCATGTTCAAACACTGTTAACAATAAACATCGGATTTGTCCCTTTTTTGTCTTCTGCTACGCTAATGAAAGAATGATTCTGCCAAAATATTACCCCATTTGATAGAGAAGTGTTACCTTTTTTCCAGCTTGCCTAAATGATCTATTCAACCAATATTCAAATAACTAGTGCCCATCTGGGTAATCTTTTGAAGATACAATCTCTTCTAATGAAAGATAATACAACTAGGATTGTTTGTTGCATTGAAGTTGAACCACAAACTTGCCAGTCAAAATTGGCAGTTCTATGATTTGTACCCATATTTTCATGAGCTTTTATATCCTGTTTGGCATTCGAGCCCACTTCATTGGTGCAGTTGTTGGTTTGATGCACTGACCAAACCATCAGAATTGAAATCATCTCATCTCATCCGAAAATCTGGGGCTAGCTCTTCCTTCTCACTACATTCATCTGTTTCTAATTCTGTCCATTCTTTTCTTTACACTCGTCCATTTCGATATCTTAATTTTTTTGATATTCACTCTATGAAAATGTTGTTTTGATGAGGACCCAGGAATTTGTACCATGAAGTATTGTTGGTGTTGTAATGAAGGTTGTTGTAAATATATAGTTGAAATCCTGTATATTTTATTAATATATACTTGCGATTTAAAAAATTGTTAAAATGAGTAAAAGTAATTAAATTTTGTTTTGACTTAGGATCGCCACAGGCTATGAATTGTGTTGATTCTTTCTTCCTCCTTATGTCTCTTTTGTTGCTTATATAATTGAAATTGCATTAACTTTTGCATACCATGCCAATTGTCCACATGGACCACATCACTCATAGATAAAGAGTCAAAATAGATTAACTAGAGCAATTACCTGGTATATCCTAATGGGAAGAACTTTCTTTTATTTCGATAGTGCTGGCAATGGAGTCCCAAGCAGAAGCACTTGGGTTTGACATGGGATTCTGTTGATAAAAGAAAAAGAAACAAAAATATTTGGGTTTGATTCTGTTTTATTATTATCTTTGGTAACCAAACAAAGGTGTTACTTTAAAAAGAAGGGTAATAAATTTTTAAATTTCTTCTCATGTGTTGAAAGCTTCCATTACTCTGCTCATTATTTCTCATTCTTCCTTCTGTATCCTGAGCAATTAATAGGCAGAAGAGGAAAGAAGAATCTGATTTTTTAGGTTTTGAAAAAATCTTTCTTATTGATGTTGTAGTTATTATTATTAATCTTGTAAGCAAGTAGGAACTCTACATTTTGTTTTTTTTCCCCTCTTATTTTTATTTTATTTTGTTTGGCTTGGTTTGAATAGAAAGGAGAATTACCAACTGGAAGAACAGCAGTTTCCAGCACAAACACGGCATTTCCGTTTCAAGATGCTGAGATTGAGAAGGAGCTCAAAGAATTGAGACAAAAGGCAAAGGATTTTTAAAAGTTTTACTTCCCATGGACAAAACCTTGACTAATTCTTTCTAGCACAGATTTGGAAACTAAATTAGTTTTACTGCCAGTATAAGTTTGTATGGCTAAGCCCAAACTTGAGTTAAAAATTGTAATTTGGATGGTATGTAATCAATTTAGATGCACAGGAAGAAGAATCAACTGAGTTGATACTTTCCAAATGTATGATATTGTCACCATGCATCTTTTTAATCTACTATATGATTCTGTAGCAGCAACCTCTCTCTCTCTCTCTCTCTCTCTCTCTCTCTCTCTCTCTCTCTCTCTCTCTCTATATATATATATATATATATATCAATGTACACTTTGAAGTTTGAACAATGTTGAATAGGCAGTGGCCGTGCACCATCAATCTATAACAGTAAAAACCTGTATTACCATTGGACTAATGGAGGCTTAACACAATGCAGGACAACAAAGCGATCTCATTTTTTTTGGCAATACTGTCAAAGTCAGCTCCTGATGGTCACTCAAATATCTCTTATTGGATTGGTAGTTACAATTTTGTTACATCAAACGTCTCCCACTTGACCAAGGCATTGAATTGCATGTCATGACTTTTTGAAGGCAAATGGGTCCATTCAATCTTCTTCCACTAGTACAAATTCCCTTTCAAGGGTAAATATTTTGCTTGCAATCTAGTCCTATACAACTCTTTTAGGCCTTATTTGAATAAATGGATTTAAAAATAATGACTCAATTTTTTGGGTTTAAATCACAAATATGTAGGTTTGGATTTAAGTAAATGGATTTACAGAGTACATGTGTAAGAAGGAAATTGAGATAGTGAGCCACCTGCTGATTCACTGTCCAGTGGCCAGATATTTCTGAGAGCTGATCTTTAATATTTTTGGGACGGCTTGGGTTGTGACAGTTAGTGAGCTGCTAAAGGGCCGAAGAAGAAAGAAGAACAGGGGAATGTCTCAAAAAATGTGGAATATGGCCCCGACATGCTTGATGTGGAGCTTATGGGAAGAGAGAAATTTTCATATTTTTGAGAGGAAAGAACGATCTCCTCACGTTTTAAGAGACTGCGTCCAAAAGCTTTTATTTTTTTGGAAACCATGTCAATGAATTAGTTGATTTTTTTATAGGGACACTAGGATTTAAGTTTGTAGCTGTTTTTTTTGGTAGCTGAAAACATAATGACTTATTATACTCAAGAATCAAAATAAAGACGTTGAATAGAAAGACGGAGGGAGATGAGTGACAATGATGAAAGCTAAAAGCTAAAAACAAGAAGGCGACTACATCAATTTGAACTCTCACAAAAGCAAATAAATTATTATAAAACTCAAGTGGGTACCTTCCTTCCTTTCAACTTCATTCATTCATTTATATTCATTTAAAATTTGATTTTCAATTCAATTCAACTAGCAGATAAGCAGACTAAACAAATAAAAAACTCATTAATCAACTTGAAAGTTTTTTTTAATTTTTTTACTTCTATGCTAAATTGTCATTCGCCTGTGAACCAATTCTCGCACTATTATCCATAAATGCATTACAAGCTGTTAATAACTTTAAATGATTATCCTAACTCTTGATTCCATTTTACTTTTTATTGCATAGAGTCCGAAATTTGATATGACAAGTCCAGCACTATTAAGAAGTTAACTAAGATATGATAAATCAAAAAATGAAGGATGATGTTTGTTAAAGAATAACACAAAATAGTGATGTCTATATATATATATATATATATATATATATATTATAACATATTTTTTGAATAAAAAAATGCATAATTTAACAATAATAAATGTTCTTCAAATATGAACATTGAATATATAAATCAGTACATTCTATAATTAGGTAAAAATAATAAATTGTAAAAATAATGCTCACATTCTTCTGAAGAAGAAAGTGAGACTTGAAAGTATAATTTTTCTATAATAAGAAGTGAGTTTGGTTCAATTTTGTATTAGTCTAACTACATGCCTTACTATTTTTTTTATGTTAAAAGTACTACAACTGGCAACATACTAGCAAATTTACCAAAATCCAAAGTGATCATCATGCTCATTTTTTCAACTTGTTTTAAACAACTTAAAGAACGAAAGCTAAAAAGCTACATATAGATTTTCGCACATTTTAACAAGTAAGCATTGGATTTTTATATATTTTTTATTTTATAAATGGATGACGTCTTAAAATATATATTGATGAAATTAAGGATTAACGAGCATAAATATATATATATATATTTATTTTTATAGAAAAAATGAACATCTTTAATATGTGTCACCTTAATTAGATTCCATTGCTCTTACACAGTCCATTCAAAAACAAGATCAATTCAAAGTTTGAAATAACAAGACTCCAATAACATAACACATCCATATTTTCCTCCTTTAGAGC
Organism: Nyssa sinensis; assembly: GCA_008638375.1. Lineage (NCBI taxonomy): Eukaryota > Viridiplantae > Streptophyta > Magnoliopsida > Cornales > Nyssaceae > Nyssa > Nyssa sinensis. The sequence continues at coordinate 667,190 of CM018045.1, read as the reverse complement.
AAACATTACCATGTCTCCTACCCAAAAGACCAAAATTACCCTCCATCCCACAAGGATGCTTCTCATTGAACAAGGGCTTTTTGGAAATACAAATTTTGAAAATTTCTAACCATTGGCAAATTTGACTTTTTGACCCGCCCCGGGTCTTTTCAAAATTTATTGACACGACCAAGCATATTTTAACTTATTTTTTAGACTCATGCATTTTTTAAAAGTGTATAAGTGTTAGACGCTTTTGATTTTTTGTCAAAGGCGTGTTAATCTTAGATGCTTTTAAAAAACGTCTTAATCTTACACTACAAGAAAAGTTACTATTAGCGACGCACGCCTGCATCGCTAATAGTGGCTCTGTGTGTCGCTAAAGGTCTTTTGCGACGCACATTTGGCATCGCTAAAAGCGTCGCAAATGATCGTGTCGCTAATAGTATTAGCGACGCACAAAACCATATGCGTCGCTAAAGATGAGTATTAGCGACGCACATCCTGAGCGTCGCTAAAAGCAACTATTGGCGACGCACAGTGGGCGTCGCTAAAAGTCATTTTTAGGGACTCACTTTTAGCGACGCTCAGGATGTGCGTCGCTAAAAGTTTTATTTTTTGAAAAAAAATGCCACACTTGCTTTTGTTTTATTTGTTGTTTTATGCCTGTTTAAACCTGTATCAATCATCCATCCTGATATACAATAAAATCGAAGCATTCTGAAATGAATATATTAAAAAAGAAAAATACATTCATATGCCTATTTAAACCTGTATCAATCATCCATCCTGATATACAATAAAATCCAAGCATTTTAAAATGAATATATTAAAAAAGAAAAATACATTCATATGCCTGTTTAAACCTATATTAATCATCCATCCTGATATACAATAAAATCCAAGCATTCTGAAATGAATATATTAAAAAAGAAAAATACATTCATATATATATATATATATATATATTAAACTAATTATGTACATTTGTACAAGTACTATTTAACAATAAATAAAAAAATTAAAAATTGTCTCCAAAATAACAAGTTCCGATGCAAAAGATAAAGACGGCACGGCAATAATCTCGATCAATCTGAAATAAAGATCAAATGATATGTATTAGAACAATTATTAAATCTATATGAACATAGAATGTGAATAGTTTTTTTTTTTTTGCATCCATCAATAGTAAGAACACCATAAAGTAACATAACTCTATTTTATCATTTGTGAGGTATGTGATGGGGTTTTGGTGTAGTTAGGCCAATATCCAGCATTTTGGTATGTCAAAACCCCAAAATGGGCCTTTTTGGAGCTGAAACTTGCATAAGTTTCAAACCGGGTATCTGAACCGAGTGCCGTAAGTTCGTGCAAGTTTATTTTATCATTTTTGAGGTGTGTGATGTGGTTTCGGTGTATTTAGGCCGATATCCGGCATTTTGGTATGTCAAAACTCCAAAATGGGCCTTTTTGGAGGTCAAACTTGCATAAGTTTCAAACGGGCCATCCGAACCGTGTGCCGTAAGTTCGTGCAAGTTTATTTTATCATTTTTGAGGTGTGTGATGTGGTTTCGGTGTATTTAGGCCGATATTCGGGATTTTGGTATGTCAAATCCCCAAAATCGGTATTTTTGGAGCTCAAACTTGCATAAGTTTCAAACCGGGCATCCGAACCGAGTGTCGTAAGTTCGTGCAAGTTTATTTTATCATTTTTGAGGTGTGTGATGGGGTTTTGGTGTATTTAGGCCGATATCCGAGGTTTTGGTATGTCAAATCCCTAAAATCGACATTTTTCGAGTTGAAACTTGCATAAGTTTCAAATGGGTCATCCGAACCGCATGTCGTAAGTTCGTGCAAGTTTATTTTATCATTTTTGAGGTGTGTGATGGGGTTTCAGTGTATTTAGGCCGATATCCGGGGTTTTGGTATGTCAAATCCCCAAAATCGATATTTTTAGAGCTGAAACTTGTATAAGTTTCAAACCGGGCATCCGAACCGAGTGTCGTAAGTTCGTGCAAGTTTATTTTATCATTTTTGAGGTGTGTGATGGGGTTTCGGTGTATTTAGGCCAATATCCGGCATTTTGGTCTGTCAAAACCCCAAAATGGGCATTTTTGGAGCTGAAACTTGCATAAGTTTCAAACGGGCCATCCGAACCGCATTTCGTAAGTTCGTGCAAGTTTATTTTATCATTTTTGAGGTGTGTGATAGGGTTTTAGGGTCGGTAGGCTGATATCCGGAGTTTTGGTTATCAAATCCCCAAAATTGGCCTTTTCGGAGCTGAAACTTGCATAAGTTTCAAACCGGGCATCCGAACTGAGTGCCGTAAGTTCATGCAAGTTTATTTTATCATTTGTGATGTGTGTGATGGGGTTTCAGTGTATTTAGGTCGATATCCAGGGTTTTGGTATGTCAAAACCCCAAATCGACTTTTTTGGAGCTGAAATCTTCTTTTTTTTAACGTAACATTTTTTATAAATAATAAATGTACCAAAGTAAATAATTTTAAAAAATTACCTAGGTTGATTAGAGCCTTCTTGTTGGCTAAGTATTGTCTTCATAAAAGCCTCTATCTGCGTCTGCCGCTCCTTGAGCTCTGTCATCTCAACCCGTAACTCTACATTCAGTCTCTCAGCTGCCTCAGCTCTCTGGGTGGCTGCGTGAAACCTAGCATCGCTCTCGACGATAGAGGACGATGCCGTCGGCTCCATCCCACTCCCTAAGCCACGCACATATCCGCGCCTCTTGCCCAGAACAATCGCTCGTATCTACTTATCGGTCGGCGGTTACTCACCCTCAGAGATTGGCCGAACACGCATCTCGACCATCTCCTCCTAAAAAACCATAAATATATGTTACTACTTTTAAACATTTTATATTAATATTAAATTCGTAATAGTGGTATATAAATCTTTTCCAACTTACATAAAGCCGCTGAGCTTCAGGCCCAATCCAACCCTTATTGGGATTGTAGTGCGTCCTGTGCCATAACTCAATGGGGCTGGGTGATGCACCGGTCTCCTGGTTAATGACAAGTTTGTGAAGATTGTTTTCATGAATACATTATACAATGAGAAATTAATACATTTATTAACTTACCATCTCATGCCTATACCTAACAAAAAAATGCGATCCACCACAGTGGGTCACCTTTTGCTTGCTCTGCTCTCGCTATTTTTCTTACTAAGTTCCTACACTTGGCCAAAACAAAGAAGGTTAGTCTAAATGACAATGATTCATCATACAACAAAAGTAATTTTGACAATTTTTACTTGGAATGCGTCATTGGCAAACCGGTCACATAGTAACATCCAATCTTCCACCGCCACCCCTCTGTAAGGTCTGTCGTGAGACTCTCTACCGGCTGCCACCTCTGCCTCGTAGTGCATGTGAAGCCTATGTCGGTAGTCCCTGAAACGGGTTCCCAAGTAACGGTCGACTGCCTTCACGACATGAGGTAGGTGGAGATCGATGTCAAATTTCTCCTATAAAAGCATGTCATTGTCAAAACATTAGGGTATAACATATGTTAAAATTTAGTTGAGCACAATAATAAAAGACATACCTGGATATGCACATGAATATCTTGTCTCTCCGTGTCAGTGACCTGACTCCAGTCACTAACATGGAGTGGGGCGCGTAGCCGGCAAATGATGCCGACCTCTGTAATGAACTACTGTGCCCACCCAGCAACGGGCTTCAGCAAGCCCGGAGGTATCTCAATCCGAAGGGGCGCGCCCCGCGCTGCCTCCATCTGAACCTACAAGCCGCGATTCTTCGACCTACCACACCCTTGTCTAGGGGCGGTGGTCGAAGCTTTAGAAGAAACAAAATAGAAAAAATTAGTACCATATTTATATAATCATTAATAAAAATGAAAACTATGCATATCATTGACGGCAGGATTGGTCGACCCTGCAGATGAGGGGGAAGGGGTCGATGGGTCCTGCATAACTGCGCGTTTGCGTGAACCTGGTCCAACCATATCTACAAATAAAGTTTAAAAATAAAATTGTTTCTATTTAATCATAAAAATTAAAATCCTTATCGAAGTAAAAATAATTACTCATTACATCACAAAATTGAATATCTATTACATTATAAAAGTCGAAAACCATTACATTTGATACTAACACATGTAACAACTATTACAATTATTCATTTGATTCTGTATCATCATCTGAACTTGAATTTTCTTCATTCTCGGTACAATACTCTAACAATGTGTCATCATCAAAATCACTGTCCTCGTCATCATCATCATTAATGAACGTTGCATCCCTTAAATCTAATTGTGTGGTATTGGTGACGTCGGAAGCTACGACATGATCTGGTTCTACATCAGTTATATTCAATCGATATGAAATAACATCTTCATGATCATGCCGGATAACACCATCGTGGGCAGTTTGAAACTCTTCTTGTAGCGCCTCCTCAATCCTCTCCAAATCTTCATCTCCCTCGCCAACTTCTAAGACGTCATAAACATTTCGAGTTTTTATTTTTTGGACAACATGCCAATCACCTCTTATTTTTGGGTTCTTCAAATAGAAAACTTGTTTTGCTTGAGATGCCAAAGCATACGGATCATCTTTAAATGCCGTACATGACATATTAACACTTATGAAGTGCTTATCGATCTGCATTCCAGTCTTCTTATTACTTACATCCCACCAATCACATTTAAAAATATACACAGAATGACCGTAGCAATAATGTAATTGTATGATATCTTTTAAAAAACCATAGTAATCTACAGTTTGTCCTGCATCACCATCTCCCTGAACAAGGACCCCGCTATTTTGTGTTCGCCGAATGACTTCACGTTCCTTCGTGTGAAATCAAACACCATCGATAATTAAACTGGTATAGCAAGATATCCTTTGATCAGGATCACATGCCAAGGAATATAATTGATCGTACGCCTCAGGAGATTGTTGGTGGCGTAATAGCTTCATCTATTAATTCAATACAAGTACAAAATTAATTGAATACAAATGCATTAACTAATACAATTACAATTAATTGAAACCTTGTCTTACATGTTCTCCGAACCACTCTGGAAACAAATTTTGTTGTCTTTGCTCGAAATCAGAACTTGATACATGTTCTTTCTGAAGCTCAATCGTATGCTCACTACATAAGATGAGACATGTTATATGTAACTTACATTTGTGTACTAACGTAATATTGCAATGATTTCGATAAACTTACTTAAAATATGGCAATGTCTCATCGCAGTTGTTGAGCACGGTGTAGTGGGCTCTTTCCAAGTCTTTAGGATGACACCATTCATATATACGGGCACCTATTGGCCGCACATTCTGATTAAACACCGCAAGGCCAGTTCGTTGCTGCCTTGGACATCTATCAAAATTTCGCTCTTGACGATTAAACCTTGTCTCAATATCTTCAAGATGTATAAAGCAGAAGGTGAGACATTCAGCATCAACGTAAGCCTCAAAATTTACCCTTCCGGTCATGCTTTGTTACGCACATATTGCTTCAATATGTGCAAATATCTATTTTGATAATTAATCAATTATACATTAAAATAATTAGGATGGATAAATAACACAATTCATAAAATTAAATGTACCTTTCTATTGGATACATCCAACGGTATTGGACAGGTCCGCCAATTTTTGCCTCATGAGGCAAATGCACAGCTAAGTAGACCATTACATCAAAGAAAGCTGGAGGAAAAATCTGTTCCAACTTGCAGAGGATCACGACAACATCCTTTTCGAGCTTTTCAAGTACTTCCACATTCAACGTTTTCACACATAATTCTCTAAAGAAGCAGCCCAACTCAGTCAATGTAGTCGATATATCATCGGTGAGATATCCACGTAGTGCAACCGGAAGAAGTCATTGTAAAAGGACATGGCAGTCATGGCTCTTCAATCCGGATATCTTCCCATCTATAACATTTACACATCGAGATATATTCGATGCATATCCATCTGGGAACTTCACCAATTTAAACCACTCGCAAATCCTCATTCTCTCTGCGGATGATAACGTATACTGTGCAGGAGGCACGATATATTTATCACCACTACGTATTAGGTGCAGCTCTTTCCTTATTCCCAGCTCTTGCAAGTCCAACCGGGCGTTAACAGTATCATTCGTCTTCCCTTTAATGTTCATTAAAGTTCCCAGCACATTATCACAGATGTTCTTCTCGATATGCATAACATCCAAATTGTGCCTCAACTTAAGGGTCTCCCAGTACGGTAAATCAAAAAATATGCTCTTCTTCGTCCAATTTAAGTCCACATTACCACGCTTCCTCTTCTTAGTACCTAGTATCTTCCCAAACCTCACTGGTTTGATGAGTGCCAATTGCGCCAACACGTCTTTGCCAGACAACAATGACGATGACAATCTGCGCACAATTTTTCCATCAAACAGATGCTTCTGCCAATTTCGTCAGCCATGTGATGGTGGTAGAAAACGACAATGGCATATGTATCATATCTTCTTCCCATTAGACAAATGTAGGGAACATGCATCCTTATTGCAAATCGAACATGCCAGATACCCCTTAGTGCTCCACCCAGACAAGTTCCCGTATGCTGGAAAGTCATTTATGGTCCACAGTAACGCTGCATGCAATTGAAATGTCTCATTCTTAGAGACGCCGTATGCCTCCACTCCCACCTCCCACAATTCCTTCAACTCGTCCACTAAAGGACGCAAGTACACATCAATTTCATTACCAGGAGACTTCGGCCCTAGAATAAGCAATGACATGAAGATAAATGATTTTTTCATACATTTCTACGGTGGCAAGTTATACGGCACAAGCAACACCGGCCACATGCTATAGGCATTACTCATGTCACCGAACGGATTGAAACCGTCACTAGCCAGCCCAAGTCGTACATTACGCGGCTCATTTGCAAACCATTCGTGATTTGTATCAAATTCAGCCTAAGTTTGTGAATCTGCCGGATGCCTACATACATTTTCCTCAGCAACACGCTTCTCCTTATGCCACCGCATATCTTCTGCCGTCTTCTGAGACATGTACAACCTTTGTAGCCTCGGTTTTAAGGAAAATATCTCAGCACCTTCTGCTTTGTCTTGCTCTTTCCTTCATTCAGTTTGTAACTGGGTTCATGGCACACCGTACACTCCTTACATTGTTCAGTCTCCTTCCAAAATAACATGCAATCATTTTTGCAAGCATGTATGGGAATATACCCAAGGCCCAAATCTCTTAATAGTCTTTTCGCCTCGTAATATGATTTCGGAAGGGTCTCCCCAGTAGGAAGCGCTGCTTTAATCAATTCAATGGCCATATTAACTAATTTGTTACTCCAACGGTTGATAGTCTTAATATGAAGGAGTTTCACGAGAAAGTCTAGTTTCGAAAACTTATCACAACCCGGATATAACGGCTGCTTTGCTTCCCTCAACAAGGACTCAAATGCGGTTGATTGTCTTGTGTCACTCTTGTGACTACTCGCCCCAGTTGTAGCCCCTTGCAAGTCTGCCAGCATTTGTGACAAGCCTTCGTAACCAACCCCAACATTATCACCAAAGTCATCATCGTCGTCTTCTTCTTCATCATCAAATACCACTCGTACGTCATGGCGTTCCCCGTGAAATTTCCAACACGTATACCTCTTGTCCATCCCGTGTAGGAATAGGTGCTCTTTGGCGTCATCTATGTGCATATAATCCCTATTATTGCACCTCCTACATGGACATCTTATCCTACTTCTCCCATCTGCAGATGCACGAGTAAACTCAATAAAATCTTTGATCCCCTTCACATACCCTAGCAAATGCCTGCCCCTCAAGTCCATCCAACTCTTATCCATTTTTGTCTACCTAATACAAGTCAAAAATGATACTCGTTATAAATATGAAACATGAATCCTATCACCTCCAACTTCTCTCTAAAGGGTAAGGTGGTTCTATCCCATTCGTGAATGCACAATCTACATTGCAATCAGCAGCAAATCAAATGCTTGATTCCACTCGGACAAAATTTCAGCAGCATCTCCCCACGGTTCTCCAAGTATACGAGATAGACGTTAGCACGCCTAAATATATACCCAGAGAACAATAGGAGACCGTACTGAAATTTTATCATAGTGAAATATTCAAGCATATGCGCTATTGATTACAATACAGATTTATGCATTCCCGAACTGTCCTCTCTGGACAATTCAAGAATCGATTTTCATACACACGAGCCCAATCGCGAATAAATTTCGCGACAAGATTCACATGTGATGAAAATGACTTCCGAATGGGGCTAGGCTTACATGAATGCAATTGCTAAATTACAAAACAATCACAACAATTTTTTTTTCACGAAGTAATCCCTAAAAAAAAAAAAATTGGGCCACACTCACAGGCCCTGCTGAAAAGGCGCATGAGCACGCAATATAGGAGAAAAGAGAACCGGATGCTCTTCTAGCCCATAAAGTCCCCCTTTCCTTGCTTACTTAGAGCCTTAAACTCTAACCTTTTTTTACTCCTGCTAAAAGCCCTAAACCCAATGTTCTCACCAATGTTTGGCCATAAAAATCAACGAAAAAAGTCTTATCAAAATGAAACCAAAAAGAAGCTTAAAAAAATTGAGAGAATATGAGATAATCATTTTTCTTTTTCATAAACATATCAAAATGAAACCAAAAATAAGCTTAAAAAATTGTTAACTAATCTAATCATACCAAACCAACATATCATTTAAAGCAAAAACTAAACTTGAGTAATATTATTATTATTATTTGATAATTATGATTATTTGAATATAATTAATGTTGAAATTATAGCATTAGTTATGAGAACAATTTTAGGATGACTTTCCAAGTTTCCAATAGTTATCAATCAGAACAATTTAGTGAGGCCCATTTCAAATGTCTATTTCAAGAACTACAATTTCTTGTAGTGTTGGATGTGTTTGTTTGGCTTATAAGCAATCAGATAACAGTTATAAGAGCCCCTCATGATAGCATCAATTCTAACACTAAAATGATTTAGTAGTTTCCCATAATTTCAAGTTGACATGACATTATTTGTATACAAGAAAACTTGCTAAATTCAAGCCAAATCTTAACACCTAATTAGTAAATTCCCTAATCAACGGACAATCTAATCAAACATTATCTTTTAATGGGACCCACAAGTGGAAATTAGGGTAATACATCATTGATTTAGGGTAATACCCAAACAAGGCCCCACCACCTTGTTAGATTTAACTAAATGATACCAAATGTGGACATCTAATCATCTTAAAGTTAACAAAATGTTTTTGGTCTCCCCATTGGAAAACAAAAAGAAATTTACAAAATTAGAGAGAATAGAACAATAGTTTAGCTTGATAATTTTTTTTTAATGACAAAAAACTCTTTTAACTATCAACTAATTTTGGACAAGTTATTAAAATAGAAATTCAGAATATACGTAAACACTTCATAACCCACGCATCATTCAAAGAAGAGACTTAAGTTTGTAATATTGACGTATTAATCTTTGAATCTTTCTTATATGAGCTAACCTCGTTTGGTTCTAATTTAAAAAGATTGATAGATTTTTCAACTGGTGTTGTGTTTGATTAAGAATTTATGGACCTTGAACATCGCTAACATATTTTATTTTCATTTTTACCAATAGGTTGTACATAGAATTTCATGATGGCATTTATGAAAACATACCTGGAAGTCCATAGAAGAGCTAGTGACAAATTTATCATTTCAAAATTATACATCATTGAATAACAATTTAAAATTTGAGAGTTGTTTGGGAAATTATTATTAATAACTAAAAAATATTCAAGATAAATTTTTAAATAAGAAAAGTTATGTAGTTACATAAGTTAAAAGAAAGAGGTTTTGTTTTATAATTATTTGCAATAAATTAAGAATTTCATAAATAAAAATAAAAAATAAAAACTTATTTGTGGTGGTTAGGATTTTTGGAAATAGTTTGAAATTTGTCAAAATATTTGAGAAATATTTAAGATTTTATTCATTTCATATAAATAATGGGATAAATTTGTATAATTGAAAAAAAAATAAAGAATTTTATGAGCTATATTTATGATAAATTAAACTAAAAAATAGACAAAATTCGGTCATGACTAATCAACACAAAAACAAAAACAAATAGACAGAATTCAAATTGCATATCCATATAAATGGCCAGAATATAAAACATTAAAATATTTTTACTATTTATTGATTTATTGATTTGATAAGTAATTGAAACAACAATAGAGGCTTTTTAATAAACACACGTATATATGCATATCCAAAGCAAATCTAACATTTCATCACAGAATCCAAAGTACAGAAAAAAAAATTCCCCAAACAATAATCAAAGAATATGTGGCAGATTTCAAGTTTCAGGAATAGTTGAGCGGTTCAACAGCAAATTCATATATCTATATCTATATCTATCTAGCTATATATATCTAATTTTCTGTTCTGTTGTCAAAAAATTAAAAAAAAAAACCCTTACATGCCCATATATATATATATATAGTACTCACATAGAGAAAGAGAGAGAGGATGCTTAAAAGCAAAAGAACAAGCACAAAAATGGAGATGATGATAGTTTGAGATGGAGAGAAGAGAGAAATAGCTACGGTGAGTAAAGGAACTCGACACCAAATAAACCCAACCAGCAAGAACTGAGAATAGATTGGTCGTTGATTGGTCTCTGGTGGTATAAAAAACAAATCTAAACTGAACCACAAAAGAATGATGCAGATTTGATAAATCTTTGCAAAAAAAAAAAAAGAACAAATATGAAATCTACCGTCACCGAATACGATTACCGTCGCCGAATGGGCCGTCCACCGTCGTCCACTGCCGTCCAACGCCATCCACCGCCGTCCAACGTCGTCCACCGTCGTCCACCGCCGTCCACCGTTATCCACTGCCGTCCACCACCGTCCGATTCGAGCTTGCAACTAAGGAGTGACAGAGAGTGAGTGAGAAAAATTAGAGAGACAAAGTGAGAAGAATAACAAAATGGTCGATCGCCAGGTTATAAAAATGGGGGGACTTATTAGCGACGCGCACCGAGCGTCGCTAATAAGTCCATGCGTGTCGTTAATTCTAAAGTAGCACTATTTGCAACGCCTATGTGAGCGTCGCCAATAATTTTACCTATTAGTGACGCCTATGTGCGTCGCCAATTGTCAGGTGAGCGTCGCTAATAGTTTCGCGCCTAATTCTTCGCGCCAGACTCAGCTTTTTTTTGGCTTTTCCCCTACTATGTCGCGACATACGACTGAGCGTCGCTAAAAGTGACTTTTAGCGACGCTTTTCGTGCGTCGCTAATAATGCGCGTCGCAAAAAATAGATTTTGTTGTAGTGTTACACGCCTTTAATTAACTTAAAAATTTGACATTAACTAAAAGCGTATAAATCTCATACGCCTTTAAAAAGCGTATAAATCTCACACGTCTTTGAGGGACGTATAAATATCATACACCTTTCAAATGCAAGTCTTACATCTTCATCCTCCTTTTAAAGGCAATCAAGAGTAGAACTGGCACCAACATATAATGGAAAAAAAAAAAAAAAGGAAAAGAAAAATTGCAAACCAGCCCTCACAGTTGGATTGCCCCATGGGCCATGACCGACACATCATTAGAGGAAAAAAAAAGGCATTTGAAGAATTAGGAAAAAGGGAGGCTCTCTAATAGATCTTGGTCAAAACAGTGGTTGGGTCAAAGAAGCTAGCTGTAACTTGATAAGAATAAAAAATAAGAAAGAAGCTTCAAGACTATCAAATCTGGAGGCGGAAGAAGACGGAGGAGGAGAAGATGAATGAGGCTGAAAATTTACCTGTAAATGAAGTTATGGAATGCTCCGACTTAGGATCGGTGAGAGTTACACATTACACTATTTTTCTCTCTTCTCCACTTTTCATTTTTTTCCCTCTTTGGAATTTAGACAACTCTATTCCCCACAAATTGCTTCAGTTGAAACACAATGATGCTGACACTTAACCAGAGTGGTAATGGACAATAATAGTTGTTAATGAAGAGGTAAGACTTGTATTTGAAAGACGTACGAAACTTATACATCTTTTAAAGGCGTATAAAATTTAGACAACTTTTAAAAATATATGAGACTTATACGCTTTTAGTTAATGTAAAATTTTTAAGTTAATTAAAGACGTGTAAGATTAAGACGTTTTTTAAAAGAGTCTAAGATTAACACGTATTTGGCGCTTTTAAAAAATACATGAGTCTAAAAGATAAGTTAAAATATACTTAAATCAGGTCAATAAATTTTAAAAATACCCGCGCATCGAGTAAAAAATTCGACAAATTCAAACGTAACATATTGACCCGCCAGAACAAAGTCTATTACCACTGCACGTCCTGCATGACCAGTTCCAATATTCTTGGTCAACACGTAAGTTCAAGCCCTAATGCCATTCAAAAGATGCCAAGTTCATTCAAAGTGTTTCGCCGAGTCCAACTACACTACTCAAACAAACTTAATTTACCATAAATACTCGCCAGCCCATTCATACTTTGTCATACACACACAAACACCTCAAGCAACAAAAAGCTCTCATTAGAGAACATATTAAAACCCCGCCCCCAAGACCTCATAAAAAAAAAAGCTAGTTTCCATTTTCCGGCAGCAGCTTCTGGTGATTTCCAAGATGAATTCCCGGCAAACAACTACTCTTTTGATCATTTTTGTCATCTTTGCTGCCTTAATGAGCCAAGCTCATGTGGAGGCAACAAGGGTGTTATCGGAGGACTTTGCCGGTGCAAATCACCTCGTCGCATATCCGTCCATGTACGAGAAGGCGAAATACAGTTTGGCATGTTGGCTTCAAAGGTTAGCCTCTGGACCCAGCCCCAGTGGTCCTGGTCACTAAATCCTGGAAGTTCTTCAAGAGCATGCATGTCGGTACATTTGTAGTACTGTTTGTCATATATACAGATGTAAATGAATACAGAAAATTCTTTATTTACTTTTATTATCTAAATCACTGCTTAGTCGGATAATTCTCATGAGTGATTTTTCTTTCTCTTACTTATAATATTATATCTTTTTACGATAAATTATCTAAGTGAGAGGGTGATATGTTTCTCACAAAATTTTAAATTTTACTATGAATAACTTGTCCAGAAATTTTAAAAAGTTAATATAGAGCTTGTGATCGAGGAATGACGGTTCCCATTAGATATAATCTCATTTAGCCGGGGCAGCATTCAAGACGCTCAAAATAGTGTCTAAAACAAAATCTCCTTTGATTGCTTTTATTCCAAACACTATTTTGAGCATACGTACGAGATACTTGTCCAAACACACAGCTGAAAGGGTTTCAACCAGTAATGCAAGGAGAATGTGAAGTACAATGACAACCTCATGTGGTCTGAGGTTTTACCTTGGTTGATGGAGCATATTGATGCAAACGTGGTTTGTTAACCATATTTTAGTTCAGTTGCCCTGTTTCTTTGTAGCCTGTTGCCTTCGTTTTTATCAATAATACTTTACTTTTCCATAAAAAAACTTGGATATGGAACCACAAGGAAGGACAGTAATTAGGTGTTAAAAAATATAATATTAAAATTACATTTTTTAAGTTTTTAAATTAATTAATAACTTTACATGGTATCATAACAAATAAAAGATCATGTATTTAATTCGATCTCACCGTTGATTTATATATGTGTTAATTTAATCTGACTACACGTAAAGAATTGAGTTAAAAAATATTTACATAATATTAAAATTACACATTTTTAAATAATTTAAATTTTTAGATTAATCCGCGATTTCACACTAAAGAGTAATTAAAGATCAAGTAAAAGTTCCTATCAAGTCAAGATTAGTGGGCAGAGCTTAATTAATATTATAAGGGCTCTGGTAGTCGATTTTTGACCAAACATTCAAATCTATATTCAAAAGTTTTAGCATAATTCTTTTTTCCTCTCTGATTTCTTGGCACTGGATAGGCAATTAAGCAGCCTTGAATTAATGTCACTAAGCATGAGCAAAAAATATATAAATTAAAATAATGTGTGTTAGATTCTCAAAGGTGGCCCATCCCAATACAACCTGTACGTGGAATTATATATAAAATTATGAATAATAGTATTTGCTTTCAAATCAAGCAGAGGAACATCATTTTATTTGGTGGTGGTGTCTCTATCATATATAATTTGGTCGTAGGATATAATTAGTTGGGTTGTGAATCGTACAAGTTTGATTTATTAAAATAAATAAATATGGCTTATTTATTTTTTGAGTCAATCTCAAATGAGTTTCTAATTAAATCGATCGTGAAACAAGTTTGAATATCTTGATATTTTGTTTAGTATTAAACTACTTATCAGTTTATCGAATCGAATTTAAACAAAACATGAGCCATCTCAAGTAAGTCGGTTTGTTTTACAAACCTATTTGTAATATATATATAATACATATCATGTAATTTAATGTTTTAATTTGTAGTTAAAAATAAATAATTACATGATAGTCATGAGATTGAATCACACGTGACAGTTTGTGATAGAGACATCATTGGAGAAGTTTTTTTGTACCTAACTTAGAGCCAAGTATTTTCTTAAATTTATAAATTAAAGTCTTAAAATTTGAATCAGCTTGTGCACATCAAATTATCGCATACTTTGCGTGCGAGAAGGTGGTCCAAAAAATTTTTTGTTAGCGAGAAGAACCAAACATGCAAGTTCGGGAGGACAAACCCTTTACTAGCAAGTGATTCCTAACTCGGTAAATCTTTTTGGGTTTATTTATTTATTTATTTTTTTATGATTGACTAGATGTAAGGTATACTACCAAAGTAATAGTTTGTCAACTCTTCTTTTATTAACATGAATTCTGAGAATAATTCATGTGCCCAATTTAAAATAATTTGGATAAAGTGTTAATTAGTTGAATCGAGTATTGACAATAAGGGTAAGTTTTGCCAACATAAGAAATTAAGCAGGATTAGGCTCTTAATCGTGAAAAGTTATAGAGTCTTTCTTCAAACCAAGATGCTGCGGGTTTGGAAAAGATTAAAAAAAAAAAATGCTTGTTTTACGGCTTCACTTAAATTGTGTATCATTTTCTTAGTTAATCAATGTTTTAGTATCATTCAATAATTTCTCCTCCTTCCATACTCCATACTAAACTCAAAGTTACCACTATCCTAGCTACTAGCTAGGCACCCATAAATCTAATGTCAACCTTCATTTTCTAAGCCCAAACAAAACCTTAGTTTACTCAAGTAATGATTTAATTTTTCCTTTAAAAAAAAGTAATGATTTAATTGTTTCTATATTATTGGGACCTAAATGTCATCGTGTTAGTATTGCTAAAACAATTTCAAGCGAGAGTAAGACTATTTACATTTAATTTTCTAGATCTGACAATAGTAAGTCTTGTATATTAGATTAGCCGTTAATGTACCCCCATTGTTATTTTATGATTATTTTTCATTATAAAAATTTATTGTGTATGCATCATATATACTTTAGGCCTTCAACAATTAGTCAAAAAAGAAAATAAAAAATACTTCAGGCTTTGGGCTGAACTAGAAACACCCATGTCGACCCTAAATTCAGATGTGGGCGCCCATGCCAAATTTAAGCAAAGTTGAGCCAGGACATTTTGGACCGAAGAGGTGGGTCTCGGTCCTCGGATAACTGGGCAATGGGCATGGTTGGTCTAGTAATTAGTATCCCTTTTGATATATGTAATCTCAAGGAGGTACATAATATATGTACTTTAGATTATGCAGAAGACTATATACAGTCAATTTCTTTGGTAAATATGATGGCGCAATGATGAAATGGTTTCTTTAATCAAAATATCGTCAACTGATTATATTAGAAATACATTAATTAAAAATGTAAAATCTTGCAATTTAACACGGGTTGGAGGAACATCCTCCCGCCTTGTTCATGATGTCCATACGATTAGTTATATTGTCCTTTGATGATTTTTTTGTTTTAAAGTTTTAAGTAGTTGATCATATAGAATGATCATTTATCTTACAAAAAATTATTTGATCCGAACAATCAGGGACAAAATTCATGAAATATTTTTGTGTGAACCACATTCATTGGCGTGGATATGTTGTTTTGGCTTTAAGAAGACAGCAGTGTGATTGAATTGGTCAACAGACCTGGTCACTTATCCACGCAAAAACCATTCTTTTTCATTGTTAGGTTCCAGTTGCCTTCGTGTTTAAGCTATCTTGTGTTCATGTTATTTAATGATCAAGACAGCAAAGACTGTATGCCATTTATAAAACAGTTCATTTAAAAAACAAGTAATCTAAAGAGCCAGGCTGTATGCAACTTATATTGAAGCAAATTGGGAGAAAAGTGTAATGGATGATACCATACAACTCAACAGAAACCCAAGTGGGGTTGTTACCTCTTACAATCCTTTATTTCCTTAACTGATGTCCCCAAAAGAGCTGGGGATAGAAAAAAGAAAAAAAGGTACTGATGATCACTGGCACCATTTTATCTCTTCTATATATATATAGCAAAAGTCTGCACAAACATTTGAGTTTGCTTGTTATAACATGATATATCATATTTAGCTTGAAGGCCCCGTGCAATGTTGGCCCCTCCATATCCCCATTGATCATACAACAACGCATTTGCCTATGACAAGTTTTTATGTGATTAAATGAATTTATAAATCAAATCAATTAGATTTCCTTCTTAAAATCAGACAATTCTAGTTCATGAATAGGTCCATATATACAGAAATTTCTCTTTGCCTATACAGAGAGAGTAGAGACACAAAACTACTACTGAATTGGAAAAATCACACAATTCCAGTTCATGAACAGGTCCATACAAATATTTAACTTTTTGCAGTACCCAATCATGTTGATAGCTGCTTGGGAAAACTACCAATGGTTACATACATACATAAAAACTGCTTCAAAGCCCAGAAGGAAAGTATCATTCATACTAGAGAGTCGATCTACGGTAGGTTTGGAGTGCTACGTGGCGGTATACCTTTCCAATAACATGACTCACTAAAAAAATATAAATCATATTACACACGTCACAATATTATTAAAAAAAATATATTAAAACAGTATTATAACAGACCCATTAAATAATTTTATAATCAAGGCACCACAAAAATCTGTATTAGAGCTTTGTATCAGGAGCAAACCTCTCACCACTTGTAATTACCAGAAAATAGTTCAAGGGATTTTTTAATAATTTGTTTGAGATTGACTTCCCTAGCCTGCAGTTGATTGTATTCTAATTTGAAATGAAAGATATTCAATTCCATTCCGTTCTATATTATCCAAATACAAGAGATCACATTCAAATTTCAAACGGACTGCTTCTTCTTCCTCCTTTTTTAATACATAAATAAGGTTTACAAACCCAATCAGACAGTGGGTCATATACGCCATCGCCCCTTCATTAATTGTGAGGCAGTCAGTCAGCTTCAGGAAGTATACATATGTATGTAATCCTCCACGCATCCTTTCTTTTTTTTTTTCTGCTTGATTTTAAGACACCAATTAAATTGCATCTTCTCACTCTACAAAGTCTACTTTCTCAAAGCCAACCCACAATATACGTTTGGTGGACAGATTTTTTCTTTTTTTATTATTTGGGTAAGTTCCAATTTTATTAAGAAAAGAAGCAACTAGCTAGCTAGAGTCGTAGACAAGGGTGGAACATAGTTAAGGGCTGCGGAGAGCTATAGCCACCTAAATTTTACAATATATATATACATATATATATATATATATAAACTTTAATTTTGGGGAAAAAAGTTTCACTTCCAAAATTTGTAAAAGCAATTTTTTTTACATGTAATCTAGCCCAAAAAAAAGTTCACTTTCATGATTTTTTTTTCATACTAAAATTTTCTCCAAAAACAATTTAACCTCCTTTAAAAAGAATTTCTAACTCCGTAGACAAAATTTTGGGCACTCTTAAAAAACCACCTAGTGTATTTTGGCACCATAAAGTCGCAGATAGAAACTAAATATCCCTGGCTAGGTTCACCGATTTTTGTTCATTCCCTTGGGTGAGACTTTCGTATCAAAAATGGAATCTAATCTTATGTTTCAGAAGAAAAAAATGTCCAAGAACTTCCCTAACTGCGTTGTGATATTTGCTTTTATAAGATACAAATGAACTCGGAAGAGAATGTAAAGAATGTATGATTTTTCATTTTAGATCAGTAAATTATGATTTTATTTGATTCGCTGTTAGTCAGGGAACCCTTGTTCTATTATCATAGAATATACACATATATCAGAGAATTCTAAATTTTAATTTCGATTTCATTTTTCCTATTTTCCTTCTTCGTTCTTAACGCAATATGGAACGTGAAGGAAAATTAAATATGTTAAATTTCTTATAAAATAAGTAACACATGAGACTCTTCATCTAAAAAGAACAAATCTCAAATTTTTAAAAAAAAATATATTATTGATAATCTCTATAATAAAGACTAAATTACATCATATATATATAGACTAGGATTAGTACTAATCTGAATAGAAATTTACTAATTTCTTATACCTAATTAATCCTATTACAATTAAAAAATTATAATAATTGTGAAAAAGAGAAAAAATTTGAAATTAATAAAAATTGAGACTTTTTAAAATATTAAAAATCTTTTCATACTAGGAAATTATATTCGCAAGTAAAAGTTAATTCGAACTTTCCTAAATAAAGTAATTGTGAAATTAAAAATTATTATAAATGACAAAAAAGTTAAATTTGAAACCTAAACGAAATCATTTGGTCCCGTGACAGTTTCAATCATGAAAAAGTGATGAGTATTCATCATCTCATCATTTTGGATCAAGATTGAATCTCCGTTTTAAAAAACGTCACTAACCAACTCTTTGGAATGAGACTTGAAATTCTACATCAATTCTCAATTGCTTTTTACCAACTCTCAATTATTTTTGACCAACTTTCAAAATTGCATTGTATGTATTTGATAATCTTCAAGTGTTTTAAGTAATTGATTATATGCATGATCATATATCTTGCAAAAAATATCTTTCTCACCCAGTTAATCTGGGATGGAATTCATGAGAAATGTTTTGGTGAACTTGATTCTTAGACGAGACTAATCACACACTCAGTCACGTGAATGGATTAGTGTTTGAATTTAAAAGGATAAAAATAAATTTGTTTATTGAACATATTGTGATTGATTTGATTTACTGGCCTGGTTTATGCAAAAACTTGTGCAGGAACGATTCTTTTTTTCTCTTTTTTTTTTTAAGGTTTCAGTTCTCTTCATGTCTAAGCTATATATATACTGAATAACGAAGAAGATGACCAAAGACTGCATGTCATTAATAGAACAGTAGATTTGGGTACATATTGATTATTTCTTGCTGGCAGAAATTATTATTGGGTAAGGATCAACAGCAACCCAAGTTACCTCGTACAACCCTTTATTTCCTTAACTGATGTCCCCAAAAGAGGGATAGTGAAAAAAGGTACTGAATATGAGCTAGCAAGTGAGGTTATCGCCAGGGGCAACACCAAATTGGCTACAATAGTCTCTGTAATACTGGGCACGAGCATTGACAGCATTAGGATTTCCTCCATTGCATTCAATTGCACCGTTAATGGCTCGAGTTGTTGCCCCGAACCCTTGGCCTGAAGTTATGATAGAATGAACATTAGTCATCCAAAACCACAAGGCAGTCTTGAAGGAGATAACCCTGTCTGTGGCCACTATTCCAGGATTGCCTAGTCCATCAAAGCTAATGGCATTTCCAGCAGCCCCATAATTATAATTCCATGTTAGCTGAAGAGGACCACGCCCATAGTAATTCTGACCTTGTACGCATGGATACTGTGTATTGTTTTCATCGCAGTAGTCCTGACTGGCACCATTTATCTCTTCTATATAGCAAAAGTCTGCACAAACAATAGATTTTGCTTGTTATAATAAAATCAAAATTTCTTCAATGATATATGGTATTTTATAGAGAGAGAGAGAGAAGGGAGAGATGTTGAAATCTTACGTCCAGTCTCATGCGTGACGTGAGCAAAGAAAGCTGCAATCTCGCGCCTAGAATCATCAGCCGTACCAGTCGTGCCAAACTCAGGATATGAATTGGCAGCCTCAAGAAACGCAGCTCGAGTGTAGAAGCCTCTTCCAGCACAATTTGCAGCAGCTTGATTGATAATTCCATTAAAGAAGGCATCTGTCACGATATCAGCAACCGAGGCGCCATTGTTACTAGGCGGCGAGTTAAAACAAGGACCCTCTCTGCACCCTGTGCCACAATACGCTTCGCCATTTCCACAAAACCCAAATTGACTACAGCACATGTCGGGGGAACAACCACAATTCTGACCCACAACCAATTCTGGCAGGGCTCCGGCGAGGATTCCGGCCAGAATGATTGTCAGCAAACTCTTTTTCAGACTGAAGGCAACCATTTTGCTAGAAGGTAGTTTTAGAAGACAAAGGGAGATGATGGGGTGTTGTGAGAGAAAAGGTTTGAGAGGCGCGCAGATATTTATAGTGTGCATGCACCCAATGGAAATGGAAATGGAAAGTGCAAGGAAAGAGCTGTGGTTGATTGAAATTCAAGTTAGGCAAGTAACTGGACTGCGTGTATGGTTGGGTTTGTGACTTGACTTGGGACTTGGGACTTGGACTAGTTAATAAAAGTAGTAGCAGAATCGAGGGTTCTTAGTCATTTGTAACCCTCCTGATTTACAGATATATATCATCTTCGTTTCGCCACATCATTTGGTTAAGCAGCCCTCCCTCTCTCGCGCGCGCGCGCGCGCCTCAATGCTTCTAGAGTTGTGATAGTGTGTTTGAAAAGTAAGCATTTGGTTATTAAAATAAAAAAATAGATTGAATCCAACTTTTTTTTTTTGATAACTAAAACAATCCAAATTACAATTATTCGATAGTATCAGGTCATTATGTGTGATGACTTTAAATTTATAAAATTTTAATTTTTTCATAATTTATGAGTATAAATTTTTTAAGAATTTAAAAAAAATTTAAAATTTTATGAGACATCCTCACAGACATCATGTCCACAATCTCACTTTATAATTTTTCACTTACACAGGTAAGCGCTTGAACCGCAACGAGCCTTTTTCTAAGCATATTCAGTGTTTTTGTGCCTTGCGGTAGTTGAACTGTTGTTCTTAACTTCTTATTTATTTTTATATATTATTTATTTATTTAAGGTAGAAATTCATTCAAATAAAATGATTGACAAGTCTTAAATGATATTTAAAATAATAAATTTTGTCATTTCAAAAAGATAAAAAAAATACTTTAAATTGATCACATAAAAATAAATAGGGTAAATTACATTGATCTCTCTTAATATTTATGACAATTACACTAACATCTTCTAAATTTTTTTAAATTACATTGATCTTTCATATTTTACCTGATAATATACAAATACCTTCATTTCGTCATTTTTTTTCTTTAAAATAACAAAATTATCCATTTCAATATTTTTTTTCTTTAATTTTTTAAATTTTGACTTTTTTATTTTTTAAATAAATATTGATAAAAATCTTACATTTATTTTTATATAAAATAAAAATAAGTTTTTTTTTATCTTAAATTTATTTTTAAATAAAATAATAATAATAATTTAAAAAACTTGGTCAATTCAAAATAATAAATTTGATCATTTCAAAAAGGAAAAAAAAACTTAAAATTGATCACATAAAAAGAAATATATTGAACATCTTAATTATATATTGTGATTGTCTCCATTGGAGATAATATATTTTATATTAAAATATGAATGAAAGTGTAAAAGGCAAAGGACGTAACAAACCCCTAATATTATTTTTTATTTACATCAATAAATTAAGATTCTATTTGTTTTGTGGATTTAATGATGAATAAAAGAAAAAGATAATATAAAAAATTAAACTTTTCTAGAATGTGGGTATGATTTGACTAGTAAGCTGATTGACCAATTCAAAAAAACTATTGGTTGTCCATAGTTTCCATTCATTTTGAAGCCGAAGTTGATTTGAAAATTCTCACAAATGATCGATCCACCATCTCCGCCACCGCCACCGTCACTGCCCTATTTTGTCACCACTCATCAACGCAGGCACTGCGTTGTCCATATTTGCTTCCAGTTTCTGAAATTAAGGACGCTCTTTGCCCTGCTTGCTCAAGATGTTGGAAAGATAACTTTATCATTTTTGCTTTTAATTGGTGATTTGTCATTATGCCATAAAACCTAATTTTGATGATCTTGAAAAGTCTACTTTGTCATTTTCAACTCGATGGCTTGTCGATCGATAACACGTGCTTGGTGGACGTTAAAAACTGTTTGTGGATGACATTGCTAAACTACTTGTGGTCTATTTTTGCACCCAATTTTTAGACTCATTACAGTGACAGTGACAATGAGTGCCATGCCATGCCAACCTAGGCTTGGTCTACTTACCTAAGCTATGAATATCAAAAAATTATTCAATGATTCCGATTGAACGCCACCTCTCTCAATAATTGTGTCATCCGCCTCCCATGAGCATGTTAAACCCAAGACACTCAGATGGCTCACAATTTTTAATTTTTTCCTGATAATTTAACAACTAATCCCACCAACTAATCCTATGAGTGCGTGACCATATTGTAAATTTAATTTTTTTCAAGCATTTTCATATAATTTTTGATTATGCAAAAAGACAATCCCCAAGAAAACACGCGGAATATTAATGACTCATATTTAGACACATGACACGCTATCCTTCACTCCAACATTTGTACAACATAGGGAATTAGAGCATCTCCAACCTAAAGTTGAAGGTAAGGATAAAAAAATGAAATCCAACTCATCGTCATTTCATCTTCAAATTTGTGTATAGGAAGATGGCCTTCATTTTTTATCTTCAAATTTGAAGTCTTTTAAAAAATTTGATAATGATCTTCAAATCATTATTCATGCAGCATTCATCCACTAATTATTTTTATAATATTCTAAATTACTAATTAATTATTTTTATATTATTTAAATAAATATTTGACATTATAAATTAATTTATCAATAATCTTTTTCTATTTTAATTATTAATTATTCATTTTAAATAATTTTTTATATGATGGAAAAAGAACTATCAACCTATCACCACCATTAAAGATTTCAATAATAATTAAATTTTTAACATTTCATTGAAAAAAAAAAAAAACAACTTAAGCAATAGCCAGTATGACAATGGGAATGGAGGAGGTGACTTACCACCTTATTACAGCTTGCAATTTTGGTAATATCGATCACAACTCTTGACTATTTATACTTTTATTAGTTTCTTAATTTATTTTTGTCTTTTTTAATGTACTCTCTTAGTTTTTTAATGTAATTTTATTTATTTTCTAATGTATTTTAATTTGTAATTTTTTGGTTATATCATGGGGTTTTAACAAAAAATAATTAAATTTTAAATAAATACATGCTAAAAAATTATATTTTGGACATAAATAATATTATTAAAAGTAAACTTTAAAGAATAAATAGGAATTTATATAATTATATAATCAAAATAAAAATGTGGCACCCATCACCTAAAATAAAAGACGTTGGAAACTTTTGTTTCGCAGTAGTTAGAGACTACTCAAAAAGCTAGTTAATTTGTTGGCTAATATCTGACAGGTTGCCACTCGAATTACTTGGGAAATCTATCAATTACTGCTCAAGGTTACATATAAAATGCTTCGAAGTCCATAAAGAAATGAATCCTAAGAATTAGTTCGAAGGCACGAGAAGAGTCTTGAAGACCAAACTTTTAGCCCAAAGGAAGAATTCCAAGGCCAAAATGATTGAAAAAGGTCTAACATTAAAAAATTCAACAATCATGTTAATCAATTTCTGATATGTCACTTATATTTTAAATTAAAGAATTATTATAATAATTCTGCTTGTATTGAATTTAGTATCATATCATTATACAATTCATCTCAAATCCAAAAAAGGAGGAGGGTTGGCATAAAAAATTATCCGAATTTATATGAACATAAATCTTAAGAATGGTAATGACATTATTTATGTCACATGTCCAAACTAATATACATGACCATTGGCAAAGAATTGAATTACTGTTACCATGAATTTGGCTGATAATCTTAATGCACGTAGTGTATCTGCATCCTAGGAGCCAGGTTAATCCTCGAGTGAAACCAATTCCAAAGAATCTAAGAAGAAAGGGATAGAATGGCCATATAGTAACAGTTGATCGACAATATCATCAATTGGTTGTAAGACATTAAACATAATGCCTTGAGATATTGGTCAGAATTATGATGAGATAAAAAAAAAAACACTTGATCAAATTTTGAAATTCATTAATTTATTGACTTTAGTTTGATAAGTTAATAAGTATTTTAACATTTTATATATATATATATATATATATATATATAAAATATTATAAAGGATGAAACTATGTGTGCTCCCCTCTTATACTTATGCACTCTAATTCATGGGTAAGCTGCTCAAACTCAATTCATGATGAATTTAATTAGAGATTGTTTAAGATTGATTTGAAATATAAATAAGTTAAGTTTAATAACAACTTGAAACTAAATCGTTAATTTTAGCAGTCGTCGCTCAACTTGTTTTTCACCCTACACATGTTGTTTATTGACTTTTGGAGGTGTTTTAAGTAATTACAATGATCAATTTTATACACTTTAAAAATAACTAATTTAGAATTTAGGAGACGTGGTGGAGAACTCTCTTGCCAAGTTAATTAAGTTTAGAAGCTTAGTCTTTACTCAAAGCTCTTTCATTGTTGTCTCAGTTCTCTTCATCTTTCGAACTATATTTTATGCGGCGCAGAAGAATGTAACAAAACTACATTTTATGCATAGTAGAAGAATGTAACAAAAGTAGACATTTTTTAATTTAAAAAAAATATTTTTGATAAATTAGATATTTAATTCATCTCATAAACAGCACTTTTTAAGATTACAATAAATTTTTAAAAATATTTTGATTAAATTAATAAGAATTTTTTTTTTTAATTATATTTTCATCGTTTGTCAAAACAATTTTTAAATGAAAGAAGCCAAAGACCGTAAATCATTAATAAAACAGTATTATTTGGGTACATACTAATTCTTTCTGTAATTCTAGGTCAACAAGTTGTGTCCATGCAACTGATGTTATTACTGGGTAAAGGTCCTAAAAGGATCAACAAAAACCTAATGAGGGTTTTTAGATCATGCAACCCTTTATTTCCATCCAAATCATGTATCCGAAAAAAAAAATTACTGATCGAAAGAATTCCCAAGAGACCTAGCAATAGAGATTATCGCCAGGGGCAACACCAAGTTGGTTACAGTAGTTTGTGTAATACTCAACACGAGCATTAACAGTGTCTGGATTTGCACCATCACATTCAAGCTGGCCGTTAATGGCTCGAATTGTTTCGCCGAACCCTTGGCCTGAAATTATGATAGAGTGAACTCTGTTCATCCAGTACCACAAGGCAGTTTTGAAAGAAATAACAGGATCAGTGGCCACAATTTCAGGATTGTTCAGTCCATCGAACCCAATGGAATTTCCAGCAGGCCCATAGTTGAAATTCCATGATAGCTGAATAGGACCTCGGCCATAGTAACCCTTGTTGGGTGCACATGGATACTGTGTATTGCTTTCATCACAGTAGTCTCTTGAGGGACCATTTATCTCTTCTATGTAGCAAAAGTCTGCACAAAACATTAGATTTTGCTTGTTATATTCATGTATGGTAAAAAATTGAGTAATGATATACAAAACAAAAGAAGTGTGTTTCTATAAATTATACTATATATATATATATATATAGAGAGAGAGAGAGAGAGAGGGAGAGAGAGAGAGAGAGGTGTATATATATCTATATATATATAATGGTATGAAGAGAGGAAGAGAGAAAGAGATGTTGAAATCTTACGCCCAGTCTCATGGGTGACATGGGCAAAGAAAGCTGCAATCTCGCGTTTAGAATCATCAATGGAACCAACCCTGCCGAACTGAGAATATGAATTGAGAGCCTCGAGAAACGTAGCTCGCGAGTAGAAATTCTTTCCGACACAACTTGCAGCGGCTTGATCAATTATCCCATTGAAGAAAGCGTCTGTCACGATGTCGGCAACCACGACATCGTTGGTACTAGGCGGCGCAAAACAAGGTCCCTGTTGGCACCCTTGGCCACAATAGTCATTGCCAGTGCCACAATAACCATACTGACTACAGCACATGTCTGCAGCACAACCACAATTCTGACCCACAACCAGTTCCGGAAGCGGTCCGGCGAGGACTACGGCCAGAACAATTGTTAGTAAACTCTTTCTGATACTGAAAGAAACCATTTTGATATTGGGTACTGTGAGAGAACAAAGGTGGTGTGTGAGAAAAGCGTTGAGATTGCGATCTTTATAGAGTGCAAGCAAAGGAGAGCGCAACGTGAAAAAGGTTCGGCGGTTTGAAATTGAGTTATCTAGAATGCGCGTATTGCCAGGTCTGTGGGTTGACTTGGACTTGTTCATAAGCTCATCTTTTGTTTCAAATATGTCTGGCCAAATATTCCATAAGTCATTTATGTTAATGGGCCATCCTTTTATATTAGTATATATAGATATATCGTATTATACAGTCTCCTCTAATGATTAAATATTACTTGCACATAATTTCTGGATTATTCACTGTGTATATAGACACGTGTATGTAATATATAACATCATCCTTATTATTATTATGTTTTTTTTTTAATACAATTATGTGTGGGGGAGAAATTAGATTAACTCATATATACTAGATGATATATGCCACCGCCCCTTCACTGGTAGGCAGTTACCTTCTTGGAGTGTGTATGCATGTCCTCCATGCTTTCTTTTCTCTGCATGATTTTAAGACACGAGTATGCTCAATACTTGATCATGAAATTAAGCCTAATTCTGACTTTACAAAGTCCACTTTCTCAATGTCCACAAGATGGGTTTGGTGGATGGAAAATTTTGTCCACTTTGAAAAAACCACGTTAATGTATTTCGGCACCGTAGACTGAGACTATTTATCCCTCTGGCTGTGTTCACTAATTTTTGGGATTCAAAAATGGAATTCAATCTTATGTTTTGTAGGATCAAAAATTTAAAATAATTCTGATACTAATTATTGTATTTAAAATTACATGTTTGGAAAAAATAGTCTAAAAACTCGTTGTGATTTTAGCTTTTAAAAGGCACATGAATTCAGAAGAATTTAAAGAATGTATCATCTATTTAATTTTAGATCAATAAATTATGGTTTTATGTGATTTTTTTTAATTAGCATGAGTGCATCAAGCACCATCGTTTCCTATGTGCAATGTCAAGTCTCAGGCTCATTTACAGTGGTTTTTGTGTTTGAAAAAGTTGTTTCCAAAAGCATATATACACCGATTTCTCAAATTTTTAAATTTGTTTTTGTGTTAATTTTTTTAAAAAAAAATAGTTCCAATTTTTTTTTTCCTTTAAAATTATTTCTTTTATACAACAATAAAAAAGAAAAAATCTAATTATTATTAATATATGTGCTATCATGAGAAATTAAAGATACATCAACTCTATAAATGATGAATAATAGCATTATTTGAATAGGACATAGAGTAATTTATCGCCGCAGCCACTACGTTGCCCTAATGGGCAATGTCAATTTGTCAATGTTTGGTGTATAATGACTAAAAGCCCATTTGATTTGAAGCAATGATGTGCAAAGTTGCTAGCCAAAAGTGGTACCATCATCTTTTCTCCTCAAAATTTGCCTGCCCATTTCTCCACACTGTTTCATTTCACTATGAGGAACAGATTATTTAGTAAGGATGAATGAATTGTTGAGGTGGGGTTTAATCTCTTACCATTCTTGCAGTTTATGCAATTCCTAATCAGTTGGTTTGGGATAACACTCTTAACTAGAAAATGCTACCCTTCTTAATGAAGTCAAAATCTTGGCTCTTGTAGTTTCACCTTATCATCTGTGGATTGAGATACAGCTACGAGGAAACCTCCTACATTCATAGATAAGGACATTATAAATGATGTTTGATTGTAGGCGACTCAATGGAAAGGTATCAAAATTTTACAACTTAATTGGGAGCCGAGTTTGTCAAATGATTCTATTCCATCTCATCCCTGCTTCCTCTCTGTATTTTCTTTTTCTTTTTCTTTTTGCTTGGTGTAGCTGTTCATTGGCCGTGTGACCCTTAGAGGATGTCCCTTCTAATTTGTATTTCCCTTCTTCTTTGGTAATACATCCTCATTTGCCAATAAAATTTTTCAAATTTATGTTTTCAAGTTATACGTGTCTCATCTATACATGCTTCTTAACAAAAATTTAGAAAAAGAGATCTTGCCTTCATCCTACTCATGGGTGTGAATTTTTTGATTTAAAACTCCGCGAGTGTGATAAAAAAACCTCCATTCATACCATATACCATATACATATACATATATAAATATCATGCAGAGAACTTAATTTTATTTCATTCAATGGATGAATTCAAATAATGTTCAACGTATATGCATTTTTAAGATAAGATAATGTCTTATGTGAACCGCTTTTTAGAATGAGTTACTTATGATCTAGAAAATAAATGTTATTGTCAGTTACGATCTAATTAATTCGTGTATTATACATATACGCGTAATTACACATAATATTAACATGTAAAACACAAACATCAATCAGATCATAAGTTTCTTCACTCACGATTGATTACCGTTAACATTTCTCATATCAGGAAAGAACAACTGTGCATGAGAAACCGGGTAACAAATCTGACCCGAAAAAAAACAAAGGTCTAAAACAAAAGAGCTGGTCAAAAATAGAAGTCTAGTCAATGGTCTCGTATTCAAACCATTATTAGGCTTTAGGCCGGCCGCTCGTTTCCGTCCATAAATTTTCAAACAAAACTATCAATGCCATACCATTATTAAAAGCATAGTAATTTAGAGAGAGAGAGAGAGAGAGAGAGAGAGACCCATAATTAGAAGTTAAACATTAGATTACATTCGCGTCAATCAGACTCGTCAACTTCTCTAAAATTCCTTTCATTCTTTCATAGCTCTATATATATATATAATTAGATTTGTCGGTAGCTATTGGACTCTTACCATCTCCACTCAGAATTAACTAAATCTCAAGTTGACGTCGGTAACCATTCAACTTTTCCACCCCCAAATTAAATGAATCTGTACTCTCTCTCTCTCTCTCTCTCTCTCTCTCTCTCTATATATATATATATATATATATATATATATATCCATCATGATAAGCTAGAAGATCGATCATTGTACAAAGCCCCCCCGCCCCCACCAAAACATCCTTCAAAAGTCATCCGTAGTTAACGCCTTGACATGTTAATTCTCGGCCGCCCAGCCCATGTATTACATTTGACAATTTCAAGCTTCACTGAGGTGATTAACATTAATCTATACCTATCAGAAACTCCACAATGTTCATTCTTCCACAAAACTCATTTCTAATTAACATTCTTATTTTACCGCTTACCCAATATCAGAAGGAAAGGGAATGAAATAGGGTCACTTAGCTCCCAAGTCCCACTTATAAATGTCATGAACATTAGTGATAAAGGTTTGTATATGAGATCTTCCCAATTTTGTTTTTGATCCTTGTGAGGTTATTTTCTTGAATGTTAATAAATAAGTTTCTATCCTCCTTTCCTATCCCCCCACTAAAAGCAAAAATATATAATTCATATTTGTCCAAATAAATCAAAGTTCGATCATGATCAAATCCATAGATGTTCCTACTTCTCCTGAGGTGCAACAAGAATTATATCTAGCAATTTAAATCAAATCCATATCCTCCCAACCCAAGTTGAAATTACAATATATTTTGAGGCTTCACACTAAATCCATGTTGAAACACATTAAAGAATGTAGGGCTGATATCGGAATGTTCCGTCACATTTGCATTGGTAAAGCAGATCAAAGTGGATTATCAGAAAAACAAAACAGAATTCACTAGAAGGGTAGGAGGGTACCCAAAAGAGAAACAAAAAAAAATTTACCTGCAATTTCAAAATGTAAACATAATTATGTCCTCTTCAATGCACCAGGACCATCAACACCTTCCAAATTCCTACAATATTCAAATATCCACCCAAACAACGCTGAAGACAATATCAAAATTTTGAAGCAACACATTCATTCTCTTGAACAATATTTTGGAAATAGAAAAAGAGAGAGAGAGAGAGAGAGAGATCCAGACCCGCAGGAGCAAAATTCATCGATCTGCGATTCCGGCAAAAACGTGATTGCACAAATCACATCTTACAAAATGCAGAAACTGATTTTATCTTTACGTTTGACACAACTTTTAGGATCCGTTTGGTATGCAGGAATGGAGGCAAGAATGGAATGAGCATTCTTGTCCTTATTCTATTTCCGCGTTTCGTATGCTTAAACATGATGAAATGTCCATTCTGTTCGGAATAGTTATTCCACTTAGCACGTGAATAAGCATTCCTTGACAAAACCTAAGGAATAACCATTCATTTCCTAACGGAATGACCATCCATCTTTAAAACCCACGACCGCAAGTACAATCAATTTTCTTATAATTAATAAACTTGGTAGAAGAAAAATTTATTAATTATTAGAATTAATAATTATAGATTTTCTTATACTTTTATTAATAAAAAAATATTTCATACATGTAGATGAATTACAATATATTTAACTCTACTTTAAATAAAATTACAAATATATTTGCCACAAATATTATAAATAAGATATATATAAATATATGTATAATTATTTTAATTTTTTAATAATTAATATTATAAAAGATATATTTTTAAAAAATATTAATTACTAAGTAATATAATTATTAATTATTTATCATAAAACTAATTATATTTCTTAAAAATTTATTAGTTTATTAAATATTAATTATAAGAAGTTAACTTGTACATGAAACCAGGATGACTATATAAGTTTATTTTTTTTGCTAATAAAACAAATGCAGGTTGAATTAACTTTTTTTTTTTTTTTGGCCAATAAAACAAATGCAAGTTGATTTTTTTTTCTCAATAAATTTTTTTTTGACAATAAAAAAAAATGTAAATTGAACGTTTTTTTTCATTACTGGGTATTTAAACAAAAGAATGAAATTAATTATTCTCATTCCATTCTAACAATTTGATGGTTCAAACCAAACACAGGAATAAAATTATCATTCCATTACTAGGTATTCAGCCAAACAAAAGAATGGAATAATTATTCTCATACCATTCCTATTCTATTCTATTCTTGTCCTATTCCATTCCAGCGTACCAAACGTAGCCTTAGGGATATAATGTCAATTTACTTTACCATAGCAATAGGCAAAAGAAAAAAACATCTGTTTATTCTGTTGTATCCATTTCAAATGGATATTCACATGTTTCGCTATCCAATATGAATCACATTTGTCAAAAAATAGCAGTTAAAACAAAAGCCCCTCTACTCAGTCCATGTACTTGCTCAAAAATTTAAGATTTTGGAAGAAGATGAGAGATGAAAACTCCTACATAAGAATTTGGAAGGAGAGGGAACTGAAAACTCCAAGCACCCTATCCGACAAAAGAAGAAAAATAGAAAGACAAACCAAAGAGATGAGTTTAAAGTTAAACAGAGGCCTTGGCAGCAGAAGAGCGCTTCTTTGAACCCTCTTGTTTCTTATCTGCCTCTGCAGATTTTCTCTTGTCCTTCCTCTCCCTCTTCTTCAAAGCAGTCATGTGGGCCTTGAGAATAGTTGCATAAGAAGCTTGAAAGCGCTGATGATCCTTTGCCCCCACCTTTTTATTCCAATAAAGCAGGTAAGAGACTTAGCCACGGAGAAATAACATATTATTGCTTCAAACAAGCACAGGAAGAAGGCTATGGAAAAACACTATAACAGGGATTTTGTGACATTTGGTTGCTCAAAGAAGATAGAAAATAAAAAGAGAAACTTCCATATCTGAACAAGATGATGCTTTCTGCAATTTTATTGTTATATGTTGCCATAGCATACTTTTAATATCAAGTTCGTATTAAAAATAAATAAATAAATAAATAAAACAAAACAAAAAACTTCAAATTCATTGTAAATGTACATGTTAAGAGCTTGATACACAATATTGGCCCATTCTCTAATAACTTAAGCTTTTAGAGCAATTAGTGATCTAACATAGTATCAAAGCATTGGTTTTGAGAAGTTTTGGGTTAAAGTTTCTCTATTTGCATTTATTCTCCATTTGTATTTGCATTTTCTTCTCTTTTGCATTGTCTGTGATTTTTTTGTCTCTTCACGTGCACGTGAAGGATAGTGTTGAGAGCTTGATATATATTGTTGGCCCATTCTCTAATAACTTAAGCTTTTAAAACAATTAGTGATCTAACAGTACACAACCAAGGCATTGATTTAATGAAGATGTGAAGGCTCCCATCAATATGATACCCATGTGAAAAGGTAATGGTAATTCTAGTGAACTCAGAAAACTTAATTTCACAGCAGTTTAACTCAACTAAACCTTTAAACCAACTATTTGGGTTTGGCGGATTTACGGTGGGTGTCATCTACCTAAAGCAAACATCCAACTCTCCGAACTTGAGACCAGTTATGTAAAGATAAGACACTAAGCGCGACACAAGCAGAGTTAAGACTGAAATTGAGACTAGCAACAGGAAACAGGCAGGCAGAGTTAAGACTGAAATTGAGACTGGTTGCTTGAATCAGGCAGTCTGAAATTGAGAATGGCATGAAATAACAGACCGGCTGTTTCATGCGAGTCTGAAATTTTGACAACAAGACGGGGTCATTCAACTGGTGCTTGCTTTAGTTAAATGTGTTCATGTCCAAGAAATCTGGGAAACTACAAACTTTCAGCAACTAATTCCAGATCATTTGAATCTATGTAAGTGCATAGCTATCCAAAAATTGTTCAGAATTCTTTATAACAAATGCTAGCAGTGTGAAAATTGTTGAACTCACCCTTCCCTGACAGCATTTACCAAAAACATGTTTTGAAGATCTGAATTTGCTGGCCAAAGTTTATGAGAGATTCAATGTGAGAATTCTTTATCACAAATGCTAGCAGTGTGAGAATTGTTGAACACGCCCTTCTCTGGCAGCATTTTCCAAAAACATGTTTTGAAGATCTGAATTCGCTGGCCAAAGTTTATACAGCCTATGAGAGATTCAATGTGAGAATTGTTGACCCCCCACCCCCTTCTGGCAGCATTTACCAAAAGCAGGTTTAGAAAATCTGAATTGGCTGGCCAAAGTTTATACAGTCCATGAAAGACTCAAAATAAAACGAGAACTAGTGCAACTTCAAAAGACAGACAACTTCATACGTATAAAATGCATACTCGGAAATTATAAGATTTAGGCATTTAGCTAATTGGAAGCCCAAGTTTGCAGTACAGAGCAGG
This sequence comes from Nyssa sinensis, assembly GCA_008638375.1. Taxonomy (NCBI): domain Eukaryota; kingdom Viridiplantae; phylum Streptophyta; class Magnoliopsida; order Cornales; family Nyssaceae; genus Nyssa; species Nyssa sinensis. Next base: position 633,786 of record CM018045.1, on the reverse strand, counting down.
AGGAAAATTTTCTCAGTATCCCAGCCCTCGTGGTCCAGGATCCACATGCCAGTATGTCACAGTTTCAAGGCACTATTAAACATTACCATAACTTGTCGAAATTATAAACTAAAAATAATAGAAAATGAGAGGTCAGCTCTTGCAATCTTCTGATGATTATCCTGGTTCTTTTCAAAGGCAAACAGTTTTGACTAAATGTGCAATGAAAGCTTCTCGTTGTTGTGAAACATCTGAAGGACTGCATTGAAGAATAAATAACCAACAAAACAAGTATAGAAGCAAGATATGAACCCAGGTGGGATCGACGACGATACAAGCTCCATTTCGGACACCGATGAAAGAAAATCAACCTACTGGTAAAAATTACAGCAGCTCGTGTGTCTACAACTAGTTGGGAAACAAAAAATCCAATTTGAAGCCTGTTCATGTCCATATTCTTATTTGTGCAATTTGCACCCCAGGCAACATAATTGATATTTGATAACTATTTTCCTTACTTTTATGACAGTCCCAGAAGCCTACAAGTACTTGAGGATGACCAATCAGTCACCTTGTTTTGATTATGCATGTCCAATCAGTTACTTCTTTGTCCACCCCAGGGGTGAGTTTCTTTAATAGTATACAGTACCCTCCTCCCGAAATTATGGTCTCGCTTCGATAAATGCTCCTCAAACCCCTCAAGAGTCGGTCATGCACATCACGTGGAAATTGGGTCTCCTCTAGTAAGGTTAAAAGCTAAGAAAGAAAATATACAAAATTTATTGTAAAAGAGGACAGCTGTATTGTAATTTATTAGATAAGAAAAGATTAAGATCATCATTGAAGCCATCCCCACTGGACACTGGGTGAAGGACGCCGTTTTCAACATTTCCATTTCTTGGATCCTAATGTTAGCTAAAAGTGCAATTTGTCAAGACTGAGAGTCTAAACGTAACGTGTTGGCATATTTTGTCTGACAAAACTAGAGCTGTAATCGTTTCTAAGTCAATGTAAATCAAGTTATACTTGAGCCTTACAGTTGACGAGTCAAGATATGCAATTAAAGATCAAGTGAAGGCCTGATCTCTTAAATTTGATATGATAACATTGACTTAGAGACCATCAAATTAGGTTGGACAAACACACTTTAAAATGTTGTCAAATTTTAAGGTGTTCTCCAACTTACCTTGACTGGGTTTTTGGTTTACAAATGCTTAAAACTTGGTTTAATTTCAAAACTAACAACACTATTAAGGCTCTTTCGAACAACCCCTTGAGTGGTTCAAACGAGGTTCAAACAGAAGCAGTTTTTGGATAGCCAATGGGTTGGTAGTTCGAAAGAAAATGTGTTTAATGCATTTTTTCAAACCATAAGTGTGGGATGTTAATGCTAGTTAGGACCACCATCACTCTAGATCGAACCACCATCACATCATTGTTCAAGCGGTCACTGTTCAAAACGAGAGGGGTCATTGTTTGAACGAACTTAATTTTGGTTCGAACAAACATCACTCGGTCTCCTACTTCAAACTTAATTTTGTTTTCCTACAAATTGGACACTTATTCATATTTTTAGAGACTTTTTGAGAGACTACTGAGCACGAAATTTTAGGGTTTCCTAAGGCAAGAGCAACCAATATCATCTTTGAATTGTACGTAGAAAACCATGGCCTCCTAGTACTAAACCTAGAATCCATCTTCTACATCAACAAGATTGGAGAGTATTGGCGTGAATGAGTTTGGCCAATGTTATCAGTAGATATCGAGATTTGGTGATTTGAATTTTGACACCATTCAAGAATTCGAAAACGGAACTATGAAAAACGCTTCATAATTCAAGTTGAGAAAAGTGCAGATCATCGTTGGCAAGGCTTAAGGAGACAAAGTCGAGTCAGTTTGTAAGTCGAATTGAGTCTTGTACTTTTCAATTTCTTCATATTGAATTTGTGCGTATCTAGACGAGATCTCGTAATTTTTTCTTTTTAGGGTTTTCCACGTAAAAAATTTTGGTGTCATTCTTGTGTGTTTGTTTGAATTGCATATTTATTCACAAATTGTTATTGCACGCACGGGAACATTAAGCTATCCCAGTAAATCAACTCGAATAATAAGCATCATAATTAAAATTTGTTGTGACTGAAAGAAATTAATTGTGGAGACATTCAATCCCCCCCTCTCTCTCTCTCTCTCCAAGGTCAAATCTATTGAGTCTACCTTAAATCCTATATTCACAATTTTTCTTGCTAAATGATTTATTTTTTTCTAATTGAGCTTTCTTGAATCACTTTAGGTTCCAACCAAATACACATGATGTCTTTCAAATTTTTAGCATCATAGCTACCTCAGCCTCAACAAGTATCGATAATGAATGATTCTTAAGGGCCAAAACTGTTGTTGTCTATGAAGATATAATAAGCCACTAACAAAACATTAACCACATCTGCAACAAATCTATTTTTTTAATTTAATGGAATCCCACAAGCATAAACACAACAACAAAAGTTTTACTATACTATCAGAACAAAAAAATTAAAAAAAAAAAATTCAAGTTACTTACGGAAGTGGAAATGGTCTTTTTGCCATCAGTTGCCCTAATAAGGCATCTATACTCAATTACTTCGCCAGCTGATTTCATTTTATTCCTCTTGACCTTAGACTTCATGGATGCTATGGGCACAAGAGACGAAAGCATTAAATACTATGCTAAATAGAATAAAACAGCCTGTGAATTAAAGCACTCATATACAAAGAGGAATGGAAGAAACGAAACAAAGAAAAAAAAGACATTACAGCGTTTGAGAGTAACCCAAACAGAGCCATTTTCTGTGCTGTGTTCGAACATACTAGTAAGCTCATTGAGAAATGGGTCTGGCTGTAAAACTACCTGACAAAACCAATGGAAAACAACACAAAGTCACACCTGGTTTCAAACATCAAATAAGCATACAATCAATCTTATTCAAAAGCACACTCAGTGAATTGGAAGAAAGACATTTCATTTTTAAACAGGAAACTAGAAGGAAGACATGAAATAGAGAAAAATATCAATATAAAGATTAACAAGGGTGCAAGGAACATAAACAAGGGTTCAACTGGTGTTCCTGCCTACATAATATAAGTAGCACCATTTTCATGTGTTTTATAGAGAGTGCAAAAAGTATTGTCAAGGGCGAGCCCTAGTCGCCTAGGTGACTAGACAAGGGAATTTTGAGTCTTAGTGCCTCAAGATGTTCCAGACCATGCATCTTTAAAGAGGCAACACCTAGGCATGTTTATAGTATTTTATGCACTTATTTAATAATTCTATAAGAGGCATAGCAGTATGATATAACATAGTTGTAGTTAATTATTATCCAATCTATTATAATAATACAGGTAATATTATCAGGTATCAACATAAAATTAGCCTAATAAACATTTAAGTTGTTGCCAAAAATACAAAATTTCAAAGAGTAACACTTTCAACATGTACAAAATTATAAGTGGGGATTGACACTGCACTACAACTAGCAAACTATCATCATTCTTCATAAAATTTGGGTCTGCCCATGACACAACTCTTCCCTCCATTAACCAGATTGACCACTTGAAGTCTTCTACGTTAATAACACGAGAAAGTTTACAAAATTTCTTTAAGACTTAAATAGATAACAAAACTTTGAATATTCATTGAAAAGAAAATGCCAAAGCTTAGAATAATCACAACACTTAAATACATGTGACCTGATAACTATATAACTACAAGATATTATTCTACTTAGAATGGATTAACTTTTAATGTCTATTTTTTTTTATTAACTTAGCAACTTCCTTCACTCTGATTATCGTTTTTTGACTTTGGCTTTTTAGGTAACATGGGACCCTAACGCCTTGAGGACACTTTCCGCGGTTTTTTTTCTTTATCGGTCGCTTTCTGCCTTTAACTATACTGAGTGCAAAAGAAATTTAAAAATGGCATGGGACGGAGGGTACTCGGCTAGTACATATTCACAAGTTGAAGAAAGCTCCCATTTACAGCTTAATTTTTTTTTTTTTTTTGTATGTTGAACTGTATAATACACGCAATGAACATTCGTCAGTAGCACCAGTTAAACTCGTGTCCCACAAAGAGGGCAAAAGAAATTTAAAATGGCATGGGAAGAAGGATGCATGGCTAGTAAATATTCACAAATTGAAAAAAAAAAACTCCCATTTGCAACACTTTGGTTTTTTTGTGTGTGGACTGTATTATACAACTAATGAACGTTTGTAAGTATAATACTTCAACAAAACTACACCTTATATATATATATATATATATATTAGTAAAAAGCTTCCACTAACAATTGTTTCCTCGTTCAAATAAAGAATCAATTTTTAGCTAGTGCCTAGTTATTAGTTTATTGATAAGTAGGTGATGTGTAGTTATAACACCATAGCCAATAACCATGCTTGCTCATTCTCACCATCAGTTGCAAAGCCGGTGCCTGCTAATCATGCAGCCTACCGGTCATGACTAGCTTTCTCTCCAATTTAATGAGATATTGTCATGTGTTGATTCAATTAAACGATTAAACATACTTCATATTGGTTTTCAAGGCCATAAAATAGAAAACTAAATAAAAAAAAATTGTCCTTCTGTCATTCTTGTTAAAATACACTTGTAAAGGCACGAAACTGTCTCTTTGTGCTTCAATACATTCAGAAAAATAAAAAATAATAAGAAAGAAACAATGATCACTCTAAATATATTTGAAGAAAGAACATATAAGTAACTCCATGCATTATACTTCAACCTTTTCCCTAGTATATATACTGTACTGTACCATTATCCGCATCCATGTTTTAATCCCCCTATTCTTATACCATATTTTTCATCAATTTTTTTTTCTAAAGCTAAAAATGAATAAAGCCCATAATTTTTTACTACTGCTAGGGTACATGAATAAAAAATGTGGATTTTGAATAGCTCTCTTGCTTAACGTTCGTACACAAACATAGATACACATGCATACATACCACATATAAAGATGTACAAAGCATTTATTTAAATACTTGTAAGGGGATGGTTTTACCAATTTCACAATCTTTTTCTTCTACTTCTCAATAACTCGATGTACTAGAAGCATAATGACGTAAAAGAGTTTAAAATAAAGTAGATAGTTCTGCCTAGGTAGCTGAGATTCAGTAACTAATTTCATGAAATTGAACTGCCAGTTGAGTAAGGGTACGCTTCTGGGATGTACATAGGTACAAGTACAAGCAAATCACGCAATTGTACCATGACAGTGAATGTCTTGATATTGATCAGGAATCACAAAAATATTCAACACATTAGCATGTAAAAAATCATGCAGAATAAAATTCCCGGCATCGAGAGAAAAGGAAATAATTGTTATTCCCAAAATTATACCCGATCAATACGTGCTCCTCCTCATCAAATTAGGCAAATACTTCAGAAATCAGAAGTTGTTTTGAAGCACACTAATTCTATTTCTATCACAAACATTTTCGTGATTTTCGTGATTGATTTCGAGCAATCAAATCAGCGACGTCCCACAATTCGTTGAATCGGAACAACTTTAGGAATCAAAATATAGGTTTTTATAACTTATAAAAAATATATAGATTTATATAAGTTCATATGTGTGTATATACATACATAAAAAGAGTGAAAGAAGATTACCATGGCCTCTGGTTCAAGTAAAATCCTAAATACTATCACTGCCTCTTTTGAACCCGCAATCGCACGCACAGACAAGACGCAAACTTGAGAAGCGGAGGTTTAAATTGGGCTTTCCTTGTTTTACGGGACAACGATGATAATATTTTTAATAAGGATTTAATATATTTGGGATAAATTAGATCGATTTTTTTGAAATTTTTTTATTTTATTTTTTTTAAACAAATTAAAATTATATTAATTTTTCATATTTTATTTAAAAAATTAAAAATATTTACGTGCTATTAATTTTAAACAAAATTTGACAAAATTGTTATTTTTATATTTTTACTGATTTTTTAAATTTTCAAATAAATATTAGTTAAAATTTTAAATATTTTTTTTATATAAAATAAAAATAAGTTATTTATCTTAAATTAAAAAATATAAAAAAATTTTTAACAAAGTTTTAAAAATTGAAGAAAAAAATTATATATATATATATAGAAGTGATCGTTTTTAACAAATGAGTTACATTATGAAGTTGAGTTGGCTTAAGACAGTACAAAGTACTTTTTATGTGATCTAAAGACGATCTTACGTGATTTCATAATGACGTTTAGATGACACGATTCATACACTTGCCACCACAAATATATGTTATTTTTGGATGCAAAATTTTAATTAGTATTTAATTTTGTATCGATTTAAATGAATTTGTGCAACTTCTTCAATATTCAATTAAATAGGCCTTAGTTCAAACGAAGATGAGTATTCAAATAAAAAGACACTTGTTCAAATAGTTTCATCTAATAATAAATACATTTTATGTAAAACATTTAACATGTTGCGAATTTACAAATCACCTTTTATCCTTGTATTCTCTTCTCTCAATCTACGCTACTGACATCTATTTTACTTCTAATTATTTCCTCATTTTTTATAGAAAAAATATTGTTGGGTCCCGTTAATTTACAAAAGGTAAATACCATATTTAAGTTATATTTATACCAATCGATCAATCTAAAACTGTTTCTAATTGCGTAACTTACAAACAATGTATTCAACTTTATTGTATCTTAATTTTAGATTTGCAAAAAAAATCAATTGCTCACCACTTATGAGGACAAATATTGATTTTAGAAAAGTGATTAATTCACACTATTAAACACACAATTGTTGCAGTGTAGTTCCTATAACTAATCCTTTTTTTTATATTGGACACCAACTTGAGCCCCAGATTTCTAACATCAATTTGATTTTGTGTTATGTGAAAGAGATATTAACATTGAAGCTGGTTTGATGAATTTACATGTCCGGACGGGTAGGCTGGCTGCATTTGAAGAAAGCAGCCCAGCTCACACACCTCGACCAAAAGTATTATCCAAATTATACCACCAAGACGTAAATGCCCCTGCGTGCTCCTTTGTTGCCAAATTATCAAAACGCCCACCAGTTGAGATTAGAGGTTCTTTGTCTGTGATCGTTGTTTACTCTGTTTCTGGGTTTATCGCTGAGAAGCATGCCGACCATTACTATGACAATTCCTTCACCAATTCGCCAATTTCAGGGCTCAAACGTAAGAAATCCCTTTTAATCTCTAATTCTTGTACTGACATTGTCATATTTATTGTTGCCAAATTATCAAAACGCCTACGGGATTTCAATTAATAAGAAAACCCTTTAAATCTCCAATTCTTGTACTGGCAATATTTTATTTATTGCATTGTCAAGCACTTTGAGCTTTTGAACATCTGAGTCGGCAAAAATAATCAGGCTACTCTGATTCTCTGTATGGTATATATTGGGTTATCTTTGATTGTTCCAACAAGTGAACTACATATATTTTTATACGCATATCAATATATACGTGTGTGCACGTGCATTTGTACACACACATATATATGTTCAATGGAGAAAAATGATTTCAGCGAGGCTTGAAAAACAGTTATACTGTCATAGGCCGCCCAAAACTTTGGTGCTTCCCAAACTTGTTTAGGGGCAGGTAGGAAGTTTTACTGGTGATTGTGAAAGTTATATAGAAAGAGAGGCAATTTTACAAGTGTAGATTGTATGAAATTTGAGAATGAGTAATTGAAGAATAAGAGTGTTTATGATGGATTGAGTGCCCTTGCTTGCATTGGCCTTGTGTTCTCCCAAGATATTGAGGGCTTTTTTGTATTATGTTTGAAAACAGTTCTCTGTTCCCTAAAATGGGAAAAAATGAAAATGCTGTGAAGAAAATGTTAAGTGGGGTGTTTTTGAAGAGAAAAAAAAAAAAACTGCCATCTTTAGGAAAAATCTGATTAAGTCTGAACCAAATAGAAAAAAGAGAAGAAAAAAAACTAGTTAGTAGAAACTGAAGACAACTAGAAAGAGTCCAGTTTTCACAATTTTTATTGTTTTCATTTTCTTTTTCATTTTTCAAAACCGAAACTAAAAGTCTCCAAACGCACCATTACAGGCTCTTAAGGATCTAAGCAACCCTGATTTTTAATTTTTATATTTTGTCAGGAGAAACCACGAGTGGTAGTTACGTGACGACTGACGAGACACAATACTGTGTACTAAATATAAAATTTCTTGTTCATACATCACAACTATTCATTTGATTAAAGCTAGATTACAGCAGGTTTATGCTTGGCTTCATTTCTTTTGCTCTTCAGCTTCTCAGCTGAATGTGAGTTCAGCATTCATTTTTTTCCCCAAGGCAAAGAAACTACAACAGAAGTTCACTGACATCAAACAATGAGGAATTGAAAGTATTCCTACATTGTTGGAAAATCCGGGAGGACTAGGAAGATAAGGTCAACTTAATATCTATGTATATATATGTATGTATGTATGTATAATGTTTGGGTCGTAAGACGAGCTAGTGTGAGGGAAATTACTTTGAGGCGCAAGTAAATTTATTGTGAGAGAGGTTTTGTTTTGAGGTTTAAAATATTGCAGTTAAACAATAGATAGCTTCTTGATTCGAAGTCCTCAAAAGTCTAATTTCAGGGAGACGCCTATTGGTAAAGATTGCAACTCTGGAAGTACAGGGTAATCTGCTGCATTGAGAAATATTATTCAGACTGCCCCATTCTAAAGGACCAATCTATACTTGGCTTGTGCATGAGGATGGATCTTGGGTTGCGGGAAATGTTCAACCCACTAGATTCCAACTTAATCATATTATATTGACCGCAGACTGCAGACTGCAGACTGCAGACTGCAGAAATGTACAGAAATAATTGCTATACAAAGTGGAATGATAAGACAAATGAAGTCAAGCATAGTTTTTGAATATCATCCAATATTATATATGTATATTGGTTGCTACCATGCATCTACTTCAATAAGAAATGACATGGACCGGGACCAATCTGTTGATTTGCACCGAAAGCTTCAAAATGTTTCCGCTCAGCATCATAATGGGAATAGGAAGCATTTGAAACATTGAATTCTTGGTCCAGGGAAGGGAGTGATTGGGCTGGGGGTAAGAGGAAAGCATGAACATCATAGAAAGTGGATAAGAAGGATGTAAAACTGTATAGAAAGTTGAACAGATAAAGAATAGTGATACCTTTTAGAATCGATTATGCAAATGTAAGGAGCGACAATGGGAATGGCATAATGAATATTTTGTTGGACCTAGGAACTAGGAAACACCTGAAGTTGAGAAAATTTGGAACAGAAGGTTATTTTAATGCTTTGTAATTAAGTCCTAGATTAGTAGGGGGTAAGCTTCAGTTAAAACCTAAGATGGATTTCGTAATATTATGATTTGCTTCCTGCTCTATAAGCATGCATCTGACCATGTTCAAGGGCTTGTATAATTACTGTGACATGTCTCAAACACATTGAGACCATGAAACCGATGCTGGTCTGAGAAATTGGAAGAAGCAAATCCCTTAATTTGGTAGAATGGTATTGATAGATCCACGACAAGGATGCTCTTATTTTTGGGCTTTTCATGTTAGACAACTCATATTTGTACGACAGCTGCACCTATGTCTATGTCCTAGTTTTTTTGTTTTTGGATACAAAGAAGCACCTGGCACTGATTTCATATGTGCGAGTAAACCTCTCCGGGCTCATGCAACATCTTAGTAGCCACATGAGCCGGTAAGAGAGGGTTGTCTGTGTCCTAGTTACATTGTTTAAATGTGACCGTAAGCAAACGTCTGACGATGACTGAAAATGAGTATTTGATTTCTGTGACAACCTCATCAGGAACTACATTGATAAGGGAGGGCTGATTTTCTGAAAAGAGATTTGAATCTAGAGTTGAAACCATGCTGTCAAGGGGAATGCTAATTAATGATGATATTACTGGACGATATTACTACAATATATTTTGCACATAAAATGTTATGTTGCTCTAAGAGCTAAAGATTCCAAAAGTAAAATGAAATACTCCAAGATATTTTACACACCATTTGTAGGGTCACAACATAGAAGATGGTTCAAAAGGAAAATTAAGGACCGAGGAATACCACTAATCACGTGCAGTAGATTAACAGTGGAATGATTTTTGAACAATCTGATAAGATTTATGAAGTTTTAGTTGTTATGCGTGCTTCAAGTTGCAGAGATAATTCTAGCCAGTGAGTATTTACTAGGTAGAAATATATTTTGCATATGGAATGTTATGTCGCTCCAAAGGGTACAAAAGTGAAATGAAATCCTCCCAGATATCTTACACAACATTTGGATCCTTTTTTGGTACACTTTCCTCTAGTGACTTAATTTGTTTAAAAAAAAAACAAAACAAAAGAAATCAGTGTTTAATTGTTGAGTTGTTTATATGTCTGGTTATTTCTTGTGATAGCTTGTAATATACTATTGTCTGCTCCAATTAACTGAATATTGCATGCTTTGAGCCACTTCCTCAGTTCATTTTTCATGCTCTCATTTCTACAGAGTTTTACTGTTAGGAGCCTCCATGAGCATGTTCTAACTAGTCGTAATGCAAGAAGCTTCAATTTTTCCACTGCAAAACAAAATCTATGGGGAAGGTGAATCACTTCTGACCTGTACTTGTTTGTATTCTTGTGCTTTGATAATAGATTCTATTCTTTATTATCGCCTTCATCAATTTCTGCATTGGATTTTAACTAGCTCAAATAGAGCATGCTTTTCTTACTAATTTCTTGCTTATTGTCTCAGTGGAATAGTACAGTAGGGTTCACATTTTGGAAGTTTTCTTTACATTTACTTTAGAACTCTGATGATGCATAAATTTTGTGTATCTGTTATTTCGATACCACTCTGGGCGTAGTGCAGTAGTTTATCGCAACAATTAATGTTCTTTGATGATAAGAAGTCACTAATTATGAAGATGAAAGCGATTAATAGAAAATGAAAGTTGCAACTTATTAGAAAGCTGCCAGGAGGTTGCCTAGTAGGCACATGTTTTACTCTCTATAAAAATACTTGATCCTACTTGATGCACTTGCTGAAGTTATTTTTATAGCACATGTTAAAAAAAATCTATGTCAAATTGTTTTTAAGGTTAATTATCTGTGCTGATTGCTTTGACTTTGACTTTTACTCAGTTTCTACATGGTTAAGTTCTCTTTGAATTTTCTGGCTGCCCATTCTATTACGACTCACTAAATTGTTGAACTGTTTCAATCTTTTTATGCAAGTGGGCATTTAATTTGCTACAATATCCCATGAGATTTCATACTTTACAATTTATATGTAGTGCATGAATAAGAGCATTGTGCAGCTGTGCTTACATACTGCTGTTTTCAGGTTGTTAAACCCCTGTAACTTCCATGGGGGAGGTCTCAGATGTTTGTCTAAGCCAATGTCTGCAGTTGGTTCAGGTGATCTTAAAGTAATTATTTGCAGTTTGTCTCAGACCTTCTGCACTTGTTTTTTGGTGTTAGTTATCAATGTAATTTTTTATTTGGTTTTGTTCATTTAGAGACTGCAATTACTGATCCAAAGGACAATGCAATAACAGTAAAAAATGCCAAGATTGTAGTGGAGTCTCAGGATGATGATAAGATACAAGTGAGATTGCAAATTTGACTTGTATTTCCAACTTGTGTTCATCTATAATGCATCTCCAGTTGTTATTTTTATTTGGTTTGACTCTTACACTGATTGATATGAAGTGTTGCTAAATAAATATGTTGATTTTGGAGATTAATTTTACAAGTTTGTTGGCCGAAAATTATGCAATAATTGATGCAAGTCTATTTTCTGTCGGTAGGAGTATGGTAATTAATGCTCTTGTGATACATAAACTATGATCTGCGGACACAGAATCAAGTATCATAGTCGTTCATGGATACAGGTTGTATGATGGCAACTTCCCAAAATCTGGTGACTTGGCTGTAAAAACAACTTTTAATTTACTGTAGTTCATGTTATATGTATTATATGTGTTCAAGTTTGTGCGTGTGCGAGAACCGTATAAGATGAGAGTCATGAATTATCAACTACTAAAAGTTCCAAAACGAAAAACTGTAGTCCACTTTTCTGCTGCTTATTATTGAAGAAAATATAGATGGCCACTCTTTTAAATGCTCAAATGTGTATTGGACAAGGGTGAATGGTGGTATATTAAAAGCTAGTCATATAAGTGATAACACTTGTAATACAAGGTGGAATGTTTTCTTTGGTCATGCACAGTTGGCGGACTCAGGATCCAATTGTCATATTTCATTCAAATGCCTAAACTGCCAGGGAGCCAAGCTGGGTCCTCGGCTCATGAAGGACCTGAGATTAATTTTTCATTGAGCTGATTCCCAACTTAGCTAAAATAACTCTCACTAAGGAAGTAATTTTTATAACATTTGACTTTTTCTACCTATTTGCTTGATGATCTGCTCACGAAGTTGGTTAAAAACTATACGAGGATTTCGATGAGGAACCCTAGGAGAGAGAAATTGGGTTTTGATTTCCCGTCTTCTTTATCTTCGAATCACATTTCATTCGAAGAGTGGAAGAGTCAGAGACAGTTGGCACTTGGCAGGGTGGAAGAGTCAGTTTCTCTTGAAAGGAGGAAGGATCACACTTATTAGAAGCACCTTGGCTAACCTCTTCACACATTACATGTCTCTTTTCTCATCCCCTCTGTAGTGGAGGGGAGACTGGAGAGACTCCAAAGAGATTTTTATGGGGATAGGTAGAGGAGAAGAGGAAGATGCATCTGATGAAATGGGACAAAGTAAAGATCCCAATTCCAATGGGGGGTTTGGGTATCAAGAATTTGAAGTTATTCAACGAGGCTTTGTTGGGAAAATGGTTATGGAGATTCAAGGTAAAAGATTACACTCTTTGGAAGGATGTGACATCCTTGAAATATGGCACCAAGGAGGGGGGATGGTTCACTTTTGGGTGGGGGGGACAAGAGCTATTGGTTGTGGTTTATGGTATCTAATTCAAAGAGAGGGGGGGTTGCTTGATTTCCAAAAGCATATTTGGATTGAGGTGGGAGATGGGAGGAGGGTGAAGTCTTGGGAGGAAATTTGGTGTAGAGAATTTGGAGATAGAAGTTTGAAGGAGTGGCTCCCCAACTTGTACAGTTTAGCCCGCAACAAAGGGGCTTGGGTTGTGTAGTGCATTGTTTAGATGGGGGAGGAGTTGGTATGGGAACCTTGCTTTAGAAGAGTGTTTTTTTTTATTGGGTGATGTTTGCAGACTGATGGAAGTTTTAAGCAGATTTTCGGTGGTGGAAGGAAGGGAGGATGCTATGGTATGGACGGTTAGCAATTCGAGTTTAGTGTGAAATCCTTTATGGTGAATTAGTGGGATGACGAGAGGTTCACTTCCCTTGAAGGTTAATTTGGTATTCCCAAGTCCCAACTAAGTTGGCTTTTTCTCCTCGGAAGCGGCTGGGGAGCCATTTTAATGATGGATAATCTCTAAAAAAGCGGATTCAATTTGGCCAACTGTTCTGTCATGTGCAAAGTAGAGAGGAAACGGTGGACCACCTCCTTCTTCATTGCTAGATAGCCCGGGATTCTTGGCACTTTTTGCTCTCAATATTTGGTTTTCCTTGGGTGATGCCTGCTTCTTTGAGGGATTTGCTTCTTTGTTGGAGGGGTGGAGGATTGAAGGGGGAGATAAGGAAGTTTTAGAAGATGGCGTCTTTGTGTTTGATTCAGTCTATTTGTAAGGAAAGAAATAGGAGGATTTTTTAGGGAGTGGAGCTTCCTCCCTTTGCTTTAAAGGATAATTTTGAGGTTACTAATTTTTTGGGCCAAAAAGGTTTTTCCTATGTATGTAGGTTCTATAGTTGATTTTTTGGGGACTATTAGGCCTTAATTTTGGGGACTCTCCCCTATAAATACGGGCTCGTGCCCCCCAGGCGCTTACTAAAACAAATACATTTACTTGTCAATAAAAAAAATGATATAACTATGTATTGGCACATCTAGTTGCATGGGGCTTTGTACATCAGTTTTTGTCTTTTGCAGTTGAAAAACAGAGCTGAACTAATTGTTTAGTATATGATGAAGTAATTAACAGGCCCTGAGACTACTTACATTAATTTTACTCAAGATAAATCTTTTTTGATTAAGGAATCTACAGACTTGAACTTGGAAATGTTACATGATAAAAACTTCACTTAATTCATTGGATGTGGCTTTTATATTTTGCTATGTTCTAGTTGTTTTCTTCTTCTTGGTGACTCTCTTATATTGCAAAGTTATCATGGTGTTTCACTGTTAGGTAAGAGTGGACTTGACTGGGGAGGAGACTCAAAAAGTGTTTGATCAGGTGTTGCACAATTTGGCTCGTACAGCGCCACCAGTTCCTGGGTTTCGCAGACAAAAAGGAGGTAATAGATTTATGTCATGTTAGTTGACCAGAACAGGGCATTGTCTACTTGGTCAAGGTCTTAACTTGCTTTAAGTTTCTTCTTATGGAAATAATGTGGATACCGTCTGTTTCTTTTGATACATATGCATCAACTTACTTTGACATATAAAGTCAATTCATTTTCTTGGTAAATTATTAAAACAGAACCATAGACTATCACACCTCCTTATATGCCTTATACCATCATTCTACGACAGCCTTTGCACCTATGATATCCACATCTTTTATCACGCTTCTCTGGAATATTATTTACATCTTTCAATTAAATTGTAGGCTTTTGAAGTACTTATTGTGCTAACATCTAGCCCTCCCACCCACACCAGGAAAAATCGTGGAGGTAATACAAAAGGCTTTTGGTTCAATATTGTTTATTATGTATATTATCAACTTAGAGATGATATAATGTTTATAGATTTGCCATATTTTTTTGAGACTTTCTAAAATTCAAGTTACAACAAATTTTTTTGTTTATGAGGTGAACGAAATTTTTAGGATTAAATCAAGCTGTATTTTAATAATATCTTATGATCAACCTTTGAATGATCTATTACTGAATGATCTACCACTTCCATTGTATTTAATTTCTTTGACTTTAAAAACTATTGAAAACATAAAGTAGTTGTAGAGCACAGTAGGTTCTTTCATGGTAGCCACAAATGTGATGGATTTTTGTGTCTTTTTCATTTTTGTACAAATAAAATTTGTGGATAACCCATCCCAAGGGCTACTTTAAAAACAAAATGTGCGTATACCCATCTCCCAACTGGGAATTGAACCCTGCACCTCCCCTTTGGTGAATGGCCTTGTACCTATTCGGTATTTATCAACACTACACATCTATTATCATTTTGGCAGATTATTTTTCAATATGAATATGCTTTCATTGAGGTTTTGACAAGTTTTTTTTAGATCGTCTTACTATAATATGGGTTGGATATTAGTGTAGTATCTACTCCATTCATCATCCATGGACTCATCTTTGCATGAATTCTGCTTCTTGTTTCCAAGAATTTCCATAATTCCGGTTCTCTATGAGAAGTTTTTGAATAGCCTCATGTATCGTTCCTCATGAATTTGCATAAAACTAGGGGAAGGTAGTTTAAGAATTACCTTTAAATCGCAGCTTCGCAACTCTTGTGTCACTTTTGCTCGCAAAGTTCACAAAACCATTCAAGTGTCTAGTCTCTTTGAGTATTCACACAAACAATTTCACCAAATAGAGTTTCTAGTCTTCTAAAATTATAAGACTAGAGAGAAAGAGAGGGATGTCTAAAATTGTAACCCCTTTTGTGTATTTTTAAACCCCACATTCTAATACTTGTCCAACAAAAGAACAAGAATTAACTAATTATGAATCAGTCATCCAATCTTTCCTCCATTTATGAAACTACTCCCCAATTTTGTGTGACCTCTTAGGTTCACGCCCCTCTAGTTGTAGGAATTATAATTAATATTTTTTTGATAAGTAATGAGTAAGATATATATTAAAAGAGGAGCCCAAGAAAGGCACCACGGGCAAAAACCCCAAGAAGCTTTACATCAGTTTTAACGACCTCAAAAAATGAACAAAAGAATAGACATTTACAGGAAAAGCCTCTTTGGCCCAAAAAAATAATAAGTGCAAAAACGCGTCTTTAAAGAAAGGAATGGAGAGCTCCATATCTTCAAAGACGCGGTCCAATATTTATTTTTCTAATATTCTAATTGGAATCTGATTTCAATTAATTTAATTTGAATCTCTTTCTAATTATCCCTTGTAGGATTTAATTAGTTATATTTATAAATTAATTCTTGGGTTTCTACCAACCATAAGTGACACCTAGCAGTATGTTATGGTTAACCGCAAGAGAAGAATGAATTTCTTGTGAACTCTTCATTACCAACTACCATGCAAAGTAGCCCTCCATCTAATAATATCCCATTTAAGCTAATATAGGGGTATGGAACAAAATCATTGTCTAACCTATATCTTAAGTATATCATGACTCCATTTATATGATTAAGGGCGAATGCTTAGAGAAAACTCTTTTATCTTCATACATCATCCTTGTTGAGAGCTTAATATACATTGTTGGCTCCTTTTCTAATAGCTTAAGCTTTTTGAGTAATTGGTGATCTAACATGGTATCAGAGTCTTGGTTATGAGAGGTCTTGGGCTCAAGTCTCTCTATTTGCATTTATTCCTTGTTTGCATTTGCACTCTGTTCTCCTTTGCATTTATCTATGGTTTCTTTGTCTCTTCATGTGCGAGTTCGGAGTTGCACATGAGGGGGAGTGCTGAGAGCTTGATATACATTGTTGACCCCTTCTCTAATAGCTTAAGCTTTTGGAGTAATTGGTGATCTAACAATACCATGGCCATGGCCCATGTATTTTCCCATTTAATCGAGTACGAGTCATCTTACATATTCTCTCTCCTAATTGAGAGTGATGGATTTCATGTTGTATATTCATAAACCTCCATGTATTTAATATATAATTTAGTGTTACATATTTATACCTTTGGTTGAGTCCTAATGCATTGTAGCATTAAAACCATATAACTCATACACAGATGTAACATGGATTACTCAAGTTAAAGGATCTTTGCAAAGTTGCAATAAGAATAACTTAAATTTGACAGTAATCATTCCATTAGGGGTTCCTTCATGCGTAGTCATGTTTAATAAACTTGTTATCTAACATGTACCAACGTGTTTGCTCTGGGGTCGCCACAATTATGAATGAGATAAATCACATAGAGGCATAACATGTGCTAGTCATAATAGAGTGAGATTGCCCAACTCTTACCCATGGCTAAGAACAATTCAAGGAATAAAGAAACTGTGAATACTAAATCTCCTGTTTATGATCATCATCATAACCTAGTTCTTTACAATGTTCCTTTGGACTAATTATATAAATTATGAAGCATAATAAACACGATCTAATAAACTTGCCCATAAATAATTTAATAGATTGGAAATATGTAGTATGAAATAAATAATAAATATGTCCAAATAAAATCAATCTGTTTGGCTTTTGCTTTTAGGGCGTAATTCTAACAGTTTTATCCCATTGCCATTCTATTTTGAAGCTTACCATGGAATATAAACCATGATTGGTATAGTATAATGTATAAACTGTAATTGTGATGCACAAGTTCATGAAATTTGATCCAGATTTTACAAATAGTTTTTCCTTGCAAAAAAATATGAGCCCAGGCAGTGGTCCTAAACATTAGATGATTTGAGTTCCATCTGGTGATCAAAATATCAAGGAAAATGATGGAATTGAAAGTTTCCATATGATAAGAATTATCAGTTGGATTGTTTGTCTTGGCTATCTCATCAGTTTCTTGAACCTGCTGCATGTTTGACAAGGATATCAGTATGTTATTTTGATAGCTCCCATCATGCCCCTCCTTTTCTTAAATTTGTATCACCTGCAGCTTTATTTTAGCGACTCCTGGAACTTGTTATCCAATAATTCTGACTTTATTACATTTTGCATGTCCATGGCGGTTTCTCAAGGAAAAACATCAAAGGTAAGTGCCCTTATGTCTCTTTATGGTTAATTTCTGCCATAAAAATAGATTCCCATATTTTGGTGTTTCTTTTTCCGTATGCTGATTGTTTTACCTACTGGTTATCTCCCAGATCATCTTAGAACTTCTATTCCAGGTCAAATGTTGGTTACTTGGAAGTGGAATTAACCCTTCAAAATTGAAGGGAGTTTATAACCATGGTTTCACTTGTCTTAGGATATAATTCACTTGTCCTTTGGACATTCTACTGAAAATTGAACGTCATTGTTGTTTGCATGGCATTTGGAAAGCATGACTTGCTTATGGTTCGTGAATGTGAAGAAACTACAATGCCTCTATTTTATTCCCGGAATGAAAATATGTGGTCATTTCTTGAAACTCAAAAAGAGAAAGTCAATCAAAAAAATTAATAACAATGAACTTAATTTCACTTGTCAAAAAAAAAGACGGATGAACTTATTTCAAATTTTATAGAGAACATATTGAGGAAATCATTCAAGAGAGAGTCAAACATAAGAAAGTCAGAGATCATACGCACTCAGAAAGGAGGAATCAAGGGAAATTCAAAAGTATTTTTAGAAAAGGAAGTCAAACGAGGTTAGGCAAACCAAGAGAAGGAACGAGAGAGTATATAAATAAATCAAAAGAAGAATCAAAGAATTTGATCTGATTTTGTTTCTGATTTTTCTAATTCTGTGTATCTTTATGTTTCCATATATGTATATTTTCATTGTCTTCTCTATATATACCCACGTTTGTTGTTATTCAAGTCAAGTTCATCGTATGAATTTCAATTTCCCAGCCAGCTATCCACCTGTGTTGAGTAAATTCTGTTCGCTTTATTACTTTTTTTTCTTCTATTATATGTATTATTTTCCTTTTATGTAATAAAACTCATTATTATATCTATTCTCTAGAAGCCATTAATAATATATATATATATATAGATTGTAAAAAGGAAAAACAAATTCCAAAATTTGTTACGACCTCTCAAGAATCTCAATTGCATTATCAATTGCCTCTACAACCACATTAGAATTGAATGAGCTGCAGCCACCATCCACATCTCCATCATACCGCTGCTGGCATCCCTTTGGTAATGACAATCCACTTTCCTGTTTGGAATTCCAGAAAATAGTAGTCAAAAGTTGCAAACTTAACTGAGGTTTGGCATGGATTTTAGCTCTTGGCGACCTAGGCTTTTTGGCTCTTGGATAATTTTTTCCCACTTTGTGAAGGAATGAGGCCCCAGGCCTTTTCAGAGCTTGGCTTATATTTTAGCTTGTGTAGATCAAGACTTTGGTTCATGGAACTTTACTAGCCTTACGACGCTATTCTTCTTTTATTAACCTTGGACCATTATATGTTACTGTTTCTAGAATGATAATTAGGGAAATCCTTCCGATGGTTGTTGATCTAATGTAAATATCAAACTCAGATATTTTGAATTTCAAAATCTTCATAGGGGGGATATTGAAGAAATTATTCAATAGAAAGTCAAATAGCTCAGTGAAAGAAATTTAGAGAAAAGTCAACACATTAATGTAGGAGGCAAGGATCAAAATTTTGTTTCTTTTCCATCGAAACAGCCGAAATGTTCTAGAAGTTAGTAAAAAATAATATCCATTTATTTTTTAAGGATTAAGACTCAAAATTATAAGAAGATATTTCTATTATTTTTCTTAAAATAATAGAAAAAAAGTAGGAGAAATAAAGTGTAGAGAAACAACTATTTTAATACTAAGTTACTAATTATAATAGGTTTAAATTGCTATTTGTTTTACTTTTTATTTTTTATGTAACTTGTGTCAAATTATCTAATTCATGAATATTATATAGTTTATCTATTATGTCATTTATCATGAATTAGTGTCATTTATTATGAATATGATGTATATGCTTTAAACATGCACAAATATTCAATAAATAAGCTTATTTGTATAAATAAATAAATTTTAAGTTATGTTTTCACATGTTTCTAATTTTTTCTCCGTTTTCATTATGTTTCCGAAACATTTCCGAAACGTTTCTATTTTCGGATAGACCGAAACTATACATCAAAACGATATTTTGATCCTTGGTAGGAGGAATCAAGGGAAAGTCAAGTATTTTCAGGAAGGAAGGTCAAAGAAAGTTTAAGCACTCTTGGGGAAGGAAATAAAGGAATCAAGAGAGTAAAGGAATAAATCCAAATCAAAATATTTGATTTGATTGGTGTTTATAGTTTTTTACCCCTTAATAATAAATGATTTGACTAAATATATACATGATGAAGCTTCATGGTGTATGTCTTTTCGTTGATTACATCGTTTTAATTGATGAAATTAAAATAGGGACAAATGTAACTTTAGCAAAACTAGGAACATTGACGATGATATAGTGAAGATTGAAAATTAAGAGATAATGAAAAGTGAACAATTTGTTATTAGGTTCGCTTATCTATAAGGAAGGAAGAATTCAAAATGATGTTACTCATAGAATTAAAGCAAAATTGGTTGAGTGGAAGAGTGCTTATAGCATATTGTGTTATCAACGAATAACTCTAAAATTAAATGGTAAATTTTATAGAATGGTTATTAGACAGTCATGTTGTATGAAATAGGATTTTGAGTAGTTAAGCAATAACACTTCCATAGAATGAGTGTGAGTAAAACAGGATGTTGAGATAGGCGTGTGATAATATAAGATAAAATTATAAATGAACACATTTGTTATATAGTGGAAGTAGCACTTTTTATGATATAAAATGAAAAAAAATTGATTAAGGTGCTTTGGTCATGTATAATGAAGACTAAGTAATTGCATCAGTAGCAAAGAGCGAAATGATTCACATTGAGTAAAATGATAAAGAGGGGATTGAAATTAACTTGGGTTGAGATGGTAAAGAAAATGCAATAGCATGTGGATTAACCGAGGGAATGATCTTAGATAGATTAGAATGGCAAGACAATATTCATATAGTTTATCCTAAGTAGTTGAGATATGGTTTTATTGAGTTATTTCCATTTTTATTATGTCTATGTACCTTTTGTTTTCATGTTGGTTGTAAACTTGTAATTCAAGAAAATTCATAATATGAAATTCCCTTTGCCTTTGGCCTTGGAGCACAATGAAATGATTCTATTTCCATGGGACATTCAAGTATTTGATTACATAATCATTTAAAAGAAAGCTTTTTGGGGATCCTAAAATTGAGATCTAGGGCATTTCTCAGTCCCATTTTTTCTTTTATTGTATAATTATAAAATAAAAAAGTAACTATGCAAGAAAAAACCACATCTATTGAACAAAAAGCCCTTTTGCCTTTTTCATTTCTTTTAGTATGTTAGATTATAAAGACAAAATGCCTGTATAGGAAGTAATGAGAAATTAGAGCCAATTGCTTAGGTGTTAAGGAGAAGACTATACTTGAGATGCCTCGTACAAAAGATGTTTGCTTTAAGAAGTATCTTGAACTAAGGACGTGCCCATTTTTTATTTTATTGTATTGTTTCAAGTAATTCTGTCTTCTTTGGCAGGTCCCAAAGAGTTTCCTACTACAGATGCTTGGTGAAGAGCGTGTCACCAAGTTTGTTATACAAGAAGTAGTTAGCTCAACAATGTCCGATTATGTAAAGAAGGCAAGTAATTTTCATTACTCTTTGAATGTATCTCATTGCTAGAAGCATAACCTTTTAGGATCCTTCATCCACCAGGAAAATCTGACTGTGAAGGACAAAAAGATCAACACTATCCAGACAGCAGAAGAACTCAAATTACTGTCTACTCCTGGAAATGAATTTGGATTCAGTGCCACGGTGGAGCTCGAAAAATCGGAAACTGAAACAACGGGTTCAAGCTCCTCTGAGATATGAAGTACTGATATTCTCGTTATCTTGAAACATTGATCTAGTTTTTCCTTAATCCTTTACTAATTTATTGAAGAGGGGGCACAGATGCGTAAAATGAATTAGTTCCTGGAAGAGCACTGGTTTAATCTAACCATTAGATTTGTGCTTTGAGGGTTTGGCTTCTACATTAGAATTTTATCGGGGCCACAATCACATGATTGGATAAAAATCAATCATACATACATATATATATATATATATATAAATTATTCCTGAATATTGTGAATAATTTCTATTTCTCATCTTAAACTTATTAATCAGACTAGAATGCATTCAAACGATTAAATATTTTCATCCCCCTAAGATGGATTTCCTCATTCCTCATTCAGTTCCAGGATTTTATGTGTTTTTCTTTTTATGTAGTTTTACTGAAAGTAATCATTGACTTGAACTGTTTTGACTGCATTCCATGAACAGAAAAATGTTTATATAATCAATAATAAAATAATCTAAACAAAGCATAATCTGCCCTTGTTGTTTAGTTAATGCATGCTGTGATCTTACTAATGTTTAATTAGATGGCCATCAAAACACATTTTCAGGATCAATATAACTTGGTATGATTTGAGGGTAATTTGGATATCATGTAACTTGCTATCATTTGATTGTAAGAATGCACCATTTGAGAGTAACTTGGTCAAGTATTTTTTTTTTACATAAAGTGGTATGATTTCCATTCGACAGTAGCAAGGTATCATTTATGAGAAATTATTTTATAGTTTGTGTGATCACTCATCTAGTATTTTTATATATGATAATTCATGATTGATTGCAAACCGAAAAAGAAAAAAAAAACTCATGATTGACTATGCCTATACAATAATTTCTCAGCATTTAATAGTATAAAGTAGAGGTGACAAATGTTATCCAAATCCGTCAATTCGTCTTAACCCGCCCGTTATTAACCTGTCCTAACCCGCTCATTTAGTTAGCGGGTCATAAATGGGTTGGGTAATAAAGAACTCGTCAATTTAGCAGGTCAATACGGGTTGAATATGAGTGTTTGACGGGTCGAGAATGAAAAATAATAAAATAGTATAAGAATATATATATATATATATAAATATCTCCCATTTATATATATATATATATAAGAAATTAGCTTTTTGGCTTTGATTTATGTGGGTATACAAGGTAATAACCTGTGAACTTTGGGTCGGAATCATTTTAATAATAGAATGGAAACTGACTCAAGTGGAGCCTATAATGGACTAAATTTGCTGCCCAACATACACTCACAGACATGCGCACACACATAAATTGCCTGAACCAAGTAGCTGGATTCCTTAACTTGTTTACAAGACATTCCCATGTGGAGTTTCAGTTTAGCTCTCTCTCTCTCTCTAAATCCCCACCCCTCAAAAACAAAAACAAAAACAAAAAATGTCTGTCAAGAATTTGTTAGTCTTTTTTTTCCCCATCTCTTATCTTACGTTTAACATAGTGTTCTATTTATTGCAGGTTGTAAATTGCCATGATTCTGTCATTTACATTTTAGCACCTTTGAGATATGCCACCATATATGGATGTTCTGATGCGACTATAGTTCTTGGGGCTGTTGGCAAGGTAGTGATAAAGATGTAGGAATGATATGCTTTCTTTTTCTGAAAGTTGCAATAATTTCCCAGTATTTCCTAGATCAAGAGGTATCATAAATGGCATCCTTGCTTATTTCATTTAAGGATTTAATTTAAAATTAATTTTTATAACAAGTCGAGTTTAAAATTGAGAAAAATAAATAGAAGTCATGAAGGCCAGTTTAATATTTGATTGAGATGTGGCAATCTTAAGTAGTATTTTGTTTCTAAAAAAAATTGGGTAGCGGGTCAAATTCGGGATGACCCGACCCATTTATGATCCGACATGTATTTGACCTTATCAATTCGGATCAAATATGGGTTAACCGTTTATAACCCGACCCGTTTACAACTCGCCCAACCCGTCCGTTTTTCCAGACGTAGTAAAAAGTATCAAAAATGGGGTCAACAATTACATGACTCATATAGCTTTTGTTACATAAGATTGCAACTATTATTATCCATTATTTTAATGATGTTAACCGATGGAGTGCACATGTTTACTAGGAGAGCAAAGGTACTTTGAGAGACAAAGACAAAATCCACTTCAGATATTAAAATCTGAGTATCATATGCTACATATATTAAATGTTTTTACCGAATTTATTTATCTTGATTATTATAACTTTTCTTTAAATATAAACAAAAAAAAATTAAATTTATACATTAATTTCAAAAAAATTATTGAAACATTTACAGGTGAATAAAAATAAGTAACTAAATCCGTACGTATTCTTTTAAATTAAAATATTAAAATTTAACACAAACTTCACGCATTTCATCAAGATATTGGGAGATATATTAGGTGATCGATTTTGTATAATGCATGCAAAACCACAAAATGTATTATAGAATTTGCCTTTTTTCCTTTTAAATCAGTCACCATATTTTCCTACAAGCAAAGAAATATGGAAACTTGAAAGTAGGATCAATGGCAATTTTTTCCAAATTGTAGGAACTGAACCTCAGTGCCCGACACACCCCATTAAATATTCCAGCTATTTCCGTAACATGTCTGATACCTGCAATGTGCCCACCTGGGCCTAACCATCAGAACATTGTTTCGGTGGCCCTCCCTTAATTACTCTTTCTTTTTATGAAGAGGCACCAGCGGCGCGGGGGATGAGAAATGTATATGTGATGAAGACATCTCCTCAGTTCTAGTTTTTCATTGAATGGCATGCATGTTGAATTGAAGCATGAATTTCAAAAGGCAAACGTCCTGATTTCAGGTGAAGAAGACAGTATGCATACACTCAGAACTTGTATAATAACACCAAAGAAAAAAAAAAAGGAATGGAAAATGATTTCTCAGGCATATTGCAGTTTTAGATTGTAAGGCAATCGAAATTTAGTGAAAAATGAAGATCATCTGCAAGTCATGGAAATTTTCTTCATGCAGCTTCAAATGGCTGGCTTTTAGCAAGGATCACATGATTTTAAGTTTGCAATTTCTTAGAATACCTGACAATCTAAATAAATTCTTGTAGTTGTACTGCGTTTGACAATGAGATGAGACGATAGATTAATGTCTAGATGTTGTTACAAATTAATTAAGGAAATAATACCCAAAATAAAGACACAAGTAATATTTAATCAAGCAACACTTCCTGAAGTACAATCACATCACAAAAGGAGGACATGCATGTAAAAGCAAAAAAGAATCCCTTTGTACCCCTACTTTTCCTATAACACAATCAGGTTTGATAGAATAATTAAACACTCTTGAATACAACCACATCACAGAAGAAGGGGGGGGGGGGCATATATATATATATAAAAGCAAGGGGATTCCCTTTTATCTTCTGTTTTTGTTTTTTCCCTACAACTATAAACCACAATCATATTATATTATATTATATAGATTAAACATAATCTGACCACCCTCCCAGAAGCAAAGAGGAAAATGTTTAAGAATTGATGGTTGTCATTTTGGGCACATGAACAGGAAAATCATCAATCTCATCCATCCAAGGATTCATCTCCTTTGCCGGATCAATGGTCTTCAATGCACGCCACACAGCACTGTTACACTTGAAACCCGATCCAAATGCAATCTGCCACGTCCGATCACCCTTCCTGATCCTCCCCTTAGCCTCAGTATAAGCCAGTTCATACCACAATGAACTACTAGAAGTATTTCCAAACCTATACAGAGTCATTCTTGAAGGTTCCATATGCCATTCAGAAAGGTCAAGATTCTTCTCTAGCTCATCCAACACTGCTCTTCCTCCTGCATGAATGCAAAAATGTTCCAAGGCAAGCTTGAAATCTGGAATATAAGGATTTATATTCATTTTAAAGATCTTTCTTGCTACCAAGGTAGCAAAAAACAAGAGTTGTTCAGACATGGGAAGAACTAATGGCCCGAGTGTAGTGATATTGGTTTTTAAGGCTTCTCCGGCAACAGCCATAAGATCTTTTGAAAGGGCGACACCAATTCTATTGGTTTCATCCTCCTTTTGGAACACACATTTGTAACATTTATCATCTGCACCCTTATGGGTTCGTACAGTGTGGATGAGTTGATACTTCGAACGGCAACGATCAGATAATTGGTTGGATAGGAGGACTGCAGCTCCACCCAGGCGGAAAATGCAGTTTGAGACTAGCATTGAACGGTTGTTGCCATAGTACCCGTTGAGAGTCATATTCTCTATGCTCACCACTAGCGCATAAGAGTTGGGTTGCACCTGTTACAATGAAAAATTAATGGATTAGCCACTTTTGACAGTTGCTAAAATGAAAACAAAATGATAAAAGGGTGATCATTTTCTAAGTGTACATGACCTAATTAAGCTTTTTAACTCCTTCAATTCCCAAATAGGTAATATTTGCTCAAGACAACTATATATATATATATATATATAATCTAGGGCTAAGGATTTAATACCACCTTTTTGAGTATACATATACTGACCCTTTTCCATTATTAGATTAATTAATTTAACATTGGACAACTTGGGTCTCCTGATCATCTCAGCTGGGGATTTGGATAAGTGGTGGTCTAAATTTGTCTAACATATGATTTTCACATGTACCATGATTAATTTGTTATAAAAATAATCACAGAGATATATATATATATATATATATATATATATATATATAACTGGAGTACAGAAAGTAGCAAACCTGTAAAAGTTGTTTGGCAAGGTCTATAGAAATGACTCCTGCACTGCAACCCATACCACCAAGGTTATAGCTTAAAATGTTCCCTCTAAGCTTGTAATGGTTCACAATCATGGCGGAAAGCGACGGTGTTGGATTGAACAAACTGCAATTCACAACAAGAATCCCAATATCTTTAGGCTTCACATCGGTTTTCACCAAGAGCTGGTCAATAGCTGTGAACATCACCATCTCTGCCTCTGTCCTTGCCTTGGCCATAGACGGTTTTGTTGAGACCTGCGAGATGGCCTCCGGCATGTATGTCTTCTGCCCCAACCCTGACCTCTCCAAAATCTTCTTCTGAAAGGCCACATTCTCTTCAGTGAAGCTCCCAAATTGTCTGCATCTCTCTACGAAAATCTCTCTAGTGACCGTACAAGCAGGCTCCGGCTTGTAACATGCGAAATTCACCAAGTAAACCTTTTTAGGACGACGCATAAAGTAAAGCGTAGCTAAGAAAACTATAAGAGCTGAGCATAATATCACTGTAACAAGATTGAATTTGAGGTGGTTCCATAGCTGGACCAAATCTTCGATGGTAAGCACTGAAATTACACCAAGAAGGGGCACGAGCAATAGGTACATGGCATGGGTAATTAAATAATGGTAACCAAGCTTCACATATTTGAGTCTAACTGATAAGAGAAAGTTGAGGAGGTGGTGGTTGTTTCTGCTTTCAGGCGGAGATTGGACTGGCTGAACCGAATTGGTTTCGGCTTCAGGATTCAGTTTCTTCTCATCCATCATTATTGTTGATCACAAAAATCAAAAAAGTATACACTTTTAAAGAGTGGCCAGAAGATAAAAACAAAGGAATGTGTTGCCGAGACGAAGGGGCGGGAGAGGATTTAAAGGGGGCTGTTTAGAAAGAGACAGTGAGGTGGGTGGGGGGATGCAACGCGACTACCGAACGAAATCCCGCCGTGGCATCGAATAAGTTAAAAATATCAGCTTAAGAGAATTCTGGGTGGGAGTCTTAAATCCTAAATAGTAAATAGTAGATTCATTCGACAAAATAAATGATCGATGATTAAAAACTTGTCTCGCACATGTTAGGATCCAATTGAGTCATGACAAAGTGGGTAATGGATAGTGGTTTGAGTGATATTGTAACCGACAAAAAAAAAAAAAAGGAAATCTAATTGAAATATCACATTAAATTGCTATATATAATAATAATAATAATGTAATATGATTATGTCAATAGAGAGAGACCTAAAGTTATTAGCTCAACAATACCCATGTCACTTGTGGATCTAAAAATTAGCCAAACATTTTTATAATTTTGGTAAATTTTCATTAATAAAACTTGGTCATAAACATTGAAATCGTTTGGCCAATTAGATAAGTTTATATTAAAAATAGATATTTTAATAAATTATATTGACATCTTTTAAGATTTTACTTAACAAATTATACATACATTTCCTCTAGTTCATTTTTTTTAAATGACAAAAATGTTCTTTTTATTTTATTTTTTTGATATTTTCTTAATTTTGACCAATTTCTTTAACTTTTTTTTAAATTTTTTAAATAAATATTGATTAAAACATTCTTGATTAAAAATAAAAGTTATTTACTTTAAATTTATTTTAATATTAAATGAAATTTTTTTAAAAAAAAAAGTTAAAAAAATCTAGTCAAAATTAAAAAATGTAAAAAATAAAATAAAATATGAAAATGATATTTTTGTCATTTTGAAAAAATTGGACGTGAAAGGAGGTAAGTATAAAAGTGGGAAAGTTCAGTATAATTTCAAAAATCTTAAGAGAGATTTTTGTAATTGTTAGAGATCTCATGAGAAGTCAATACAATTTACTCTAAAATCTAATTACTTAAAGTTAACGGTAAATTACATTATCCTCCCCTGATATTTCTAAAATTACACTAACTTCTCATACTTTACCTAACAAACTAAAAATAGTCATTCCAGTCAATTTTTTTTAAATGACAAAATTGCCCATTTCATTTTTTTTTCAATTTTAGCTTTTTTTTATTTATATTTTCTCATTTTCAAATAAATATTGATTTAAAACTTTGAATTTATTTTTCTATAAAATGAAAATAAGTTATTTATCTTAAATTTATTTTTATATAAATTTAAAAAAAAAGTTAAAAAAAATTGTCAAAATTAAAAAAATGTAAAAAAAATAAAAATATATACATGAAATGAGTAGTTTGTCAATAAATGTACGAGAGATTAGTATAATTTCAAAAATTTCCAGAAATATTAATATAATTGTTAGAAACCTCAAAAAAAACACATTTAAAAAAATTGGTATAATTTACTCTAAAGTTAAAAAAAATTATGGCTTGGCATGATGATAATGTCTCGCTTATTGAATATAAAATGATCCTCTCTCATTTTCTGTTAAGTGCAGGAGCTCTGTACACACACACACACACACACACACACACACACACATATATATATATATATATATATATATCAGATACAACCTTTTTTTAACCCCAAAAAAAGGAAGAAGAATTGGTTTGAGTCAAATGAGGAGAAAAATCAGAGATATTTGAGAGTAAACTTTGGGGAAAGAAAACAATTATTTTTAATGATATTGACTGCTCATGAAATTTAAAAATAAATCATTTGAACAAATAAACTAAACAATGGTGGTTAGAGTAATGTTAGTCTTACCTTTATATTTTACTTAAAGTGTTTACATTCGTGAGTTGGCAGTGTTGTATTGACTGAATACAACACTGTCAACTCATAAATGTAAACATTTTTGGTAAAGTTTTTAAGTAAGTCTAGCATTATTGATGGTGGTTGATAGCAGTCATATTCCACTGCCAGACAATAATATTAGGTTTACTTAAAAAATTTATCAAAAATGTTTACTTTCATGAGTTAACAGTGTTGTATTGATTGAATATCACATCATGATGCATTACTCCCTGGCAATAATGTTAAGCTTACTTAAAAATTCTACTAAAAGTGTTTACCTTTATGAGTTGACAGTGTTATATTGACTAAATATCACACCATGATATGTCATGATGAAACGAACATTATTGTCATAATGAAGGTGAAAATTTATTAAGAAAGTTATGATTCCATTAATATCCAACTATCTAAACAGGAGGCCACAGTGGATTTATAGTTGGTCAATTTTTCATTAAAAGCTTCATAATTTGAATTTTGAAGTCCTTCTCATCAATTTAACTACCTCAAAACAAAAAAGAGCGAGAAGAAAAGAAAATGTAAATTTGGAGTCCCGCAACCTTTACCTTTGCCATACACTTGCTGTCTTTTTCTTAATTCAAACCACTATCATAAATAGACTGTCATGTCTTCCGTATAAATAAGAATTTATTGCAACAAACATTCGACTTAATGGTAATTTAGTGGCACACTGGCCCATATTCTTATAAAGTCAAACTAAAAATTAATGACATCAATTGGTTTTCATTTTAAATTCAATATTTTATATATTACATTATTTATATTTTATAATTTAAAAACTTATTAGACTTTTAATATTTTTTTTAAAATTAAATTATGTTAAAAGAGTTTTGTACTGATTTTTGGTTTCTTTTAAGATGAAAAATTGATAGAAATTACTAGGACTTTAAGTATATAATCATAATAGGAAACACTACGTCATTTTTTAAAAAAAAATTATGAATAAAATTTTAAAAATTAAAATTAATAATCAGATTCGAACTGAACCCAGTTTCAATAATAATTTTTAATTCAAACCGAACTCAAGTTAAATTGTTTAAGTTCAAGATCAAGTTTGAGTTAACTATTGAACTAAACTTAGACATAACTTAATCCAAATTCAATTCGTCTAAATTGCACTCTTAAGAATCACATAGCCTCCTCTCTCTACACATTCCCTCTCCCTCCCTCTCTCAAACACAACAAAAATTCAAGTAAAAGATATTTGCTCCGGTATTAGGATCATTTTCTCCATGTCCCAACATTCAATTCGCTTGAAAACTTGAGCAATGTACCATTACTCTGTTGTAAGTGATATAAAGAATCATTGATAATATACTTCACTAAAATCTATAGATATTATTGTGTTTTTTAAAGATTTTATTTTATTTTAAAACAAATTTAAATAAAATAACTTATTTTTATTTTTTATGAAAATAAATTTAAAATTTTTATCGATATTTATTTTTAAAAAAAGGTCAAATTGAAAAAAATATGAAAAAAGTAATTTTGTTATTTAAAAAAAAAAATTGACTGAAATAAAATTTCTATATATTATCAAGCAAAATATGAAAAATCAATGTAATTATCATAAATTTTAAGAAAAATCAATGTAATTTACTTTTGACACCGCCCTCAAACCTGAACATGAGTTTTCATGTTTCATTGTTTAAACATTTTACCATTATATCAAACAATTTCTCTTTACATAATATATATATATATATGTATTTCTATTAGATATTTTCTTCTCCACCTGTTAGTTGTTGATTCACACATAGATGGGATGTCTTTCCAATTTAAGTTCATCAACAGCCTTGATCAGACAGTTTATGAGCCTGGCTGTTCATAAATAGCCTGTGAAAAGGTTCCTTACACATAAATTGCAACAAGATTGGACTTAAATGGACTAGACCACCAGTCTTTACTTTACTGGCACACTTATATGTTCTTAAAAAGCCATGCTAAAATATTAATGGCAGGAGTTGAAAAAAAAATTCAAATAAACAGTTAAATTAGTCAATCAAATTCAAATGCATATGAGAAGACATACAAAATGTCCATAGAAATCCATGGCTCACGGTAGCAACCTGTGAAGTGAAGGATGGCCAAAACAAAATGATTAGCTATAGCTTCTGAACCTTAGCTAAGAGAGGCAATGGAAGACTGGGAAGCAGCACGCTTATACGAGTCTGGCTGACGATGAGCAGAATCTGCAGATATATAACTACGGCCGTAGATTGTGACAAGCAGGTTTTTCACCACATCAGCTGATATTATCACGGTTTGTGCAGTACAACTTGAATAAAGAACCTCCGGCTTACCCATGTCTAAGTAAGGCAAATGCATACTTAAAACCCGTCCGATGAAAAAAAAAAAAAAACATTTTGTTAGTTGAAGTACAATTTTTATGCGGCAGAAAAGGCAGTTCAAGAGAATAATATATAAACGTCTGACCATGTACAATGAAGGAGACAGAGGAGCAGGAACAAGAATGTCTTGGCCATTTCTCGAAGTAGACAAGAAAAATAAAGGATAGTCTATAAAATTTTATACATTTATAACTTTATGTAGTTCTACTAGCAAGATGGTTTCATAACATTAGCAACTTCAAGTTGTCATCACTTTAGCCAAAAGTTAACAATATAAAAACTGGCAAGGCAAACTTGTATTACCAAAATTTGGGAAATCCACTATTGGTTCTGAATCTAAGAACAATAATGTTCACTATTGCCGACTAATACAGGCCGAGAAATAATTAAAGTTGAATATATGAAAGGCTCACAAGACCAAGAGTCCAAGAAGAATCAACGATAAGTGTTTTATCTATAATTAAAAAAAAAAAAAAAAAAGAGGAAAGATTCACAGCCTTTCACCCCTGCTAATCCTGACTAAAAGATATCCCAGGCCAGGATCAACATTCAGACCTGCCACTTTTAGGAATCCAAAAATTATAGAGATTAAATGGGCAGAAAAAGAATGATTGGAATGATCATCAATTGTAAAGATGATGGCAGGACCTACTCAGTATCAACCCAAGGCAGCCAACAGGAGAATACCAGCCCTCCCACTCACATGGAAACGGCATCATATAACAGATATAAAGATGAATCTAGGAATGAATGCTCGTTTGATATAAGAATTTCCTCAGAACTAGTACTTTAAATTTCTTATCAGTCAAAATAATTTGTTTGCAAATTACAGCAGTAGAGAACTCATTTTCAAGTTCTCCTGCAGTATTAGCCCAATCAAAATTTATTAGGAAAAAAATTTCTTTGCACTGAAGAGTACCTGAGTTTCATACCGAGTGTCACTCCAACTCAGATGCCTCTTCTGAATCAGACAAGGACAAGAGGCTGCAGACCCCAAGCACATGCCCATTGAGACACACATAATATTCGATGCAATCTTCGTAAGCACCTAACCTGCAGCTGGCACTCTGTGGTATCATTTTTGCTTGCAACATGTTCCACAGCTTGGCCTTACAATAGGGGCACACCTCTGTTGGATGAAGTTGGGCCCCCCTTCTGATCAGCATCTTCCGAACCCTTGACGTTGCAAATGACTTGAAAACTCCCCGGAAGAATCCGACATCCCCCTCTTCCCCTTGGTCAAGATGTTCGCAAGGGTCAGACACATACAAAACATCTGTCCTGCATTGTGCTAAAAGAAAGCTTTTCCCTGATGTCCGAGAGAAGCGGGTCCTGTAAACAAAATGGCCAGGAATATGAATGCTATTGAACAAGCCACCCCTGGTACATCCTGAACAGTAAATAAGCAGCTTCCCGAGTGCCCTCCAGCTACCATCAGCACTGTGACTCCCACTAGATTGAAAATCAAGTATCATCTTTGGGGCTCTAGTTCGGCAAAACTCCTTCCAGAGTACTCTCTTAGCAAGATCATCAAACCATTTACATACACAAGAAAGAGTGGCAATCAACTTAGGATTCCAGTTCAAATGCTGAAAAAGTAGGAAGATCACTTCTTCAATTAGATGCCCTTTTGTGCATGCACAGCTTGCTGAGTGTGTGCAGCGATATTGCTTCTTTAATATCATTCTCTCCACCTAGTAATATCAAAAGAGGTGATGAAAAATTATCGTGTTGTGTGATCTGACAAATGTTAACTTAAACATATCAACCAAGATTACAATACTCAAATTTCTATTCTGAGCATTAGAGAAAAGGTCCTCAGTGGATGATTTTACAATTGAACTATGAATTTTAGACTTCAGGTGTCATGATAAAAGAGGTTAGAATGGCCACACCCAATGCTGATACCACTATAATCTCAACATATACTAGCAGAACAAATTTTCATTATTTTTTATCTACAAGGGTTCTTATCTTAATATACATGTAAGATGTTAAATTTAATATGGTCA
Source organism: Nyssa sinensis (assembly GCA_008638375.1). NCBI lineage: Eukaryota > Viridiplantae > Streptophyta > Magnoliopsida > Cornales > Nyssaceae > Nyssa > Nyssa sinensis. The sequence goes on along the minus strand of CM018045.1, from coordinate 600,109 downwards.
CGTAGCTGTTTAGAGGACACTGATAGCATAGTTCTATCATGAGGCTGTTGATACAAAAACTTCAGCCTTCTAAAGTATATGGTAGCACAGTATAGGAGGACAGAGGAGAGCAATAAGTACAAAATATTAAAAAGAGAATATAGATTGTTTAAGCATTTTTAGGTTTAAGGTTCAACCATTCAAATAAAACTTCTAGCTTGAAAATGTCTTTTTACCAAGTGTCATATTGTATCTCTTTATTGATGCAAACGATTGAGTTTAAGAAAAAAGAATGATTGGAAATGTATTTTTTTTTTAAACAATAACAAGGATTGATCAGTAAAACTATATTTGACAGTGTCAACTGGACAAGTAACTCTTAAAACAAGATGAATAACCTCCAGTAGACTGAGGGTCCACAAGACACTTCACTCAAGTTCATGGAAAAAATTTCATCAAAATCTGCTGCATGAGAATTTGGAAGGAAGCATGTCCTATTGTTTCTAATATTGAAAATCTGATAAAATAAAATAAATAAAAAGAACCTAAAGATAAGATTAAAAGTAAGTTCTCAAAAACAAAAATGTGCAAACTAAACTATTTTTACAAACCTAACATTCAAATTTTTTTCCAGATAAAATATCCATCAATATTATCAGGGCCTCCGAAGAATATTCTTTTCCCTGAAAAAATTTCTAGATATAATTTACCATTGAATCAACTATTGCAAAACCAAAAGGGGTAAAGATTCTTAACCATTAACCACCACCGGTAAAGAATGAAACTCTAGACTATTACATTATTATACATGGGTTCTGTCACGTATCTCTAGGTTCTCAAGTACCTAAACTACAATAATGCACAAGGGAAATGCAAACTAAAGGGTAAGATTTATGAGGTAGACCTTTATATAATCTTCGAGAACTCTTCATTGGTCCCAATAGAAGTAACAGCTTTTACAAAAGAAAAATTAAACAATTATATATATATATATATATATATATATATTTGATAGGTAAGACACACACCAAAATAACACATTATTTTGCTGCAAGAAAAACAATCAACGAACCGCAGGAGTGTACGCAACAAAATGTGAAAGCACCTTTACCTAATCAGAAAGCCAATGATTCAAGCATCTCCAGCAGTGACTGACTCAAATTTAAATTGAGTCAAAAATCTTAAAAAATCCTCTCCACATTGGACTCAAAGGCATATTAAATTCATTTAAAAAATATTTGACTAAAATCTAAGTGACTGTGAGAGAGCATCAAACTCAAATGAAGCTTTTGACTCAAATTTCACTCAAATTTGAGTAAAAATCTGAGTCACTATTCACCTATTCAGGGTTCAGGTAAGAACCAGAGTGAATCAGGGTCCGAAAATTATCAATCAAAAGCAGAATATTATCAATTTTCAAGCTCTGAAAATTATTAATTAAATCCCATCAAAATTCAAGCATCTAGAGAGAGATTCAACAGATTAATATAAAAATTAAGAAACCTATATATGTGGGGCGCGTGTGAACCCAAAAGTGACTCATATAATAAGAGATACATATGACAAACAATGATTCATCCATGGAACAATTCAATCGAAACTATGAAATTTTAACAATCAAAGGCCCGAAATCACCACCATCCAACAAAGAAAAGAAAGAGAAATCGGCACTCAAATCAAGCATCACTGAAAGAAAAACCAGATTATAATACCTAGAAAAAACAAAACCCAACCTTTCTCGAGCTGAGTCAAGCAGAGTGAAAGCATTCAGTCGAAACAACAGATGGAAATGCAGAGAGAGTGGAGTTGAAGCAGGAGCGACATGGCCGAAGCGGAAGGGAAGGGATAGAGAGAAAAAAATCTGATGGAGTGAGTGGGTGTCACAAGAGGACACGAGCAGGCCTTGCAAGTAACGCTATGAATATATTCGAATCCGATTTGGTGATGTGATCTAACACGTGTGCTCCTTAGGATGTCGTATTCAACTCCTAATTCATAAACAAACTTGACTGATGGGTTGTTTTTTTATTATAACAAAATCAAGACTTTCCTTTTCTAACTTTCAAATATCCATGCTTCACACCATTTTAATTTTGTTTTTTAATTTCTTGTTGTTTGTTTAGTTTGATTTTTGGTTAATTCAACGTCTTAGAATGTATTAAATAAAATATAATAAAATTTTATTTCCTATTTGCTTATATTTTGTTTAATATGTATTTCTTAATTTGATCGTTAATTTAAAAAATTTAGAAGTATTAATATGAAAGTAAGGATTTTAGAAAGAATTTTTTTTAAAGTATTCTAGATAAATAAAAAATATTATGACTTTTTTATATAAAAAATTTATTTTATGAATTTTTAATATGTTTTAAAATATATCTTGAATGAGACTATTTTAATCTAAATAATCATATTTTTTAACGGAATTAATTTAGAATTATACAATTAGACTTTATTTTGTAGTAAATTTTTTTTCTTTGAGTCTTTTAAATTGAAAAAAATATTATGACTTTTTTGGAGTGGAGAATTTATTTGAAGTACTTTTTAGCATTTTTCTACACAAGTCTTTTTTATTAATTTAGTATTTTTTTATTGTAGGATATTTTACTTTTCAAGCTACTACTCTCCCTAGGCCAAGTAGGGATCACCGTTATCCCATCGTAGGTAATTTTATTGAAATAAATAATGACTAACTCTTAAAAAAAGTGAAGTGTTGAATCTAAAACTTCTTTCTGAATAAGCGTTTTGCAAAAGATTCCATGACAAATTAATTCACCCTTCAGAATTATTGATTTAGTATTTCAATTATGTGATTTTATTGTAAAATGAAAGTTTAATAATTAACTAGATACTCTGGCAGGAGCTTGCCATTTCATCATAAGATCTAAACGAATTTGGAGGGAATTTATTTTTTTTTCCTGAAACAAGGTTAGAAGAGTCCCCAGCTCGAAAATCATCCTTTGCCATTCCTGACTACAACTAGGCATGTAGACTAGGCCAAGTTAAGCTGGTCTTCACTTGCCAAGATTTAGCCTAATCGGCTAATTTAGGCCCAAACTCGACCCATAGTTAGGATATGTCAAAAGCCTAGGCCCATATAGTTATATTGCACTTTGGGCCCGGGCTGAAGTTTGGGTTGAGTGATTAAAAACGACGAATTCAACTTCGAATAGCGGACTGCTGAGAGGAAGAAGGGAGCAGCCGAGACGAACGGTTTGAGGTCAGTTCATCTCTCTCTCTCTCTCACTCCCGAGTCCTGACTGCCTAAAATTTCTTACGGTGGCGTTGCCGACATTCTTCCACAGGCATGCCTAAACATTATTTTCTTGCACTTAAATGATATGTATAAACAGACGTAGATATATAAACTATCACCACAACCTGTTCGAAAAAATTCTCATGAGAGTCAGGTTACATAATGCTCTTAACCAACCTTTTTTGTTTCTCCAGAACCACTTTTTTAGATTGATATGATTAATTCAAAACATAAGAAAGATTAAAAGTCGCATCAATTTGAGGTGCGGGTGGATGGAGTTATATCCATATTGATATTGGGCGTTAGTGATGAGAAGGGACCAATTTGTTTTATATGCTATAAGTTCTTGTATTGTTTTAACAGGAAACGAATAGTGAATGAAAATATCAAGAATCCAAGTGGTAAAAGCCACTCGAAGTAGTTTGTTCATAGAATTTTGTCTGAGAAGCACTATATATCTTGTGTTGAATTTCTGATAATTGGAGTGGTCAAAGGACTAGATCGTATTAGAATCACAGTTGTGGGGAAATTTTATGTTCCTTATTGGATATGATTTGGAAAAGGTGTGCTTCGTGTGGGGCCAGAGATACTCTCTTTCTGGGGCCCCTTCAGGTGTTCTTTGAAAACCAGAAATCCTTTCTGCTTAAAACACCACTGTCATCTGATATTTGGCAGCCTTCTGGGTTGACAGTACACATTTTGTAGTTGGATTCCTCTATTTTTTTTTTTTTTTTTTTGGGTTCTTTTGCTTGGGAAAAATACTTTGGCTAGACCTATGGAGACTTTTTACCTTTTTTTTTTTTTGGGTATGAGCAATGCATATCAAGCTAATGTGCATTAGTGAGGGCTGAGTTGCAAAATGTTATCAGGATCATTATGAGAATAGCCTTAGGCTTCCTCTTCATTTATATGCTTAAACTCTCCCTTTTAATAACTGAAATTAAACACTTTATTGTTGTATTACCAGAAGTCCTTGTTAACTCATAAACTTTTAATCCCAGATGGCACTTAGAGGTGTTTGGCAACTTCAAAAACTAATTGTCAGCTATTGTGATTGGGGAGGAAGTAGTAGGGGTATCAGGTATGCCTACTTAAAGTTTATTTTTAACATTTTTTTAAGCATTGAGCACTTTGTATTAGGAATACTTTTTTTCCCTTCTTTTTTTTCTTTGTTGGTAAGGAAAGCAAATGTATCCACTGGCGGATGCAAGGGAGACTAAGGGGGGCCACGCCCCCCCCCCCCCCCCCCCCCTCTTCTCAAAAAAAAAATTTGAAATAGAATTTGTTTCCACTTATTATGTCATAATTTTTAAAAAAAATTAGGACTTTCCCCGACCCCCCCAAAAAAAAATCTTATATATTCATATGAATCTCCCTTAAATTTTAATACCTACACTTTTACCCCTCGAATTATAATTTCTGGATCCGCCACTAAATGTATCATTAAAAGAGGCAGCAAGGGGGCACTGCCCATGTACACAGGATGTATATAAGAGCATAAAAAGATCTCATCAAAAACAAAAATAATCTAAAAACTCTAGAAAAAAGAATACAACATATCTGGGAATTTTTCCTTTCATCTACAAAGTGGCAAGCATCACTCTCTTCAATTGTCCTATGTATATCTTCGAAATTCCTGGGATTTGTTTTCTTCCAAATGCATTACATCAAAAAACAAAGGAACAGTCTTTCATCTCTCAAAGTCAAACCTGTACAATCTGCTTATCAGTGCAACCCCGACACAGTCACCTAATAAGCTCCAACACAAAAGCCAAATTAATTCCTCTTCGTCCTATATTCCTTCTCAGTTCTTAATTAATTCCCTCTTTTATAAAGAAAAGGATTTGACATTATAATTGGAATCCTTCTCTGCTTTTGACCTTTAGACCCCCCCCCCCCCCCCCCAAAAAAAAAAAAAAGAGGTGCATGCACTGGTCTTGCTCATTAGTAATTCTTGGACTTTTAGCCTTTTTTTTTTAATATCGGCATAGCCATGTTGAGCATTTTTATATTTGTTCCATGCCTCAGAATTAGTCAGTTTTTCAGAATCCCTGTTTTTTTGCCAGCTGTTAAATTGAAAATTTGAAAGTTATTTATCTAAGGGTGCACTTTGATTTTCTTAGTAATACTAATTACTAACAATTTTTTAATAGCCATAAAATAAAAAACTAATTGTTTGGTTACTAATATGGTAGGGCATTCATGGAATCTCATTTGCCAGAATTTAAAGAGAGTAATCCTCAGCTGGAGGTGGTCACTGAGCTCATTCGTGGTCAGCATCCACATTTGAAGGGATTCTACAGTAAGAATAGCTCCCCTCTCTCTCTCTCTCTGTGTGTGTTTGTGTGTGTGATGTAAAATCTGTTGACTTTGATGAGCACCTTCTTTTACTTAGGACACTAATATGGCAATAGCATAATAATCTATCACGTTATGTGGAGCTGTGCACTTGTTTGTTTGATTGGTATATTGATCTTTTTGAGTTCAGGTCATCCAATTGTATAGGCTACATACAGTTCCATGATTACAATTGTTGGAGAAGCAATGTATATGGGACCATGTAATTTAAATTTGATTTATCATAAGCAGCTGATTGTAGGGTTAGCCTTTTCTGAACAAAAGAAGTCCATATGATTTGATGTTCTAAATCATGGCTATCTGGTTGTTGGGAAGGCCTATAATTTTGACCTATATTTCAGTCACTTCCAAACTGGGATTACAGAAAGCCCAATCCCAATCCCAACCCTGAGCTGTTGATGGTACAAATTTCGGGCCTTTAATTTTAATTTTTGGAGGACCCACTATTTGTATCTTCATACTTCCCTTGCTCATTTAATAGAAAGTTTTATTATTTATGAAGCCCATGTTCCCAATTGGTTAAAGAACCAATTGCTACCTACATTCTAAAAAAACCCTCCAAGTAAACGAATGGATAAGTAGCAAATAACAATACATGAAGAACAAATTTATTTTTCTATTTCATTTACATATGTATGTGTGTGTGTGTGTGTGTGTGTGTATATATATATATATATATATATTCATTGATTGATGGGACCACAAAATGGGACTTGACACATCAACAATAAATTTTACAAGGCAGAGAAAAGGAAGAAGAGTAAGGGGAGAAAATTAGGAGAAAGAGAAAAAGTAAATAAATAAGCTTTTATTCATTCTCTTTTCCGCTCTCCTTTCTCTGCCAAAAACTCTCTAGCATGTCAGTTCTCCTCTGCGTGAGTTTTGTTTTTTCTAGCATCTAATTAGGAGTAAGTTCCTCTTTTTTCTGTGCACGTGTGTGTATAACTGTATATATATATATATATATATATATATAGACACACACACACACACAGAGGGAGTTAGGGCCTTTTCGAAACTTTAATTCTGAAGTTTCCTTATATTGCTTACTCTCTCACTTGATTGTTGAATGTCAAGCTTTAAAGTCTTGCTATCAGATCACTTTTCTATTTATTCTTTTTTTAGATTTTTTGGGAAAGTTTTCATTTATAGTATACTGCAAGTATACGTGGTTCTGCCTCTTCCAGCACTTGTTTATGATACATATTTTATTCCTTATCACGAAAAAGAAAAAAAGACTAATCATGGTTATTTTGAGACACATTTCCAGTAAGAACTGATGTTGTCTGGCAAAAGCTTTTAGAAGCCTGGGAGAAAATTTCTACAAAAAAAGGCTGGAAAAAAGCTTAAGGTGAAGATAAGGGAAATGAAAAAAAAAAATGCATGGGACACTTTATGGTCCCTTTGGATCCAGTGTTTCTACTAATGCATGGGAGTCGGGACACTTTATGTTTCCTTTGGAATCAGTGTTTGTATTTATTTCTTTCTTGTTTATCATATATGTACTTGTACATGCCGGCCCATTTCTCTTGCCTTCCTCAAATGTTGGGTGCTCTCTAATACTATGAAAATGGCGCCCACTTCTTTTTTTAGCATTTCTTGCTTTGTTTCTTATGGTCAATACATCTAAACAAATAATTTGTCATTCCAGATCATAAAAAAACATTAAAAGCTCATGCATGCACACGCAGATGAAGTAGCTTTTTCAAGCCTTGACAATATTTGCTTTTACTTCACACAGGAAACAAGAATCAGCGAGTGATATGTGTGAAGAATATGACCCCAGAAGACATACTCCTACACACAACCAGGCTAAGGAATGCTTTGGGAAGAAAAGTGGTGAAGCTGAAGACGAGACATGTCACCAAACACCCTAGTGTGCAAGGTACATGGACAACCGACTTGACGTTTTGAGGTGCAAGAAAAATCTTCTTGGGAGCTTCATTTGTTTGTCACACTCCACCGGTGGGAGAAAAATCTTCATGGGAGCTTCATTTGGTTGTTTCACTCCACTGACTGGCTCAATTATGCATTTTCTATTTGCTCGGTGTGTATTTTCTCTGGACAAATTTTACTGCTAATGGTGTCTGCTGTGTTCAATCCATTTCAAGGTTAGACCTATTGTTTCACTAGCTTCTTTCTGTCACTGCTTAGAAAATATGAATTTGCATAGTTTACATTATCTTGTAGAAAAATGCCTCTTTATGTCTGTAGGAGAGATATATTGCTCAGACTAGCGTTGGGCATGTTTGATCTAAGGTAGTGATTGGGCATGTTTGGTCCGCCCAGGAGGGGAGCCAGGATTCCATATTAGCGGGAGCAATCTAAAATTCAGTAACAAAATTAAATTTTAATTTCATAAAATTTATAAAATAAATTGTTATTTAATGTAGTTTGAATAATTAAAAAGAACAAAATCTTGAAAGTTTTATCGTAATATTAACAAAAAGTAAGAATAAGTTAAATTTAACAGTTATACTTTTCTGCTTGCTATAATTAAAAAAGTTACAATTTTCATACATATTATACAAGGGATGGTGCAATCTATATATTTGTTACTATTATTAAAAAAAAAAATATTTGTACATAATTTAACATTACTTTTTAAAAAATATTGTTCCCAATTCATAATTCTTATTTTAAAAATCTTAATTTAAATGTTCTTGATGAGTGTTTCTTTCTTCAACAAATACAAATCTCCCTATTCAGTTTAATGCCCTCTCTCTCTCTCTCTCTCTCTCTCTCTCTCTCTCTCTCTCTCTCTCTCTCTCTCTCTCTCATACTTTAAAATTGTAATTACTCGTAAAATAGTCATAAAATTAACTTGAGACTTTCATATTTGGATGAATTATGGTGAATAAATTTAAACTAGTTGTAACTACTTAAAAATAATAAAGGGAATGCAACATTAAAAACTCTCATTTAATGCGTCTTTTAATTGAGATTTAGACAGAATAGTCATATATTTATTAGTTTATATTTTTTTTTCTTCCTTATTTGAATGTCAAATCATAAGAATTTAAGCATTTAAAAGTGATTTTTCCAATAAACCTTTGAATGGTACTTTGAAGAAAATAATTAAAACAAAACAGTAATTCTTACCATAATCTTAAAATATACTAGCAGAGATGCACAGCAGGTTTCATAACAATATATGCCCTAGGATGAAATACTTGTAAGATGAAATTTGAACAAAAATATTTCATATTTAAAAACATCTTACTTTGTGAAATGAAGTATAAATGATTATCTAAAGGTTCATAAAAATATTAAAATGAAATATTTCACTCTTTTTTTTTTTAATTTAAAAAGTACAATTAACATGAAAGTAAATTTGTAATATAAATACTCAATTTAGACGGTCCAATTTATTATTTTTTATTTGAATTGTAGATTGCACTTTAAATGAAAATTTTGATTAATTCAAAGTAGGCGTAAATATGAAATCAAAGTGAAAGTTGAGGAGCATCTGCATGGACAAAAAACTGACTCCTAAATGTGATATCTCGGACCCCTTTGTCATCATTCCACTGACTCTCAACTTCAACCGCATGAATTCTCCTTTGGGCCTCTCCTGATTTGGCTTGCTTAAGCATAAGAGAACATTCCCTCGACCACCTTAAAATGCTTACCAAAAAGCAATTTAACTGTATCTAAAGGCATTGTACACATACATGTGATTACATAAGGATGGAAAAACAAAAAAAAGGGAAAGCTACTTTACTTTTATAAGCAGCTTATAATAATTTTGACGTTTACCAAAACACTAAGAAAAATGCAAAAAAAAAACTAGAATATATGCAACATTCAATTGCATTTGCACATGAATTTTATTTTCTTCTAACATTGAATGAGAGAGGAGGTTGTTTCTTACCATGGTGCGAGGAAGCTCTGCTCCGGACTTTGTAAATCCCAATATATTTCACTCGATTCTCCTCTATAAAATATTTTTTTAGAGGAAACAAATTAAAGAAAAAGGAGCATATACTCTTTTTAACGCCACTGGAATTTTTCTTCTTCTAAATCAAAATTAAATAATATATAAAAATATAAAAATAGAGAAATAAATCATGAGTAAATAGGAAGCGTGATGGATTTAAATGGAATGCCATGCCATGGCAATGGAGTCAAAACTTGTTGAACAAGAGTTGTAAAACACTTATTCAGTACTATTTTGCCATTTGTTCTTCAAGTTCAAAACTCACCAATTAGATAAAGAGTTCCACAGAGTTACTATAGTAAAAAAAATTTAAGCAAATGAACTTTCTGAACCAATTATTTTATTTTCCTTCAAACTCATTTTCTGTAGCATAGTTTAGCTGACCTTCACATTGCCCCAACATTTAATAAATTGTGAAGGTCTGCAAAACAAATATATATGCTCCTAGAATATAATGCATTTTTCTGATATAATAATAGAGAAACCAATGGGGCATAAAGAATGCACCTGGATGCTGAAAATGGGAGAGAGTTCCCAATTCGCGAAAATATAAAATGAGTGTTCAGATCTACCTGCACATATTTCTATAGGTAAGACTCTTTTAGAGTTACTGGCAACCAATATTTGGCTAGTTTTGAGCATGTGAGTTGGTAGTTATTGTGCATTGCCAGGAAATTTCGGCTGCAGAAACAACGTGCCAAATTCTTTAACCCCATAAAATAGCATTGACAAACAATTGTGTTCCTCCGGATCATGTTTTTTGATATTTTATTTTTCCTTTTTGACATAACAACTCTTAAAAATGGGACAGTTGTATAAAAGCATGCTTGTCTTATTGTGATGCAGGTTAACAAATGAATGTGTGCATACATACACCTGTTGTTATAGTGTGTACATGCCCTACCACCTCTTTCTCTTTACTCATTGTATTGTATAAATATAATTTCTTCTTACTCTCCTTCACCATAACCTGCTACTCCAAAATACTATCAAGGTTGCCCATAAATTCTCTTCTTTTTTAACAAGTCAACAAAATCTAGTTATGCTCCATAACTAGTTGAATACAATTCAACAAATACCCATAAAAATCTGGTTGGTATCAATAGCATGCATTATTCCTATATCAAAACCCTAATAACATCACAATATTACACATCCTACATTCCTTTCATGATTATATTTCAGCTCAAAACAAATTAAGAGAAAGCCTCGCCTACCAAAACATGTTTTTGCATGTTTTTAATTTCATCATCTCAACATTTTATAAAGAAAGGGCCAAAACCCGCTACAGAAATAATAATAATAATATTACGCAAAAATTTGGCTGGAGAATGGAACTTGTAATTGAATCCAAACCCAATGCCTCAAGAGACCAAGGGTAGGTATCTCTGTTGATTGTATGACACTAATGAGCAATCTTGTACTCCATCATGAACCGTTTGTACCAGAAGCAGACTCGGCGGCCTTTTTCTCTCTTTGTTTCTCCCTTTTTTTCTTGTTCCTCGAGGCGTTCTTGCTCATTTCTCTGAATTAATGTAGCACAAGGAGGTGCATTTAACAACAGAAATAGCTTGAGAAAAACCACAACTTTAAACAGAAAGAAATCAACATATTTAACATAGCATACTTACTCTGTAGGGCTACCTCCTCCAAATAGCTGTCATTACAGAAGTATTAAATCATCAAAACCATATATATAAATATAAAGAAAGCAAAAACAAAAACTAAAAATTAGAGAATGGTCATGTTTTTCAATTTGAAATTTCATCTACATATGGTATTGGACAACACCACCTCAACAGATACATGACAAGGATAGCTCTCTTTGGGATTCTATCTATGTATGATATTATAGAATGGCAATCGAGAATGTTATTCAACAATGACATAGCTACATGACTAGGTCAAATGCAGATAGCATCTCTTAAAATGAGAAAGTGCAGATGAAGTGGCAAGATCCTCCCTCTTTCAAAATGATAGATGGGCTGAGATACACAAAGACCAAAAGGAAGTCTCGTAAAAGTTCTAATGAAATTTCCTCCTTGAAAAAATGTCTTACAGATATCACCTACCAAAAAACACATATATATATTACAAAAACATAATGTAGTTGTCTTAATAATCTTATCCATATAGCATTTGAAATACACATTAGTCACTGTAGAACATTTTTTCCCTTTACAAACTATTGTGAGGCACACACACAGACAGAAACCTACCACTCATTATCAAATTCAATAAAATGAATGGCATATCCCACCCAAAAAAAAAAATTCAAAAAAATGAATGATTAAGTAAAAGAAATGGGGGCATTGGTGAATTTTATTGGAACTTATCTCAAATTAAGCGGTGATGAAGAAAGAAATTGCCAAGACATTATAGCACAATGGTGCAAGAATGGCATGGTTAAGGGTCCAGCAGTAACCATTGAAAAGAAAAGAAGTAACAGAAAGAAACTTTTTGAAATGAAACTATAACTAAAATTGATTTCACATATTACGAAGAACAAAATGGAATGTTTATGTATACACACATTCAAATGCCCTTGAAATCAATGAAATTAGAAATCATTTCAACTGTAACTCCAAAATATCAAACTTGTGGCGCCCACGACATTGAGAAATCAAATGCATTAAAATATTAGAAGACAGAAATAGCCCTATGCATACCTCTGCCTGAATGGAAGCTGCATTCTTAGCATGAGGTGGGCGATATGCAGCAGGTTTCTGGGCAGTAGGGTTGGAGGAGGTAGCTTTTGCAGAGGCCTGGGAAGACTTTGGCCGTTGTCCTGCAAGGGTATATTCTTCAATTACCCAACACATGCATGCAAACAAAACCAAAATAAAGAAATTTTGGACGTCTAAACGAGAGAAAGAACCTTGTGGTTTGGTCTCTTCAACCTTTACTGACTGAAGAGACTTCACAAGTTCCGGAATTTCACCAAAATTATCTGGCGATTCTGGTTTCCATTCAACCTGTGCAAAATTGTTGGAAGAAAAAACTCAAGGAACTAAATAAAGCAAGCTGATCAAGACCAAATTAGAAAGAAAAAAAAAAAAAACAAACAGTTAAAACACTGACCTGATACAGCTTGTCAAACATCTTCTTGAAATACAACAATCCGTTGGGGTGAAAAATTTTAATCCTTTAATAAAATCAACACAATGATTAAATAAATAATTAGCAAAAATGTTCATTTAGCATGCACAGACCATCAACATAATATTGGGAAAGGAAATAAGCTTAGACTATCTTGATGATTTTCCAAATACAAGGCTACGTACTTCATTCTGAGGCCTTTTTCACACGTCATGCCATGCATTAGACAAATTGCTCGATATGTGAGTTACACTTGGTTTCTAGACATAAATCATTATCTTTGGAAATGACAGACTATTTCATCATTAAAAAGTAACGGCGTAGCATGCACCAATTACAATTAAATTAATATCTACACATAAATGGTATTATCAGCACATAAATGGTATTATCAGCTTACAAAAAAGGTATCCCACCATCTGAACAATCCACATCACTCTTAACAATCAGTCACCTCTAGATGGTTTTTCACATCAAGAACAGAGTGTGGGCCAATGTATAGAAAATGCTTTATTTCAAAGAACAACTCTGCTTGATCAAATGAAGCAAGATCTACAGATTGCAACTTTCAGATTCAAGTAATCATGGGGCTATCACAAGCCATTTGCCAGGTATTTTCCAAATTACAAACCTTAGCTTCTGCACATTTTAATAATAATCAGTGACATGTACTACAGACCCTTTGTTCCCCAATCGCACATAATCAATCACTAATACCATACAATATAACTGAAGAACAACATACCCATTGTCAACTTGTAGTCTTGGAGCTGTTGTGGCAGTCATAAAATAGCGTCCATCTGGAGACCATTCACTTGTTACTGACCATTCAGCCTTCGTGGTCCCGAGCTGCTTTTTCTCCACATAGTCCCAGAATGCCTTAAAAATGGGCATAAACGAGCGCAAACATAAGATTAAGAGCATGAAGATTTTGTTGATGCCTAAAGTATATACTGGTAGAGCTACTTTGACTTGAAGGTGTAAGGGGAAGAAGATGATTGACATGGAAATAAATGAGAAGTTATCTATGCAAGGAACAGTAATAAAAAAATTAGCAGATAGACAAACAATCCCCCCTCCCGAAAATTAAAAAAAAAAACACACTCATAGAGGCAGGCAGGCACAAACACAGAAGCTGGTGTGTGTTCTTTTTGTTTTTGTTTTTTTGGGGGGGAGGGGGGTGTAAGTTAAATACAGAAAGGGTACATTTAGCTGGCTGAAAATCAATTCTCCAGTCAAGGATTAAACTTACACTACATCAGCAAAAGGAATCCTAGTGTTTGACTAGTAATTTTAGCATTTGTCTGCACAAAGAAATTTGAATTTAGTAGGTTTGTAATCATTTAGGGCTTCTCAACAACAGCAGAAGGGGAAGAAAAGAGTTGGGAAACCCAACTTAGGATTTCAGAAAAGAACACAAAGATTACAGTATCCCAGAAACTGTGTGAAACAAATACAAATTTTATGTTTCACCCCTAGTGTAAAATGGTGTCACTTAGCAAACAAACACTGCCAAAAGGATGCCAATGCCCTCATTTGCAAGTGACGGGGAACGATATCCTCATTTTCACCAGAAATACACACACACATACATGATGAGTGACCCCACTTATAATCTCTAGATGACTAGGTTGGATAACCTTAAATGTGCAGATCGGCAATTGGCTTGTTTGTATGCCTTTGATATGTTTGGCTTGTATTGTTTCGGCTAATTAAATCACTGCAAGTGAATAAATTAGTCTTTGCTTTGGGGAAAAAAATCTGTTTAATTGACCAGATGAAAACAATTATTTTACAATCATTTGCATAATAAAACAATTACAAATGTTGGGGCTAAAAATAATGCACTAACCAAAGTGCCAAACATGATTTTTAACCAAATCTTTTAATGATCATGTGTAGTCATCAAAATCATTTTAAATGAAACAAACAAACAAAACATTTGTACACTTCAATAAATAAATAAAAAAAAGTGTTAGGACCCCCCCCCCCCCCTCCTTTCAGAAAAAACAAAGTCCTCAAAAGATTTATATACTTAAAGCTCATATACTAGAATAGTCAAGGAGTTGTCAGCTACACAGACCACCAGCTACCTACCCAGGCTTACGCAGTCCAATTGTACGTGTAAAACAGTTAAAAGTGGCCTGACCTATCAACAAGATGGTCCTTACCAAGGAAGACCATGTAGTCAAAGCATCATCATGATCAGAAACCTCTAAACTAGCTTGCCGTGTGGTTTAGAACCATAGCAACTTGCATAATGAGATAATTAACAAAAAAACTAAATTTAATATATCATTAAAGATTTACTGAACAAAAAAATGTATATCATTAAAGATAAGAGGTAGCAGGCTGTAGTCCCAAACAAGACTTTTGATCAAGAGTCCAAAATCTAAGGACATCAGAATGTATACACAACATTTCTCAGTGAGAATTCGTTTGAAGATCAGGAAAGAAAAACAGAAAAAAGCTGCTTAATACAACATACCATATCACCAGGTAAGTTCCCAAAGCCCGCCAAACATAAAACTGTAAGACAGAATTAAGGCCGCAATACAAAAAAGTGAAGAGGAAGATGAACAAGCAATTCTGCAAATAGTATACAAGTTTCAACATAGAAAAGTACAAGGCTTCTTCACCAAAGGATACACTTCCCTTTTGGGTTCCATCTGATAGTATTGTACGGGCCCGTTCCAAGCTCGAGTAAAGGGTTGCACTTCTTGTCAAACACTGTTGCCTTTGCAGGCATAACTAAAGTGTGTCAAGGTAGAGTAAAAATATGCATAGAAGCATATGAGGTTGAATAGTTATCCACATTTCCATTAGTAAATCATCTAAAGATTCCAGCAAGAGAAGCACCCAGCAAGAATGTGAAGAATCTAAGAAAAAAGAGTCTCAAATCTGACTTAGACCTGATGCATGGATTCTTAAGCACCTTAACTGGATGCATGGCACATGTTGAGTAGTGAAGGATCACATTTGTATGAGGTCCACTCAAGAGACAGTAAATAGGTACCAAATTATTTTTGCACATCAGGTTTTCAAACTTAACAGGACATTTATATTCCCTTTTCAAAAAGTGAAAAATTCAAACAAATTTTTTTTTTTGATAAGTAAAAAAAAAAATCAAACAAGATAATGAAAAAAGATTTAATAAAACAGTCCAAAATCTTGGTGGGATACATAAAAAAAAAAAAAAAAAAAAAAATGAGCAACAATCTTCTGTTTGCCTTTGCCATTGCATTTATTTTTTTATAAGTAAAAAATAAAAATAAAAAGTTGTGCAGTGGCATATTAGTATAGTGTTCATGGAGATCTATGTACTCCTACAAGAGTTGCCATCTAGTTAATTTCATATCCTGATACAAGTGAAACCTTCAAAATCTTTTGCTAATTTTCTGTTTAAATTATGGTCTCCAACTAAGATGCTACAAAGAGAAGGATACATCCATAAACAACTGCAAATTCCAAGCCTGAATGTGACCATTGGACATCATGTACAGGCCCTTCTTTACCTGCCAATATCACCAACGATCAATTGTTTACACAGAGAACTATTATATCATTGTACAAATAATTTTAAAGAAAAGAAAAACATACGAAGAGGCACAAGTCCTTCATGGGTTC
The DNA here is from genome assembly GCA_008638375.1 of Nyssa sinensis. Lineage (NCBI taxonomy): Eukaryota > Viridiplantae > Streptophyta > Magnoliopsida > Cornales > Nyssaceae > Nyssa > Nyssa sinensis. Next base: position 583,850 of record CM018045.1, on the reverse strand, counting down.
CATCCGTCGTCAAGTAGTTTAGCTTCGACTCTCCATAGTAACTCTGGTTGGTTTTGTCAACATCTGACTGCACCACAACTAGAAGCCCTGTAGAACCATAGTTCCAACTGAGTTGCACTGTTGAACATCGAAAGAAGCTCCGTCGAGCAAGCGGTTGATTCTGTGAATCCTTTCCACAAGCAAATATCTGAACACTGGCAGGAATCCCCTACAAGAAGAGATAAATGAACTAAATGAAGTGTATGGAACTCATCCTTGAGGCAGCTTAGGAGAGGGTTCTTGTTGGAGTTCTTATTTATATGTTTTGTGGTATCTTTATAGTCGTACTTGTTTGGAGGAGGATTCTTCAACCTTCTCATTAGTACATTTCCTTCCGCTTGTTTTCGAGATATTGAGATTTATTATAAAAAATAAATAAATGATATTAAAGGAAAAGTACGTTTTCACATGTATTCCCACATTTTTTTCCTCGATAAATTTCCTAGAATCAGTCTGGAGCCTTGCATTACAAACCTTAGACTCTGGAACAAATGCAGCCACTTGGGACCCAGGTGTCATGGATAGCTCTACTGCAGCTACTCCAGGAATTCGAAGCCGATATATAATTCCTTTAGATAAATCCCCAGCATCAAAAAATTGTATTTCATTTGTAGCTAGACGACATGCAACTGCTTCATCAGAGCTAAATCGTATTGAGGGCCTGAAGCATGCACAAAACAAACAATTGAAGAAATACCAAGAATGCCAGTGCCAAATCTTAGAAAGAAAGAAAGGATTGCAATTCCCATTTTCATATCAATTCCAGACTTCATATATGTGTCACTCTACCAGGAAAAAATAAATAAATTAGGAATTGACAAACATACCATGTGGTTTTCATCATATTCTTCTGAAATAGATTATAGACAGAATCGCCAGTCTCTGTATTCCATAAGATCACGTTCTTTTCCTGTGGTGATGAGCATTTTTGAAAGGTTTGCAGATAAGTCCCACATGGGGACAAGGTGGCTGCAAGAACATTGGGCACTTCAAATGATCTGATCTCCTGGGAGCTTTTGCAATCGTAGATGCTAATCAGAGAGTCAGATTTCATCACCATGAGTCTAGATCCATCTTCGCTAAACTTTGCATTGGCACATGAAGCTCTTTCAAGCTTGACACTGGGTTGACCATTGCTAAAAGGGGGTCCAGTCCAAAGTGTAAAACCCTCTGGTTCTCTAACTGAGAGAGATAGGAGGAAGAAAATTAAAAGACAACACAGATATTAAGCTAAGATTGATTGAGTTGTAGAAAATACCTAAAATCTCCAAAGGTGGGCTGCTCGCGACTGCCATTACAGACTAGCAGAAGATAATCTGAAATTGAGTGCAGAATCAGTTATCAATAGAGTCTCCATGAAAGCTCCAGTATTTAGCACCAACTAGATGATACATGCAGCCACTGCAACTATCCATGTTCTTAATAAATGAAGTAAGATTCATTGAGTGTAGAAGCATGTAACACGCATAAAGTGTAACCGGAAACTTCTCAAGAAAAAAACTGAGCAAGAAAACCTAAAATAAAGCTGTAAGCCTGTAACAGCAACAAATTTAAAAATAGACCATCTTACAGCAAGAGGCTGAATAATTTTCATGATTCAAGTTTCATTTTTTACTTTAGAGAAAAAAGAGATAGACAGACTAAAATGTACAATACATTTTAAAGTTAAGGATTTGGTTAAATGATTATTGGTCCTTATAGCCTTTGACAGCCAAGTACTAGTACCCAGATCACTATGTGAAACCTTGAATGAAAAAACAACATTAGCATTGGAAATTAGAGATGATCTGAGCAGTGTCAAAGTTGTGGCCCATTAGGGGATACCATCAAATAGTCCTCAATTATGTCTAGGCAATTGGTGAAACACGATAGAAAGGAAATTCTATCAACCAAAGCTGCTTAATGGATTTCTCAACTACTATTATTCTTCTTCTTCTGGATTCATATGAAAAAGAGGAACGTAAGAATGTACAATTAGTATCAAAGCATTGAGACTAGGTCAAGAGTACAGAAATGGAAAATTTCAATTCACTGGGGATGTTTTGAAAATATCAAACCAGAAATAGGCAACAGAAAATCAGTTACAGCATGAAAAAAATAAAAATAAAGCAAAAATACTGCCTGAGGAATTGAAACCTGGTAGAAAGATAATTCAAATTTTGGCAAAGAAGCAACTTTTGTGATATGTGTCACTCTGGTCCAGCTACCATTTGGAAGTTAATTTTCTTCGCCAAAAAAACTAAAATAAAGATCCATCACTCAAGCTTCATTCATCGGTTAGACACTTGGACTCCATTTTATTTCCAAATCCTAAATGCCATCCATTTACTTATGAAAAATGCCACCACCGCATTAGTCTATGCACGGTTCTTTAAAGTTCCCGTGAATGGCAGTATTCCTTTTTTTTCTTCCAGGGGACAAACCGTAAACTAGCATGAATGCATGATATAACAATGACAGTATTCCTTTCCTTTCTTCTTTTTTTTCAGGGGACAGACTCTAAACTAGCATGATATAACAATGAAAGTAAACAATTTAAAGAACTTTTTTCCAAAATGGACACAATTTATAATTTTATATGTATTGGGGGGAAAACAAACACAGTTCTATTTTTTTAAAAACTAATTCATATGTACCGGGAAAGATTATTAAATAAAAAAACAGATATACGACATTACAGAAAAATGAACCTTTTTTAAGGGGGGGAGTAAGATGAACCATATATGATCACTAATTTGCATGCGTATTGAATGGAAAGCTAATTCAAATAAACATTCAAGAGTAGAGCCTGTAATAACCATTACTCAGCTAATTCAAATAACTAATTGAATCATTTCTGACTATATTTGTGTGTGTATATATATATATATATATATTACAGTAAAACCCTAGAAGGTGAAAATTTGATTCAGAAATAAATTAGACCCTGGAGATTAATTTATCAAAATCTAGGTCTTTTAGAGAAAGAATTACCGAATTGGAGAGAAGCTTGCCGAAAGAAAATCGAAGTTGATGATGCTGAGAACAAGGAACTGTATCGAGTTTGAGACTAGAGAGGTGGAGACTGCGCGAACTGTGGATCAGTTCTGATTATTGATGGTTTACACAATTGTATCTCTCTCCAGTGAGTTTCTGTCTGATACGGTCAAGTAACCAATGATTTGTTGCCACATCAGCGTCCCAATAAAATCTCACCATGTTAGTGCCAACTGCCAAAACGGCAAAATGCTTATACATCCTAAATTTTAGTTTCAAATTATATGATATTGAATCATTCTGAAATAAAGAATGAATTTATTTATATCTGGTGTAAAAATAAATAATATTATGTTTATTAATAATTCTTTTTTTGTAAGATTAATCCCTTGATCTTGACAAATCAATTATTAAATTAAATAGTGTTTCATGTACTCATTCTATATGCAAATACTCAAAATTTTAAATTATCTAATTAATGTAAAGCTTATCATATTTTATGATTAAATATTGTTTTATATATTCATTCTATATTGTAAATATCACTCTTCTAATTGCAATATAATTTCAAAAATTAGAAATAAAAAATCTCATGCTCACATTTGAAAGTAGTAACCTAGGTTGAAGTGTGGAATAAAGAAAGTAAACAACTGAGTTATTTACAACCCGGATCTCTGCTGAAATCTATAAGACTTCTGTGAGATCCAATTTTATTTGCTCAGTTGGTGCGAATAATATTGAAAAAAAAATCAAAAAACAATGGATAACATATTTTTGTTAGGATAATAAATAAAAGTTATTTGCAATGTGGATCTTGCCAAAATCCAAGATTCCAGTTTTATTTGTTTGAGTGGTATGAATAATATTGAACAAAATGATAAAAGAAATCATAGAAATGTATTCTCATTATAAGATTAAGTATTCGTCTGGGTGGGCAATGAAAACTTAAATAAAAGATATTTTGAAACGGACGTTTTGGAGAAAGTTATCTACTGGATATTTTTTTAAAATGTTCATTTTGATAATAAAAATATTTAAACGGATATTTTGAAAAAAAGTCTAAATAAACATTCATTTATCTTAAAAACTCTTTTAAAATATGAAAATAGTCAAACAGACAATGAAACCACTCATCGAAACACAACTTATCTATCTTATCTCCTTTCTTTCACACAACCAGTCCTAAGTCCTAGATTTGAAAAATGAAAGGTCGTGGCAGGTAGACAAGACAACCGAGGCAAAACCTACAGTCACTATAGTGTATTTTACATTGTCAAAAAAGAAACGAAAAGAAAATTACCTTACATTTCTTATTTTCTTCAGTTCAGGGGTGAGTGAGAAGCTATATAGATATTGATGCCGACCAACTCCACCTTTTTCCCTTTCCCTTTGCAGGCCCATAAGCAAGCTCTTCTCAAGTTTTATTTAAGATCAAAAGTTTGCGATGACTATCCAGAATTTAGTTAAGTGAATCCTGGTAACTCTTCCCCAAACTACGTATGAACTCGAACGCAAATGCATGTAAATTTGAATATTGAGTTCATTAGGCTCTTTTTACTTATTTTCCTTTTATTGCATGAGATGACACTAATGTTGTCGGCATCCTTTGAATGTCAAATTTTGGAGAGATGAAATTGCATGTTCCAGATATTTTTTCATGGCCATTTTCTGTTGGAATTGGTACAACACTTGCAAAGATTAAGGCTTTCCAGTGAAATATTACTGAACTCAGAGTCAGAACATGCATTTGGATATATGTTAATGTTTTCGAGGAATTTGTGCCACTGCCCCTCCTGTTATAAGATTGTCTTTATCTAAACTTCTGGCATGCTGAATCCAGTGAGCAGCTTTGTTTGTTTAGAACTTGATCCCAAAACATGCTGAATCCAGTGGAAAAAGTATAATAAAAGTTCATTTAGGACAAGCAAGCCAAAACATCCTTCCAACAAGATTATCGTCTCTAATATAAAATTAGCACACTAAAATCCACAAAAGATTAATATAATAGTCTGCCGACAAAATCATGTGCCAACATAATCTCGCTGCTAATCTTGTCATGATAGAGAAACAAAATCACGCGGCAATGTAATCTTGTTGCTGATTTTGTTGTGAGAGAGAGGAGATGTTCTTTAGTGTGATTGAGGCATCATGTAACAATGCATATCTTCCCAATAATATTATGTCATGTGCTAATACTATTAAAAAAATGCATTATATCATGTGCTAATACTATTAAAAAAAATGCACCATTACAATAATATATGAATCTCATTCAAAAAAATTTCGAAAGAGAGTGAGTGGTCTGTGTTCAAAATCTATAAACAAAATTAGCTAACCCCCATTTTGGTAGGTAAGTTCTCATTGATGAAAGATAAAGAAAAATGATTAGAATAGTAATTTGGGTTAAATCATCCCACTAAGAATGGAGAAAAAGAACAAATGGGGGCAGGTGTTTCTTTGCCTTTGACAATGATTTTGCACCTTCAAAGAGGCCTCCCTCAAGGTAGATGTTGACCCCATCTACCTTTGACTTTATTAACCAACTCCATTAAATTATAGAATCTTTCTTTTTAACTCTCAATAAAATTTGGTGCTTCATTATTTTTAAATTAGATTGATTCTTGTGATGTTTTGGACAAATTATTTGATTCTCTACCTTGTAAATGGTCTAAAATGAATTGTGCAGTATGGTGATTTTGACCCATCAACCTCTCCCATTATTAACCATATTTCATATTTCTTTTTAGATTAATCAACTATACCGAATCATGGAAATTGCTTGATGCAATGGCAAATTGATCCACCGTCAAGTGTGAAAATGTAGTTTTAAGTTTTGAAATAGCCACTTTGTATTAATAATGCCAAATGTAGAGTTTGTTTTTTGCACTAATAAAAATAATTTAATAATATAATATATTAGTTATAAAAAATACTATACTATATTAATATGTTATGATATTATTAAATTATCCACGTAAAATATATCTTCAACCTTAATTGAATTGAATTACATTCAAATATAATCATATTCAGATTATTTTATATGTTTTGCAGACAATTTAGGATAATGACATTTCTATATGAATTGAAAATAATAGCAAGAAAAATTCAAGATTTGGTGTCATTTTCTATATAATTTCATTAGATATAGGAATCCATGTTTTCTGCCACGATTTCCGTTCCTTCCATTCTCGTAAGACTCTCATGCCTCCTGGCTCAAAGAATACTGACCAACTACCATGGTCTTCCTTTTATTAAGATATATATACACACACACACACACATACACAAAAATACTCTGCCAAAGTCTAGGTTGATTCTGTCCAATATATATATATATATATATATATATATATATATATAATGTGTGGGAGTAAAGCTTAATAGTTTCTCTCCGTTTTCAGTATATATATGTATAGTTACCTATATAATGTGAATCATGTATATAGATATGTATTAGTGGTTGTGACATTATTTAACTCTAGCAAGAAAACAATGAATTTACTGTTTTTCAATTCTAATAAAAAAAGAAAGGGTAAATTAGTAATTCAAATTTGACCATAATAACTGTTATAGCAAGTCAAATGGATAAGATAGTATTTGATAAAACGTTTTAATAAATAATAATAAAATTTTTTTTTACAATATTTAGAGTAAAACTGATTACTTATTAGCAATACCATGTTCAACAAAGTAGTCTTGACAGTCCAAGTAACAATAATGGAATTTTAAAGTCACCTTCATCTCCAATGTTAAAATTGAGATACAACAATGGGTTAAGGCTTAATAAAATTGAAAATAAAGGAAAAATCAATTGAAATATGAATTATGACATATGAGGTTAACAAATTCGGTGGAGTGAGAACGGAATAGGCGGAGTCGGGATGTTTTATTTGAGGGCCATTAATTTAGAAAATATTGAAATATTCATAAAACATGTGTATATGGTTGGAATGTTGTGGGGCTCATGACCCTAGGTAGTGAGTTTAAAAATAAATTCTTGACACATCAAATTTTTAATTCAAATCTTATTAAGGTGTGTGTATTTATTTGGAAGATCGCTCATCTTAATTTTACTCGCAAAATTGAATTTGTATTAATTCAATAAAATTTATTCTAACGTGAATTTTTTAATTATTATAGATGGATTAATTAAATAGAAGTAATTAGAAATTTCAGTCAGTTTAATAAATAAATAAACACGAAAAGGATATAATAGTCTTTTAGCAAAAGTATGAGAAATATAATTTAAATTCTTTGTGTATATATAATATATAGTTGAAAGGATAATATTTTATTGTTGAAATGAAAAAGAGTTAGATGAGATAATTTTTTTAAAAAAACAGAAATCTAATGACAATCAATCAGCGACTTTCTTTCATTTAGGCACCATACACTAGTGCTGTGCCTGTGGCTGAAAATAAGGGACAAGGGCGGCGAAAGCGTATGGGTCCTACAAAGGACTAAATCCCCCTTTCGTGGACTTTTGCAAGGACGGTGGTACTGCATTGTGGCCCCCCACCCAACGTCAAAATACCAAATCAAATCTAACCCCTGACTAGTCTTTATTCTGTGCCCCACCCCATACAGAAAAGAAAACCATATCCCTCTCTACTGCTAAATATTGGCCTTCTCAATACCTGTATCATCTCCATGTCGAGTTGCTTAAATAATTAATGAAATCATGATTTTAATGGTTAGATATATATATTTACATCAAATAATAATATATTTTAAATACTCATGTAATCTTTTTCAGCTTTTATACAAGAATTTTTCTTATAAATCGGCTTCTTCCTTTTTTTTTTTTTATAGTTATCTTTTACATTATTAAGAATTATTTTAACTTTTGTTCAAAAAGACATTAAGAAAAGTTTAACTTATTTTATACAAAAAAAAAAAATTATTCATGTCTATTAATGCAAGAGAGATCATCGAAAAGTTACTGAACATTGTGAATATTTTTAAAATATTTTATACATAAATTAAAAAAATTCATAAAAGAAGACTTAATGAATAAATAAAATTATTATGAATAAGTCCTTTCACATTCTTCCTTTTAAAAGGAGGATTAAGAAAATTCTATTACGAATCGTAATTTTCTTTAAACTTTCAAAAGGTATATGAAAAAAAACAACTCAAATAGGATAAAAAAATCTATCACCCAACTATTAAAACTATTGTGTTACGACTATTTAATATTTTTTCAAAGTTGTGTTGCTTTTCGGAAAAAGAGAGGAGTGAAAGATGTTGAGACGTGAGAGTGAGAGTACAAGTGGGACCCAACTACTCTTGGCACGAGCAGTAATTTCACACTAAAAACAAACGTATATTTAAAAAAGAAATTATATTTAAACAAAAAGGAAAATTATCAGCTTAACGACTCAGACTATTATGAGCCAGCACTTGGTTAGTATTATTAATTAGATACTGATAGTGTAAATTCGAGTGTATATGAAATAAAATATTTTAATTTTTAAATAATTTAAAATTTAAAAATAAAATAATTAAAATAAAAAAAATTTAATTTATAAGTTATCTAATGATTAAATAAAACATCTTGTGTCACATACATTCTAATTTATAATAATATTATATTTTTTAATTATAATCTTCTTAATTTCATTTTTCCATAATAATTGATAGGGACAGTTTTTTTTTATTAATAATAAAAATACACATTCTTGAAAGATTTGTGTTCTCAAGTCTCAAAAGAAATTAAGATACCATTTGATTATCATTAAAAGAATTGAAGTATTTTTAGTAAGAAAAATGTAGTTATCATTTATCAAGCCTTTCTTCTTTACTTTACCCTTTTTTTTTTTCTTTTTTTGTGTCGAGATTTTTGAATTTAAGAAACTATAAAGTCATCTACACCACACGCTAAGCCAAAGTGAAGAGAAAGAAAACATATTCATACGTGTCATTTTCAACCACTGTTAAAAGTTGACTTTCTTATATTAATGGGTTGGATATTAGCTGTCAATGTAGGTATATAAATTTGTTTCGATGAAAGATTTCAAGAGAAAAAGAATATTGAAATGAATTGATAAATAAGTATCTTATTTAAATATTTAAGTAGAAGAGAATAAAAAAATTTAGAGAGATTTGGCGAGAAAAGTTGAGCATTTTTAAAATTTTTTTTTTAAAGTGAAGTGATTTGAAAAGAAAATAATTTTTTTAAAATATTATATATATCCTTTGTATTAAAAATTTTATAATAAAATATATTTATTTGTCAAAATAATTTAAAAACTTTTTTTTCTTTGTTCTCCTATTAACTACTCAAATAATAAATAGTTTTTGTTTAAAAAAAATTTCTCTTAAATATTCAAATAAATTAAAAATTAACACTTTTTTTTTCTTTTATTATAAGTTATCATTTTATTTATTTTCTCTTTAAAATTTTTAAATAAAGACTTAGTTTTTTTGTTCTACCACATTCGTAAAGAAGAATTATTTGAATTTCAGTCATCCATTTACACTCCAACCAAAAAAAAAATTAATAATAATAATTTTTTTTTGAGTGAAATTGCTATATGGGAACAGGAATAGCTTCGATCAATATATATATATATATATATATATATATATATATATTACTTATACAATAAATGAGAGTTAATTGCTTTTATGAATAATTTTATCTTTCATGTATTAATTATTTATAAAATTGTTGTTATTTATTTTTTCAATGAACATGATTATTTAATTATTGGTAGGACGTGTAATTACTTAAATGTTTCATTTTGATTTAATTATTTTAGTTGGTGAAACACACGATATTACGTGTCACTAATTTACGATTACTTAAATCTATCATTTTTATGTAATTATTTTTTTGTTTGTAAGACATATGATACTCTCGTATAGGAATGACAATAGGACGGGTTTGGGGCTAGATGACCCTTCCTCAACCCCGACTCCGTTTATATTTTTTGCCCCCAACTCTGCCCCACCCCGTTTAAAGGTTGACCTTAATCCCGATCCCGGCCCTATTTATATTTCCTGATTTCATTCCGCCCCAAACCCCGTTATATATATTTTTTAAGTAAATTAAAAATTCTATTTTGATAAGTAAATTAAATTTTTTTTACCAAAATAACTAAGACAAAAAAAAACATATGAGTGTGATATGAAAAATCTAAAAACTAATTTTATATAGTGTTATTTATTGATAAATATAGTGTATATAAAAATAAATAAAAAAACTTAATATATAAACGTGACGGGGTGACCATCCCCCGAACCCACCTCGAATTCGATAGGGTTTTAAAAGTTATACCCCAACCCCATCCCGACTCCGTTTATGAGCACCTCATACCCGTTCAATTAGGGGCGGGGCGGGGCAAATTGCCATCCTTACTCTCGCAAAGTACAGGTCACAGACTAATATGTGTGTGTGTATGTATATATATATATATATATATATATATATATATATATATTACTTATATAATAAATAAGAGTAATCTTTTTTGTTACATGATTTTGTCTTTCATGTATTAATTATTTATTAAATTGTCATTTATTTATTTATTTAATGAATGTAATTGTTTTTGTTAATGAAATTCATAATTACTTAAATGCATTATTTTGACTTAATTGTTTTTGTTAGTGGAACTTATGGTAATGCATAACACGAGTCACTGACTTATGATTACTAAGAAATATCATTTTAATGTTATTATTTTTGTTTGTAGGACCTGATACCCATATTGTCCATGCTAGTGTGTGTATGTGTGTGTGTGTATATATATATATATATTTAAATAAATTATACTAACATTTTCTGACGTTTATGATAATTATATTAATTTTTTTTTAAATTTCAAAAATTATACTAATATTTTTTAATTTACTAAAAAATATACAAATATTTTTCTACAGTCAAATTTTTGTTTAAATGACAAAGTTATTTATTTTATTTATTTTTTTTTATATTTTTTTAATTTGACTAATTTTTTTAAAACTTTTTTTAAACTTTTATTTTATTTTTAATTTAAGAACAGATTTAAGATAAATAATTTATTTTTATATAAAATAAAAATAAATTTAAAAATTTTATCAATATTCATTTATAAAATAGAAAAAAATTTACTCAAATTTTTTAATTTTTTTTAAAAAATAAAATAGGTAATTTTATCTTTTCAAAAAAAAAATTGACAAAATTTTTTTTTGTATATTATCATATAAAATAAAAAACATAATTATAATTTTAAAAACTACAAAAAAAATAAAAATATCAATCTAATTTTCATAAATTTTAATGAATATTAATATAATTTATCATATATATATATAACTTCTATAAATATGCAGAACACTTTCAAAAGTCGTTCCCCCTCCCTCTCCGTCTCCACCCCGGCACACGCGGAGACATGTTTCTTTAATTCTTTCTCTTTGCGGTGTCTCATTCTGTGCGTTCAACTTTGTCATTTCTCCGCCAACTCTCCGGCGAACATTTTCTTTCAGCTCACTTTTACCATCACTCAGTGCTCCAACTTCGTCTAGATTTCATCCATTTTTCGACCAGCTCTCGTATGATTTGTAGAGTAGCTATAATCTTCAATAAAAAACAATTTACTGGTATTTTATATTTTCGGTGATTCTCTGGCTAAACGTTCTGGCCAATTTCAGGCGACAATCGTCTAATTTCACAGGTTTTTTTACTGGTAGTTTGATTAATGGTATTCAAGCACTAGAGACAATAGCGGTGGTGTCTTCTCCTCTGACACCTTCGGTGCTACTACTACGACAAATTCTAAGCCCGTTTACCAAAAAGAGGAGAGAGAGAGTTGTCTAGAGAGAAAACTCTTGGCTTTGAATCAGAATTTTGTTTGAGCTTCGGAGGTAGGGCTTCGAAGACTTAAATTAAAGCTCGGGATTGTTTATTGTAATGCAGAGTGTGAGTTCACGGCAAGTTCTCTCATCTCTGGCCTTCGTTATACCAACACCCCTTTTTCCTTTTCCTTTCAAAGCCTTTAAAGAAAATTTTCTGATTCTCATAATATATATATATATATATATATATATATATATTTTGAGTTTAATTGATTGAGGGTTTGTTGAATTGTGTGTTTAATTGATCTATTTGAAGTGCTATCTGATGCTTTATTGATATTGTGATCGTGTTGATGAGACTTTCTGGACATTCTTTGATATATAGAATAGATAACTTGCAGTCTTAAATGCTTGCGTCATGTGAATATATAATTGGGTCTGAATGAATGAATGGATTAAGATATTATTAGTAATTAGTTATTTCACTAATAAATTAAGAGTTTATGAGAAGATTGCCTAAATAAATAAATGGACACATTAATGGTTCATGAAATATATAATATTTGGAATATGGGCCCACCAAAGTTTATTTCTTTATTTTAGTTGTTATCAATCATATTCACACAAAGTCATGGATAGTCCATGTTAATTATCTACCGGAATCCAGTGCAATTCTACTTGATTAGGTGATATTTTCTGGGTAATTAATTAGATCACAGGCCTTGATCTGAAATAGAGAGCAAATACTTCATGATGTTGATTGAAACCATTGAATTTGTGGATACATGAAATGTATCTTGTTCATTTTATTTTTGGACTCTGGCCCATCCAAGAAAACCTTCTCGAGGGTATAGATTCAGGGTGAGATGGTTCAAATACTTGGGTTTTGGTGTATTACTAATAGATGCCAGTTTTTGGTATTTAATTGTAATAATAGTTACCAGTGCACATTTTTTTTATATTATGCATGACAGACCTACCTAAGGGTTTCTCTTTGACCAAAACAGTGCATATTTTTTAGTTTGTAATAAATTGATTTTATATTATTTGGGTGTTGTCGTGTACAGTTATTTATTATTACAATTTGCAATGAATCTGGCTCATAAATAAATACCCAAACTAGAATTTTAGTGTTTTACCTTGGATGTTTCTTAAATAAAATCAATCTAAGTGAATTGTCAACCGTTTTATTTTATTTTATTTTTTTGTTGCGTATTTCAACATGGGTGGCTTTTTCCCAACTTCTCTATGTGAAGATGTTCCGATCCTTGTTTTCAACTGGATTGGAGCGCATGAGCAATGACCTGCCTCAAGGAGGTAAGGAGTGTATCACCCATCTGAAGGAGACTTCCAAGTTACTGACAACCAAATTTGAACCTTATGAGGAATTTCATTTATTCTTGTTTCTTTTTGTTCATGTAAAATGATTACCGTAAACAAGATAGAATATATCAATCTTGGTGTACTATCTTTCAAATGCATCCCTTATTAATGGTATTACAATAATTAGCTGCTTATTATCATATACGCTGTGTTGGTCCTGTTTCCTAGCTATCTGCCCAATTATCATACTTAGTTTTAACACTAGCAAGCATTACTGGCTCTCTGAAAATCAATTGGTGCAAGTAGATGCCAACGATTCAGATATGTTTGAGCGGGTCATATCAAGGTTGTTTGAGGTAGAGTACTACAGTGAGAGCTACAGGCATTGATGCGTTGTTTCTTGTGAAAGAATACTACTTATGTGAAGATAGATTTCATTTTGATGTATATCTTCTGTTATAGTAGCATAGTGCTGGACTTGTAATAATTATGACCAGGCAATCTCGGTAATTTACCTTTTAGGATTTTTTGCTGCATTTTTGTTTGACAATCTAGGCAACTGATGAAGCTTGATGAATGCGTGCAGCATTTGTGTTGATTAGTTGGTGTGGAGTTCTTTTTGTGGGATTTTTAAGTCTTCATTGTGGATCTTGCTTGCATGAGAACGAGTTCTTCTGTCTTATTTTCTTTTGCAATTTTTCTCCAGTATAAAAAAGTGGTAGAGGAGGGAAAGATGATTGAACACAAAAGGAGCCCCGTTTCTGTTGAACATGGTAGTCTTACTTCTTTTGCACCAAAACGACACAAGGCCGACGTAACCATGTCCGCCAAGGTTTATTCTCCTCCCCTGTACTATTCTGCAATCCTCTCTTGTCAATTTTCTCCTTTTGGCTGTGTTGCTTTTCTTGTTTATGTGATAGATATATTGAGAGAATGTGTTGACTTCCAATAGCCACTAGGGTTAATATGGAATTCTCTTGGTTATAAATAATAATAAAGTTAATTTTTTTGTACAATTAAATTGATGTCACATCATTATTGAAGTTTTTCCAATGAAGAAGCATGCAGGTGCTGCTTTTTCATAGAAGTTGAAAGAATTTCCATTTGATATTGCAACTGAAGTCCTTTATGTAAATGAAACTCTGCAGTGCTGCTACTACTTCCCTTCTCTGGTAACCAATAAAGAAAATCTGTGAATTTATTGCAATTATCCTATGCTGATAAAATAAAGAGCATTGCTTTTAACTTGTACAATTTTTATTATTTTTAGTAAAAAATAGAATAATGAGTGTTTATTATACTTAAATTAAATAATTTTATTAAGCTTACGATTAAATATGACTGTCTTTTCCCTCTCTATTTTCTTGTGAGCACTAACACCTCTATCTCCACAAGACATGGAAGAATCAAAACCGTTGTCACTGCTATCTCCAGGAAAAATGGAAGAGTGAAAACCGTTTTCATTCCCAAGTTAAAACTGTCACTATTAAAACAAGCATCCATTAAGTATAATATGAGGGAATTCCCAACTGACAAGGAGTTCTATTCTTTCAATCCATCACTGCCATCCATTCCAATCTCATTCCTTATCAAATCCCTCTACAATTCCTTTTCTCTTCCCATTCAACAGTGCATCTGTTACACTTGTTTGGCAAGAGTTTGCCCTCCCTAGGCAATCTTTTAATGAATATAAATTTACTTATCAAAAAGAGGCTGGGGATTTAACCTTTGGGAACTGTTTATTTTGGCATAACACCTACTTTTTGGTTATAGAATGTTATCCCACTTGTAATGATTCTTTTGTAGAGTTTTTTTTTTCTTTTACTTATCAAAAAGAGTCTGGTGATTTACCTTTGAGAACTGTTTATTGAGGCATAACACCTAGGACACAAATTTTGAGAACTACTCAATTGACTGGTGGATCCATCCTTCACCACGTAGTGTATGCTTTGCCTAAATGTCTTTAACTGGTACGTGTTTTGTTTTATTTTATTTTTTCGTTGATAGGAGAGAAAAGAGAAGCTTGGTGAACGAATTGCAGCTCTGCAACAGCTTGTTTCACCTTATGGGAAGGTACACGTGCCAACTTAATCTAAAGTATACATGCCATTATTACACAAGCACAAAGAATTTACACTGAAACATATTTATCGAATAAAAATTTTGCATTGAAACATCAATGTTTCTCTGTCAGTTTTATCCAAGGTGTTTGAAGTGGGGTTGCAATTAATAATAGGATTTTTTGATCCACCTTAAGCTGCATTAATGACTTAAAAGTAGATACCAATTGAGACGTATGATGCCGTTTATAATATAGCTCAACTGAAAAGTTCCTTTTGCTACAATTATTTAACCTTGTGATTCTAAAGCCTTTTAAGTTTATTGCAGACAGATACAGCTTCTGTCCTTCTAGAGGCAATGGAGTATATTCAATTTCTACAGGAACAAGTTAAGGTCTGGCCTTTTCCTGCTTTATGTTGACGCAGTTCTTTACTCTTGAATTCTGTTAAACGTCTTTTAAGAGACTATCAGCCCACCTGCAATCTAGTTTATCAAAATCCAGGTCAAAAACCCTTTGGTGGATTAAAGGATCTGCTGTGGCAAATCCTCATATGAATTGGTTGTCCAAAACCATTGAAATCTAATTTTTATGTCTAAAGGAAAGTATGTTTGGGTTCATTATTATTCTTCAGTCAGTTCCAGGTTTGAGAATAAGAGATCTTCTAAGAGGGACCCACTGGTGCTTTGCAACAGCCACACTCTGTGTACATGTTGCAAGATTAAATTTCCTTGCAAAAAATTGCTCAGTTTTAATTTAGACTTTTCTGGGAAGAATCTTCCTTTTTTCTAATGGTTCAAAGCATGTCGATTTATGTTTTCCTGCCATTATGGTAAAAGCTCTTGGATATCTAAACTAAAAATTTTATGCTATATTTTGTTAGTGGCTATAATATGATTGTTGCAAACATTAGCAGATTGTTTTTGACAATGTGGAAAACTTGCTTTCCTACAATTTAACTTTTTTGGGGGAACAATTTATTGGTCCTAATGGGTTGAGGATGTAGACTCTGTAGTCCAGCATCTGATCTTTCATGTTTTCAAACCCAAATGAAGGTTGATGATTGAACTGTCCGGACCATCAACTGTGTATTTTTCTGGTTTATAACTAGGAATACTTAAAGATAGGGAAAATTATTGAAAGGGTGTAATACGTATCATTTTTAAAGAATTTCATCATTATATCACATTGTAACAGTATGCTATACATATATTGAGATAAATCTTGGTCCTGCATCTGTGACCAGAGATCTCTTAAAAGTTTGAGCTCCTGTTTTGATGCTACTGGGTTTAATAATATAAAAGATCTAAATTGATTTCGTGGTTATACCTCATTCTGTAACCATTGCATGACAATCTTACTCAAAGTTTAGATTTACTGTTTTTATTTGCAACTTTATTTTGGCCCATAGACTTGAAATCACGTCCTTGCTCTATTATGTTTGAACTTTTTTTTTTTTAAAAATCTTATTATGTTGTCTCTGAACCATTGCTTTTGGTTTTCTGGGTGGTTTCTAGGTGTTAAGTGCTCCATACCTCCAGAGTACCCCTACAACTAAGATGCAGGTTAGCATTAGCTGATCAAACAGCTTAGTTTTAGGTGCCTAGTTGTAACCTTATTTTCCTAAGAAAGAAGGAAATTATTTATCTGTGGAAGTCTTTTTTTTTTTTTTTTTTTTAATGCCTTAAAACACCTATGGATCCTTTAAACTGTGTTCAGACAACCAAGGACATGGAAATATTCCAGTGTAATTGCCATAGCATTTGAAACTACAAATTCATCGTCCAGAATGGAGCTATTTTAGTATACATAGTATCAGTTTTTAAGGATTTTATGGGAAGCAATTTACATGTTCTTTTTTTACAATCATGTGGGGATGGCTTCATTTTCTACAATGACTTCATAGTATTGGATGATTCGTGCCTCATTAAATTTACATTGGATATTAGGCATTCCCTTTATTTTTCATAATATGGTACTGGCTATTAGAATTAATGGTGGATTTTTTTGACTGAAATATACCTGGGTTTTGATGTTTTTTTTTTTTTTTAAAGGAATTAGAAGCATACAGCCTCAGAAGCAAAGGCTTATGTCTTCTTCCAATTTCATGTACCATTGGAGTTGCTAGCAGCAATGGTGCAGATATCTGGGCTCCCATCAAGACCAGTTCCCCCAAATTTTAGAAGACCGCCTTACCCGAAACATTGGTTGAATTTATCACTTATGAATGATAGGATTTTGGAAGTTGGTAGACATGGTGTTGTAAAGGGTTAAAGGCATATATTTTTGCCATGTAGATGCTAATTAGTTACAAATTTCTAGCAAGGTGAGGTTGATTGGATGTCCACCTCAGGCAGTAAAGAAATAATGAAATCTCTTTTAAGGATGAACGCATCGGCTCTGGTTGGAGTTCTAAACCACTTTGGCTTCAAATTGGTAATGGTATAGGAGTATAGGATATGTATTCTGATATTCTGAGAAACTGTATATTTATTAATGATGATGAGAGTTGTGTAATGATCTTTCCAGTTAATGAAAACCCAATACGGGAAAGAGTGTCATAGCTTGTAATATACGAGCGGGTTTTCATTGGGTTTCAATATTGTTAGTATATTATAAGCCACTGATTCGGGAGTAGTAAATAAATTTTCTGTAATATACTGCCTAGTTTATGAATTGATATTACTATAGTCTCTCTCTCTCTCTCTCTCTCTCTCTCTCTCTCTCTCTCTCTCTCTCTCTCTGTCTGTGTAAATTGTAACACTCGATCCTTCTCTCTTCCTCAGCACACTGAGGGATTAAAAATGAGAGTTAGTTGCAGTTTTGGGAGAGGTAGAAGGTGGTGATGAGAGACTGTAAATGGTCACCGCATCAATATACTATAATCTATAGAGATAGAGAAAGAGAACTCCCTTGCCATTTGCAGTGGGGGGATTCTGTCATCAAAGGACTTGAAGTGAAGCTCTCTCGCTGTTTTGGGCGTGAGGTATAGCCGTTAACCTTTGGGGTCAGGAATTGTAGATAGTTTTGTTATACTTTGATCCTTATTTTCACGCACGCTTCTTAAAAGAGGATGGAAAAACGTAGAATGTAAGAAAAATTAAAACTGTATTACATTGCGGTATGGTATATATGTAAAGCAGTCTTGGAGGGACATACATCAAAGAGTACCAAGTAAAATCGAAGTTTGGCATTTATTATATTGGACACAACTGAAGGAGATGAACCAGACTGAGACAGCGTATACCCGTAAGTAGTAGAAAGTAGACACGCGAGACAGATATAATATATTGAGTGCTCTCCAGGACTAAGACTTCTGGTGCAGCAGGCATGCATGTTTTAGCCTGGTGGGTCATGTGCTATTAAGGACCCCGTATCACGTATGGCTTGGACGAAGAAAGATGGTCAGTGCCAGTGGTGGCGGTGGACGGGGGATGCTCTCGGTTGACGGTGCTAGGGCAGCAGTCCGTGACCCCACCGTGGCAGCAAGGGATAAAAGGAGCTGGGGCCTCTGCCAAAGTCATTGCAAGGAACAGTATGATGATACCAACACTCATTTTCTTGGCCATGGAACCCATCTTGTTCTGCCAAATTAATTATCAGCTCTCCCAGTTATATAGGGGATTGAGTGAGAGTGATGCACGCGTGTAAATACAATAACTCAAGACGCAGTTTCTAATTATTAAAATTTGAAATATTTTAATCTTTGGGTTCTCCGAAACCGATAAAATAACTTAGAATTATATATGTAGGGGGCCGTATGACCGCTTCAATTTAATCAGTCTTTGCCAAAGTAACTTTCCATCAGAACCTAGCTTTCATTAATTAAGGACTGTTCAATGATAGATAAAAAGACTAAAAGCAGTCTGTTTTTTCCCTTCCTTTTCTTTTAGGGATAAGGCTGCTTATTTCTGCCTAAAATACACTTACATTCATGTGATTTTAAATATAAAAGTAGCACTCCTTGTGGTCGTGACTAAATGTCAAATGCCACAAAATTAATGAAAAAATATAAAATAACAAAAATACCAAATTTCAGGAAGAACCCTTTCTAGTTTGGTTCGATGATACTTTATCCCTTGTTTTGATGAAAAACTTATCGATACCACTTCAACTTCAATCAGGACTCGACAAAAATGTATTAGGATCACGTTGAATTAAAGTAAAATCAAGACAAACTAAAGGAGCGTAAATGTATTATTCCCTAATTTCACACTCCCACTTATCTCTATTGTTACATTGGAAACTGGTGTGTGTATGGATGGGGGTTGGCAACATCAAAATCAACGAGGTCTGCACAAGGCTCCACATAATATGACCAAATCTCAACATCAAAATCAACGAGCCCTGAGCAATGCTCAGAACAATGGACAAACCTATCATTTTTTTAACCCATCTTCAAAATGATTTTATTATATTTGTCTGTAACTTAACACCTCTCAACTTAGTGACAAAGGGTGATACTATAGAGACCATTTGCATATGATTAATAACTTTTTAAGAGAGGCACATACGATATCACTCTAACATTAACATCCATTGCCAAATTGCATATGCCCTTTCCATCCTCCTCATCACCATTGTTTTCTTAACATTTGTTTCTTGCTTTCCACCATTTGTGCCATATTAAAGAGAGTTGCCAGTGTTTTATTGGCTATATAGATCATTTCATCATGTGATATGCACACCTACCATGCAGGGTCAAATAGTTGATAGTTGTTCATGTTCATGTACCTTTTATCTTTGAAGTCTCGAGGCTCGTTTATTAATGTTTACATTAGTTCCAGTTAAATTATCACCAATCTATTAGCTTGAGAAAGATTTCCTAACCTCTAAGGTAATACGAGCAAGATTCAACTCCCGGTTGAGACACCGGTATGTGTGGGATGGGGGATACTTGTACCCAAAAAATAAAAAAAGTTGATGGAAGTCCTTAGAAACCTAAAAGTAAGCACCAGATTTTCCTGTAGTCAACCAGTTCCATGTATCTGTGGCTTAAAAGGAGAAAGAAGATTTATTTCCATCGATACAGCATACTTATAACAGTTTCTAAACAGAATTGTTCTAAAATTCAAGCCAGTTAAAACAAGAAAAAGGGTACAGGATGACCTACTGACAAAGAAGAGTCCAACTGACCAGTGACCACTCCCTCAAATCTCTGATGAAGTAGGCTTAACTTTCTCTCTTAGGAACTGCAGTATGTGCTCACGTTTCCAGTTGTCAACCCTGCAGGGAGAAATACCAAGGGGGAAAAAAAACCTAGTGAGAACTTCCTTTTTACCCTGACTTGTACATATTTAAAACTGATATGTAGGTTTTATTCTTAGAAAATACTTTTAAGGGGCAAGTTTTGCCAGAAGAACTTGTATGTTGTGCACAACATGAACTGAAGGCATGTGTTAATCATAGTCAATACTGACATTCCTTTTGAGAAAATTATTGTTCAAGAAATGAAGGCACAAAGCAGGACAGAAGGCTGGGTCCGGGTCCGGGTCCAAGTCCAGGTCAGGCCCAAAAATTGGCCCTGTATCTTATATATGAATTCTGTGTGTGTCTAGGTTGGTGTCTGGGAAAGGTCGAAGTTGGGTTGGGTTGAGCCCATTTGTCAAGCAGAAAGATCTAGCATTCTCACCCAACTACGCTGTCTCAGGCCCAACTAATAGTTGTCTCCTAATCTTGTTCACGTGATAAGTACCTTAAAATAATAAAATGAAGCTAACCTTATAGTTTCTTTATGTTGGCCGTCATCGTCCAACATAATCAGCTTTGGTGGAGAATTGAATACATATTGAACTTTGACAGATGGGAACTTTTCCTTCTCTTCTTCAATGAAACCTACAATTTCAGGATAGAATACCAGTTTTCTCATGCAGACCTCCAGAACTGCACCAGAGTAGATAATCTGCAAATTGCACTTGAGAGTTAGATACAGTATAAAGAAAAAGAATTAAGATAAATGGAAAAGTTGGTTTTTTTTTTTTTTTTTTTGTTTTTGGGGGGGGGGGGGGGGGGGGCACTACATCAAGGAATATCATAGCTAAGAATTCTACTTCACATATTTTTTATAAGAATTAACTTAACCTACGACTCCCCTAGCCTGTGATGTTTTCCATTAATATAATGGTTTATTTAAGGGAATCTATGGGCACAACTGGAGCTCTCTCTCTCTCTCTCTCTCTGTGGATATAAATAAGAGACCCAAGACTAATATGTCTTTTTGGAGTATTTGTCATCCATGAGCTCCAAGGCATATCAAATAACAGTGACGTCATTAACAATGCTTTGGAAAGATTATTTCAAACAACTACAACCTAGCCAGCAATTGTATTATTAAGAGGTCTAGATGACCTTAGTAAAATAAATGCATCTAGGAGAGATTTTTTTAAAAGTAAGGATTGAAATAAAAAGCGCCAGAAGGTAGGCCAACCCATGCAACATAACAATTTGCATGCACAAAGTTCATTCATGTCCATGGCATTTTCAGCACTGTTACATGGTGGTTAGGGGAGATGTAATGGCTGCATTTCATCATTTTCTTCAGCAATGTACTTTTGAAAAGAGTCTCAATGCTGCATTTATAGGATTGATTCTTAAGAGAGAAGGTGCAAGAGAACATACAAGACTTTCGTCCAATAAGTTTAATAGAAAGTGTTTACAAATCATTGGTGAAAGTTTTATCAGCACGGCTGAGAGCTAGCTAGGACCAACTCATTTCAAAAAGCCACAATGCTTTTGTTGGAGGATAGATCTTAGATGCAGTTCTTGTTGTCAATGAATGCATAAACTTGAAGAAGAGAAGCTTAGAGAAGGGAATGGTGTGTAAATTGGACATTGAGAAGGCTTACGATCATGTGAATTGGGGCTTTCTCCTATTCTTGTTACGGAAAATGGGGTGGAGAGCTTGGATTGAATGGAGCATCTCTATGGTGGCTTTCTCGGTGCTAATTAATGGGTCTTCGGCGGGTTTTTTTAAAATTTAGAGACGTCTAAGACATGGGGATCCCCTTTCATTGCTTCTCTTTGTTATTGTTATAGTGACCCTCAGTAGGATGATGAGTAGAGCTGTGGAGGGAGTTTTCATTGCGCGGGGTTTGGGGTTGGTGGTAGAGCTGGAAACAGGGTTGAAATCTCTCATCTTTTATTTGCAGAAGATACTATATTTTTTGCAGTTCGGAGGAAGGTCAACTGAGATTCTTGAGATGTGTTCTCTAATGTTTTGAGGCAGTGTCGAGATTGTGGGTAAATCTTAGCAGAAGTGACATCATTCTAGTGGGTGAGGTCAAAGGTGGAGTAGATTACTAGTCTAGCTTGGAATTTTGAGTGCAAGGTAGGGTCTTTTCCTTCAGTTTATTTGGGCATGCCTTTGGGTTCGTCTTCAAAGTCAACAGTGACATGGGACTCAGTGGTGGACAGATTTCAAAGAAGACTGACAATATCTTTCAAAAGAATGCAAAGTTATGTTAATTAAGAGCACATTAGCGAGTTTACCTCAAAGGTTTATGTCCTTATTTCCAATGTCGGCGACGGTTGAGAAGAGATTGGATAAGTTGAAAAAGGACTTCTTTGAGAGGGGGAGGAGGAAAAGAAGATTCACTTGGTTAGTTTAGGCAAAATTCGAACTCCGTTGGAAGTGTTAGTTTGGGAATTAAGGAGTTGAAGGTTTTTAACAGATCCCTTTTGGGTAAATGGTTGTGGAGATTTGCATATTTGAACTCCATTACAGTATTTCAACTCCGTGTTTTTCTTCTTGCATCACAAACTACAATTCAAGCATAAATATATAGGTTTTCTATTATTGGAGTGCCATGTCCAATAACTTTCTTTTTTTTTGATAGGTAGAGATAACTTGCATTAGAAACAAATTGCCAAAAGTGCGCACAGCCCATATACAAAAAAAAAACGAAAAAAGAAAACGAGAGCTACATATATCCCTCCTTACAATTGAGCTCTCCCAAAAAAATCAACAAAATCCAAAAGAGAAATGAGATATTTCCATACAACCCGAAAGTGAAACATGTCTAAAAACACTTCTTCACTATGTAAATGGGGTTTTCCATCCCCTCAAACTGCTTTAAAAGAATTGAGCACAAAAATAAAATAAAAAAGCAAAAACATTAATAGGTTGCTTATATCATCAAAAGTCTGATCAATATTCTACACCTAATCATGGTATACAATAAATTATAAACCCTCATAAGAAGATAACAACTACTAATTGAAAGAAAGGGACATGCAAAGCCTAATTATGAACCACTAGGTCTCAACTACAACAGATAGGAAGGAAATTCAAATCATAACTTTCAGCTCAAAGATATAATCCATAACATCCATACCTTGCTCATGGAATCATCGGAATCTTCTGTGCAGCACTTCAGACAATCAGATACCAACTCTATAACCAATGAAAATGAATTACATTCAGCATAAGCTGACCACACTCGCAATAATGCCCATTAGCTATAGATTTTTTTTAGTGTTCGTAAAGCAAACTCTAGTACAATAAGGTTAATAAACAAGTATAGTCTATTCTGTGATGCTGTATGATAAAATTGAACATTTAACAGTGAAAATTTTATAGAATAAGTAGCGCTGTAAAAACTTGAAGCAACTGAAATTCAGAATTGAAACTTAAGGATAAATATGCCAATTTAGTGTAAACTTAAAACCATCTTCCATTGAGTGTGATGAACATTCAAAAAAAAAAAGTCAGATATCTCCGGTTTAAAATCTAGATACTTTTTTTTTTAATATGAATTTTATTTTTCTATTTGGCAGCTGATCATATGTTATCAAAGCAATTGATGAAGATATCAGTATTTAAAAGGTTTTAAATTGCCCAAAAACATCTATTGTACTTTGTAACGAAGAACCCAAAACAAAATTCCACAAAACATCACCCAGTACTACAGGGCCAAAAGGGGGCACGGACCTTGCGAAGATTTCATACCCGTTTAAAAACATTTTTTTTTATTAGTTAGTCCCTCCCAAATTAATACTGGGCCTCCCAAAAGATTGTGCTAAATGTTAATAAAACACCCTCCCATGCAAGACAAAGCCAAAGCCCTCAGTGGCCAAGTGGCATCTCATAGCTCTCCATAGGAGGGGTCACGGTCTCAAGCCCCCAAAAGAGGGGCATGTTGTGGTCGTTGATTTCCCAGCCATGGGCTGGGCTTGTCGGTTGTTGGATTTCCCAAGAGGCTCATAAAAGTGAGACTCCTGTGGTTGTTTGTATTGGCAAAAAAAGAAAAAAGCAAGACAAAGAAAAGAAAAAAGGCCAGATGTATACTCATTTTAACCCTAGTTCTTTCCTAATACTAGATTTTGTATAGTTTACGACAATAGTTCAAACTTTTATTATTTGCATGGGAGTGATATGACCATGACTTCTTTTTTTTATCCGTAAAAGATATGTATACATTAAAGGTACTTGAGAGAGGTGAACCCATAATTATAAAAAAAGGGGGACCGGCTACAAAAATAAATGCCTAAAGTCACTCAAAAAATTGATATACATATCTAAATCTATAGAGCTAGCTTGTTTGACTCAAAAGAAAAGTAAACGAAAAATGCTATCTTTGAGATGCCAAAGAAAGAGCTCCGTCCCTTCAACAATTCTCTTTCTTCCCTTCCAAAGACTCCAAAAAATGCACAAAGGAATCATTCTCCCAAGCAATCATCCACTCCATCCTAACCCTCAAGCACCTCCAACTCAAAAGAACTTCCTTAGTTGTGGCCAACAACAATTCCCAACGAAGGAATTTTCCATAAATCACCCACCACTTAACAGTGAATAAAGAGATGGTCCACCAATTTGCCCATGCACTTGCATAAGCAACACCAATTCGGGAGTTGAAATCCCCTTTTACATAGGTTATCCATCGTCAAAATGGCGTTTCTAACCGCAATCTAAGCAACCAAAAAAGAGAGAAGAAGCAACTTTGCTTGGCACCCAAGAGTACTTCCAAATAATCTTCCATGGGAAATTCTAATCCTTCCTCCCCACCAATCTCTTGTAGTAAGACCGAATTGTGAACTTTTTATCACTATTCACCTTCCATATCATGATGTCCCTTCTTCCTACATTCAAATTGTAATTACTCAACAATTCCATCAACTCTTAACAACTCCATCAATTCCCCATCAAGAAAACTCCTTCAGAAACAAGGGCTCCACACTAAGTTACCTCCAACCAAAGCCCTATAATTGGCCACCAAGGCGTCTGTATTTGTTGCTATGTGATACAAAATAGGGAACCTCCCCTTTAAGGGGCCATCTCTACACCAAACATTCTCTCAAAATTTTACTCTCGTCCCATCCCCCACCTCAAAACACACATTCTGGTAGAATTCTTCAATCCCCTTCTTTATGACTTTCCAAATTCCACACCCATAAGCAATCCATAATCTCCTTGAACCTCTACCCTCCATCCTCAATTCCATATTTAGCTACTATAACTTCTCTCCACAAAACTTGAAATTCAGCCGCAAACCTCCATAACTATTTTCCAAAGAGAGATTTGTTAAAGTCTTCAAGTCTTCAAATCCTAGACCTCCCCATCTAGAGGAATCTTTGCCTTGTCCCATTTTACAAGATGAATTCGTCTCTTCCCCTCCTTCCCTTTCCAAAGAAAATCCCTTTAGATCTTATCCATAGAAGAGGGTAAAGGAAAAATGGACATGTAATAAGTTAGCAGATTTTCCAAACTCTTTATAAGGATGAGTCTTCGTCCTTCCACTACTAGATCCCAAATGGCCACTTTGGGCTTTGGAGAGGGTTAGTTTATCAAAATTGTTGCAAAAAGCTGAAAATTTATTACAAATACAAGTCATCTATATTTTCAATAGATTTGGCCATTCAGACACATGGGATCCAAAGAAAATAAAAATCAATTAATTGCAATTTGGAAGCTATTGAGCATATTTAGTCTAACCCGCAGGGTGGGTAGCTTTCCTGGCCCCACCCCTGACATCACCTAACTTTTTCTCCATGCATGCCTCTGAATTCTGATATTGCTGTCCCAGAGAATAGTTTCTTCCCACCTCCAACAATCACTGGTTTCTTTTCTGAAAAATAGTATGATTAGTATATTTCCTTAATTCCTTGCTCACAATCTCAAGTGTTTTCCACCAAAACTTGTGACGTGTTTGCAGGGTGTAACATCTAATTTTATTTTCCACTCTTTAAGCCACAATATAATACCCACAACTTGGTAACAGAATTAGGAGAGGAACAAAGACCTATTGGGTAACTTTTGTTGGACTAAATTCAGAACATGGTACAGTTTGACCGATAGGACAAGGGTGTCAATCTTCAAATGAGCCACAATCTTATACAAGTAGCAAGTACTATATGACTGCACTTTAGTCGGTGGTTATGCCAAGGATGCATGTAGCATGTGATTCTTCCTCCTCCTTAAGAACTTCAAAAAATAAATTATTAAAAACAGGGTTAATTATTTGTAGCTTTTCTCTCCAGCAAAGGTCGCCCATTATCAAGTTTAGACTCCCGATCAAACTTCAATTTCTTAAAATGTAGAACAGTCAGATGCATTTAAGTTAGTATACATAGCAAAAAGTAAAGTATACATAGCAAAAAGTAACAGCACACTTATGAGGATCTGCAATTTGACTTGGGGTAGGATTTCATGCTCCAAAATCAGAAATTCATGGAATGTGTAAAGAAGATTAAGGCCACAGCATGATGCATTTTTTTATCGGTAAGGCCACAGGATGATGAAAAGTTGTTAAGTTGCAATATCAAGGTGCTTTGTTAAAAAAATTACCATAAGTTTTTTTTTTTGACAAAATAATTGGGTTGCTTATAAGTTAGTATTGATGTGTACATATAAGTGTGATGCCACAAAATATAATTATAAGCATCATTTCAAAGAAAACAATACTTAAGATGCAGGTGCCAAATCCTCTACATCATGGGTTCAACGCTCCCACAACCCTGGAAATGGTTTCTCCAAGCTTATACGAGGTGTGTGTGTGTGAGAGAGAGAGAGACAGAGAGAGGGGTAGAGAGAGAGAGAGAACACAGAGAGAGAGAGAGTGATTTGCTTTGAAGACTATAATTGACTTCACTTTTTAGAATTTTCAACAATTTCCATCAATTCAATGAACTCTGAAGAGACCAAAAATTCAAGTCCAAGTTGATTTGAAACCATGTGCATGTTTGCAAGTTTTAAATTCATTAGCCACAGCATAGCCAAGCCAAACAAATTTGTGAAGCAGCAGACCAAGCAATTCTCTCGGAACTACTAATACGAATCAACTTTGTACCAATAAAAATTTAAATAAAAACTGTTGAAAGAGTACCATATCTTGAACAAAACAACAAATAAAGGTCATAGTGTTGCTTCTATACTATTCTAGTTAATCATTCACGCAAAATATCAGACAGATGAGCCCGGCAATACTACATCCCAATCCCATAACATAAAATCTCTAAAATTCAAAATATTTAATCTCTTTCCATTTTCTCAGCAACCAAATGGGCATTTAGAATTTTGTATAAAATTCAACAGTTAAACGAACATATATGGGGTCTCTCCTATACCCAGTTATTCCTAACTTTATAATAAATCACAACATAAATCCGTGGAAACTAGCAAATATGTCCCAATAACACGCAAATTAACACATCAAACCTCATTATAACACCAAACCCAAACCAAAATCCATTATTATCAGTGAAATAAATGGCAATAACACCTCATCCTCGAAATGAAATGATTAAATGGCAACAACTAATACCATCAATACTGTAAAAAGAAAAAAAAAATCACTAAGAAGTATAAATGAATAAATTGTCGCATGCACAAAGCCGAAGAAATGAAAATTTTAGAGAGAGAAGAAAAATCTATACCTTGGTTTTTAACATATTCGGCGAATGTGTTACAGTCGGAGCAGAGAGCGAGGCCCGTAAACCCTAGATTCTCACACTCTTTGGAGCTAAGCTGCTCGGCTACTGAGATCAAAGGTACCGCAAACAGGAACAAAGCGTGGATCAACGGCATACCCATCTCTCTCTCTCTATCTCCGTATCTCTCCTGCTCGAAGTCTACCTGACGGGAATAGCATAGACGGTGCACGTTAGTACAGGTCAGACCTATTTAATGGGGTCGTTCAAGTCCTATTTTAAACTCAGTGACACACGAGTCCTCCTAATCTTTAATCAATAAAATATCCTTCATTCCCAAATCAATTCATTACATTATAATACAAGGTCAAGTCCTATTTCTAATCAAGTTTCATGTTACATATAAAATTTTTTTTTAAAAAATTAATTCAAAATAATAAAATTTTATCAAAGTAAAAATGTAAAAATTTATATTTTTCTAATACAAAATTTCATTTCAATAAAAATGTATAAAATTTTATACTTTCATAACAATTAATAAAATTCTCAATTATATTTAAGTTTATTAAACTTTAGTCATAGTTTGAAAGGTAAAATCTGACTTTCAATGTGTGAAAATTTGTCCCCAAAAAAGTATATTTAAAGCACAAATTATTAAAAATACATTAATTAATTTTGTTAAACTTTTTCATTACATGTTAGATACTTAAGACTGACTTTCAATATTGTAAAATTTTGCCTAATTTTTACCATACATTATGTGACAACACACACGTCCTACTTACAGAGGTTATAGTTTCCAGTAATGCCAAAGCCTGTATTGAATGGTGACAAACTTGCATAGTGTCATTTTTTATTTGAGAACGACGGTGGACATCATCATCACAATAAGAAATGGATAGAAAACATCATTGCAAGTCTATTGTAATTGAGACACTCCAACAATAGGTACTCAGTCATCGATGTCATAACAGCCTACCAATAATATGTAATAATTATAACTAAATTCATGTACATTACTTGGTTATTGTTTCTTCTCCACCATTTTTACCACGTTTTATCGTTCCAAGAAAAACAGATGTTTGCTAGTTCAAATATCTTCCTTCCCTTCTTTTTCAATTTATATATAACTCTAGACAAATAATCTGTGTAGCATTGCTAATACAACTCGTAGACATCATCTCAAGGTTAAAACAATAGCCAAGTTAGAGATTATAATGAACTGCATGAATATAGAAACACGAATACAATTACCAAACATTAAATCTAACAAGCGGGCACGATAGTTTCAGATGATCAACTGGAAGAGCACATTACTTGAAAGAAATGCATTATTATGTTTACAACATTGAAATCGCAATTGCACAAGAAGCACTACAAAGGCGCACACACCACTTGTTCTCTTTCAAGGAAACAGGGTGACATTACATATAGGACATCAGATCAACAACAGTTTACAAACTAAATTAGAAGGGACCTCAGTTGCTCTAAATATACATAATATAGAAAATAAAGAGGAACAACTACACAACAGTTGGAGCAATATGTAGGCAAAACCAATATCAAAATTGCTCCAAGACTTTATATATTCTCTTGAACAGTGGAGGGAGTGGAGACAATGCTGACAATCTCACCACCAGAAGTCTTTGACTTCATATATGATCGAGCAACCTCTAACATCAACTCCACCTCTTTCTTACACTGCAGAGTGCGATTGGTAACATTTACATTCTTTCTATAACTGAATGATAATCTGAAAAACTCAACTTCAATGGGACAATGAGAAAAGACAGGCAACAGTGTGATCAATTGGAACAGACTATACATACCTCGTTGACAGCACCTGATTTAATTTTAGACTGCATCACACACCATTTTTTAAAATGTGCCCCTGCAGAAATTGCAAAGTATTTAATTTATTTTTTGATCAGTACATTATAAAAACAAACGTGTTAAAAGGGGTACAACCCATGTCCACGAGAGGTATACATGAGCTTGCAACCAATATACACGTGAGATATACAAGAGCTTATTTAAATCATAAACTTTGCAAGAAAGACAAATATTTCGTGTTTATCCATAATATGACCCACAATATGACATGACATGCAGCCATACAGCAATATCTGAGTTTCAATCAGTGACACAGATAGAGATGCTACATGGAAAACTATTGGGTTTTACTAGTCAATTTAACATGACAGGTGTTGGTTGGTTGACACCAAAAGGGTAAACACAAAGCAAATGAACAAAGACAGCCAAAGAAATACAATTCCACCTGAGCATAACTTAAGGATGGAAGACAGCCAAAGACAGCAATTTTCAGATGTGTTAACTTAAATAATTATAATTATTTAAGTTATGAATAACCTCACAGTGGATGTAAAATGAACCGGACAACTGCTCTTTGTAACCAGCCAACCACTTTCGTCCCTAGTCAATCACCAAACCGTCACCCCTATGCAACAGCCCAGCCCCTCATCACCAATAGAGAAACAGCTGGTATATAGATAAGGAAAAGTGACACCATGGGCTCACCAATATAAGCACAGCTACTGAACTTTCCCCAAAAGGGACTAAACCTGAGAGCATTCTTATGTTTGTGGTTTGATTCCCACTTTCATGCTCTCCTTTCAAAACTGGCACTAAGATCCAACACACTAGGCTTAAAATGTATTTGACAATAATCATAACCGTAATAAATTCCCAATTCAACTCAATTCACCACAAAATAATAATGATAATAAAATAAAATGAAATAAAAAGGCTCAATCATGATTAACACAGTGCCACTTCTTAACTTCACATGAAAGCATTTTTTACTCATGTATCTTTTTTTGTGTTGCACTTACCCGTCTTATCATCCCCATATCATCAACTCATTTTTTAGTGTGCTTCTTATTCACCCAACATCATATTGTGAAGCATAACAAGCCCTATGGTCATCATATAAAGCATTCCTCTTAACTTGGCAAGTATCCTACAATCACACCGTTTATATATAATATCCTGTTCTTAGTCTCCCTTGTAGATAATTCATCCAACATGCAGAAAATGGTCTCTTCTGGGTATTCTATTAGCCATCAATTACACAATGTTCTCATTACTACTTCAGTTTTATTACAATTGCAACCCATATGTTCTAACTTAATCTCCCTTAACTTCGTATCTATTGATGTTAGAGTATCTCTCTGCATAGTTTTCTCTTAACGATAATCGCCTATTCTATCTTCATCAACTAAAAGTATTTTATTGGCCAGCAACAACATACATCATTAAATATCTTCCCAATATACATTTTAAGATCTTCCATAAAAGATAAGAAGCCTAATGCCAATCTTTGATATAAGCTACCTGTTTATAGGAATTCACTTGTCTGTTCTCATGCTGGAATCTGCCCTGTGACAAATCTCCTCGATCAAATTGATATATTTAATTAATACTCCATTTCTAAAGCCCTCCACATAGTCTCCTCAAAGACCCAAGCATATTCTTCTCCTTCCTATTTTTTGTTTGTTTGTTAATTTTTTTTTCAAAATATACCATATGAAAGTTTCTCTTCTCAACCTATAATGATTAGATTTATTATAAAACCAAATAAAATAAAACAAAGGAGCAAGGTAGAAAGTGAGACAACACCTTAATCCTTAATACACTTTTACAATAACTATTAATGCATTTGATCAATAGGGAAGATTATTAAAAAGGGAAATGTTCCAGTTCAATCCAGAAAAGGAAGAAGAGGGGTTGGGGGGTTATAGCCGTTTGTCTTTATAGCTGTAGCTGTTATGGGTTGTGTAACTATATATAAACACAAGCTCTGGTATTTGTTTTTTGCATCTTACAAGTTCTGCTCTTCTTTTCTTCTTCTACTATTTTTCAAACTGCGATTTTCTATTTTTGCTTGCCGGCAATACTTTCTGGGCAATTTCCGGAGAGACTTGTTCATCCCATCCCCCGCGTCTGTGAACCATATCTGGCGTTGGGTTGGATCTTGGAGCCGCTACTGCCGCTAGGACCTTCACGTGGGGAGGCAAAGCCACTTTAGCGCAAAGATTTATCGCACCTCACAATACTACAGGCCAGATTATTCTAATTCTTTATGTTCTAATCTCTCTTTCAGTTTAATTTTAGTAGTATGATCCTTTATTTCTGTTCTGTTTAACTATATTTTGTTTGATGCATAGTACACATTAGTTTATACTTGAAATCTGAGAAATTCCTTTTAATCTACTGTGTATTTCATAACCAATGCTTATAAACTAATCTAACCTATTGTTGTACTGAAAATTTTAATTCCATACAGTTTGCATGCTCACATTAGGAATCTAGAATGTTATTTTTCACACAATCATTTTCACCGAATTAGTTGGCAATTTTATTTTATTATTCATTAGCTAATGTTTTATGCAACATATTTAACATGCACAAAGTCAACTAATAAAAAACTTACCCACTTTTATATCAAGAGTGCATAAGGATTCAGAGTTAGTCTCCACAGACCATCTACAGTGAACCTGAAGTAACAAAAACACTAATTAGTTATAAAGAAGAAAAATAAATAATGAGATACATATAAGTATTTACTTGCATAGAGGTGTTTTTTTGTGGGGTGGGGGAAACTCTGCCATTAATATCATCCTAATTCCTAACACAGACATCATGTCAAATAATTACAATTGAATTAGAAATAAAAATCAATGGAATATTCACTTTCTCATCCCTTTTAGTATGACCCATATAATTCCACCATTCACCAGTCAATATAGATAAACTTGAGGACAAATAGATATTCTGTATCACTTATAAAAATATATATATATATATATATTCTGTATCAAATCCTGGCCAACTGCGCTTGCCACCTAATATAATTCCAGCCACCATAGTTGTCAATCATGTATTGAATCTGTATGAGGTGCACAACAAGTAATGCCTATTTACTTGACAAATAAACTATCAATTCATTCCTTAACTCTAGCACTGAATGCTACGGGATAGATAAGATATATTTTTTCAAATATGAAAAAGTGCTGTCAAAAACTCTATAATGTTATAATGGAAAGTTTCACATGTTTCACTTAATAGAGAGAGAGAGAGAGAGAGAGAGAGAGAGAGCATGTAATTGTACAAACTCAGCCATGTCCTTATATTTAGCACTGTAGAATACATTACATGAAATATTCCATTACACCGTTTAGATTCCGACTTAGAAATTTTGAAATAAATAAAAATAAAATAAAATTGCAAGAAATATCTAATAAAAGTAAACAAATAATGCTCAATCATGCACTTATGTTTAGCAACTGTCATGAGATTTTTTTTTTCTTTTGAACTGATATTATGTGAAATATACATTACACCTTTTAGATTACAATTCACTTTTTTTTTTCCCTTTCTGCTGAAAGCTAAGATGCACACACTTGCTTTGTCCCAACAGGGTCTTGAATCTTCAACCCCCTCTTTGGAGGTGGTGGAAATACCATTCCTTTTAACACTTGGCCTGATTCACAAATTTTATGCTTTCAAATTTTACCTTCAATGATAAATCTCCATTAGTGCTCAAAAACTTGGTAAATAAAGGAAATTTAAAAAGTAGGTTTCCTCCCTCTAATCTACTGTGCATAAAATCATTAGATTTGGCATGGTAAAGAAAAAGAAGTTTCATAAAAAAAGGCAGAAAGGCAAAAAAAAATCTTCAAATACTTTCTTTCAATATAGTATGTTACTTTGAGCCAATAGTATAATGTTTTGATTAAAATGATACAACACTGATCATTTTACAGAGTTTAACAGTTGGACACTTGAGAAAAACATTTTAAATGTACTTTGCAGGCTTTCTTTCATTGTTGTCTAATTAATTATGTTTTAGTCCTTGTATCCCCAAGGTGTCAAGTTCAACTCCCACCTCAAGGGTAACTTAAATATATATGTTTTAGTCCTTACCAAGCGTTAGCTTGACTGGTACTCCACCTCCCAAAGAGAAGGTTGGGGGTTCAAGTGTCAAATGAGACCAAGTGGATGTGTGTGTCTTACTTATCAAAAAATAAAAAATACATTTTAGCCATTAGTTAACTTGTATAACAAAATTTTGCATAATGAACTTCCAGCCCCGACTTAATCCTCGTCAATTAGCTATATGAGTCAATATGTCCTTTGTATTTTGCAGAGTAAAACTGAAAAGGAATAACATGTCCCAAAACAATAATCAACCTTAAAACATACTATGGATACATCTAGGACAATCTAAGCATTGTATAGGCGTTTGAAATTAATAAATTCATGGTTACATATAAGAAGCATGGGACCCGTATCCTGGAGTTCCTGAGAAGTATTGGTATCTCATACAAATGTAACTCAAAAGTAGAAGAATCATTGCTATGTAGTTTTTGTACAAGGGATTATTATTAAGAAATATTCCTAAACCAACGTTGGAGTGTCAATGAATGAATTAAATGCGTCAAATGTCAAGATATAAATAAAATATCATATGCAATACAGCATGTTATTAAGAATTAGTAGAACCATTACACAGTAGAGATTTTATTTGAATTGTAACTAGCCAATGCATAGGAAAAAATGCTCAGGTAGTATTACTGAAATATCCTGTGATCTGCTTCTCGTTTTCATGTCTTGCAGTATTACTGAAATATCCTGTCCACTTCAGTCATTTTAAGAATATCTAATGCCGGTACTCTGACTTGAGCTTCCTTTTCACACATACTAAATTAGAAAACCACCTAATAACATAAGCAAGTAATCCACCAAAAATAGATTTTTTTTTTTTGGAATAGGTATTTAGAATTTTAGAGAGAAAATGATGTCATCACACCAAAATAACCACTAGACCTCGAAGTAAGATTGGACCCAAAGAAATAGAAAAAGATACTCAAAGTAAAATGTCAAGAGTATTGAATACCTCAAAGTAAGACCCAAACGGAACATCATGTGCCTGTTGTACAGTCTCAAAGACCTAAAAGAGGAGGATATAGGATATCAATTTCTTGATAAAAAACAAAAAAAAAAGAAGAAGAAATATTTGCAAGAAAGAACCAACCAGACAAATAAATAAGAAAAAATTGTCACCAAAAACTAATCTAAATCGAACAAAGACAGAGACATAAGTAGTCACACCAGCACTTTGTTATCTGGTGACAAAGTAACATGCTGCCACTCTGTCATTGCTGTGTCAGGAGGACACATAGGACTGTTACAAATGGATCTGAATGTTATTTCTCTGACTTGACCATCATATTCATTGGCAGTATGCCACTGTCCCATCTAGAAACAACACGAAAAAAAAAAAAACAACATAAGTTCAGATCATTTAGAATGCAGTTGGTACAGCATTAAACAGTCTTCACTAGTGACAGAAAAATCCAATATCTTTTTTTTTTCAATCCCAATGCAATCTCTCCAGTCCCCCAAGGAAAATTCTAACTCCAAACATTGGCCTAGTGGCTAATTGTTAAGTTAGGTTTGAGAAAGGTTACTTCAAACTTTTAGGTGGCTAAATCGGTCAAGGGCATTGTCTCATGAGCCGAATGTCATTAGTTCAGCCTTGCCAAAACTGAAACAAACAACTTGTATTAAACATGGCCAGAATCATGTTCAGACTCCTATTGTACATTTGGACAATTTGAAGCCTGGAGAAAGTAGGTTTCGAAAGATAGACAACCAACTTAAAACGTCAAGACACCACATTCCATATAGTATTTATGAATTTAGAGAAGGCATATGATAGCATACCCAGAGAGACTGGGAATCAATACCTGTTATGCATGTCTAATAAAAGAAGAGAGGACAATATTTTTAAATAACTAAAGAATTCCTGACATACCACCTTCAATATATTTCTTTGTTACAGAAATATATCAAAACAAGTAGAAACTCAATTTAGACACCATGCTACATGACCACATCAATAAGCTTGGGATGTATAAGAAAATAAGATGCCTCAACAATTCAGCCATTCCCCAAGACCTAAGGAAGGAGTACTAGATAAGTCCAACCCCAAGAAACAAACCTACAACATCCTACATGCACAATTCCACAACTCTAGGTCGATATGTCAAATTTAATAAAATAGGGGGAAATTACAAATACAACGCAATATGAGCGATACTTCCACATCAACAACACGATAAATATATCAAGTTGTGCCCCTTAAGAAAATGGCCTGAACCTTCCATTAAAAATACTCATCTTTTTGCCACATCTTCATTTAGAAATGTGATCTGGTGCTTCCAAGAGAATGGTACAATTCCATATCAAAAGAAAATTTGTTCAAGAGGCAGGATTGTACGCTTTCAAACATGAGTCAACATGTGTCGACCCTTGTATCTGTTCCAACATGTGGCTGCTTTATAGCGGGGATGTGTCCCCCCAAATCATAGGTTTTTCGATATCTCAA
Source organism: Nyssa sinensis (assembly GCA_008638375.1). Taxonomy (NCBI): domain Eukaryota; kingdom Viridiplantae; phylum Streptophyta; class Magnoliopsida; order Cornales; family Nyssaceae; genus Nyssa; species Nyssa sinensis. Next base: position 547,392 of record CM018045.1, on the reverse strand, counting down.
ATTTAAATGATACATAAGGAATGGGTAAACTCAACAAAGCCTTGTCCCAGTTAATTGGGGTTGTAAACACCTTAACATTTATGTGAATAGTCTCATGATTCATGTCCAGAAGAGATATGATAGTTTTATGTCACCTGTCAACTACCTAACCCAACTCTTCTTTTTCTGGACTAAAGACCAGATGTATAAAGATAACACACTGGGCATGACATAGGTGGAGTTGTACACAAGGAATGGGGTGATAGAGCAGAATGTCGCCAACAAAAATTATAGCCAAATAGATGAGGTGGATAAGTGATCTGCAATTAGTGATCATAGAATAATAGGATATTTATGAGATGGACTATAACGCCAGCTATGCTTCAAAATAAAAAATGTTGGGATAGAGAAAACATGTAAAAAAAAAAAGTGTTTTGTACAAAACATTAATTTAATAAAACACTTCGTTTTAATTACTCCCCCTGTCCCATTTTAAGAGTCACTTTTGGGAAAACCAACTTTTTAAGGGGACATGCATTTAATGCTTTACACTTGAGTGGAACTAACCTTCTTTCACATTAGTTACTACAACAGATTAAATTGGTAAAAAGCAGAATTTGGAAAATTTTCACACTACTTTATGCATTGACTTTTCAAACTGGACTTTTATTTTGGGACATAAAAAAAAAAGAAGGAATAAGGGACACTTAAATTAGGATGGAGGGAGTAATAATCTTGTTTCTTACTTCAAAGAAAGAAAAAAAAGTTGTATAGAAAAGAATGTCACTAAAAGTGACACCAAATGAAAGAAAAATAATGAAAAGTCATTGAGAAACCAAAAAAAAAAAAAAATGCAATTGGGAGCAGCTAAAAGTGACACCAATCAAGAATAAGATGAGGAAAAATCTTCCCATTTGGTAAAAAAAACTAAATGGAAGCACCAATAGGGTTCGACGATTCAAATAAAACATGATACAAGGACAGCATCAAGACCATAAAGTAATCAAGGCGATGAGAGAAGATAGGATGACATCTAATAAAAGATATGGCCAGATAAAGTTGAATGGCAAAAGGATTACCAGCTCGGATTTAGCCTTTTTTGAGCCAAATTCACAAGTCACATCAAGTTGTTATCTTGGTTTAGATAATTCTTTTGATAAATTTTGAGCAAAAGAAGAAAGAACCCACTTTCCTAAAATGCTGAACAACGCAAACAAAAAATTGGGGGTGGAGGGGTTAAAAAATTAAAATACCCACCACCAACTAGCAAAATCAATTTCTAGGCATTCTAACCTCTATTTCATCACAAACAAAAGGGCTGGCCATTGGTCCGTTGTTTATATATAAAATTTTAGCAAATTAAAACTAGCTTAAGTGGGACTCCTCTCCTAACCCAGGTTTAGTTTTTTTTCCCACCAATTACAATTTATGATTCAATTATAGTAATTTAGTTTTGGTTTAATCAATCTAAAAAAATTCTTTCTGATTTTTTTTTCTCAATTATTTCCATCACCTTCTAGGGATCCATGTTTCTAAATTGTCTAAAGCATGTCTATATTTTCCACATATTTGTTCTTTACCATGCATTATATTGAGTTGAGCTTGAGCATAACCAAAATCCTACGGAACTGAACCCAATAAATAGAAATTCAGGTCGTCTTGCCTCAATGTCACCCCTATATATACTTTTTCTCACTTGCACATCCAAAATGACTCCTTTGAGGTCCCAACACCTCAGCTACACCTGAGTCTTAAAAAGATTTTGTTCTGCAAAGATCCAATGTTCTAGAGGACAAGGAAAAGATTGTTCTCCTCCAAATGAAAACACTTACCCAGAAGTTATTTTGGAGACAACACAGAACTTTGTGAACCTGCAAAAATTATAAAGAAAAAAACCTCACGGCCTCTTCAACTAGAAGGCCAGAAGATTTTTTAATACAGGTGACAAGCTTTTGCCAATTGCATGCACAGCCTTACATTTTTCCTTGAAAATGAAGTTAACATAGTCTTCTAAACCAACTCAAGATTTAAACATGTATTATAGTTTAAAAGTGGGAATTCCTTTTTCAATATATCATTATGTGGAAACAATTTTATTGACAAAAAATGGAAGTTGAAAAAGACAACGATATTCAAGTATGATCATCATAAAAGCTTGGTACTTACAATAAGATTAGCATCCTTTCTGGCTGACCGATACTCACTTGTAAAGTTTGAATCATCATTCAACAATAGTTCAAAGAATTGCTCAGCTGTGCTTGGAAAAATGTCCTGATAAAGAAATTTCTAGATGATGGAATTAATATAATGATAAAGAATATATTTGCAAGAAAAAAAAAAGATTAGAATATAAACACTCAAGAATATAGCACTAATGCATACATTGTATATACCAAGTAGAACTTCTTCTTTGATAAATGGTTGAAACTTCTCAGTTTTGGGGACACTTTCTTCAGGAACCTTGACCTGCCTCTTAACCCTTCTGACAGAGCTGCTAAGTGCCCGCAGTGCTGACTGCTCCTTCTCCTATAGTTACCAATAAGAGAAAATAATCAAAGGATTTTTATTAACAGTTGGTAAAAATAGAGGCAAATGAAAAGTAAAAACACATAGCAATTTGGATACAGAATTAGCTACAAACAAGCTCAGAAAAATCAAAATGGATCACTCTAGACTTTGTATATAATTTCATACAGTTACTAGCAATTTAATAGTACTGCAACAGTATAATCTATTCTATAGATATTAGGACTGGAATATATCATCTGTGAGGTAATTATTAATAATTACAGAACAAACTAACAGAAATTAAACTAATTTGGTATTTATTGTAAATGGAACTGTATTTCGTCTTCATTTGAACAACTAATATATTTGTCATGTTTCTTCCACTCGAATAGGATTGGGGCTCCTTGCAACCTAATCCTTGTCCTTAACACCAGCATGATTCCATTGTTAGTAACATAGTAGGTTATGGCAGCAGCTGTAATCATCCAAATAAAAGTAAGTCGCAGCCGCACCTTACCAGCCGTTCTGCTCCTTCCTCCTGTCCTACTCGGGATCACATGAAAGAGAGAGTACAAAGCGTAAAAAATCTACCACATTAGCAGAAAAGTGAATTGAAATCTAACAGGATTGAGTTTCCTAGAAAAAGATTGAAGAAAATGGTCATAACACATCAGTAACTCAGCTTATATGGGATACACTAAGTTCTACGTTTTTGCATATAACAAATTAATAAAAGTAAAAGAAAAACCTTGCACATTTCAGTAATATTACATATAATTAATTGTCGCTTGTTAAAAGAAAACCACTCTTGCATCTAGAAATACATCAACACATTCCAACGACGTGATCTATAAAATCCTACCCCTCCCTCGTACCTAACCACATGGTATGTAAAGGCCATTACCCAATATTGGGCCCGCCGATATGGGTGTTCTGGGAAGGATAGATTGGAGAGAGATTTAACATTTGATATTATTTTTGCCCAAAGTAGCTCTTCCCGACCGAACCACATGGTATATGGGATACCATATTCCCATTCCTGTCCACATAACATCAACCCACATGCTCAACTAGCCTTGTATAAGAGTTGCTTAACAAGAGAATGTAAAAGAATGAGAATTTGGTCCATCAGCAGTGGTATTTTGTAGGGCAACTTGGGCGGGCTAAGTCAAATCCAACCCTACCCCGGCCCGAAATTTTTAGGGCTTGGGCTTCATTTTTTACACTTTAAGTTGGACTTGGGCAAAAGATCTCAAGCCTGATCTAAATTAGGGTAGGGCATAGGTTGAGACTTTGAAAACCCGAGTCAAACCCGAACCCGAATTCAATATTTTATATTTTTCATACTTTCGTTATCTACAATTAGATTAATAAGAATTCCTTCCAAGAATTACTATGTACATTTTTATAATTTCAAAAACTTGTTGAGCTTTAACATTTTTTTAAAATTAAATTATGTTGAAGGATTTATTTTAACAGTTTTTTGTTTCTTTTAGAAGGAGAAATTGAGAGAAATTATTGAAGTTTTTAGTGTATAATCAAAAGACAACAATTTATTGAAGAAATCGTGAATAAAATCTAAAAATTAGAATTAAAATAATCGGGCTCGAACCCTATACTAATGAATTTTAATTCGGGTCGGCTCGGGTTGGTTGTTCAGGTTCAAGGTCGGGCTCGGGTTGACTGTTTTAAAACTTGGATTGAGCTTGGACATAACTCAACCCGAGCTCGGCCCGCCCGAGTTGCACCCCTAGTATTTTGTAGGCTTCTTGCATCTTTTATGGTGATAAAATGCTACCACGAATAAGAATGCGTAAATGGCATGTATTAGATAATAAATGAAAACCACCACAAATGCATGATTCCATTTTTGGTACCACAATAGGTTATGGCAGGAATTGCAATCACTTAACCAATAATAAGTGGCAGAAGAGTCTTTACTAGCCATCCAAAAAATGAGGTAGATGCCAATGCATGACTAACACGAGGCATGTCACACACTATGCATGTGTTGCTGCTTACCTTATCATATCTTTTCCTCCCTTTTGGCATTTCCAATTCAATTATTTTCCCTCATGGAGAATTTGATGTTGGTGAGTTTATGAAGAACTAGTTCTTAGGGTGGCAAACTAAACTTCTTTTACTTGAAAATAGGAAATAAAAAGAGCTAGCCCAGTGCATGAAGCTCCCGCCACTATGGGGTTTGGGGAAGGTTAGATGTATCCTTACCTCTAGATCACAATAGAGCATACAGGAAATCAATAGAAAAAATTTTGACTTGAATCTCCTAACCTCCAAGCTTAGAGATAGGTTTCTTAAGGTTTTGTCACAAAAGCCTTCCGCTCACCGGGGAAGTTCACAAGAATTTCTACTGATTTTGAGATTTTGCACCACGTCAAATTATAGCTGCAATTTTGCACTATATTTTACCATGAGTGAGTGTACTTCCCACCCATAAGAAGTTGTCACTTTTTCTGTGCATTCCTTCAACTAAAAATAAAAATAAAAAAGATATTTTGAACATAAATTTAATTTAATCGATAAAATACAAATAATTATACTTAAGTAGCAATCATATGGCTCATAAAAAATTCCTCCCTTAAAATTTCAGTGTCATGATAAGGAAAAAAATGCGGATAAACTGTACTCCTAAGATTGTAGGAAAGTATTTGAACAATTAGAAAATTCAAACCTATTTTTCATATCCATAATATTTTACTTTTTTGGACATCCTATATAAATAAATTAACAATAAGGCAATTGGTTTTCGAAACACCTAGCAAGCGAAATTCCAAAATAACTGTATTCTACAATGAGGCTTTTGGCGATATTCCTATTTATTTTGTCAACAGGAGCTTTCAGTTGGATGATGGCTAGAGTTGTGAACGGGGTCTACTTAGAGATTTTGATCTTAGTAAACATTTTGGGTTTCAGAGTGGGGGCCCTTCCAGTGTCGTATTTGGGACTTCCTTTGGAATCTTCCATTAAGGCTACAAATGTTTAAGTTGTTGTGATAGAGAGACTTGAAAGAAGATTAGCCCAATGGAAGAGGTAATACCAATCTAAAAGGGGCAAACTTACTCTAATTAAAAGTATGTTATTTAGTTTCACTTCGTATTTCATGTCATTATTTTCAGTGGTGAGAAAATTGGAAAAACTTTAAAGAAATTTCCCACATGGAAGAATAGGAGATGAGTTCAAATATCACTTGGTAGACTGGAAGCTTGTTTTCTCCTATAGTGGGTTAGGAGCTTGTGATCTACGGTTATTCAACCAAGCCCTTTTAAGCAAGAAGTTGTGGCAATATAGAGTAGAAAGAAATAGTTTATGAAGGAGGGTTGTGGAAGGTTACTATTTCGGTGAGGGTTCCTCATGGGTTGGGTGTGAAAAAGCATCAATAAGGGGTGGGATGAATTCTCGAAGCATAATAGATGGAAGGTATGGAATGGAAAAAGAGTTCATATTTTTATTGAACCCTTGTTGTGGACGTGACCTTTATCTTATAAAGGACCTTTCCAGAATAATTAGGCTAGCGGCAAATAGGCAGGTTATGGTTGCAAACTCTTTCAGACCATCAGAGTCAGAATGTCTGGGGCTTCTCTTTCACAAACTAGTTAGAATTGGGAGATGGAGCAGATGTTGGAGTTTTTCAATCTATTGTGATCAAACTATTGTGATAAGAGAAGAGGATGCTACACAGAGTAATCATGGATTCTTATAGCAAGCCACATGACACACTAAAGCCTCCTCTAAACTGGCCTTTTTTTTATCGGATAGTTTTTTTAGGGAAAATATTAAAAGTCACTAATTTGTTAAAGAGGAGACAAATTATAAATTGGTGTTGCATGTGCAAGTTGGTTGAGGAGACTGTCAACCATTTTTTATTGCATTGCATGATTTCCATGAGGTAGAGCTACTATTCTCAGTCCGTTTGGGCTGTATTGGGTTATGCCTTGGAGAGGACACGGGGTGAGGAAGAGATTTAGGGATGTTTGGAAAATGCTTCCATTAAGTCTTTGGTGGACTATTTAGAAAGGAAGGATCAGGAGATCGTTTAAAGGGGTGGAATCCCCTATTTGGTTCATAAAGTAATAATTTATTAAATTCCCCCTCGTTAATAGATCATTTGGTGGAATCCCTCCTTTTGAATATTTTTTTATCAGTAAAAGATGATTGTGTTATAGGTGCCCAAAAAGGGAAAGCCAGTGAACAAAAAAAAAAAAAAAGAGACTGGCTACAAAATTTAAAGCCTAAAATCCCTCAAAAAATCTACAAAAGAAGTTATATACATTGGACCGTCTTTTTTAACCCAAAAGTATAATAATCTCCACACAAAAAAAAATTATTTTGTTCGTGCCTCTCAAAAGGCCTCCCGTTTCTCTCTTTCCATAAGCACTACACCAAGCAAATAGGGCCCAACTTCCATATCTTCTTTGCTTCCTTTATAACAGGACAACACCTCCAACTCAAAAAAAGCTTCCGAACAATTGCAATTTGCCATCTTCTTCTTCACTCTTACACATGCAACATCTATTAGCAAGTTGGATTCCTCGCTTTTGCAGGTTATCCATATAGTCAAAATACCAACCCACATAGCTGCCCATATAGGGATTGCAACATGGCGGGTTTGGGGCGGATTCCCCAACCCGGCCCCGGGAAGAAAAAAAAAAGTTTCCCTCAAACCCGTTTAAACCCTGTGATGGGTGGGGGCAGGTCCCCATCGAGGTACCCATTTATTTTCAAACTTTCATTTATTTATTTTATTAAATTAATTATTATTATTAACATATTTCAAACAAGACATTACATGTATTAAAATAAAAAATATGTATGTCAATCAAGAATTAGAATGATATTGTTTTCTTTTTTAAATGTATAACTTTAACAAGTTTGTCTAAACTTCCAATGTTAGGAGTAAAAAATATCATTAGAAATATTAATTGTGTATCACAAAACTCCTTTATTATTTTATTTTATATAATTGGGACAGAGTAGGATGCCTTCACCTCAACCCCTAACGACATTGACATAACTTCCCACAAACCCTTCTAATTAGGCAGATTCCTAACTAGTCGAGTTAAATTGTCATCCCTGTGGCAATACAAAGAAAGCTACTTTTCTAGGGGCTCTAGCCTTCCAAATTTGATCCCAAGGAAATTACCCTTCGTTCCTTTCATTCAAGACCCTATAGAATGATTAAACAGTAAAGTGATTGCAAGAATCCACTTCCCAAATCATTCCATCATCCCTACATTCACCACCTAACAATTACCTAACACTTTCAACAACTCTTCCCCCTCCCCCACTTCCCAATCACGGAAATTCCACCTAAAGCAAGGGCTACACACATACTTTTCTCCCTACATAGATACACAATCTACTAGTAGAGCTTCTTTGTTAGAGGCAATGTTGTACAAGTGAGAAAATCTTCTTTTCAAAGACAAGTGACCAAATCATACACCCTCCCAAAATTTCAATCTCGGTCCCTCCCCAACTTCAAAGGGAATACATTTAACCCCTTTCCTAATTGGTTTTCAAAATCCACAACCATAAATTCCACAACCTCCTTCAACATCCACTCTCTTTTCCTTCCCATAATTAGTAGTTAGTAGCAATCATCTCCCTCCTCAAAGTACTATTTTTTTCTGCGAACCTCTAATGCCATTTACCCATCAACGCTTTATTGAATGTTCTCAAGTCAAAGCCTAGACCTCCCTTCATCAAAGGAAGCTTGGTCCTCTCCCATTTCACAAGATGAAACTTCTTTTCTCCATCCTCCCCTTCCCGTAAGAAGTCCCTTCAAAACTTTTCTAATCTCCGCTCTACCGAGGTAGGAATAGGAACAAGGACATATAGTATGTGGGGGAGATTTGCTAGGGTACTCTTTATCGGGTCACCCCGCCCCCTGTTTAAAAAATATTGACTCTTCCACCTGGCTAATCTCCTTTGAAATATTTACAAGGTGGCATCCCATACCACCGCTGACTTTGCGGACACCCTCAAAGGCAGCCCCAAATAAGTAAAAGGAAAAGAGCCCACTACACAACCCATCCCCAAGCCAATTCCTCCACCTCAACCTCCCCCACCTAAATGATTTCACTTTTATTTAGATTTACCTTTAATCCTGAAACTGTTTCAAAGCAAAGGAGGATACATCTCAAATAGCGTAGGTGTCTTTCCTTCGCATCACAAAAGAGTACAATGTCGTCAACAAACAAAAGGTGTGACACTTTCCAGCTTCTACCCTACCATCAGCCACTGCAATTCGCTTATTGAGGCCCCCATTGTTGCTCGAGACAAAAGTCTACTGAATGCTTCCATCACAATCACAAAGAGAAAAGGGGAAAGAGGATCCCCTTGTCTCAAACCTCGCAAAGATTGGAAAAAATCCAACAGGCGATCCATTTAACAACATTGAAATGTGAACAGTCGAATGCAAGTCTCTATCCATTTTCTCCACCTATCCCCAAAACCTTTCTTCAACAAAAGCAATAAGAAGTTCTAATTTATACTGTAATAGGCCTTTTCAATATCTCATTTGCACACCAGGCCTTTTTCTTTCTTTTTCTCCCACGAATCAATGCACTCTTTTGCTATCAAAACAGCATCCAAAATCTATCAGTCCCCCCCCCCCCCCCCAACAAAAGTATTTTGACTGCAAGAAACTATGTGCCCCATCACCTCTCTTAGCCAAATGGATAACACCTTGGCCAGCAATTTATAAACACTTCCCACCAAATTAATAAGTCTATAGTCCTTAATATTTCCCTCGCCATCCTTTTTAAGAATTAAAGCGATAAAAGTCACATTTAACCTCCTTTCAAAGGATCCCGTCTCATAAAAATAGCCAAACACAGCCATCACTTCTTCTCTAACGGCCCTCCAAAAATGTTTGAAAAATGCCATTGTGTAACCGTCACAGCCCGGAGCTTTATCTCCATCACAACACTTCAAGGCCGCCAACACTTCACTTTCCTCGAAAGCCCTTTCCAGAGCTGCAGCTTCTGCACTTGAAATGGAGCTGAAATTCCATATTTTCCAAATCTGACCTCCATTCCTGATCTTCCGTGACTGCTGATAGAAAAATGCTATTCCATCTCTCAATTCCTGCACCTCCGAAAGCATTCTGTCTCCTATCCTCACAACTGAAATATATTTCTTCTCTTGTGCGCATTCGTTACCTTGTGGAAGAACCTTGTATTGTTATCCCCTTCCCTCAGCCACAATGCTCTCAACTTCTGCCTTCATGAAATTTCTCTGTGTTTTAATGACATGAAAAATTACATAGTTGCTTTTTTTTGGGTATACGCCGTGTCCACATGGATGCACCCCGTTTTGCTGCTTTTTAATGAATATATTTTACTTATCAATATATATCAAAAAAACATTGCTCCTCTCACTCTTGACAGTAACTATCCATATTCCCATAAGGTAGATTGCGTAGAAGTAGAGTGTGTTAGTCCCATCTACTAAAACAATCATATGCAGTTTAATAAACTAATTATTACTCCACACAGCACAACCTTCAAAGTAACAAAAAAAAAATTAAAAAGTTTCATGAATTATTGTAAAAATTAAATCCTCGATGGAAACAACTATAAAAGCTGGATGGTTCGGTGAATGTCATTTCATTGGCTAGATAAACTCCTCCCAAACCAGATACCTACACGACAATAGGAAAATTGCTTACCTTTTCTAGCTTCTCACAAGAAAAGGCAAGTAAAGCGCTTGAAGAAGGTCTCATTTTCTTTCACCTTTAGACAAAGATCGATAAGATTGGGAGCTGATTCGTCTCTCAAATGGAGCTTTTGATCGCCTAGCACCAGGCAGGGGGAATCACCATTGATCTTATCTTACGGAATGACATTGACCGACCTAGGTTCTAATGTTGTTTAGGCAACCGCAACTCATTCAAATATCAATACATAATCAACACTTTTATAATTCAGGTTTGTTGAATATGTACTAGGTAGTGGTGGGAACATAAAAATCTCAGTATTTTGGAGGCTAGCAGAACACACACCATCATAGACATCAATTTTCTTGTTCAATCCTAGAACAAAACAAGAATTAAGTTGGAAGTTTGTAATCCATAGCATCACACCACATGATGACAGAAAGGTTGCATAAGAAAATCTCATGACTATTTCTCAGTATGACTTGGTGATAAACATAACAAGTTAATCCAAATTATGATTATGGACTATGTCTTATATATCTACAATACCAAGGAAGACTTAAACTATAAGTGTAAATAATAACAGAATATATAAAAAACGATCATAAAGCACAAGAAAAGTAACCTTTTTCTCAGCTTCTAACATTGCACTGAAGTTCTTTGCTGCACGCTGTAAAGATCTTAGTGCATGATTTCTGTTCCAAAATGATGCAAATTTATATCTGACTCTACCTGAAAATAGAAAAAATGTGTGCCACATACAAACACAGAATTTAAACTAAAATGGATATTTTTCTGTAGATATCTAAATAAAATTCAAATTTTTAGTGCGCCCAAGTAACCTATTCACTCAATTGCCCCCCCCCCCCCTCTTCAATTTTTTTTGTTTAAAATTGTGCCTATATTTTAAAAGTATTTTCAATAAGTCCCTTTAATTTATATGCTCTCCCCCAGTGAATTCAAAATTTTTCATATTTAACCCTTACCAAAATTTCAATTTAAAACCCTTTTTATTTGTTATGCCCAAATATGGATAATGAGGCTATCATGCAATATTTTCAAAACATGAAGAATCATCGAGGACAATTATGAATGCGTTGAATAAAGGACACTTCTACCTTCCTGGAAATTTGGGCTGTTTTTTTTTAAGGTTTTAATGGAGGGGATCTTGTATACAACTTTTTTCTAGGATTTTTTGTACAGCCTTAAGTTTTTTAAGCGTCCTTATTTTTTTGTTGGACTTCTTGTCTAATTTACAAGCTCATCTATATCAATGGATTTAGTTACGTGGCAAAAATATTATCAATCCATTTTAATTCTTTATACATCTTTAATTTTAAACTTATAATAACAATAATAACAAAGTTTGCCCCCTTTAAAATAAATTCCTGACATCACCCCTAATTGGCACATCATCATCAGATACAATACTTGACCTAGATTAATGCATAATGCAAGCATTTAATTCTGAAAATATAAAAGTTTCTACTACATATAAAATCCATTATATGACTAGGATATGATCTAGAAATGCTCATGAAGTACAATACATATTCTCTTCAAATAAAAGAAAGTTATGAGATTACAAACCCTTAAAAGGAATTTGATCCAATTAAAATAGTTACTAACCATCAGGACTTCCCAAAGGAGGTACACCATGCCCACCAGCACCCATGCGAAGAATTATTGTAATAGAGGGATTAATAAATGCATGCTGGCTCCTACGAATCTGTACAAACAAGAATAAGAATCCCCAAAACCCTGCTACCTAAGCCATTCACGCAAGTAAACAACATGACCAGGGAAAGATCACAGAGCAACATGGGAGAAGTGACTTACCTCATCTATATCTCCAAAAGGTATAATCACCTGTCAAATTGGACACATGAACGTGAGAATGTGAGCTTTTGTACAAAAAGGGTGGAATTATATCATATGAAAATCAAAGTCACACACCATACAAGCACTTGACGTGACATGTGCATTAGACAAAAGCATTATTTAATTTAACACAAAAGTGCTGGAAGATTCTTAAATTTATAAGATTTCTGCTCAAATAAATAACGTGATTCTTCAAAATGTTCATAAGATAAAGATATCTGGAGACTAGAGTAAAGATGTTCAGATGGATCAGTGGCAAGACAGAGAAAAGGAGACAACTACAAAATGACTGCCTGCATTAGAAGTTGGAGCTAGGGCCAATGATATCCAACTAAGCTGTTTTAGTTGTGTGCAATGAAATGAAGGCAATACGTACAAACAAGGAGAAGTGCAAGACCCAAGGGAACACAAGTCAAGGTTCTGAAAAATAGACGGCAGAATATCAGAGCCTTGGTCATGAGAGGTCTTGGATTCAAGTCTCTCTATTTACATTTATTCCCTGTTTGCATTGGTACTCTCTTCTCCTTTGCATTTGTCTGTGGTTTCGTTGTCTCTTCACGTGCGAGTCAGAGCCTTGGTATCAAGTTCATTTCTCCCTCAACTCAACTCTCTTCCCTCTTTCCATAAACAACATTCTACAATGGCATCAAAACCATTGATGAAAAGATGCCAACAGTGCATCAGAATGATGTTTGAAAACTTATCACTTTACCTCCTAGAAACAGACAGTACGATGATTTTGTATTTATACAATTAAGAATCGTCCTGATAGAAAATCATCATGACATAGCAGCTTCATTGGCTATTCTAGACTAATCGAATTGAACTTTAAAAAGTTTCTGTTTTTAGTCTTTTCTTTTTGTCAAACCATGTTAAGCAAACTCTTAAAATCTAGTATCATGGGTATAAAAAATCTCAAAAGGCATTTTCTATTTTCTAATACAAATTTTAGAGAATCCATAACTTTTCTTTCCTATATATACATAGGGTTCATGAGAATACCAACTTTACAATGCAGTTCATTAACTATAGTATGGCCAAAATTATTTCATATAATACTATATCCTAAAATATTTCTTGGCATAATACCTCTTTAGTTTCATTTAGCCCTTAGAAAGCAATGAAAACTTAAAACAAAAAGGAAACCTCAATTTTGCATCTAAGAATGATGAGCTAACCTTCATTTGCTTTGAAAATACATTAGAATGGAAGCAGATGTGCCAGGCAGAGACATACATACGGCCATGATACAAAAATGACCTCTCAAGTGCACATGAATAACTATGTTCAACAACCTGAAACATTAACTCTTAACTAGGTCAGGTGGATTTACCAAATACGGTTTAACAACTCAAGCTTATATTTTGCCAAACTCTAGAGTCAATAAATCATAAATTAGATCTATGATTAAACATGTCCAGAAGATTACAGTTCATGAGACTTGCCTCATCTGGAAGGAGACTAAATATTGTTTGCAGAGGCCCGGGTTTTTGATGAACAACTATGGCTCCTTGATTGTCCAAAGAAATCCTTCTTCGAGCGTTAGCTCCAGCGTAGCCATTCAAAACTCTTAACAGAAAAAATATTGATTGATAGAAATAACACCATTAACAACGATGAGAAAATTCAAGAAGAAAATCATCTACATTAGCATAAGCATATTGACTCTCAATAAAATACTCTGATTTCATTTAATGCAGTGGCATAAACAGTTGGATTGCTATCAAGATCAAAGTTTTAGTCATCATAATGCAAATAGAGAATAAAATTAGATGCAGAAGCATTTATTTATTTCCAATAATGACCAATAGACACCTAGAAGCAGTAGCAGGTTAGATAGTGTTAGAGAACATAATAATAAAGTTACACCCTCTCTAGCAACTTAAGCTTTTAGATGAGTTGATGATTTAATATGGTATCAAAACAGGCCAAAGGTCCTAGTTTCAAATCTCACCGCCACCCAGATAATATGAATTGATACACGTGTAGGCCTACACTGGACACACGTTAGGCCTACACGTGAGGGGGGCGTGTTTGAGAACATAATAATAAAGTTACACTTTCTCTAACAGCTTAAACTTTTAAATGAGTTGATGATTTAATAGATAGAAAGAGAGAATCTCGGATAAGTTATTATACAATGTTCCATTTGCTTAAAGTAACTATTAGAGTATTTTTGTTTATTTTCATTTATTTTTCTGAGGGTATTAGTGTATTTTCTCTTATCTTAATTTATAAAGTTAAGGTGTAAGGGCAGAATAGATTAACGAAGCCCTAAACCTTTATTTTAATTTCTTCTCTCATCTTTTCTTCTTTCTTCTTCCTCTAACCGTAGACTTCATACCTATACAACTTAACTATAATCACCTATACAGATGTGCAAGTTCTCCAATTGTTATCTACTTTGGCATCTACCAATATAGATGCCCACTATTCGCAAAGAAAACATCACAGAGACAACAAAAAATATGATAAAGTACAACAACCATATATTCCCAATCTAATTATTGGTAAACCCTTCAACCTTATATGGTTCTATTTAAAAAAAAAAAACTCAATTGCTCATTGCTGAATGGAAAATAATTGGGGAGAAAAAATAAGGGGCCAAAAGGAGGATATGAATGCCAAAAACATCGCTGGTTGAGGCTAGGAAAAGGCACATGACTGCTGTGTATTTATCTAGAACATATGGATTTTTATTTTTTTTTGAAAGATAAAAGGAGATTTCATAAAAGGCCCAAGAAGGGCAAAATATACCAAAAAATACATCAAGATTTCAAACCCTCCAAGAAATTAACAAAAGAATCTATACAAGAGGGGAAAGCTTCTATCACCCAAAAATACAAAAGGTGTAAAATCCTATCTTTAAATCTACAAGGGGATGTGATTTCCCCTTCAAAAATTATGCTATTTCTTTCTTTCCATACACTCTAAAAAATACAAAGAGGAATATGCATCCACGTGCACCTTACATGACAACCCACCCGAGTACCATGCCACACTCTAATAACCTCATCAACCGACCAAGGCATCACCCATAAAAAACTAAACAGTAAAAGACACGCTTGCCAAACATCCCTAGCAAAGGAACAATGAAGGAGCAAATGATTGATAGTCTCTTCCCCCTCCCAACACATAACACATCTATTTGCCAAAGAGAATCCTCTTCCTTGCAGATTATCTTGAGTTAAGATTGCTCTCCAAAGAACGGACCATGCAAAGAAAGTCACCATTGTGGGAGCATTAACCTTCCAAATAGCCTTTCATGGGAAATTCTCCATACCCTTCTTTACCAAGTGCATATAAAAAGATTTCACCGAAAATGTGCCGTTACCACCCAATTTCCACCAAAGGGCATCATCTCTATCCGTGTTCCCATGAAGGCTATAAAGAAGAGCCACCGAGTCGAGAATCTCATCCACCTCCCAATCATGGAGATTCCTCCTAAAGCAAGGAGTCCATTCATAGCCAACCTCAAATATTTGAATTAAGCCTTTGTTGTGTTGAGCTCTCTTCTGCCAACAAAACAACAGTTGCTTTATAAAGTAACTTATGACTTTCCAATTAAATAAAATTTAATTTAACCCACCCTTTTCAAAAGTTTGTAGCATATGGCATATGCATTCACAAGCTGCAGACCACAACAATCCATTTTTCAAACAACAAAACACTCCAATAATTATAAGCTAAACCTCCAGTTTATCTGAACTTTTGAGTCTTATAGTAAGATCAAAAATATCATGCTTGCAATATGTTCTATCACAGCTTTAAAACTTGCACCATGTTCTTAGTCCACAAGATGCTTCCAAAAGCTTATCATGTAAACCAACTTCCCACCTTTTTTTTTATAAGTACAGTTCTATTATAAATAAAAGCCACCAAAGGAGGGAAAACCCATTTACAAAAAGAGGAGATTCACAAAATTAGAGTCTCAAACCTCCCAAAACTCTACAAAAGCAGCTACATAAAGCAAGTAAAACTCTTATGCCCAAAAGTATAGCATTTTTAAATAATTATCTTTATATCTAAAAGGGGCCATTTCCTCTCTTCAAAAAGTCTTATGTTTCTCTCACGCCATAAGCACCAAAAAAGACAGTAGTGCTAACCTCCACACCTTCCTCACGTTCCTCCTAACACCCCCTCCCGACCACCCGCTAAATAAATCCAACACGGAACAAGGCATGATCCACAAGCATCCAAACACAATCTTCCCTTTCTATTTTATCCTTAGTTGTTTTCTTAATTCCAAGGGACTTTTTCAATGATTGATTGTAGATGGGAGTGAGAGAAAATGAGTTTCGTTGTGCAAACAAGGCAAGACGTGAAACAATCATGACAAGAATGGACTTCACCATAATGTAATGTAATAGAAGAGTCGCATTAAGGAAGCATGACACATCCCTAGCAATGGAACAAGGGTGGCTGATAGTCTCTTCTTCTGCTTTGCTCATACAACATCTACTAGCCAGCTGCCAGCCTACAGTCTCACTGCTTAAGATTGTCCATATTCATGATCACCCCTCAAGCCACAAACCACACAAAGAATTAGATATCATAATCAAATTCCAAAAATAAAGGACGGGCCTTGGCACAATGATAAGGTTGCCCTATTGTGCTTGAAGGTCACGGGTTCGAGTCGCAGAAATAGCATTTTCGCTCATGGGGGTAAGACTACGTACATCTAACCCTCCTCAAACCCCATAATGGCGAGAATCTCGTGCACTAGGACTGCCCTAAAGTCATATTCCAATAATTAGATATCAACTAAGCTACAAGTTGAAGACCATAATAGTATTTTAAATGCATCAATACTCAATGTAACTCAAAAGTCCGGTTCCCTACTTCAACATAGGCCCTTCATCATTGAGAGGCAATCCAAATCTCTTGATCAGAATAATGCCCCACTACAAGAGTATTTTGTCTCAAATAAATGTAGTAAAATGCTGTAATAAAATTATAACCAATGGAAAGCAATTAAGTTATTGATGTTTATTATATTAAGGGAAGACCCGTTTCAGTCTATTTGTGTGGTTTAGTATGTCTCCCTAATATACATCACTTGGCAATGTAAGAGAAGTTATGAGTAAAAATAACTGAAAAAGAATGGTGGAGAATAACAAAATCCAAACAAAAGGTAATACAATGACATAAGGAATACAGACATGGTGCATCTTCCCACTCTATTAAGTAAAGAAAGTACAGGAACTGTCAACTGAAACTTCTTTTAAGTTTTTAGCATCTTCTTTTCCTACTTGAGAGTAGTAAATGGGACAATTGAAATTCTTACTTTTTCACTAAATTTAACAGCATCCTCATTTAGTCTTCCTCTAAAAAAATATGTTTTGTTGATTAAATCAATAAAAGAAGACAACTGAGGCACCACTCTCTCCGAACAATCAAAAATAAATAAATAAATCATGTGACCAACCTAGCAAGTTAAAACCAAAAAAAAACTAAATAAACATAATAAAATTAACTATGGATGTTTCTCCCCCAATCATTGTGCAGACTGCAGAATTCTCATCCTAACCCCTTTAAAAAATTGAATTTAAAGAACCAACCAAAATGAAAAGAACAGAAATAAAAAGAAGGAAAATAACATTTCAAAACAAAAGAGGGTCCTTTATAAACTTCTGAGATCCAGAAACCCAACCCATCTGATCTCTGTATATAATGAGGAAGACAAATCCAAGATCTCCATCACAGTTCCATGAGACAAAGGATCAGGATGGCAGAAAACCTACCATAACATCAGGGTTGCATTCAATAGTCGATAATGCAGTGGTATAGACTAATGGAAGATGCCTCCCAAAAACCTTTTAAGAGGAAATTCCCTCCCTTTAGAGCAAACCTTTTCCCAACCAGTTTGGACAAGACAAGAAGCATACACAAAAGAAGTAAGCTGCCTAAACTTTATCCCTTCAAGAAATAAGATGGCTGCAAATATCTAATATATCAAAAAATTTAGCGACTCCTCCATGACACTTTCTAATTTCTAAGACTAACAATCAAGAAATGATGTAACACACTTCCTGAAATGCTGAGATTCATTAAATAATAATAATAAAAAAAAGGGTTAAAATACAGCTCAAACCTATTGTAGCGATGCATGCATAACTCCATAAAAACTGAGAGAGAGAGAGAGAGAGAGAGAGAGAGAGAGAGAATACAAAACAAAACAAAGCTACTGCCCATACCAGCAATTAATATTCAATACATTTTTTTGACACAACCTAATTTCACAATTATTTCTACCTTTAAAATCCCCAACTCAGTCTCACACACAAGCATATATTAAGAACGCCAATAGCAAGTGGCAAATTATACTCTCTGAGGAACCTTCAACATGGATTCCAATGATGACGCCAAGAAATTGTAATTGGTAGCAAACATCTACATGTAAATGTAGAGCTGTAGTTACATATATGTTTTTTGACGAGTAAAATTGAAATATAAGAGCAGCCAAGGAGGGTGAACCCATATAAAAAAGAACTTATAAAATTACAGTCTCATGTTTTCCAAAAAAAATCTACAAAATAATGTACACACGAGGGCCTCCAAGATCCACAGTTACATTTATGCATACGCTATCTTATATATAGAGTTAATTACATGTATATAGATTATAGAGTTATCGACATACTGTATACATTTATGATGAATATATTGTATACATATGATTATAGAGTTATTGACATACTGTATACATATGAATATATTTATGATGAACAATATGGAATAAGAAATTTAAAAAGAGAAAAGAAATAAAACCAAGGGTTACCTTGATGAATTTACAGGGAGTTTTATTGTTTTAATATGGAGACAAACCTGAAGCCAAATCAGATACATTTTTTATGCCCATATTAAGTTTTTTTAAATATATATATATATATATATAATATAAATCACCAACAAAAATGAAAATATGAATACTCACCTGTCCCGACGGGCTATCCAAAGTATACCATACTGCACCAGTTTGCCCTTCACTTTCAACAGGAACACTCACTGAACCGAGAACTACACTTTTCCAGATTATATCCCAATCATATATTGTAACATTAATCTGCCCATACAATTGTGAAATATATTAGTTGAAAAGACCTGAACTGCATGAAACACGCGCACTTGCACACTAATTCAACCATGTGTGTGTGTGTGTGTGTATAAGAGATAAGATACAAGAGGCATATCATTTATTTTCTTGCTTTCATTCTCATAAAAAGGACATTCAGTAAGCCATTATGCACGGGTTAAGGACTTAAGGTTAAAGGCACTAATCAAAACTCTTGAAACTCCATACGACTATGTTGGCACTAAAAATTCTACTGATGAATTAATTGCATCAAAATCTTTTGAGTTGTTAAAGTAAAATTTGAGGATAAATTCTCCAACCCAACTACCCAAGTAGAATTTAAATACTACCTTCCACTGAGCTTGTTCAGTGATAAGTTAAAAGTCATGATTCTCTGGCCTAAAATTCTGACCCTTCTAAAAAGAAAATTATTTTTTAGGTTGTAACTAATTGTGTGTGTGTGTTTTTTCAATAAGTAAACAATTGTGTGTTACTTAATATCGAAAGCACTAAAAAATTTCAATTTTCAGCACAATAGGCACAGAAACAGCCTCTAATGCATGGAATAATCTAGAGGATTTCATTTAGGAAAAAAAAAAACAAGACTGCAATTTATCAGTTTATATTGTCCCATACTCATAGTCTAGCAAATGAAAATCTATGAAAAAAATCATGCATCAAAGCAACTACCTCAACAGGAAGCTCATCAACTGAAAAATTGAACTCTTCTCCCCACATAGGATTTCTTGAACCAGGAACCATTGAACTGAAACAGTAATAGAAGTATAAAAAAAAATTTGATGTCCCATGATAATACCATACAAAAAATGAAAGAAGTCTCGCCTCCAAGGAAATGGGAAAAGGACGTAAGAATTGATGCCGCAAGCTCAAATATGGAAAATATAATTTTAGAAACTCCAATGTTTTAAGCACTATCACCAAAATATTCAATAAGGCATTCTAAAATCTGGATAGTGCAAACAAAAGCATGGTACAGTTCTGTTCATAATACCAAATTTACCAATCAATAAATTTTCATCTCATTATTTTCAATAGTTTCCTATTTGCAAGGCAAAGATCGAAAATAATAAGCTGAAACACATACTGAATAGAATCTAGCGCAAGTGAGTAACAAGAAATAAGAAGGGGCTACAGTGCTACACCATATCAAGGAGCAAAACCACATATGAAATAAAAACTATTATGCTGCCACAAGGTCAGTTAATATCTAGCAAATTTCAAAAAATGAACTGAAAACGCTTGTGAATTCTTAAATAGATGTTTTATAAATCCACTTTTTCAGAGGTGGCTTTGTTCTCTTGGGCCGTAGTGTGGGAAGTATTTTGACTTTGGATAATTTGAAAAAGAGAGGCTTCTACTTGGCCAATAGATGCTCGTTGTGCCTAGAGGGGGAACAAACTATCAATCATTTGTTTATCCATTGCCTTTTGCTAGAGATGTGTGGTATCTTCTTCTATCCCTTTTTGGATGTTCTTGGGTGATGCCTTGGTCGGTCGGAGACTTGGTGAAAATGTGGCGAGGAGCTCATATTTTTCATAGTGTTCGAAAAGTGTGGAGATTAGTCCCTCTTTGTATTTTTTTGGTGTATTTGTAGAGAAAGGAATATAGGATTTTTTTAAGGGAAGACAATTGCCCTTGGTAGTTTTAGAGATAAATTGTACTTCTGGGTTTTAGAATCTTTTTTGGGTTTTAAAATCTTATCCATCTTACACTGATTCTTTTGTAGAATTTTTGGGAGTCATAACTTTTCTTGTAAGCTGCCTCGTTTTTGTGATTATCTCACCTCTCTCGGGTGTTTGTTTATAAAATTACACTTTACTTTTTAAAAGATAAATCCGCTTCTTTTATTTGAATAGAAAACAAATCTTTCATTTGAAAGTAGCGTAATAGATTCCACGAAGCAATCTGACAAAAAGAAAAGAAAAAACTTATCCCACTATTCTAAATCCCCAAGTAAGTGAATGTATCATATATTATTTCCCTTCCATGTAAAATAAAAATACAATAAAAGTCAGTTCTTCTCTTCAAGTAGTATCAATTAGTTACGAGGTGTAGTGTGTCCAGCCATCTTGGATTTGGCATTTCGATGGCCAGGCAGTCAGGTAATTTGCATGGCAATGGTTTTTGGACCTCAGGTCCAGCCCCAGAGCAATCAGAAAAACCCAAATTATTTGTGTTAGTAAATATCGTATCTCTGATTGATTTTGTCTTCTACAACTTCTAAGCCTGCAAGGAAAAAAATTTGTAATAAAACAGCTTTGATTTATTGAAACTCAACTCAACAAAGCCTTATCCCAGCTATTTGAGGTCGGCTACATGAAACATGTCTGATGTCTCGCCACTCTATTCTATTTAAGGCCATCCCCTCAATTAGACTACAATTTGATTTAATAAAAGATCTTTAAATTTTCAACCCCTCAAGCCCCCATTATACCATAAGACAAACATGATCAACCAATATCCTCTTATTTAAATAAAATTAGCTTCATAAAAATAAAAAGAAAATAAAAACCTACAAGCTATACATTTGTCATTCAAAGAATCGTATCAAAAGATTCAGTGCATCAAGGAAGTTTAAAAGATAATCCACCACGTATCTCTTCTAATCATCAATTTATCACGGAAAAAAATGAAGAAGAAGAAAAAACTGTTCTAAATCATCATCCCTTCAAAACAATGAGTTAAAATCAAGTCCAACCACCTGAATCGTTTTTCTGTACCACAAGTGATGATTGCATAAGGATCTGATGTGCCATTCAGGTTAGCACCCATAAGATTCTTAGCAGCCAATAATTCCAACTGAAACACAGTGCAGACACTATTACTTGCAGCAAAAGGATGGCCAAAGATGGCCCATAAAATGAATGAAATTTTTTTATTAAATACAGCACTTTAGTACCACAAATACGCCTTTCATGTTGATATAATATTAACACAAAAATCAAAGGGGCAGGCTAAGCAGTAAACTACAATGCCAAACTCAAATAAGAGACAATTACATGTTTACAAGATCCAGGATACCTTGATTATATATGCAGAATAGGTTTGTGGGTCCCCTTTCAGCTGGCCCATCTACAAAATAAGTGCAGAACTGCATGTCAAAAAAGTGGAAAATTACTCCATGAAACAGATAATGAACAAAACTACAATGTAATGCAAATATAATTCCAATATTCATGATTAAAAATACAACTTAGGTTCAGAAATGCAGAGATACATGAAGATGGAAACATCATAACCTTAAGTAAAGAGAATAATGAAGTATCAAAAATCAGAATTCAATACTAAAATCTGCTCAAAAAAGATTTATTGTGTGATACCAGTCAGTAATTCCATTCTAATTCATAAAATGCCACTACCTAGAACATACAATTGGATATCTAAACATGATTTTGACATTAGGTCCATTTGTAACATGAAAGCATCATTTTTTTTTTAATTTTCAACCCGGCACACCCATGATAACTTTATGTAATTTAGGCCTTGAAACATGTACAACTCTTACTAGAAAGCAGAATTTTCGGGCAAGTTTGGATGTCAACATTAACCTGAATGCCTGCATCAAACTTTCAATGGCATTGGAACTGAAATGTTATGTCCCTCAAGATCAAATGTAGTAGATTTTAGAAAGTAGTCACAAAATGATATAGCAAAACAATAAAAGACATGTATGCTAGGATTGTGACTATCCTGAGATAACTATTGAAGAAACAAGTGAATTTCCCATCACAATACACTCACGTCAAGCGTGAGCATTAAGTCCTTACTTTTTTGCTTTATTAATAGATGAAGTGGCTAAACACATAGAAGATGAAGCTTCATGGTGTATGCTTTTCGCTGATGACATTGTTTTAATTGATGAAATTAAATAAGGAATAAATGTTAAATTAGCGGTTTGGAACGAGGTTTTAGACTCAAGAGCGTATTATATGTTAAGTATGACTAAAGTAAAACTACAAATGTAGAAAGGGGTATGGTGAAGATTAAAAATCAAGAGTCAATAAGAAGTGAAAAAAATTTATTATTTGGGTTCATTTATCCATCAGAAAGGAAACACAAGAGATAAAGAGCGTATTATATGATCAACGTATACCTTTACCAACGTTGTTATATGAAATAAAATGTTGGCCAGTTAAGAAACATGTTAATAAATTGAGTATGGCCAAAATTAAGATATTGAGATTACTTAACCAAAAAAAAATGTTGAGATAGATGAGCGAAAAAAGAAGAGCTAACCTAGTGCACGAGACTCCCGCCACTAGGGTTTGAGGAGGGTTAGACGTACACAGCGTTACCCCCACAAGCAGAGAAGTTGTTTCCGCAACCTGATCCCATGATCTCTAGGTCACAATGGCGCCAAGGCCCAATGCGCGATAAAACAATAAAAGATAAAAGTAAAAATAAACAAATTTGTGAGAGTAGCTGATGGAAATCAAGAAGGATTCCATGGGCCATTTGTGTTTGATCCCAAAGGAATTATATTGTTATTTAATTTTTATTTTATTCAATTTATGTTTTCATATTTAGGATTTGTTTGAGAATTTGATTTAGGATAAGATTTAGGGATTTGATACTTTGAATTTGTTTTGAATTTTCCTATATAAAGGTAAATTATGTATTGAGTTAGGTAGACTTCAATTGAATTGAATAACATAATTTATTGTTTCTTTCCTCTTCTTCTCTGTTTCTCTCTCTCCTCTCTTCTCTTCTCTTCTCTTTCCTATTCTCCATTCAACTGGTTCTACATCAATAGCACCTATGTCTCAACTTGCATAATAAATGTAACTTTGCATTGCATACTCTATACCTCTAAGGAGAAGGACGGTCATACTTTCTACTGCAATCTTAATCTCACCATCAACCACCTTGTAAACCCTCATTGAACTCTCCCGAATCTCAACTACCCTTGAGTCATCAAAACTTCTTTTTTTGAAAAGTAAATCATATATATAAAGAAGCCGCCAAGGGAGCAAACTCGCATACAAAAGGATACTTAAGCACAATCTCATATCAATCAAAAAATCTTAAAAAGAATCTATAGAATATGGGTATGATTCTACTATCCAAAAGTAGAGAAACTTTTAAAAGGTGTCTTTAAACTTATCAGGGGACATCTCCCCATCAAAAATTCTTCTATTTCATTCCCGCCATAAACTCCAAATATATAAGGCAAAGCAGGGCAAGCTTTCACACCTTCTTCACCGTCCTTTAACCCTACTAACTTGCCACCCACTTAAAAAAAACTTGCATCATTGGCGACATAACCCAAAAGCAACTGGGGGAGTGGGGGTGAGGGAATAAGAAGAAGAAGAAGAAGAAACCACATCCCTTCGCACAGGGGCAATGGAGGAAAAGGTGGTTAATTGTCTCGTCTTCCCTACCATACATATAACTTCTACTGGCCAAGTTATAACCTCTCCTTTCAATATTATCCGCAATCACAACAACCCCCCAAAGCCATAGTTCACACAAAAAAATGCTACTTTCATCAGGGCTTTGGGTTCCCATATGATCTTCCAAGGGTATTCGCTAGGCTAAGTAGGCTTTCCTTTAGCCAATTCCTTATAAAAAGATCAAACAGTTAATTTCTTCGAGCTATCTACCATCCATCTCATTGAATCCTCTAATCCAGGAACCGGCCTAGAGTGTTGTAAAAAGAAATGGCAATGGGGAGGGTACAGGGTGGGGGTCCCTCCCTCACCCCCCATCCCTGTCTAAAAATTAATTTTATTAATTTTAAAAAATTAAAACTAATAAAATAATATTATTACAAATATAAATTATATATACATAATATAGATACACATCTTATATATATTCACATATCTAGATTCGTATATGTGGGGATTGTATTTAAATAATTTCAGTGTAGTTAAAGGCGAAAGGCGCCCTTAAGGCATTAAAATTCTACATTGCCCCCGAAAAGTGAGGCGACAAAAAATGCCAGCCCGAATGATGCAAGGCACTAAATTATAAAAAAAAAATACATTAAACATTAAAAATTAATTTATTTTAAGTTAAATTTATTAGGTAACACTAAAAAGTAAAATTTAATGGTGACGTATAATGTATTAAAGTGATATAATCACTATAAGCCTTGGTGCTTTCTTCTCAATGAATATTCAAAAGTTTATTATCTTTTCAAGTCTTACATAAAAGAAATTTTTGTGAACTTGATCCTAATAATGTACAAGACATGATAAGGTAATCTCATAAACCTCTAAACTAATTCTCAAAGGTAAGGCTTATGTTGGGATTTGGGAAGACTTCACATATAAGTAATCAAACTAGTTGATGAAGGGACAATCTTTTATCATGGGTAGGCCCAAATTTAGTGAAGAATGATGAAAATTTACAGGTTGCTACTTTCCTCGTAGCTTTATATTTATGGAAACAACTTAAATAATTTAAATGTTTATCGGGACCAATTTTATGCTAATGTTTGATAATAATATTTATATTAATACGATAAATTGGATAATAATAATTTTAGACTACAATAATATTATTTCATACTAATATGCCTCTTATAAAATTGTTAAATAAGTGCATAATTAAAACACTAAAATATAAGAAACATACAAGTAAATACGTTACAATTTAAAAAGGCTATTGCTCAGTTGCCTCTCATATAACCTAAGGCGAGTGCCTAGGCATCGCCTCTTTGAAGACGCCTGGCCTAGAACATGTCAAGGCATTAAATTTCAAAATTGTCTTGCCCGGTTGCCAAGGCGACAAGGCCCTAGTCTTTGACAACACTGAGTAATTTAAATATATAATTGGGACAGGGTACCTAAACCCATCTCCACCCCAAACCCGTGTCAGGTTTTAATCTCTTCTCCCATCCCCGCCTCACTCTATTTATTTTCTCCCCAAATCCATCCCATTAGGGTTAGGTAGGGGTATTCTTCCATCCCAGCTATAAAAAATGGATAAGGCTTAAAACTTCCTCTAATTTCAAGTCTTAGACTTTCTACCTAAAGCAAGGAGCCCGTACAATACCACCCCACCCCACCCCAGAAGACAAAACTAATCCATTGCCCAAGCATCTGGATATAATGCTATACAAAAGAGAGAAGGAAATCTCTCCTTCAGCTTCACAGAGCTAGCCCATTTGTCATCCCAAATCTCACCTTTAGCCCATCCCAATCAAAAAATGTATATACGGAATGAAATCCTCCTTCCCCCTTTGAACAAACTTCTACAACCTCTTCCCATAAGAACCATTTACCTCCGATATAAACCAACCACTTGGCTCACATCCATACTTAGCAATTATTATCTCTCTCCATTTAGCACCATTTTCTACAGCAAATCTCCATAACCATTTTCCCAACAAAGCCTTATTATATATCTATAAACTCTTGCCCTCCTAAATGGGGCTTCTAACACTATCCCATATAACCAAGTAAATTTTCCTCTCCTCTTTGCCTTCCCACAAGAAATCTCACTACAACTTCTCCAACCTCTTCTCCACAACTGTTGGCAAGGGAAAAGGAGACATGAAATATGTAGAAAACTACTAATAGATAGATAGAAAGAGAGAGAGAGAGAGAGAGAGAGAGAGAGAGAGAGAGAGAGAGAGAGAGAGACATTCTTGAAGATCATCCTAAACAAGGATGGACCTAGGAACCCGGGGGGATTGATATGTGTGCATTAAATTTTAAAATTTCCTTTGCCTATATCTATTAATTATAATATATATATATATATATATATATTAAATCTTCTATTCCTATTTTTGTTATCATTATAAATAATTAAAAATCAAATACTGTGTTTTTTAAAATGATTGCTCTCATCTAAAAAAAAATTTGTTAAATAATTTTAAAAAATTTAATTTAGACACTATTTGTATAGATTTAGGGATTAATTAGGGGGGGAGGGGCAAAAAAATGTTGAATAACCTAATTTCGAGATAACTGTTCACACAATCACATGTGTTGAATAAACAAGTATGAGTATGTGGAACAAAAAAATGTGATGAATAAATAATCTTTAAGATATATTCACACAAGCATGTGTGTTGAATAAACAGGAATGAGTATGTATGATGAATAATTGGCTTATCAAAATATTGTACAATGAACTCCCTCAATTAATAAAAAGAGAGATTTTGATAAATAAAAAGAAGGATGTATGGTGTGGTGAGCGACTCTAGTGAAAGCATTTGAAAAATCCTGTGTTCACTATGGCATAATTATATATTTTTTTTTAATGACAATGTTTTCAGGGTCATCTACCCAAAAAAATTTATAGATATTAAACCACATTGGTAAAGTGATATATTAAATAAAAGTTTTAACTTCTAGTCATACTTTTAGAAAAAACAAATTCATGTTAAAAAGTTTATATCTTAATTTATAAGGGTTACAAGGTCAAATTTCACTTTAAAATTGGGTAGAAGTTGAATGACTATGTTGATAGATTGATTAAAATTGGGCTGAAAGAAGTAATTTCAATTAGAGGTACTTTTTAAGTAATTCTTTTGTGGATTTTTTTTTTTATGGATTGAGATTGTAATGTTGTTCTTGCTTTGTGAATGGGTTCGCTCCCTTTGACGGTTTTGCTAATAGATTACTACTTCAATCAGAGGTTGGAGTATGGGGGGATTAGGGTAGATAGAAAGTTGTTAAGTGGTCCATGGCATAATTTCCCATAGTCATTGGAGATAGGAACATTCTTTAGAAGAACTTGTTTGGTTTATCAAAGAGACCTAATAAATTATCGAATTTCACTTGAGGAAGGGGACGATTCATTATCAATGTACGATGATTTTACAAAATGGGGTGGAGGGAGGGGCATCCCACCCCCTCCCAGCTATTATCCACTGAGTCCATGGCTATCAAGGATTTGCAAGTTAGCTGCAATGGTTAGATCTAAGACAATTGATGTATCACTTCTACCATTTCATATTACAGTGGATTAATCTTCCTTCCGCTCCAGGGTTTTTCCCTTCATTTGGGAGGGTTTCCCATGGATATTCTGTATCTCTTATGTGATTTTCTTCACTTTCTATACCTGGAAACTTTGTGTGTTATGGCTAATATCACCATCAGCATGTTTGTCACCGTCTTCATAGTCATAGCACATCTACACTACCAAACCACTAGAAAGATACTTCTCATAATACTAAACAGACAGTGCCTTAACAATCATGCGCCAAAATTGAACCCTTCAATAACAATTCAAACACGAATCGAATATCATTATATAATAATCAGAAAACTCAACAAATTGATTTTTCAAGAAATACAGATCAAAATAATTTATTTTCCAAGAAACGATAATAAAGAAAAAAGAAAGATCGCCACAGACTCACAGCGCCAATCAATAAAGGAAAAAGGGAAAGAATGATTGAAATGACCTTTACTTTATCATCAATGACATCCCCAGAAACAAACGAATTATCAACCAGAGACCGAAAACCGACATCGGTCTCACCGCCATCCCCGTACGCGAAGAACCAAAATACCGCGATCATGAAGACCGCTGCGGCAGCGGTGACTTCAAACTCCCACCACGACGGCACCAAAGAATCCAAGGCCGTATCCATCATGTCGAATTGTGGATTGTACTGTACAAAAAAGGTCAATGATTACAACTTCTATGACTTTAATTGGAGGAAGTCTCTATCTAGGGTTTTGAGTGTACCGAGTATACATTGGAGTGTCGAAGAGAGAGAAGAATGAGGAACGAAGAATTGTGGAGGGAGAAATAAACAATGTCGAACAAAGATGGCTGGAGGGAGAAGAACAGAGTGAACGTGTTAGAATGCGGAATGCGACATTAATGATTAAACAAGTGACTATTGTTGGCTTTAAATTACTATATTGAGCTCGTGTTTGTTTAGTTTTATCAAACTTACAGTAACCGATGGAAACGTGATGTTTTTGTAACGCCCGGCAAATTTCCCTAAATTGAACCATAGAATTTCAAATGACACTTTTTCAACGCCGTCCCATAATTTTTCAGAATTTCTACTGTTTCCTGTTTCTTTAACTTTATTCACTTTTCGTATCTGTTTGTAAATTCTTTAAATTCTTTCCCATCAACTTCCTAATTTCTTTTACAAAATTAACTTTTTTGTAATGTGATTTTGTTCATATTTTAAGTAATTTTTAAAAATAAATATGAAAAACAAAAAAATTTGAAACAACAATCGTATTTGTATGATTTTTATTTAAATATGAGTATTAATGTAAGATTTACGTCTAATGCAGTCATTACATTATGCAACGATAATTTAAAGTGGCGATATTTTGGAAAGAGCTTACAGTGTTTAATTTTCTTCTTTTTTTCTTTCCTTCTCTTATTCTTCTTTTTTTTCTTCACTTGATTTCCTCTTTGAGCTAGGGGTTCTTTTATATGCGAAAGACACAGTCACACATGCACAGACACTCGGCCTTCCATAGCTTCTCCATCGAGAGAGAAAGATGAGAATGCGAGAAGAGAGAGTGAGCATATGGCTGAAATGAGGTGGGCTTTTTCGTTTATTTATTATTTATTTCTTTTTTTTTTTTAATCTCTGCTTAAGAGTGAAAAAAATTTGAAAAAGAATGAAAATTTGGGAAAGAATGAAAATTAAGAGTGAAAGAGGTTTAGAAGGAAAAAAATGGAGAAAAATGATTTTTAAAATGAAACGATATAAAATAATTTTTGAAATAAAATAAGAATTTTTAAAATAAGATCTGAGTAAAAATTTAGATTCACCTCTTACTCTAACTCTTATTTTAAGTCACCACCGGAAGCCTTATGTAGCCGAATCTGAGTTTTACAATATTAGTAACTTGTTTAGCTAACTAAATTTGCCACCAAGAAAAGAAAATTCCAAATGATGAGCCAATCAGAAGCAGCCAAATGTTAAGCGTGTGGAATTACAACTCTCACAACAACGAAAAGCGGGAATGGAATGTGAAGTTGCACTACTAAGGTTAACACTTAGGTTACATAACGTTCACTTCACTATTCACATCTTCGTGTCGCCGCCGAGCCTCCTTGCTTATCTCTGGTACCTCTCTCTCTCTCGCTCTCTCTAAAATTCTTCCTCTGCTCGAGTTATTTTCATACGTGGTTCATCTCCTCGTGAGTGTTAATCTTGGAAGCTGTTCTTTGTTCAGCTCACGGTACTACTGCTGGTTAATTATCACTAAAATTCTGCATGTAAATTTTATAGTTCTTCTCTACTAATTCCTTATAAAATATTATCTCGTTCTTCGGTTGATCGGTTCTACTGGTTGACATGATTGTAGCTTGATTATTTTTTCTTTCAGATGGATGCATGACAACAACGTACGTTTGCATTTTAGTTCAATTTTGATGCTATAAGTCAATAATATGTATTCGCTTGATTCTGGGCACTGCATTCAATTTTTGGTGTTATTAATTTTTGGTTATGTTTACAGGGTTTATAACGTGTCAGATAAATAACTACCTACTTTTTGTTTGTTGTTTGTTTTTGGAATGATTGTTGTTGACAGAAGCATGTTTTGTCTGTTCACACATCCACTATAAGTTGAATCATTGGCAAACAAAGGGGTATGATTGACCCATAATTCCGATCCAACTTGGGTCGTTTCAAATTTAAATGCTAAGAATTATATTTCACTCTTAATTCCAGTTGAGTTACCACAGGTGGGAGCATGTCATCATCAATGGACATGTTTGAATGCCCACGAAGATTGTATAGTTCTATTGTGTTTTGTTCTCAATTTTGCACGCAAATCATGAAACGACACGGCGGGCGTCATGAAAGGACTTATGGATTATTGAATGGAAACTTTTAACTACATTTGGTTTTTAACGTCTGAGATGGCAATGGCTTCCAATTTATTCAGATGGCAATACATATGTTGTGTAGGTTATGCATCTTGATACTACGGCTTCAACTGTAGGTATATCACCATTTTCCATGGAAGACCCTCAACCTCCCACATTCTTTTGTAATTCTAGTTTCAGTAGTCCTAAAAAAGGACTTGTTTTCCTCAAGGTCTTTGATATTTTTAGACTAGGAATGCCAAACCTTTTGATTCTCAAAGCACCTTTTGATGTTATCACATTTTTTACGCATGTTGTTTTGTAACAATATAAGCTAGATGCCCCCACGATTGTTCATGCACTATTCCTTCTATTTTTCTGATTTTGGACGGGAGTTGGATAAGATTTTGTTGAGCTCGTGATTTGAACACATTGGATTTTTCACTAACATGAGTTGGTTGAATGTCTTCAGGCTAATAATGAAGGGATTTATTTTTGAGTGTGACAGCATTAAAAAGGTGAGCTGATTTTGGAAAGATTGCAGCATGCCTCCTGCCCAACTATCAGTAGAGATTGATCCGAACAGTAAACTGCATTTCACAGAAAAAGTTGCACCTGGCAAGGGGAATAAGAGTTCATTGGCAAACTCAGATGGGAAGGGTTTGAGGTACATGAGTAACTTTGAGGACACCGTCATTGAAATGGAAGCTCTATTGGACAAACATACTAAGGTTCCAGACGGCGTTGGTCATGTGGAGGTTGATGCAATTGAATTTACAAGTACTACTGACATTAGGGTGGCTGAAGCCGACAACCCAGACGCAACTGATTATTCGAGCTCATTTGCTGACACTGTCTCTGGAACTGAGACTTGTTCTGGACTGAGTGATGCTGAAGTCGAGTCACAATTTTTTGGTGACAATGGTTTGGAATTCGATGGATTTGATAGTGTGTTTCCAATGAGGTGTGTTTTTGTATTTCCATACGCATACTCATTAATTTCTTGTTGGTTTTTGTTTTCAAAATGAATATCTTAACATTAAGAACCCCTGTTTTTTATATAGTGGGGGTACAATTGCTTGTTAGTTTTATTAAAACCAATTCATTGACATGTATATTGAAATTGAGTTTATTGCTAAAGGTCACTTTCTTTAATTGAATCTCTGGCAGCTGATGTAGATTTTTCGTTATACTTTTAAAGAAGTAGCAAAATTACAAGACTATTTGTGTAGTTAGATTACGACAGAAGTGACGAGGCACTTCATAGAAGTCATCTAGTGTCATTGCATCTATGCACAAATGAGACTGCAAAATATAAAAAAAGTGAAACCAAATTTAATTAAACGTGGCATTGCATTTCATTAAAGTCCTTTAGCATCATTGCACCTCTTTTAGCTAGCAAGTCCAGTTCCACTTTTGCAAATGTTATTTCATAGAAAGATCATTTTTACGATCTTTGACTTGACAACTATGTCCTTCCAGGGAAATATCATGATACACCAATTTAGATACATATCTTAATCCTTCCAAAAGGGCTTTTACGAACGATTCATCTGCTAATCCTTCTATGTGACCCTTAGAAAACACAAATATCGCAGCTTCTTTGATTTCTCTATTTTTGGCATCGATAAATCACTACCACCTGAATTATTTTTTGACTCTCTTGAGGGAGGTGTTCATCTCGTCAAGTGAGTTCAGTGATCAGCATGGAAAACAATAACATTCCTTCAACTCTCTAGAAGTAAGGTCAAAGTGGATGCCTCTAAATAATTCTGTAGTTGAAGTCAAAAAGGAGATCATATTGTATTGTTGCTTGACTGACTCATATATTTTCAAAGAATTTATTACTTCTCTATTTTCATAGTTGCCATACGGTTGCATCAAGACATTTTCCATTATCACTTAACTCTATTGTGTAAAACTTGAGCCCACAAACTGGCATTAGGGGATAGAATTTTGGATTGCCTCTTTTATGAAGCACATCTATCTCCTATAGTAACTTTCTTAGGACCTGCAGTCTTTTTCTTTTTCCTTTTGGTGGAAATTAAGGCTACAGTCTAGGCAAGAGCTATGAGATTATGAAGGGCTTTGGAGGACCAGATCAATTTAGCCGCTGCGAAAGAAGAAATATTGGAAGCACATCTTCTAGAGCAAAAGGAGAAGAAATTTACAACATAAAAACCCATTGGGCTCCAGGGTCTTGGGAGTTTGGAGAAATATCAGCAGCTTTGAGGATTTTCAGGAGATTCATCAACTTTTTTTGTCGGTTATTTCTGAAGGAAAGTGGAAATTACATGTGGACCCACCCCTATGAAAAGTGGCAAAAGTTAGCCAATACAAGCCAGTCTGTCAAAAGGGGACTATAAGTGGGGCAAAGACCAAAACACTATAGGGGTTCCAAACACCATTAGTTCTCCCAGAAATTATTTTTTGTCCTTCCCCAACTCTTGTTTAAACAGTTATTATTAATTGAATATTTCACAAACTCCTCTTCTAAATAAGTCACTGTATGTATTACCACCTTTCAAAATGTGGATGCATTCTACACCATTAGTCAATCAAACACGAGTTCAAAAATTTCTTCATTATTTTGTAAAATGATAATAAGAAGTTACATTTTGAAGTTGAGAGATCTGGAACATCTACTTCAAGTTTTTGAACTTTGGGTAGCATGATTCTTAACTTCTGTGTCCCTATGTGTGTATGTATTTTTATTATTTATTATCTTTAATTCTGAAACCTCGTGCATAGGCATGGCTACACTGTCATGACAATTTGATAGGTTATTGTTATTTTAATTAGCGTCTTTCCACTGGTATGCATTGATGATTGTTGGACCTGTAACGGGGCTCAGGCAATGTTTGGAATGGTTCAGTTGTTTAGCCTCATCTGGCTGGTCCAGATTTGGTTTACCATAAAAGAACAAGACAGCATAAAGAAAATATAATGGAACATCTCCTTCTGTGCACACATATTTCTACAGTAGCATCACTATTGAGTGGATAAACGTTATAAACTCAAAATTTTGTTTAGCAGTATCACTGTTGTCTGGATAAACATTATAAACTCATAATTTTGTTTAGCCATAGCAGATAGGAACTGTTCTGCATTTGACATTATATTGGTCACCTCATTCATGGTTGTATTTTACACTCCCAACTGTCTGTGGTTCCAATTCTCAGGAAGAAGAAGCTGACCAGTCACTGGAGGAGCTTTATACGGCCATTGATGTGGAGATGCAAATGGACAGAATTGAGAATTAAGGAATTTGAATCGCAGGCATCAAAGTATGCCAGAGAACTTGCTGCATCTGATCAGAGAAAACAGTTGGGATTAAATCAATTTACATTAGAAGGTTTTGGTTCAAAGTCATTGCCCTTTACTTTTCAAAATCACAAAAAAAAAGTCATGAAGAGGAGGAAAAGAAAGAGGGTTGAAGATACAACAGATATGACATCATATATGTCTCATCACAACCTTTTCTCTTATCGTGGTACAATTTTCTTCCTTGTACATCCTGGTTTTGGTGTTTTGCTCTTACTCCTTCAACTTCCAAACGTGACAATACCGTGTGATATATTGCAGACAATAAGAGGTCTGATCCAGAATGCACCTCTATTTCTGACGAATTGGGTAATCCGGGTAAAGTTTTGTGCTGTTCTTTGATTCTATTGCAATTGTGACACATTAAGTTACCTCAGTGCTGTGGAAAGCATCTTCGGCTTGCAATCACTATACATACATACATATATATATATATATATATATTATATTGTCTCAAGGTTGTGACTTAAAAAAAAACGAAGTCTCAAGATTGTCTCTCGACAGTCTCAACTAGGGGGACTGAACATGTTTACATAATGTGCTACAAACTGCAATGGAAAGAACTTAATTGATCTGCATATAAGAAGAAAAGTGCAGTTATTAATGACTACCATTTTCACTTGGCTAAGTAATTATCTTTCTTTTTTTTCTTTGGCTATCTTCCTAGATGACACAAATTTAAATGTAACTGACATGTAATATTACAAAACATATAAATGTTGTCCTTATTTCCTAATACCTTTAGCGAAAGTCTCACAGTAGAGGGAAGAATATTGGTGGGGGTGGGGAGGGGGGAGCCTAACTGACATGTAATATTACAAAACATATAAATGTTGTCCTTATTTCCTAATACCTTTAGCGAAAGTCTCACAGTAGAGGGAAGAAATTTTTTTTTTTTTTTTTTTTGGGGGGGGGGGAGCCTAGGTAAAGTGGAGGAAAGATAAAATTTAGTACATACATGATATATAGGAACACTACAAACCCAAAGCATACATAAAATAATCCCTAAATGGTGACCATGTAAATTTTGTTATTTGATATTTTCATGCAACATGTTTATGTATCAAAATGGCGAAACTGTTTCAGAGGAGCATGAAATAAAGAGAAATGGTCCTCAAAAAGGACACTTCATTAATTATTTTCTTGAATTACTCCAAGCTTTATAGCTGAAAACCTTTGATTTTTCTAGCATGCAGACCAATGATTCTGAAACAACAAGCGCTTAACATTTCTCCTTAATCTTTTTTATTGAACAAAGAGAATAGAAGATAGTAACTGGGAGGCAAGAGGTGAATCTTTCAAAATATAATATGAAAATCTTACTGACAGCAGCATATATGAGTCAAAAGCATCAGTTGTTTGGATGTCATAGGAAAATCAAATAATCCCATTTTATTTTCCACAACATGCACAACTTCAACATTTAGAATGGACTCGTGAAACGAAAATCTAACTCACACAGATGATATTAAAACATTGAAACAATATAATTTCAAGAAACCAAATAAATGATTATTTACATAAAAAGGGCCATTACCTAGTTGTTGGTCTGGCCAATGTGGGCAGCTGGGAGAATAGACTGGAGACAGACCTAACCTTTGTCCCACTTTTGACAGTCCAAGCATTTTAACATTGCACTAAGCAATGCCCCCTTAAATGATTATTTACATACCTTTTCTTATAAGCATAGTATTAGTCTCTTACGATACACGATATGTATCTTACGATATGTTTCGATATGGATTTAAAATAATACATATCTTAGTTGTATCTTTTTGTTCTATATCGTACAATATGTAATACATATCTTATGATACCTTTCGATACACATGATGCATGCTGTGACTTACCTTTATACAATCAAGGGTCACAAAATGGGGTGTCTACACATGCGATACGCGCAATCAGGTTAAATGACATCATTTTGACCTTTTTGTTGTTTTGTTATATACGTACATGGAAACAATTTTTTGTTTTGTTTGTTTTTATGTAGTGTCTTTGTAATGCCTATAGATCTTTCTTCAAACAAAAAAGAAGGTAAGTAAGTATTGTGAGAGTTGTAAATTTTTAGGTCATTTTAGTACAAATAGTTTTAATCTATCCGCAAAAGGAAAAAAAGGAGAAAAGAAATAGTCAAAAAAGTTCTTTATACATTGTCCAAGCCTGTTTAGTATATGTATGCATGTATATAATTATGTATGTGTATGCAGAACAGACACAGACACAGACACACACACACCATTCTTTACATTCTGGTTGTATTGTCAATCAATGACTCTGACACCTATTTTGATATGTCATTGTTTTGTAGTGTTTACAGAGCAAAGTACCGCTGGTCATGACGAGTTTGGCATTAACGATGATTGTTCATTTCTTGAATCTAAAGATACTGATAAATCTTTAGAGCATATCCTTCAGAAGATTGAAGTAGTACACTCTCGGGTTCACAAGCTGAAGGCTCAACTTGACATGGTAATGTCAAAAAATGCTGGAAAGTTCTCTTCCTCTGAGAATTTGAGCCTTCTTGCACCTTGTGATGTACAGACTAGCTCTGTTCGTAGCCCTACTTTCTCTGCTTGCAATGGTGACACAGTATCAATGGGACCTATATATAATCCCAGTCAGCATATGTCAGAATACGATGTTGGAGACCTGGTTATGCCTGAAAGTGCGGTTTCAAGCTATGGAGAGGCCATTCATGTTCCTGATATAATTGAAAGCACAGTGGGACTGTTGTCCTCTGCTGATGTCACCCTGCATCAGCCACAAAGTGGAGATTCATGTGAAGATGTAAGTTTTCTTTGTGTAATAAATTTTACTTTTTATTTAATTTGATAATAATTATGAAAACATTCCTTTTTTTGTAATTATATATGTGGTTATAAAATTTGCACTTTATTTGCTATATTATTATATTGGAAATCCAACAACACTCTTATGTTTAATAAATTATGAGCAACTTTTTATTTGGCATACATAACCTGATTTAATCGTTTCTAATTCTATACCTTCCAGATTGTTCAGGAACAATGCAATTAATACGAGTAATTTCTGAATGATGTATATTTTACAAACAATTCCAGGCAATAATAGAATGAAGATATGATATGCTGTCATTTTCCATCATCATTTTCTTTTCCACCAATTACATTTGTTTGTGGTATTTTCAAACTCTTTTTCTGGTGTCGGCCTGGAATCCTGAAGAATATGTTCTCCAAACGCTTATTTCTTCACTATTGTATCAACAATTCAACATATATGTTGGAGGTCTTGCCAAATCAGGACTCATGCACACCAGACATGTTCAAGAAAGAAAGTGAGATCCAGCATAATATATTGATATATACTTTCCATGAAGAAATAATTTTGTTGTCTATTTCTTCCATCTCCTGTGCCTCTCAAAGTTTATGACCTTTTTTAAACCTCCTGTTCACTTGGATGCTGAATTCTCCTGAGCTAGGATTGGGTTTAATGGCTGAGGATTTGACATGTAAACCTTTTAATTTTGGCTTTGTGGGGTATGATAGAGGTGCTTGCGCTGGTTGGGCTTGACTTGGAATTTGTCTTGGATTGGCTCTTAAACTCAATCTTCTCATGTAGTGCCTTTATGCCTCCTGCCTCCTTTCCCCGGTTAAACATTTCACACACAAATACACACATACTTTGATTTCTCAAAGGAGCATTTCACTCCTTATGATAATGGTTACTATAGAAAATTTATTCATTTATGTACTTTTATTGTATTGATTTCTTAGAAGGGCGCTTCCCTACTTGAGATAATTATAACAATAGAGAATATGTTATTTTATTCATTTTTTGATTTTGATATCTACAGATTGTGGATAATGTCCTCATACATAATCAAGCAGCTGAAGTAGAGAGGTACACTTTCAAAAATCGATGTAATCAGCCCATGGAGAAGCATCAGGAACCAGAGACGAGCGGACAAGAAGAAAGCACTAATCCTTCTGTCATTCCAGCTTTAGAACCTGACTCAGTGGCAAAAACTGCCACGCCTTCTGAGCAATCAACACTGAAATCATGTTTAGCCTCAGGAATCCATTTCCCCAAGAACAAAAGAAAGCGAGGGGAACGCAAAGCTGGTTCTGGTGGTTGGAGCCGAAAACACTCAGGTGAGCCTGATAGCCAGTGAGTCTACAAGAACTGTAACTTTCTGATAAAATGGCAGAAATTGTAAACTTTGGCATGGGGATAAGTACCATGGTCTTATTTATGGAATGTCATCAAGATAAAATTGTCTCAAATGTGACCATTATATGGTTCTGTGGTGTATTGCATCTTGTGCTGCATGTTACTGTCGGCGTCTCTTGAAAGAGGCTTTTTGAATGGCCTTATTGTCCAAGCTATTCTTCAAATGTCAAACTGGTTGATGTTAAGTGTTATTAGTTGGATTGACTGAAGCTGAATTCGCAGTACCCCGTTTATTTTAGCCATGTGATCAGAGTAGCAATATTTCCCATTTGTCTTGGTTCATTGCAATGTTTTCTCATACTATGCCATTACATTTCGTTTCTTCTACCCCTAAGGCGCCATGTAAAGGAAATTGTTTTCTCGTGCTTTGTTGCCATGGAAAATACAGAGGAGAATGAAAAATATGAAGGAAAATAATTTTTTTAATGTTACGTGTCATGCCTCTTTTATTTTTCTTAGCTTCTTTTCTTTACCTTCCCTCACCAAGCCTGGCCAAACAAAGCTTGAAGGCCAGCCTAGACAGCTGCTTCCGAGTCAAGTACATGCAAGGTTGACGTGGAGCCAGAGAGTTGGGAACTTGGGAGCCTTAGTCTGAAATTCATAAGCTAATATAAGTTTTCGTATGTCTTTGGATGTCAAGAGGAGATGTTAATTGTTGTTGAATATGACTTATTTGGGTTGTGGAAATGGAATTGGAAAGAAAGAAGATTTAAGCTCCATTTAGTTCACAAATTTAGTGAGGAAAAAGAAAAGACAACATAAAGAAAATCATTTTCATTTGTCTGGTTATCATAGAAGGTACAGTGGAAAAGAAAGTACGAGGAAAAGTGAAGGATAATTTTTTTAAATTTACTTGTCATTTTCCTTTCTTTTCTTTTGTTTCTTATTCCCATCTATTTTATAAATAAAGTTTTAATATTTAAACTCATTTAATTGAGGGAGAAAGTATGAGGGATATATATATGGAGAAAGTATGAGGGATATATATATATATATATATATATTAATTTCCCTTTCCGAATGTGCAAATCAAATACTTGAAGCTTAGCATGTCAGAAATCTCAATTTGGAATGCACACTATCATTTCAACCCTTTTTTTTTTTTATCACATCGAAGTTAATGCCCCAATTCTCAAGTCAATCCTTTCCAATATCCTTTATTTGATCTATTTTTCTTCAATTTATTTGGAATTTATCTTTAAACACGAATAATGCAATTAAGAGTTAGTTTGTATATACGAACGTTGATATTTAATCTTTTTTTTTTTGATTTATTTGAAATTTATCTTTAAACACGAATAATGCCACTAAAAGTTAGTTTGCATAGGCGAGAGTAGAATTTTTTTTTTTGTAAGATAGATTGTAGAAGTTGAGAAATGAATCATTGATCAGACTCTTTTCTTTTTAGATGATATGCCAATATTCAATTATTGTGTTATATTAATTTAAACTAAACTTTTATAAATTTATAAATGGCTGAATTCAATGGATGTCTTTGGTTATGAGTAGATTGGGGCCGCTATGGAGTGTTGACATTGGGGAATAAATCACATTGACAATAAAAAAAAAAAAGGAAGGCAAATAAGGGGAAAAAAAATAGAAAAAAATTGTTTTGAGACCCTTGAATTTTTGAAATATGGAAGGCCACTTGGTGTATGTTTGGGGCCGCATAGCCATGATGAAATTGCGGGGTTAGTTTAGAAAAATCTCAATGCTATTGAGAAGATTATTTGCAAAATCGACTTGCATTTTTAAGTCTCAACCGTCCCGCTAAACTCATCCTTAAAAATTGAAATGATTGTCATGCCGTGATTAGCATAGTATTCTAAACTCTATTATTCTTAAAAAAAGGAAGGCCTAAGTATAATTACCATTCTCTGGTCTTAAAATTGAATATCATTCTTAAATTTGACGAGGTGGTCTTTTCTTTTGAGTGGTGACATGAAATTCAGTAAAGAGCATGAGATTAGTGGTGGCTTTTATGATAGTCCTTTTTCCTATTTGGAAGAAGATGGGGAAACTCCTCAGTTCCCCCAAGTCCCATCTCAAGTGGACAAAATGATTTCCATGGTCTACCCAGTGTTTGGATTCTTTGGAAAGCAAATGATGAATGGAAACCCATTTTGTGTCTTTTTTTATTTTATTTTTGGCCCTTTCTCCTTTTGATCATCAAAACTAAAGTATTGTTTAACCAGTCATACCCACACCCATAAGAAGAGTTTTCCATTTGAGCGTAGGCATCTCATCTAATTTATTATATATATATATATATATATATATATAAAATTATCATAATATTTTTTAAAAAAAAATTGGTGTTGCTCAGTAGTTATCTTTGTTTTGAAAGATAGTTTATTAAATATATTCCCTTCCCTATTTATTGTTGGTTGAGGGATCTTTCTCCTTCCTTTTTTCTGATTTCAATATATATGTGTATAAGTAACCGTTTCTGCTGATTTCTGTGTCATTTGCTCAAGTCGCAAGCCTCCTAGTGGCATGCGAGGAAAATTTGGGCAATCCCTAATCCAGCATCTCCAATCATTATGTCTTTTCTTCTTTACAACATCTTTTAGCCTCACGGATTTAACAGCACCCACAAAATGAATCATGCTGCCATCCATTCACTAATAATATATATCTGATCCGACCCGACGTGACCCTAAATTATGCCCACACATCTTCTCTTATTTTACTTCCTTTTTAAATTATGTGAAGAGTTCAATTTTTTGTTGGTATAGTACAAAAAAATCTCTAAGCACTTATATTTGTCTACAGAGCCAAACTTTCTGGTTACAAGTAAAATTATTTTATGAATCAATCACATGGTATAACAGTTTCTATAAATTTAATATTTTATAAAATTTATGTGGGTTTCACACTTTTATTAAGATCATAGAAGCTGACATACGTCTGTGATGGACTTCTTAGGCCATACAACCCTTTCATGAGAATTGCTTTTTTTTGGTGGATAATTCCGAGGCTCAACCTGAATACCTCACGAGACATGATGTGAGTCCCTCCTATGTGGTCTACCTAGGGGAGTTAATAAAGAGTCCTTTTATGCCAAACGGTAAAAAGCATTGTGGACACTTTACATGATCATGGTTTGAGATCTGAGCTTGGTTGCTTTTTTCAATTAAAGTCTCACCATTATTATTTCCTTCTAATGAACAAAGAGGCTATTGGCATCTCCTAACAGTTCTTTTGAATTGTTATAGCAAGTACGAACTGGTATAAGTAATGACTTAGAGTTTTGTTGTATAAAATTGATCCAGTTTTCTCCAGATTGCAAAAAGATGAGTAGAAGTTGGAGAAGACGAGATTGATTTGCCGGGCAAATTATTTTTCAAAAAAGTAGTGGTAGCTTGTGCTTACATTTTATCCTAATCTAAGAGTTGTCCAGGTATTTTGACCCCTCATTTGTTTGGGTGCTCATTTATGTTTAGGTACTTGCAGTACTCTCTTGCCTTACCTTTTAGGATTTTGAACTTTGTACGTTGTAGATTTGGTGCAACTTAAATTAACACTAGACCAGTAACACCACTGAGGCCTCATTCACCTGTTTTTACAACTTTATACAGAGGGATTGTACCTAGAAGATGACAAACATTCAAGAATTGCCCCATTTTATCCTCTTTTTTATTTTATTTTTATAATAAATATATTGAATACCTTCATGCAACATTTTCTTTTTCTATTTATGTTTGAAATTTTTTTCTTCTAAATCTGGTAATATATGACATGAAATTGCAAGCTATTAGACTTGTACAGGTAACTACACTTTGAATTAAGGTTTTTATAAGAGGAATGAGAAGTATATGGTGATCATACATGATGGCACAAATAACATATAATTTGTTAAATAAAATGAATTTCATATAATATGGGGTTGTTCTTATAGAAAAAAGAAAAGAAAAGAACAACAATCTATAATAATGTTTGACTGAATGAATGGATATATATATATATATATATGTATATATACAAGGAAATAACAAATTAATAATAGAGTCACACCAGTGATCATGCTGCCAACACTTTTTTATGTTTAAGCCTCCAATGGGCAATGAGGATATCCAATAAGGAATCTCCTTATAATGAATAATTACCAAAGATAATACTTTATTGTTTC
Source organism: Nyssa sinensis (assembly GCA_008638375.1). Taxonomy (NCBI): domain Eukaryota; kingdom Viridiplantae; phylum Streptophyta; class Magnoliopsida; order Cornales; family Nyssaceae; genus Nyssa; species Nyssa sinensis. Next base: position 504,825 of record CM018045.1, on the reverse strand, counting down.
ATACATGTATATTTCCTACATATTCATGAGATAACCAATATGCTATTGCTGAGTGTCAGGGGTTGCATGCTCTGTTATCAGTACAAGTAATAATGATTAGCTGAGGATTTCTATTACTTTTCATTTTTTTTCTAAGATAGGAGGGGATGGAGAATGATGACTGTCCTTAATTTCTTTCAAATTCTTTTGAAAATTTGAATTCAAGTATATAACTCTTCCTGTGAATTAAAAATGAGAATAAAAATAAATAAATAAATAAAAGGGTAAGACAAAATAGAGCAATATGTTTAATGCACTAAATTAACTTGATTGCTAAAAACTTGTATTTCAAAGCAGAATAATGCATATTGATTAGAATCATATCATATTGTCACAGGGATTTTTACTTAAAAATTGGGTAATATGGATGGAACTCAACAAAAAAAAAAAAAAAGTTGTTCTTTTAACATAGTCCTCTGTACTTTTTCAGAGATTTTGAGATTAAAGCTTGTGTTCATTTAAGTTGGGATTTTTGTGGAAGAAGGAAAACAGAAAATCCAAAAACCTCTCTCTTTAACTTCAAGAGTTCCAGAAAGATGTTAAAGCAATGGTTTTTGATCTTTGTAAATGCATTCCAAATCAAAAAGATGGTGAAGATGCATTATCATTAGATCCAACGTGGTAATGATTTAATAAGTCACATGGATGCTAGGCTTTTCTTTACACAAATAAATGTCCCAACTGATGTTTTACATGCTCACAATCACATACAATAGGAACTACAAATGATTACAAGTGTATATAGTACTTTCTATACCCAAGAGGAAGTATTGAATTAGATGATGGTGCCTTTTTAAAGTGATCAGAGGGTCACTTCAGTAATTTCAGTCAAAAAGCAACAATTTACTTTGCTTTTGAAATTTGAATATCTCTCTCTCTCTCTCTCAATCAGTAGGAATCATGCCTGCCAAAGCAAAAGGAGAGTATGTAATAAAGAAAGGAGAAAAAAAAGAAAAGAAGGCCATTGCCAACCCATCTTTCAGTCACAAATTGAAGCAAAAGGCTCATCATTCTCCTACCCAGATGAACTCCCTTGCTCTCTTCCTCCAACTCTCTCATACTCACTGTTTGTTTTGTTCATGCAAGATCCAAAGAACCCACAAACAAGGTATGCCAATACATTCCCTCTCGCCCTCTCTCTCTCTCTCTCACACACACACACAAACACACACAAATTGGTTGTTACATGGTAGATATAATCTTGTGCACTATGCTCAATGTGCTCTCAACAAATTATTCAATAGAATTTTGGAGTTTGATCATTCATTTTTATTCATAAGAACATTTACATTCTCTCAAATTGGTGACTAATTTCGTATGTCATGATTATTTTGCATGTAGCAGTTGCAGTAGTGAGATATATAGTTCATAAGTTTTCTTATGAGAGAGAGAGAGGCATATAAGCAGATTTCTTCTGAAAACAGACTGTTCTTACAAAACTTGGAGCACTGCATTATATGCATATAATAGAACCAAGTGTGTACTGCAGTGGTATCCTTCTATTAGGCTTTTGGCCTAAAACCCATGCCTTGGCGAACATTTAGGTTTCAAAAGCACAGCCGTCCACTTGGACATACATTTAAGTTTTAGCTCGGTTGGAAAGCGTCTTGTCCAGTTGGAGGCCCAGGACTTGACGGATAGGCTTGGATTAGAGCGTACAGTCAGGGATTGGGCTTTGGTTAGATACCTTCCTCTCCTTGGGCCTGACGTCATTACGTTCACCAGCATGCTGACATGGGGCAACCCAATTATAATTTGAGGAAATTCTTTTGAATAATATGATTTTTTCTTGGGAGAGGAGACCAACTCTTAATTAAAATTTTTTTTAATTAAAAATAGTAATAAAAATTCAAATTTCCAAATTGGGGTTTGGTGTGGAGAGGCTCCTGGTCTCTAGTGACGCAACATATATATACATATATATATTTCTTTAATATAACGATGAAAAAAAAGAATTGAAGTCATGCTATCTGTTAATTGCGTGACTAGCGGGATAGGATAGGGTTAAGGTTGGAAAGTTGTGATAAGGTTTTAGGGTTAATTGATCATTTGGAGAATGAAGAGAGTATTTTTGAAAAGATTGCTTCTATTCGTATGGAATTTTAGTGCAACCATACATAAATCTATATCATCTCAAAGTACAGTTGCTGTACATCACACAGGACATATCTCCTCTCACAAAAGTGAAATACTATACATATACATATATATATGATCTCGATTTACCCTTTCCTTTTATTAGTCGTTGGGTCGAACTGAATTAATGTGATCTGCTGAATACGTTTGACAAATGTGTTCAACATATGGTAGACTGAGTCAAATATTTGTTTCAAAAGTATAACTTTAGTGAGATTGACAATGTCAAACACACGTTTATACAATCCTTGAGAATTAGAATTTAGGACTTGATGGAAAAGATTGATGGAAAAGATGCATTTGGGAAAAGGACTGGATAATGGTTCCAACAATATTCCTAAATTTGTCTGTCTACAATTTGCGCGCGCGCGCGCGCTCAAAGAAACACTAATTGAGGCACATGATTTGTATATTCCTCTACTAGCTACTAGTACACATTTTTATATATATAATACATGTAAAAAATTCGTGCAAGTGATCTTATATATATGTGTGTGTGTATGTGTGTACCCTGTAGGAAGCCTTGGTATCATAGAGCAATGGAGATGGCCACTGTATGGAAAACCTTTTCCAAATCCGCAGAAATTCCAACCCAGCAGAATGCCACCTTATGGAAAACCATTTCCAAGTCAACAGAGGTTTCCACCACAAATTCCAACAGACAGCAGAAGCTACGGAAATGCACCTCTCTAAGGATGGCAACCTCATTCACAAGAGTTTGTCTATGTGCACCAATCTCTTCCTACACCGAGGTTTTCCAATCTGAGATTCCACCCAGAAGAAGCAACAGCTACCCAAGATCAAAGCCATTTCTCAACTCACAGGCTGAAAGAATTCCAAGTGCCAGAATTAGTACAGAAGGTAGGAGAATTTTCCGTGGAAAGTCTTTGACAGATGATGTTCTAATGAGGAGATTTGTTGTGGAAGAAACAACGATGCAGGTTAGAAAAAGGAATCAGATGGAGGCTATTAGGAGGAGAAGTGCCGTGAGAAGGAGAAAACTTGGGCCTAGTCCTCTTAGTAGAATGGTTATGGCTGAGGAATAGTTACCAAGTTTATTAGTTTATAAAAATACTTTCTAAGTTTCCATGTGTCCAAACAGCAAATTGATATTTTCTTTTCTTTCCTTCGTTTTACTATAGATCTTTTTTATTGGCTTATGGTTTGGATTTTTTATGGGCATTTTTCTGCTATTTGATTTGATTTCTTCAAAGCAAATGTATCAAATTAAAATAGTTGGAATGGAAGATTCAATTTTATCTGGTTTCTAAAAAGCTTTGGACAACTGACTCATTTATTTTAGAATATGTGAAAAAATAAAAATGTAAATTGTAAAATTAATGCCAACAAGTGGAGCCATTTATGATAGATTTCAACTATATATCTATATACATAGGTACATGCATCAAGAGCTGATCTTAGTGTTGATGATACTTAGAGAAGGATTGTGACATTCACTGGTGACCGCAAGCTCTAGTAATGTTGGGCACCTACAAAATTCAAAAAAATTATTCAATACTAGTCTTACTCCGATGGTTCCTATGATTTGTCACGTGTATATCAACAATACATTATTATTGTACATATAACTATTTATCTAACCTTTGGAACAATGGTCTAAAAAAGTCGCTAAATAATTGATCTATAAAAGCGAGATCACGGATGGTTTAAGCATTTCTTCTGTCTTTTTCATTAATTTACGTTTGATTTGAACCATGGAAATTAGGTTAACAACCCCTTTGTAGGTCACCAGTTTAACAACCCTGCCAAGCCAAGCTCATTGTTTTTGCTTAGACGCCAATCTAAAGCACAAATAAATATACGAAGAACTTGTGGAACAAGCTAAGGATATTAGTTATCTTATCTCTATCAATCATATATATTTGATGGCATAACAACTAATGTCACTTCCACACTCACTTATTTCCTTAGCTATTTTCTTGTCAACCAACCAACCGACTTTGTCTTTTTGTTTTTACATCTTTTCTCCTTTTAAATCATGTGGATCTCTTTGTTTATGCTCTGCAATTTAAGCTCACTGATTAGTTTCCATCACAAGAAAATCTCACAACTCTTAATTGCCAGAATCTTATTATGCTCAGTCTAAATTTGTGTGCTCCTTTGTAGTAATGGATATGGATTGTTGCAAAGATATATTTAGTCTTTTGGATTTTTCTAACTTTATGGCTTATATATATATATATATATATATATATATATATATATATATAGAGAGAGAGAGAGAGAGAGAGAGAGAGAGAGAGAGCTTTTGTAAAGAAATTCTCTCAAAGTAATATAATTCATGAAATTTCATTAATTGAATGAAACTTTCTGATCTTTCTTATTTAGATTTTTGCGTACTTCAATAATCGAGTTTCACCTAAGCCGTAACGAGAGAGCTAGAGCATACTATAGTGGCATGCATGGATCTATCATCTTTCACATTGGTCATTATAAGGTTAAGTGCAATGTCTTTTCTTAATTAGCTGCAGATATACATATTGGGACTAACACAGCTATAATGAAGGTGATATGTATATATGTGTATGTATATATATATATATATATATATATATATTATACTTGTAGAGACATCTGAGATCTAATTTCACTTTCATTCGGATTGGAAGAGTCTATAGACATAGAATTATACTTCCATGAAAGTACGTAACACAACTAACTCTTCATTAATTATTTTGTAACATTACTAATAAATCTAAGAAAACTCTGGCCCCCAATAATCAACAACTTCATCATCCATCACTCTGAAAGCTAGATAAACAATCAATGTCTTCAAATACAATTAATTAATGCATGGAAGCAAAATGAATAGTTTTCATTTCAATATGACATCACAAGATACCCATACTCTTTTAATGCCTCCTTAATTATGCATCTCACAGACACACACACACACACACACACACAAAGCCATACGAAGACCTCTTGGGACAATCCCATATCTCCATATTAAATTAAATCTCTATAATCCAATAAAAAAACTCCATTCTTCAGTAATCATTAATTTTGTTAATAGTATGCCACATATTGATTAAAGGTAATTAATTAACTGAATTCCAAGTGATAATATTTCCTCTGAAGTCTAATCAGAACTCCGCACGAACCCAAATCTCCTAAAATGTCAGACATGAATATTCAATATTATTTGTAAAGATAATGAATGTTTGAAACCTAACTTACCAAATGGTCTCAGGTTTATCTCATGACATTCTTCTTCAACAATGACTTCAACTATCTCATCTTGTTGAAGATCAACTCATTTAACATTATCTTTTTTTGTTCAAAAAAGACAAAACAAAATGGATACAACCATCAATGTCATGAAGGTCTATTTTCTTCCACCCAGGTGAGGTCATGATCATGATATGTTTCCAAACTTCAAAACAAGTGGCAGCTTATAATTTTTTCTTGGCAATGCGTCTTCTTTCCCTTACCAGCAACTGCTCATCATGGTTTTTTTTTCTTCCAAGGAATTAAAACTATAAACAGAATTCTTACTAAATTTTATTCTCTAAAATGATGTAACAAAAAGGTATTTTGAAGAATACAATATGTATTGATAGTATTTTATTTTAAATTCTAGGCAACTAATACTTACGGATGTGAATTTCATTTTAAAAATTTAGTTTCTATAAAACCTCATTAAGCACTAGAAGTACAACTTAATAACTATGGTGATTTCACCATTTTTTCAATTCCGTAACCGTCATGTCTATATCTGTTTCGTTGTCCCCTTAATTTGAATCACTTTATTCACTTTCACCTAATATTTGAAGGTCTGGTTTGATTGATAATTCATGATTTTTGATTTTATAGTTTGTTGAATTGATAGATTTATCATGATTCCAAAGTAAGATATTTTTATAAACTTGTAAAATAATAATTGTCCAATATATTTTATGTTGAAAAAAGAAACCCTAATATTTAAAAATAAAAGTTATTGTCTTGTACAAATCTATTAGAAGAAAAGTGAATATTATTTCTAAAATGTTATTCAAAATTATCAATTCAATCGAGAAATATTATAAACCTCAAGCGGGTGGTTGAGTGGGCGGTAGACGGTAATTAAGGGACTTGCTCTATAAGGTCGCTAAGTCAAAACCCCTGTCTTGCTCCATAAGGTCATCAGGTTGAAATTCAACGAATATCATTTTCTCTTGGTATCAGTCTATACAAAACGCTGCTCCAATTTTAATCGAATTCTCTGCTAGTAGACGATGGAATTGGCCTCCCAGATTAATTGACTCGAAAGATCGAATACCGAGTTACTAAAAAAATTCAAAAATATTATAATTTTTTTTTTTTAATTTTTATGAATGATTCTATTTAAGATGACAAAATTTTATAATAAAATATTATAAAAATTATAAATGAAATTATTTAATTTAAAGAGACGTCCAAACAATGCTCTGGCTTCTTAGTATAAATTATATCAGAACTTGAGGACACAATCAGACTTCACATGCAATGGAACTTTTTGAAAGCTATATTTCTGATCACAGAGGTGGGAACACATTATTTGAGTGAGAAGTGTGTGTGAATGGCCCAGATCATCTTCATCCATGAATTTCTTGGTTGTGGTGGACTGCAATCTAAATTGAAGAACACGCTCAGGCTAAGCCCACCATGAGATGGGCGACCTGGTCATTCAGTGAAGAACACGCTCAGATCGTGCCGGACACGACAACCATGTCCTTTTTGCGAACTAGTCATTTATGACACCTTTTTTTATTTTTAATACAAAAATGCGTGAGAGTCTTAAATTTGAACCGATTCGTAAAAGTGAAAAAAAAAAAAAAAATTTATTATCTTGAATGAAACCTTAATCTTATAATCATCTATAACGTGGAATATTTATCTTATAATAATGATATAATTTGTCTAAATTTCCATTTCAAACGACACTTATATGGGTACTATATAATTATAGTACGTTAACTACATGACTTAAAATATAATAATATTAGACTTTTAAATTTGTAATATTTATTTTATAATAATGATACAGTTTTCCTAAATTTCTATTTCAACTTGCACTTATACGGGCACTACATAATTATAGCACATTAACTACATGATTTAAAGTATAATAATGTTCCACTTTTAAATTTGTATCTTAAAAATTTATATAAAAAAAATACAATGTTACATTAATTTCACATCATTTGAAATAAAGATTCGGAATACAAATTTGAAAAATATAACATTACTATTTAAGAAATTGTCAATACAACATGATATCAATGCTACATTATTTAAGATATGAATTTAAGAGGTGTAACATTCATAAAGCTAACTCTTTATTTTTAACTAAAAAATATAATCCATGTGTATTGTATAGGTGATAAAGTATTATACAAACAAAATATCACATGTAGAGGTGTGGGACGTGTGATTGAACGGTAAAGACGTTGATGATAAAATTCAAACGTCTCGAATTCGAATTGATTCTTAGAATATTTCATTACGGATCCATCAGAAAAGAAAAAGAAAAATCTAAAATTCAATTCCTTATCTTTCGCTGTCTGTGGTGGTCCATTTTGAGGTGAAACAACAAAATTAGAATGGCAGTGGCCATTGTCGGATTGCACTAACACATGGATTGAAAAGCCAGCGCCAAACAAGTCTGGGCCACAAATAACATTTTAACGATGGGTATCTATATATTTTGAGTTGTAAAAAACTATATATTCTTCATATTTATATTTATTTATCATTAGAAAATTATTATTTATATCACTGAATATTTTTTATAACCTTCCCATTTTTTTTTTTTGGTGATACTGAAAAAGAAAAAAAAAAGAGGCTGGTCTCAACGAAGGTCACATAGAATCAATCAACAAAATTTGTTACATTTTCATGATTGATTATAACCTTTTCAAGGAGACTTAACCTCTCATTTGCACCCTTAAAGTAAAGAATAATGCTATGTATAATGGGTTCTGATGCTTAGTAAAGCGTATCTATAATTTTAAATTTCTTTTCTTACTCTTACTTATTACTTAGACTTAAACTTCATTATTTTATTCGAGAATAAATAGGTAATGTGTATTAGGTTATTGCTTCCTTGAAAACAAAATTTTTTCACTACTAAACACAAATAAATGGTCTATATATATTTGTTATATATAGTAGGCTCCACCATGAGAAAAAAATTTATTAAAAGAAATCTATCATGTCTAATTAAAATAATTTCTTTTTTTAAAAATCTGTTATAATAATTTCAAAATTTTTGCTTGAGTACAACCTTTCCAAAACAAGAATTAATCTCCCCTTAAAGAAAGGGGGAAAGTTAAATAAATATTCTCACTCTGAACATAAACAACTAATTTAAATATATTTATTATAATAAATTCCATAATTTTATATTTAAAAGTTAAAATGATTATTATGTATAAGGCAGGCGCCAGCGGGGGAACGAGGGATTTATCTTTGTCATTTAAGAAAGATGATTGTCTCAGCAACGTAATTATGATATTATAATAATCAAGAGCAACCTAACCGTTAAACAAGTGGGTGCTGCTTGCTAAAGTCTTCCCATTCAAGTAAAGGTAGTTGGTGGTGGCCAAAGCCATTGAGTGAGAATGTGGCCAACTCCCCCTCTCTCTCTCTTTCTCTCTCCCCTTTCATCATCAATCATCAAATCAAAAGAAAATTATAAAAACAAAAAAGGTGAAAGTTAGGAAGAAAATTAAATACTTGCAAGCAAGAACCAGATTCACAGTTTTAGAGAGATAAGGTGAAGGCCAATATTGCACCAAAATTCTAAAAGCTACGAGGAAAGAAGCATGTTTTGGTACAGGAAGGGAAACGGAGGTTAGAGAGAGAGACCTAGTTCCTCTCTCTTGCCCTTCTTTTCCTCGGTGCAGCTTTCTCATAGGTTGGAAAATTTCTCAAGGTACAATTCTTTCTTTTTAATTTTAATATAAGCTTTTGGGTATGTGCTAATTAAGTTATTATCCCAAATTAAATGTAAATTTTTAAAAGATAGGCTTTTTTTTTTTTTTTAATTTATTATTTATGTATATACTGGGTAGGAAGTAATACTGTATCTCCTTTCTGGGTCGTGGTAATAAAATTCTCCTATTAAATTCCTCATTTCCTTGGCTCTCTCTTGACTAGATACTGTTAGATGTTGTTTTTCTTGGCGAATTGTTGATTTAAACTGTTAGAAACATATTTTCTGTTGGAGTAACCCCTCTTTAAAGGCAAAAAGGAAAGAGAGAAAAAAATAGTTTCAATTCTTGGTAATTCCTTCGCTTTTCTTCTCCTGATTATAATTTTAAAATTCTTGAAGACAAATGATCTTCTTCTTCCTTGTACCGATTAACTGTAGCCGGCTTGTGAAAGAATTTGTTCCTTTTTCATCCATATATATAATATGTATATATTCTTATACTAGACATGTTTCCATCTAAAAATGTTTGCATCTTGAAAATATGCAGGGCGTCTGTGTTATACATCCGTGAATTCGAATCCCACTGGAAAATTCGGCTGCTATAATCCTTTGTGGTGAATAACCTAGAAGAGCGGGGATTTTCTTGTTGCTGATCAACCAACTAAGCTGCAACCCTAAACTTGTTTGAATGAGAAATCTTCTGGGAATTCGGTATCTTACTAATTTGTTATGTCTGAGTCTCAATTTATCTCCAACATATCTATTTCTCACCTTGTTGATTAGGCCAAGGGGATCATAATTCATAAGAGCCTAAAACATATAGCTGCAATAGGGGCAAATATGTGAAAAAATATTGATATAACATTGACATGGCAGTATAAACATTCTTATGTTCTGAATCTTGCTTTATATAATGGTATTCCTATGCCATTTACATTAATATGTCATCTTCACATTACATAATATCTTGACGTCATTTAATCCGAAATCAATTGATTTTGTATTTGGACCCGCAAATACTAATTTGTTTAATTTATTTTTTCCGTTTCAGGGAGGAAGACTAATGTTAGAAACATGGGGAAAAAAGGGAGTTGGTTTTCTGCAATCAAGAGGGTTTTCATACCCAACTCCAAAGAGAAGCTAGTCAATGTAAGTGGATATCTTACTTCGGGTGCGTTTCAAAGCAATTTCAAGTCATAATGAACTCTAACTGCTGGGCAGAGAAAGGAAATAAAAAAAAAAGGGAAAGAATTCCAATGGCCTAAAACTGATATCTAATGACCTCGTTTAGGTTCTTCTTCATCTTTATTCATACACTGCCTGTGTAAATGAAAGTTCTGATCTTTGAAATTGCTTATTTGAGACGCTTCTTATTTATTTATTGACCTAGAACATCATTGAGGAAACTCACATACAAGGGTGTTCTAAAAGTTCATAAGAAATGAATTCAGAATAAGTCGTCTGATATGAGTCACGTGTATATGCAATTTTGTAGTCATCATACCAGACAAATATGCCCAAAATTCAAGTTAGTATTCCTTCTTGTTTAAGACTGCTCTGTCTAAAATAACAATGGTAGATAACTTAAATTTCAATAAAACTATGTGCTGTTTGTTTAGCATTTTGAAAGTTATTTTAAAGTCATTGCAGATTTTGGTTCCTTAACTGTCAAAAGTAATTCCCAAAATGCTTCCAGTCATGGCTTCCTTTGATTAGTACTTACTGTTGTAGGGATCAGAGAAGAAAAGCTCCAAGGAAAAGAAGAAGGGACGAGGTTTATTAAGGCATGGGGAGACCAAATCTTTCATTCCCCTCTTCAGAGAGCCGAGCAGTATCGAGAAAATATTGGGGGAAGTGGAGCAACAGAAATTACTTAATAGGCCCCCTACACCTTCTGAGCAACCACAAACACCACCTTTGGTGCCTCCTAGGGCTGCCTCTCCAAGGGTTTCTTCTCCAAGGACTCTTTCTCCAAGGGCTGCTTCTCCGAGTGCTGTTTCTCCAAGGGCTGTTTCTCCTAGGGCTGCTTCTCCAAGGGCTGTTTCTCCAAGGGCTCCTTCTCCTAGGGTGGTTAATCAACATAAGGAAATTAGCTACAGACCAGACCCAACTCTAAGAAATCACCTTCTTTCAGCCACCAAGATCCAAGCAGCTTATAGAGGTCATATGGTAAGCTTGTAGTTTTCCTTGTTTGTTCGTTAAATATTTTACTTCCAGCGAAACCAATCCATGGCAGGTTGGGCATGGAATTTTCATGCTTTTAAATTCAGATAATAACACGTAACAAGAAAACTTGGCAAATGAACGCATAGCTTAATTTGACAAGTCTTATCCTTGCAACTTAGGGTTGCTTCAATCCATAGTAGCTGTTCAGCTCCATCTAGAGCCATATATGAAATATCTATGATCACAATGTCCGTGGGAGATATCAATATAAAAATACAATGTTTCCATGATTGCCCAAGGATGAGATGAGTTCAATTATCCAATCACTGTACTGTTGCCGTGCATTCCGTATAGGCACTGAAATAATGTCAATGTCAAACTGTTGTCATGGTATAGAATCCTAGAGTCAAACGGTACAAGCAACATGTCTGAAAAAAAGAATTGGTCATGACTTCTGACTGCTTTTGATCATCTAGGATCCCACTTGTACTGATTTGTCTGCATGTCCTTACTCTTATAGTACTTCCACTGGGGAACAAGCCCAGCTTGACATGCTGATTAACTTGGTTACAGTTGATGCAATGCGAAGTCCATAGAACTTGAATGTTAGTATAGGGCTCTGTCTTGGGTCATACATTCAGTGGTTCGACTATATTGGGCCACAAATTTTGCTTCAAATTTGAGGCAGGGAATATTTTGACAGGAGTTCCTCAAACCTCAGTAGGTCCTAATTGTTTATTAATGTTTTTTTGGGTAAATAATTGTGTATTAACATGGCCAATTGGCCTTTATGACTCCTATATTGGACTCTTACCCAATTGACATAACATGGTTTCTATTATACAGGCAAGGAGGAGTTTCAGAGCTTTGAGGGGTCTAGTGAGACTACAAGGAGTGGTAAGAGGCCAGAATGTGAAGCGACAAACAATGAATGCAATGAAGTACATGCAGCTCTTAGTCAGGGTCCAAACTCAAATTCAGTCCCGCAGGATCCAGATGTTAGAAAACCAGGCACTCCAACGTCAAGCTCACAAGAATGATAAGGAATTGGAGAGTAGCTTGGGCAAATGGACAATGAGCCAGCTAGTAAGTTATCATGTGTTTTGACTACAGTCCTATCTAAGTTAGGTGTCCATCTTAACCCATAAGTCTGACCCTTTCAGCCTTATTGTTTGGCTCACCATGGTAGGTTTAAATTAGAATATGTTCAACAATTCAGTTTGGTCTGGGGTTCAACTCAATGATATAATATTAAATGGTAGTTCTAGCTGGCCTGCCCAGTTCATTAAGTATAGGTATAGTTTTAGGTTGGTGAGTTGTGACATAATACTGGACTTGTTGCCTTGGCACCCAGGTAAAACATGTCATGAACATGGATGGATTAATCATTAATCTCATTCCAGATGCCACTGAATTTATTTTATCCCTTTTTTTTTTTTTAAAAAAAAAGGTTGATGGTAATTGTACATGGACTATTCCATGAACCACGGTGCTTCCTTCTCACATATATCGGTAGTACTCAGCTCCATTAAAAATTTATAGGTTTTTGAATCAACCATGTTGGTTCTTGACTTCTTAGACACAAGCCATCGAATGGCCTTTAGGATTAACTGACAGCAACTCCAAAATCATGAATCATGTAATTGTCTAAAGTTGAGGAGAATATATCACTTTGAAGCTTCAAAATATATCTGTTTTTAAATTTTATTCTTGAGTTTTAACTGAAGAGCTACTATTAAATTGGAGCATTGGTATAGTCTGAGGCAGGTAATGAAGCATGGGATGATACCTTGCTAACAAAGGAGGAAATTGAGGCAAGGTTGCGGAGAAAGGCAGAGGCAGGCATCAAGAGAGAAAGAGCCATGGCTTATGCATATTCCCACCAGGTACTGTGTTCTATTTTAGCCCAGCCCATCATTTTTTTTGTTATGTTATGGGGGGTCCACGAACCACACATGATTTCTAGGCCTAGTTCATCTTGGGACTGGGCTTTGATTGCACCAAGAATTCCACCTTATTGGTCTTGCATTGTATTCATGTCCATTGCACTACTCTTAGTTTTGCCCACAGCACATTTGTTTCCCTGATCATTTCATTTCCATTTTCCACTATTATTGTCAATTCTATTATAATTAATATTCTATAAGTTGATTATCTCTAATAATTAATAATAAGGAACCAACTTGATTCTATGGTGGATATTTAATAATTGTATTATCTAATAATTAATATTTTCTTCAAAAAGATATTTTATAATATTAATTGGTAGAGTAGAGACAACATAGTTATATATGTACTTATATATATTCCATTTATGACATGTCTTGATAATTATATTTATTAATTCTTCATAATTAGAGTCAAGTATTGTAAGTGGGGAAAAATATGATATGAGTAAGTGCGTGAAACACTTATTTAGTTTAAAAGAATATTAGGACTTTTTCTTTTTTATGCATTAAGCTGTTCATTGTGTGTGTGTGTGTGTGTATATTTTTTTTTATTGAAGACATAATTGTTATTGAAAAGTTGCATATAAATTCTTCTTTTTTATACCGAAAGTTATATACATGTATCAAACACTTTTTACTTAATGAAAGTATAAGAAAATTGAATAATTAATAATTCTAATAATTAATAGGATTTCTGTTTCCCATTCTTATTAATTATTAGAAGGTTGACACTTGACAGTATACCTTACTCTTTAGTCTCTACCCATTTCCTCACACTAAGCAAAATTTTAGGGCTTGTTTCACATTTCAATTTATAGTATAAATTATTGTTATAGGTATAGGCTATATACACATGATTGTGTTTAGAAACCTTAAATTTCTCAGAGTTTTGAATCGTATCCTATTTTGCATAGCAGATAACAATGTTAATTGTGTTTGAAAGATAACAAGATTGTTTAGTTTTTACATTCAAATTTGGAAGGAATTTTATGCAACGACTCTGAAAAGATGTTAAAGTTCTTTGAATTTTCTTGTTCAAAATCAATAAGCTTGACACAGCAAGTTTGTTGACAGTGGAATGGGCTCAACAACTGGGAAAAAAAAAAAAGTAAAAAGAGAAAAATCTACCATATTTTTTTCCTCCTGTTTTACTTTTTAAATATCTGTGCCATCAGTTGTGGAAAGCAAATCCTAAATCAGCCCAAGCCACACTAATGGACATCCGATCCGGTGGATTTCCCTGGTGGTGGAATTGGTTAGAACGTCAGCTACCTTCTTCAAATCCTTCAGAGAGCCAAGCCATGAAGAATGTTCGTCAAACTCCTCCAAGGCCAACTTTAGAGCCAAAACTGAGCTCACAACCTCCAACAAGCAACTATAAGCAACATAATTTTGGGTTCGACAATCTTGAAACACTGACACCAAGGTCATCAAGATCAACAGTGCCTGTGAGAAGAATGCCACCAGCAAACAGCTCAGGCCTAATGAAATATTCCAAACCAAGAATTAGTGGAGCTGATTCCGCATTTGATATGTCGTTGAAGGATGATGACAGCCTCACAAGCTGCCCACCATTCTCATTTCCAAACTACATGACACCAACTGTTTCGGCTAAAGCCAGACTCAGAGCAAATAGCAACCCCAAGGATAGATTTCCAGGGACTCCAAGTAGTGAGTCAAAAAGAAGGTTTTCATTCCCTCTGACTCCAAACAATGGGTCTTTCAAGTGGAACAAAGGCTCTAGCAAGGATTCTACTTCTCAAAGGGTGTTGGAAAAACAGACGGCTTTGCATTCTATAGGGGATTTGAGTGTGGACTCAACCGTTTCTATGCCTGCTGCGGTTGGGAGGAGACCATTCAACAGATTTGTGTGATTGTATTTCCTTTTTGTTTTCAATTTCATTAACCTCTTGTTTTTAACTTTTGGGTTGATTTTTGTTGCTTTCTTTCATACTGTGTACGATGATATTCTGAATTGCAAAACACTGATGTATAATAATAAACAGTAGGAAATGATTGTTTGGATGTAAGAGAATTCGATTTTTGACTGATATGGTATGCATATATATCTATATATATATATATTTTTTTTCTTTCTGGTGCGTTGCTTGGATGGCTAGAACTTTCTTCAGTAGTATACTGAAACTGTGTTTTTTGGTTGCGGAGAATGCCAAGGAGAAAAGAAGTGAAAATTTAAAGGAACAACAATTCTATTGTCCGAGTGAATTTGATTTTTGACATGCATTAATCAAACTGAACTCCAAGTTCAACAAACTTGTAACTCAGGGGTGCATGATGGTACAGTTTTTGGGTACTACCTTACCACATAACACTGGTATTGTTTGGAGTAGAAAGGGGGGAGAATCTGCCCTAGGCAACTTTGTAATCAGCACTGGAGTACAACAAAAGGACGCACATGGGCTCAATAATAGGCCTGGTTAGCCACCCAATCTGTGCATTGGTTTTCGTATGAGCCGGGCTGGACCAATACTAAGAGGCATCCTCTTGCAGGCCACAAATGAGCCCAAAATAATTAGAAGTGTTTTAGCTATTACAATTTTATTAGAATCTAGAATTTTATGAAATTGCCAGCTAAATCTATTAGATTATGTTATCCCTAAACAAAATTAAAAAACTAATGATTCCACAAATATTAATGATAAACCATATTTATTTCGAGGTACCCTCAATTATTTTTAACTAAAATAATTACTGCTGGTATATCCACGAAGCCTTACCGGATTCCTCAATTTTACTTTTTCAAAAAATGCGTGCCTGCTTCAAACTAATACGCAATCTTTTTTTCTTAATAATATTTATATAATCACTTATAAGATTACCCCTTTTATAATTGTTTAGTTTAAAAAAATCACGTATAAAAATAAGTTCCCTTTTACCTAATTTAGAACCAAGTATTTGTTTTAGTAGCTACCCTTTTTTTAATCTATTTTAGTATGAAATCAGTGGCTTACCACTTCTTTTTACTATCATCTCACATCACTGAGGGGGATGCGATTTCAATGGATGTAAGTCTTACGAGAGTTACTCAAATTAGCAATTTTAGGCTGCGAAATTTTTCTTTTTAAATTGCTTAGTCAAACGGCCTTTTAAGTCCTAATACTGAGTCTCATGGTTAGTGGATCCTGCCCTATAAGAATGTGGTAAAGAAATGTGATAAGTGTATAATAATGATTAAGTTACTATATTTTTTAACACATTTTATACTAACGCTATCTTTGCCACCTTTCTTTGTTATGTTAGTTAGCATTCTCTCACATGGGTAGTGGACTTATCATTCATGGATCCATTCATTTGAGAAGGTGATAACTAAAAATAATGTCTATCAATATTTCTTTTCCTCATCTTTTCTATTACTTTACTGTTTGCATTTTCTTTTATAGTAGTTGGCTAATGAATGTATGCAGGGATGAGCCAGGATTTTACTTTAGGGGGAAGAACTTTTTTTTTTTTTTTGGTTAAATATTCAATTATAAATTTAAAATTAATGAAATATAAAAATTTGATATAGATTGATAAGAAAATAAATATAGTAATATAAAAGAATTTATAAATTAAACAAAATTTTTAATCAAAGATAAAACTCTTTAAAAAAACTTAGGTTATACAAAAAGTTCCAGAAACCTAATAAAAGATCATTTAAGGGTCAATTGAATTAAAATAATGGTAAAATATGAAAAAAAATAGATTTTGGGAGACAAAAATATGAACTAAAGAATATATATATATTTTTAAAAATAATTAAAAAGTATACAAAAGTTAAAATTAGTTGCCTACATCCGTGTCCCTAAATGTGCGTACATCAATTTGAAACAAGATGATTAGTGAGCCACCTTTATAAAACAAGACTGAAAGGGTGGTAATTTTTTTTTCTTTCTTTTTCCTTATTCATTTTTATTTGATGTAGGTGTTAAATTGGGGGGAAAAAATTCAATGAAAAGGTTTCACCGCAAAACCTTTGTTCAATCTGCAAGACCAACAAACATTTGTTTTTCTTAGTCAATGAAGCCAAGCAATGCTATTTGTGATGTTGAAGTCAATGGTGAGTATTCCAACTAAGATGACAAGTTGCACAAATTTACTGTGAGAGAGAGAGAGAGAGAGAGGAAAGAATACTCCCCCCCATTCCCAGTTCTTTTCATTATGAATTGTTTAGCTGTAGGATTTTTTTGTTTGGTCGAGCTAATATAACTCATTATCTTTTATAATTGTGAAAAATAGGTTATTGTTTAAAATGTTTGTTAGTTGGGAGTTGACCGAATAAGTTCATATTATGATTAGTTGTGATTGCCATAATCCATGGAGCTCCGTGCATCTTAATTAGCTTAGGTGTGATTGACATAAAGTATGTATATATAAATAAATTAACTTAAGAAAATGAATTTAAAATACAAAGTGCAGTGCAGGAGGCATAACCCAGGATATACAATAAGCACAAAACCCACTGGGGCTTTCCCTAGAACAGCAGCACGCAAGAGAGGCAAACCAACATGCAGAGATGCTCATGATTCATACATGTTACCTATATAAATTTTTTGCAGTTCTGAATCTTCTTCCAAGTCCATGAGCTTTCAATTGGAATGGCCAAACCCAACAAGCTTCTAAGTACCCTTAATTAATGAAGTAAAAATGATACCAGTACAGAACTAATTACGTGTGATTACACAAGATATTGTAAGAAGAAAAATTTGTTATGTATGTACTTTTTTTTTTTATCAATCATTTACGAATTAAGATTTGCTTCCTTAATTATAAATATAAAAATTGATTTTTGCTCTCGTTAATTAATTATTAATAATTCCCGAATTTAATTTAGTAACAATAAAATAGAAGAGAGTGTAGAAGTATGCAAGAAATTCTTAAAGATTAAATAATAATTTTTTTTGGGAAGTATATTTGTATAGTTGAGAGCTCAAACAGCTTTCCCCTTAATTAATTACATGAATATTGTTGTACTTAAATACTTATAAATTCATACAAGTTATCTATATAAAATTCGTACATTAACTTCTTTGCTCAGGTTCTGCCAAGACCAAGAGCTGTCAATTGAAATGGCCAGATCCACCACCTCCGACCTGTACTAAATGACTCTTAATTTAAGAAATTCATTTAAAGAATGCACAACTCAAGAAAGTTCAACCACCGAAGTAATGAGTAATGCTAGCGTTAGTGATCGATTGAGTCACGATTTGATTGATGTGTGTATTATATAAATATGTATAATTATATATATTAATAACACATATAATATACGCATCAATCAAATCACAAATTTTTTCACTTACGACTTGATATACCACTATGTGACACATCAACCACTGCACGACACGTGTAAGTACGGATCGGCTCAGGCTCAGTCATTCAGATCATGCTCGGTCATACGACCTGGGCTCGGTCATTCAGTTCATGATCGGCCACACGACTTATGTTCGGTCAATCAAAGGCGTAGCCCAAATAAACCGATCTCACAGTATCAGAGCAAGGTAGCTCTCCTACAAAGCTAAATATATACAGATGCAAACTTGCAGTACAGTAAGTCAATAATCAGATCCTATCACCGCCTCAACAAGCTCCGAGCAAGGAATAAGGAAGTTGTTTCCAACAAGGGAACTGCCACATTAAGTTTCCATATTCAACAAGGTAACTTATATCTCCAAAGATCTAATCCCTATATTCATGGTTCCAAATCCTAATCAACTTGGGAGAACAACCACCTATAAATTCAACCCTTAAGGTATGCTTTAGGATCATGCTCATTATTTTGGCTTTCATTACGAGTCTTTCAATTCAGTTTATTGACTTAAGCATCGGAGCGGCTACCGCCGGAGCCAACCCGGTGGTCCTCTGATCTTCTGTTTCGAGTGTTTCGCAGGGAGCCGAGTTTGGATCTCACGTGGGCCAAAAAGTGCAGCATCAGTTTGGCGCCGTCTGTGGGAAAGACAATCACCAAGTGCTCTACTCAATCTAAGCTCATCGTCCGTTTATCAAAAGGATCATGGCTCCCAACTTGCGACCCAGGAAGAATACTCAAAACCCTCATCCTCAACCAACTGCCGGACGAGGAAGAGGGCGAGTGAATAATCTTGTACAACAAGAACTGCTCGAAACTAGGCGGCAGAACCAATTGCTACGGGAACAGCTCTTGACTATGTCCAGGACCCTGGCAATGTTCACCCAGAACCATGAAACCAATCCTCAAAATCCACCCGCTGTCGCAAACACTCAGGAGGAGCAGCCTCTTGCGGCTGCCGGTATTCATGGAGATCCCCAGCCGTCGATGGCAGCCGGCCGAGGAGTTCCCGCCTTTGTCCCGGAGGTCCATTATCGAAGCACTACCGACTCCCCATCCCTGGGGCCTCGGGAGTAAACCACGTTCCACAAGGGTCACCTCCTCGAGTGGTTCCTGTACCACCAGTGCCAGAGAATCAAAACAACCCCCCAGTAATGGGCCAAGATCAGCCTACCCATGTAGGCCCTGAGGTCATGAGACCTGCCTCACAGCAGCCCGTCCTGCCAAGGGGGTCAGTAAGAGCCGAAGAAGTTGCTGAATCAATGGACCGTACTGCCGTCATAAGAGGTGCCCAGTATCCGGAACAAGACGAGCTGGCCAGACTGCTCGGGAGGTCGGCCACCCCGTTTACCAATGCTATCAGGGCTGAGGAAAGACCCAAGACATTGATCGTTCCTAAGTTCACCCCTTATGATGGGACTGGGGACCCGGGGGACCACCTCTCTCACTATCAGCACACCATGGCTTTGCACGGTACTTCTGATGCCTTTCTGTGCCGAACGTTCGTGACCAGCCTCAATGGTACCGCCCTGAAGTGGTTCCACCACCTCCCGCCGAACTCAGTATCTAACTTCTATGAGCTCGGCAGAAGGTTCTTGGACAGATTCATGACTAGCAGAAGGCTAAGAAAGGGTCCGGAATTCCTTTTGAACGTAAAGCAAACAAGGGAAGAATCACTCAGGGGGTATATTGCACGTTTCAACGCCGAGCTCACCGAGGTTACAGACTACAGCCCTGGTTTCCTAGTGGCTGCTCTAGCCGCTGGTCTTGCACAAGGAGGCTTTAGAGACTCCCTGACCAAAAATCCCCCTGCGGATATGGCGGCACTCATAGACCGTGCAAGGAAGTACATTAACTTGGAAGAGGCCAGGGACACCTCTAGAAAGGTCAAAGAGTAAGCTCAGAAGGACGATCAAAAAAAAGATAGCTAAAGGAAGGACGACCAAAAGAAGGACATCAGCTCGGCCAGGAAAAGAGTCAGGAGCCCAGAAAAAAGGGGGGCCCCCAGAACCTCCTACAACTCTGGGCTGAGGGAATTCAACCACTTTACTCCTCTAAACGCCTCTCCGTACAACATATTGAAGCAAGTAAGATCTCGAGAAAATCTGAGATGACCAGAGCCTTTGAAAGGAGACCCCAGCTATCGAGATCAGACCAAATATTGTGATTTTCACAAGGACCGAGGGCACACGACCAATACCTGCAAAGCTCTCAAGCATGAGATTGAGCAGCTAATAAGGAGAGGACGGCTACAAGAGTTCGTCAAGCAGGACGGAGGACAGAACCCCCGTGACGAACGACCCCAGCAGAGAAAGGCCGACCAGAGGCAAGAACAGAAAGAGGGCAGGAATGAGCCCCCACGACAGAACAATCAGGTGATCTTCGTTCTACACGCAGATTCCCCTGCAACAGGCACCTCTAACAGGTCAAGGAAACGATATGCTCGGGAGGCCAGGTCTGCTCCCAACGTCATGCAGGTCGCTAACTTGGAGAAAAGATTAAAGCTCGTACCAGAAATCCAATTTACGGATCATGACCTTATAGGAGTTCATTGTCCTCACAGCGACGCCCTGGTTATCTCCCTTAAGATCGCCAATTTCGAGATCCGAAGAGTCCTCGTTGACACTGGGTGCTCAACCAATGTACTGTTCTACGATCCTTTCAAGCATATGAAACTCCACCCCAATGATACTAAACCCACAAGTATAGTCATGACGGGGTTCGACGGAAACACCAACACTCCTCTAGGAAGGATCGATCTGGCCACAACTGCAGGTGAAGGGGACGGGCAAAAGACCATGATAGCTGAGTACATGGTCGTAAAAGCCAAATCTCCTTACAACGTTATAATTGGAAGGCCCTGGCTACATGAGATGGGAGTAGTCACCTCGACTCTCCACCAATGCTCGAAATACGTTCACAATCAGACAGTCTATTCCATCAGAGGATGCCAACCGACCTCCCGAGAATGCCATGCCCTCGCACTCAAGGCTAAGGCCCCTAAATAGCAATTACTGCATGCCCGTGAGTGCAAGGATGCAATCTACCCTTGCTATCACGAGGCAGAAGACTGCCCCTCCAGGATTGACGAGCCATTAAGCCCCAGAGGAAGGGATAGTAGAGCCAAACCTATAGGGGAGCCTATTAAAGTCCTGGTCAGCTCGGAGGATCAAGGACGTTTCCTACAGATAGGTCCCGACCTGACATATGCCGAGCAGGATGAGCTGGTTGAGTTTTTGAAGAAAAACCTCTCCGTATTCGCCTGGGAGACAAGGGACATGGAAGGGATAGATCCCGACCTGATTACACACAGACTAATGATGGATCCGGATCATCCACCAGTGAGACAAAAGAGAAGGCCACTCGCTCCAGAGCGGCATCAGGTCATCAACGACGAAGTTCAAAGGTTGCTCGACGCCAACATGATACGAGAAGTATTTTATCCTGATTGGTTGGCCAACACTGTTCTGGTCAAGAAGAAGAACGGTAAATGGAGAGTCTGTGTTGACTACACGGATCTCAACAAAGCATGCCCGAAGGATAGCTTCCCTCTTCCACGAATAGATCAATTAGTTGATGCAACTGCAAGGCACGAGCTCATGAGCTTCATGGATGCTTATTCTGGGTACAACCAAATACAGATGCATCCCCCCGACCAGGAGAAGACTTCATTCATCACCGAACGAGGTCTCTATTGTTATAGAGTGATGCCGTTCGGACTGAAGAATGCTGGAGCTACCTACCAACGTCTTGTTAATAAGATGTTCAACTCCCTAATCGGCAACACTATGGAAGCTTACATCGACGACATGCTGGTCAAGAGCCTAAGGAAGAGCAGTCATCTCCAGCACCTAGCACAAACCTTTGATATTCTTAGACAATATAAGATGAAGCTCAATCCCTCAAAGTGCACCTTTGGTGTAACAAAAGGGAAATTCCTTGGGTACATAGTCTCTCAAAGAGGTATAGAAGCAGACCCGACTCAGATCGGGGCTCTGATCGGACTGAAATCTCCAAAGACCCGAAAAGACATTCAAGCTCTGAACGGCAGAATAGCAGCTCTCAGCAGATTTATTTCAAAATCCACAGATCGGTGTATACCATTCTTCAAGGCTCTAAAAGGTAACAAATCTTTGCAATGGACTGACGAGTGTGAAAAATCCTTTCAGGAACTCAAAAGATACTTGGCTTCGCCCGAGCTCTTATCAAAGCCGATCCAAGGAGAAAGGCTGCTTCTCTACCTTGCAGTCTCTGAGAATGCTGTCAGTTCAGTACTAGTCAGGCAAGACAGGAGTGTGCAGAGGCCCATCTTCTATGTCAGCAAGGCATTATTGGACACAGAAAAGAGGTACCCCGAGATCGAAAAACTAGCCCTTGCACTCATAGTATCTGCACGGAAACTGAGACCTTACTTCCAAGCACATCCCATAGAGATTCCAACTGCTTACCCACTGAAAACAATCCTGAGAAAACCAGAAGTATCAGGACGGTTGGTCAAATGGTCGGTGGAACTAGGAGAGTTCGATCTGTCCTACGTTCCACGAGTCTCAATTAAAGGGCAAGCCTTGGCAGACTTCGTCGCAGAATTCACTCCCGCACTACTAAGCAAAACGCAACTTTTCGACGATATGGGAACTTGGAAGTTGTATACTGATGGATCATCTACCGACCGAGGTGCTGGAGCCGGGCTAGTACTACACTCTCCTGATGGGCTTACGACCGAAAGAGCAATTAGCTTGGGGTTCAAAGCCTCCAACAACGAAGCAGAGTATGAGGCCCTTATCTTAGGGATGAAGCTAGCTCAGGAGTGCGAATTGCAGAACCTCGAGGTATTTTCTGACTCCCAACTAGTTGTCAGCCAAGTTCAAGGAGAATACGCTGTCAAGGATGAGAGAATGGTTCGATATTCGGAGTTAGTCAATTCATTGAAACATCCCTTCCGAACATTCTCAATCCAAAAAATAGAAAGAGGTCAAAACAGCAGAGCCGATGCCTTAGCAAACATGGCATCTCACATGAAAACGGGGGTGGAGTCAACGATAAAATTCTCTCACCAGCCGAGGCCTAGCACCGAGGAGATCCAGGTCGCCCAAGTCACAGAACAGCCTCAGAACTGGATGACTCCTATACTCCAGTACCTGGAAGAAGGACTCCTCCCAGAAGGCAGAAATAAGGCAAAAAGAATCCGCATCAGAGCAGCTCGGTATCTTGTCCTTAACGGAAAGCTCTACCGAAGATCTTACACTCAGCCATTGTTAAAATGCCTAGCACCTGAAGAGTCTCAGTACGTCTTGGCAGAAATCCACGAAGGAATTTGTGGAAATCATAACGGAGGGAGAACCATAGCCCACCGAGCTCTAACTCAAGGCTACTACTGGCCTGGAATGCTGAAGGAAGCAAAGGAATACACTCGAAAGTGTGACAAGTGCCAGAGGTTCGCCCCTTATCAGCACCAGCCACGACATGAGCTCATCCCCGTCACTAGCCCATGGCCCTTTGCACAGTGGGGAATGGACATCATAGGACCATTGCCTAAAGCCAAATCGAACAGGAGATACCTATTAGTGGCCATTGACTACTTCTCAAAATGGGCCGAAGCAGAGCCATTGACTCACATCACTGAAAAGGAGGTCCAGAGCTTTACATGGAAAAATATAGTTTGCAGGTTCGGCATACCTCACGTGATCGTCTCAGATAATGGCACACAGTTTACTGGGAAAATATTCAAGAAATTCTGCCAAGATCTAAACATCAACCAGCACTTTTCCTCCCCTGGTCATCCTTAGGCAAACGGGCAGGCTGAGGTCACTAACCGGACGATCCTGGACGCTCTCAAGAAAAGATTAGAGGCAGCTAAAGGGAAATGGGTTGAGGAACTCCCTGGGGCACTCTGGGCCTACCGAACAACCAGGAGAACTCCAACATCAGAAACTCCCTTCTCACTCGCCTACGGAACTGAGGCAGTAATCCCGGTTGAGATCGGCATGCCTACCCTAAGGACCGAGGCTTTCAACGAAGAGACCAATGACCAACAACTAGCAGAAAATTTGGATTTGCTCGAGGAAAAGAGAGAGCAGGCCGTAATCAGAATGGAAGCATATTAGCGCAGGATGGTTAACCGCTCAAAAATTGGCCTCAAGCCTGCCAGCTTCCAAGTTGGGGACCTCGTCCTGAGAAGGGTTTTCCAGAACACCAAGGATCCCACCATGGGGAAGTTATCACCAAACTGGGAGGGCCCCTACAAAATTACCAAGACAGTAAGACCGACCACTTACTGGTTGGAAAGCATGGATGGGAAACCTGTCCCCAGACCATGGAATATGGAGCACTTAAGAAAGTATTATCAATAAAATAATTTCTTTTTCCAAATATATTCTGTAAAATATTACAATGTACAGACTTAAGGTCTAGTCCATCTCAATGCACAGACTAAGGTCTGGTCCATCTCAAATGTACAGGCTCAGATCTGGTCCATCTCAATGTACAGACTCAGGTCTGGTCCGTCTCAATGTACAGACTTAAGGTCTGGTCCATCTCAAATGTACAGGCTCAGGTCTGGTCCATCTCAATGCATAGACTCAGGTCTGGTCCGTCCCAATGAACAGACCTGGGTCTGGTCCATCTCAATGCACAGACTCAGGTCTGGTCCGTCTCAATGTACAGACTTAAGGTCTGGTCTATCTCAAATGTACAGGCTCAGGTCTGGTCCATCTCAATGCACAGACTCAGGTCTGGTCCGTCCCAATGAACAGACCTGGGTCTGGTCCATCTCAATGCACAGACTCAGGTCTGGTCCATCTCAATGTACAGACTCAGGTCTGGTCCGTCTCAATGTACAGACTTAAGGTCTGGTCCATCTCAAATGTACAGGCTCAGGTCTGGTCCATCTCAAATGTACAGGCTTAGGTCTGGTCCATCTCAATGCACAGACTCAGGTCTGGTCCGTCTCAATGTACAGACTTAAGGTCTGGTCCATCTCAAATGTACAGGCTTAGGTCTGGTCCATCTCAATGCACAGACTTAGGTCTGGTCCATCTCAATGCACAGACCTCAGGTCTGTTCCATCTCAATGGACAAAATCCTTAAGTCTGATCCATCTTAATATATGAGGATGATGTTTGATAACAAGTACACAAGGGCTCTGTGTCAGAAGTTATAAAAGAATCAACTCTAAGTGATCAGTCATACCGACCGTCAAAATATCCTTGCAAGTACAAGTCCCTTTGTTCGACAGTCAAGCTCGGGTCTTGTTCTAAGGGGTCAGAATAACTGTCTTATGCCAGTTTTTACAATTGACGATTAGTGATCAGATTGATTGATTATTATTTAAGTTATCTTTCTTAAAGAAAGTCCGTAATTCAAAAAACCCCTCCAATATCGAGGGTTCGGCACAAGTTGGTTATTTCTTCACATTATTTCAGAAGACCACCCATGGTCGGTAGAAACAGTACTCTGGAAACCGAGTAGGATTACTTGTGTCATACTACAAACATCAAAAACCGGAGTCCGTTTACACACAACAAAACATTGATACATCTTTAGAGCAGAACTCAAAGATTGTCAACAGTCAAAGAAAGACAGAGATAAAAACCGAAGAGAAGATATTTTCATTAATATGCAAGCTCGGTTACAAAGAAGATGAACAAGGACTACAAAAGTTTTCCCTAAACTAAGGGGCTTGCAGGTCCATCATCCTCATCACCATCTTCGTCCTCATCGTCGTCATCGATCCCAAACAGGTCGATATCCGGGAACTTGGCGAGAAGCTTGGACTTAAGGTTATCGTAACCAAGCTGCGCGATCGTATCTCCCATCTTCTCAAGCTCGGTCTTCAGCCTGGCCTCGGTCTCAACCTTGGCCTCCTCAACCTTCTGAGCAATGGAGTCCTAAAGGGCACTGTTTTCCTCCTTCAGCTTGGTCAGGTCCTGACGAAGGGAGTCCCGTTCAGATTGCAAAGAATCCCTCTCAAGTTTAATGGAATCCCTTTCGGACTCCATAATTGAGAAGCAATTCCTCGCCTCCTTGAGCTCGTCCTCGGCCGAGGTGGCTTGGGACTGAGCCGTGCCGAGCTGTAGCCGGACTTCATCAATTTCTTCCTCCAGCCTCTCCAAGGCCTGGAGATCCACCGTGGCCTCCATCAGAGCAGCCAAGCTATGCAGAGTCTGCAAAAACAAAACAAGAGGTATATCAGTGAAAAGGAAAAGAAAGAAAAACACTAAAGGAAGGTCGGTCGTTACCTTCAAATGGGCCCTCATGGCACCAGCCACAGTCTTCTCAGTACCCTTCCTGGTGCTGCAGGAAGGGATGTCATTCCGAGGGGCCTCAGCCCAAAAGTCTTCAATAGCCTGATGGACGGCCTTATATCCATCGGGCATCTCGGTACCCACTTTTGCCTTACCCCTCTGTTGAGATTTTTGGGCCGAAGAGGGGACAGGCCGAAGTACCGCCGTACCCCTCTTAGGGGCAGAAGAGGGCTCCCTGATCACCACCCCCTTTTGGGGGGCAGAGGAGGGTTCCCTGATCATAACTCCCTTCAGAGGAGGCCGGGAAGAGGGAGAAGCAGAGGAGACAGCCCCCTTCTTGGGAGGCGCCGAAGAGGACGGGTCAGTCGTCCTCGTCTTCTTCGAAGAAGACACAGAGGAAGGAGGCTGGCTCGCCACCCTCTTCTTCTTTGACGCCCCCCATTTACCGGCAACTGACTTAAGGACCTCATCAACCACATTCTTTTTCTTGGGAGGCATTGTAGGGCCGGAATGAAGAATGGCTCGGTAGTCCCTGTTTGGAGTCTGAAGGAGCCTTTTGTATCGGTCTTTCAAAACAGGGGTGAAGTGAGGCCTCTTCTTGACGCTCTTGGCTGCACAAAAGAATTTTGAGCAAAGGTTAGTCAGACACACAAAAACAAGCACAGAACAAAATTGCAAAAGAAAGAGGGTGTCTCACCCATAAACCCTGTGCTCTGGGGGAACGTGGAGAACTGGTCCTCGGGGTCGGTCACTTCCCACTCTCCACCAACAAAGAAGAACCGATCCTTCCAAAATTTATTGGAGGACGGTACATAGGTCAAAGGCCGGAATCCCTTGTCGAACGACATGTAATAGAGGCCCTCCGCCTTCCTATACTTAAGATCCATTTTACTACGGATCAGATCTAAAGAAACCTCAACACCGTTCAGACGACCTAAGACTATAAACCCTAACAGGTGCCTCCAACTGTTCAAAAGCAGGTCGGCCGGGCAGAGGTTAAACCAGCAGAAAAAATCCCTAAGCAAACTAGGGAAGGGAAGATGCAGCCCCATCTCAAACCAGGCAGCATAAACACAGATTTCTCCCTCCTGAACTTCCTAAGGGTAGTCTAGGTCATCGGGAGCCCTAAGGGTGACGTTTGGAGGAATCTCATACTTTTCCCTAATAAACTCTAACCAAGAGGATGTTACAGTACTCTCTATCTGAGAAGACCGACCCGAGACTTCACCCTCTCTATCCCTAGATTCCGGGAAGGCATC
The DNA here is from genome assembly GCA_008638375.1 of Nyssa sinensis. Classification (NCBI taxonomy): domain Eukaryota; kingdom Viridiplantae; phylum Streptophyta; class Magnoliopsida; order Cornales; family Nyssaceae; genus Nyssa; species Nyssa sinensis. Next base: position 476,806 of record CM018045.1, on the reverse strand, counting down.
AACGATTCTAACTGAGGGACTAGAGTGAGTCTCCTCCGATCCAGTCCCCGAGGAACTGCTACCCCTAATTAGGGTTTGTGACAAGGAAGGAGCCTCCGGGAGGCTCCCCGACCCATTACCAACATCAGAAGATGCCGAAGAAGTCGACATTTCAAAATAACCAAAAGGAGAGGAAGAGAAAGTGAAAAGATGAACAAAAATACTAAAACCGAACTTGAATCAAAGTAAGGGACTTCGGATGGATGGGATTCTTCACAAAGTAGCTTGCTGGTTCGACAATGTCGGATGTATATCTCACTTCGTAGAGTAGAAGATGGTAAAAAGAATCGTACAAGGCTCTTTCTCCCTTTTATACGCATCCAAAGAGTAATTGCTACCCAGGCGAACCGTCGCGATAGTATCGCAACAATAATGACTTGAGAAACCCAAGAACCGGCTGCGCAATAAATGATGTACCAACGGACGTCTCGAGAAACGAGACGACAGAACGCATGGCTTTTCGGACGCTCATAAAACCTTAGTTACGACCCGAGCTCAAACTAAGGCTTGGGGGGGGAGTAACTGATATACCACTATGTGACACATCAACCACTGCACGACACGTGTAAGTACGGATCGGCTCAGGCTCAGTCATTCAGATCATGCTCGGTCATACGACCTGGGCTCGGTCATTCAGTTCATGATCGGCCACATGACTTATGTTCGGTCAATCAAAGGCGTAGCCCAAATAAACCGATCTCACAGTATCAGAGCAAGGTAGCTCTCCTACAAAGCTAAATATATACAGATGCAAACTTGCAGTACAGTAAGTCAATAATCAGATCCTATCACCGCCTCAACAAGCTCCGAGCAAGGAATAAGGAAGTTGTTTCCAACAAGGGAACTGCCACATTAAGTTTCCATATTCAACAAGGTAACTTATATCTCCAAAGATCTAATCCCTATATTCATGGTTCCAAATCCTAATCAACTTGGGAGAACAACCACCTATAAATTCAACCCTTAAGGTACGCTTTAGGATCATGCTCATTATTTTGGCTTTCATTACGAGTCTTTCAATTCAGTTTATTGACTTAAGCATCGGAGCGGCTACCGCCGGAGCCAACCCGGTGGTCCTCTGATCTTCTGTTTCGAGTGTTTCGCAGGGAGCCGAGCTTGGATCTCACGTGGGCCAAAAAGTGCAGCATCACGACTAATACTAACATTCATCGTAAAGCTTTGGATATGTTTGGCTTGACTTAAGACCTGCACTTATGGAGAGAATTGACAAAAAAAAAATTAAGATAGAGAGATAACTAAATCTTTTGTTTAGAAGTTTTTTATAAAGAGAAATAAAAAAAAGATTAAGAGAGAATATGAGAAAAACTTTGAGTGTTTTAACCCAATTCTCCAATCTCTCTAAAAACGGAGAGATTTGGAGAGAGAATAAAGTGTAGTTAATAAAAATCTTGAAATACCAAAAAAACTCATAAATGAAATAATTAAAAATTTTAAACATAAAGAAAAAAGGGTATAACTGTCAAATAATTTGTTATACTTTTTTTTTTTTCTTTCAACTGATCATTCAAACAAAAAATAATGATTTTGTTTTCTTTTTTCTCATGAACTATCAAATTAGATAAAAATGAATATTTTTTTCCCTTTACCTCTCTTTTTTCTTTAATTTTAAATTATACTTTTTTTTTTTTTCTTGGCTCTCCAAAACTTTCTAATGAAGCATTAAGGAAGACCAAACCGAACTTTCTTTCACTAGTTGTATGTTTGGTTGGACTTAAGTTTCCCCACTTACTCAGTCCAAAATGGGCGGATTCAGGAAGTAGCGCAAGTGAGACTTCTCCCTTCCACCCAAGCCAGTTTGGAAGGTTGTTAAAAAACTGAACCTTTGTATTTGAATACTTACAAATTCATACAAGTTATCTATATAAAATTCTTTGCTCAGGTTCTGCTAAGACTACGAGCTGTCAATTGAAATGGCCACATCCCACCAGCCCCAACCTTTAGTAAATGAAGTAAAAGTGACATCACTATTCGACTGTTAATTAAAGAGATTCCTTTAAATAAGTACACAAATTCATAAATGTTTCACCATAAAAGCTCAACCAATAAAGTAAAAGTGACACTACTACTCGACTTTAGATTCCTTTAAATAAATACAGAAATTCATAAATGTTTCACCATAAAAGTCTGTTCCTTGCAATTAATTACATGCGGGTATCCTTGACTAAGTTGATTTACGAGTAAATTTAGTTAGACATGTAAATAGTCTCATTATACTTTATAATTTGTTTGTTAAAAGTAAAAAATAAAAAATTGACCTAATTAATTCATTTAGCTAGGTTCGCTTAAATTATGTATGGAGATGGATATAGATGTCATTCACTCATGCCAGAGTTTAACTTTTCTTTAAAAAAATTGGTAAAGCTATTTTGAATTAATCAAGAGAATATATATAAAATGTCACTGTGTTGGCATTTAAGGCATACCATGGAAACTTGCCTCGCGGTACTCAAATTTGTCAAAAAGTTAATATTTATGATTTAAAAAAAATAATAATAAAATTTATGAGATACCATCATACTACTACATAAGATAAGATGGTGATGTAATATAATAGTGTCACTGAATAATTTTTGCAATACTAACACAATTAATATTAAACAAAGTTAATTACGCCTATCATTTTCTTGAAAATTGAAACCAGCACTATTGATACTCTGACTACAATACACATGTAGTTGGTATGAACAATTAAAACCCAAGAAAATAACTGACATCCCTCATAAATATTATACTGGCATCCCTCCATCAATATCACATTATATATATATTCAAATATTTCATGGAAGTTTTTTTTTCTCCAAATTTTTTAGATGCAAGAGAAATCAATTTTAAGTAAATGCATATTGATTTAAAATAATTTATACTATAAGAGTTTTTATTAATATAATTATAAATAAAATTCTAATAAATATATAAAAACATTTCAATGCCTTTACTTTTTTTTTTTTATATATATATTTCTAATAATATTTCAATAGGAAATATAAAAATGCTAAAAATCAATAAAGTTCTTACATAGTTAAAAAATATTGGACAATAAAAATTTTGAAATAGAATTCAAATAAAGAAATTTACAAAATTTTAAAATACACAGCAAAAAATATTTATATTTTTATATAAACATATATTAGTAGAAAATAGAAATAATTCAAAATAAGATTCTCTTAATATAATTTAATTTTTTACAACAAAAAAAAACTGGAATAGAATTTTGGAATAGTTACAGCTATTCTCAATTATATTTTTATTGTAATATGTCAAGATATAATATCTTTAAAATCAAAACTCAAAATTATGGTATCCCGAAACATCACATTTAAAACATAAATAAATTAATGTAGTATTTTTCTTGTGGCAAGCCACCCATGAGAAACTAAAAAGCGAGTACTTGTACCAAGCTATTTTTGTGGATGCCATTAATTGCAGAGGGGAAATGAAAATTGAAGTAAACGTGCAAATCATATATATGCACTAGTACATTTGTATAATATGCGACGTTCCTCTAATGATTTATGGCTATTCATCTTCGTCCATTCATGTAGCTTCGTTGATGTGATGTGTTATTGAGTTAGGAAGCCTCCTTAGTCCATTTTTTTATCTTTTTTTTTCTCAATCAATAATATATTACATGAATGAAGATGAATGATTCATAAATTATTACTCATTCAACAAACATATTTAGTACTATTATTATTGTGTAATATTTTATTATTATATAATGTGTGTGCACTCGTGTTATTTTTAGTACTCTTTCTTATAAGAAAATGACCAACTTAATTTATATGGATCGTGTAACAAGAATTTTAAATTTATAAGTTTTTTACTTTTGTTATTTTTAAATTAATTATAACTGTTCATGAATTATTGTGCATATATCATGTGTTTGTTTATGAATTATTTATTTATTGTGGGTGATCTACTATATGTTTTTATTTTATTAGTTCTGCACATCATAGACAAAGAAATTTGCTGGTTGAACATTACACAACATTAATTACTTTTTTTGTATCTATAAATTTGTCCCCTTACTTGTCTTCCCTACCAATCCTTTCTGCCTTTTCTTTTCAGTTGAGTGGAGAGAAACAAGGTGAGAAGAGGGAGGAAAATTGAAGAGAAAATGACTGTAAGTTTCTGTTTCCATAACCTTAACTCTCTAAAGTTCCCTCCCTTTGCTTGCAAGCCAATGGCCTCTCTCAGATATTTTGAGACTTCCATGCCTTCCACCCTCCCCTCCAGGTGCGTTCTGTTAACTTTTTTCGTATTCTTCTAGGAAGAAAAAATGGTTGGCAAAAAAAAGAATAAAGTCACTTAAAGAAGTAATTTTTATGTGATCGTAACATTCAAAGCATAGTAGATCGAAGTCCAAATGTTTAGAAAAAAAAAGTTTTAATGTCCAAAATCATGAATGAAGATGGTGATGGTGATGGCGTGGGAGAAATTTTTGCACGGAGCATGATGTTCATGGATCCAGCCAAAAAGACCATGTCATTTGAATATAATGTTTTACTTTATAAAAACAACAAAAGTAATATTATGTCATATATATACTATATGATAGGAGGTTTGATATCAAAATTATATATCTCGATGGCAACCAACAACTCACAGCACCCTCTTGCATGTTGGGTTGTATTTGGACCCTTAACTATTTCAACGTAATTTCTTTCTTGTTTAAAAACAGGGAAGCACAGAATATTGGCCCTCTTCCCAAAGTTCATGTTAAGCCAATCCGATCGCTGCCAGCCCAGAAGATCGAAATCTTCAAAAGCATGGAGGATTGGGCTGAGAAGAACATTTTGAATCACCTAAAACCAGTAGAAAAATGTTGGCAACCACAGGATTACTTGCCAAACCCTACCTCTGATGGATTCTTGGAGCAAGTGAAGGAACTGAGAGAGAGGACTAAGGAGATTCCTGATGATTACTTTGCTGTTTTGGTTGGAGATATGATTACAGAAGAAGCCCTTCCAACGTACCAAACGAGATTTAATTGCACACTGGGAATGTTGGATGAAACGGGCGCAGATCCATCGCCTTGGGCAGTTTGGTCAAGAGCCTGGACCAGCGAAGAGAACAGGCATGGTGATCTTCTCAATAAGTACCTTTATTTGTCAGGACGAGTAGACATGAAGCAAGTTGAGAAAACAATTCAGTACCTTATTGGATCAGGAATGGTGAGACAGTAGCTTATTAATTTGCATTCATCTTGTTTAATTTACACATGCATGCGTGAAGGAATGAATGAATGAATGAATTTGTAGGATATTGGAACCGAAAACAATCCGTACAAATGGTTTATCTACACATCTTTCCAAGAAAGGGCAACATTTATTGCTCACGGTAACACAGCCAGGCTTGCCAAGCAACACGGTGACAAAAACCTTGCTCAAATATGCGGCCTAATCGCCTCCGATGAGAAGCGCCATGAGGCTGCTTATACGAAGGTGGTGGAGAAGCTTTTTGAGATTGATCCCGATGAAACCGTCTTGGCTTTTGCGGATATGATGCGGAAGAAAATCACCATGCCGGCCCACTTGATGTATGACGGCCGTGACCGCTCCATTTTCACCCACTTCTCTGCTGCTACCGCTAGAATCGGAGTCTACACAGCCTTGGACTACATACAAATATTGGAACATCTGGTGAACAAATGGAACGTAGCAAAGCTAACTGGACTTTCCAGTGAGGGCCAAAAGGCACAGGATTATGTTTGTCGGTTGGCTTCCAGGCTACATTTGATCAAAGAAAGAGCTCAAGGAAGGCCACAAGAAGCACCCGTCGTTCCTTTCAGCTGGATTTTTTATCAAAAAGAGACGAAGCTCCAAGTGCAGCAGAATGGGGTGGGAGAGATTAATTAATAGTCCCTAGTCCTCTTCTTAATTAGTCCCTACATTACTAATTAAGCCTGTTCTGATCATTAAAGTCATAAATAAAGCTCAGACTATCTACTTTGGAAGTTCTATTGTATGTCTCTTTAGTCACTATGTATGTCAATCTCTTCTCAACGAAGCCATGCATAATGCTCAAGCTAGTTAATTTGGAAATATATGAATGCACACATTTATATATATATATATATATATATATATATATATATATACATACAGGGGCGAACCAGGATGATTTTGTATTAGTGGGGGCAAAATCTAAATCACTAAAAAAAAAAATTTCGAAATTTATAATAAAAAAAATTGTTATTAAATATATTTTAAATAATTACAAAGAACAAAAATCTAAAATCTTTTTTCATTAAATAAAAAATATTTGAATCTTTAATCATAATATTAACATAAAGCAAGAATAAGTTGAATTCAACGCCCATACTTTTTTCATTATAATTAAAAAAGTTATAATTTTCGTATATATTATTTATGGAATTCGCCTAATTTGAATGCATTTTATATATTTTTATTATTATTTATAAGAAAAGTATTTGCACATTATTTTAACATTACTACCATAAAAATATTAATCATAATTCGTAATTTTTATATAAAAATCTTGAGTGAACTGATAAGTGTTCTCTTATTGAGTAAACATATATCTTTTTATTCATTTTGATATTTTTTCCTCCCACCATTTTATTTAAAATTTTTTAATGTCTTATAGAGTGGCCATATTAATAACTTAAGAGGTTCATATTTCAATTAGTTATGCAATATAAACTAGTTGTAACTATTTAACTGATATCTAAATATTTACTAAGACCTTTTGATAATACTTTTACTCTATTTTCAGTCAATTCTAAGAATTCTTAAGACATTCAATTAAAAATTTAAAATGAAAAATAAAGAAATATATAGTCATATATTTATTAGTATATGTATTTTCTTTTTTCTCTTGCCAATGTCAAATTATAAAAATTTAAGTCCTTAAAAAAGTTCTTTTGAATAAACCCTTGAATGATACTTTGAAGAAAAAGAAAGGTTACTAATTCTTTATTTATGGTCTAATCTTAAATGTATTGAATAAGTAAAGTTTAAAAAAATGTCAAAAATTAGAGTTGAAATCTTAAATTATGACATAATTTGTGTGTAGAATGATACTAGATCAAGATTAAGCAATTGAAATAACATATTAAAAATGAAGTAACAATTCTCACTTTTTCTACGTATTATACCAATAATTCATTTGTGAACTTAAGTTAATAAAGAATGTGAACCTAAATTATTTAATATTTTAATAAGTCTCTTTCCATTTAACTAGATTGTCTATCATTAGTAGGTCAACATGTAAATCAGTTAATTATACGATAACAATGAGATTTAAATTTAAGACTTTAGTTTATACTATATCATTTCATTTTAAATCACTAACTTTCAAAAACCTTAAACTAATATAAATGATGTGATTATTTAATACTATAACACTTAATTTTTTTGGTGTGCATCCACAAATATGATTAATTTAAAAATTTTTCAAAACAAATAGAGTGGCGGCAAGTTTGAAAAAAATTATTGAGTGGGGGAAAATTTAGAATATTTTTAAGAATTTAGAAAATATTAAATTCAACTTAGTTTTTTCAAAATTTTCAATGTCTGCATCCGCCCCTATATATATATATATATATATATATTGACATATAGAGAATGGTATGTATATGATATATAATGTTAGAGTGTAGTTAGGTTTAGAGGGAAACCAAAAAAAGAAAAAAAAGAAAAAAGAGTAACTATGTTCAACAGGGTTAGATCAGTGCAAGTATAGTGATTGTAACTGTTTGAAATATTATTTTGTCCCTTAATACTTTTTGATATACCACAATGTGACAAACCAATCACCACTTAACACGTGTAACTACGGGTTTGGCCATTCAGTTCATGTTCGGCCATTTGGCTCATGCTAAGCCAGTTAGTTCAGGCTCGGCCAGTCAGAGCAGACCTACAAAGGCCGAGCACGTATCTTCGAAGCAAACCTACTGCTCTGCAAAGCTTACAGGTCCTAACATAGGCCTTCAGTGCAGCACATCGATATTCAGAGTTCATCACCGCCTTAATATACGCCGAGCAAAGAATAAGGAAACAATCTTCTATATGGAAACAACCACTCATGGTTATCTCTATTTGATACAATATCCTACAAGGTAACTGCTATCTCCGACGGTGAAATCCCTACTTTCATAGCTCCGAATCCTAATCAACTTAGGAATGCCACTGCCTATAAATTAAGCCCTAGAGGTACGCTTTATTTTCACACTCATTATTTGGTTTTCATTACAGTTTTTCAATTCAGTTTATTGACTTAAGAATCAGAGTGGCTACCGCCGGAGCCAACTCGGTGGTCCTCTGATCTTCTTTTTTAGTATTTCACAGAGAGCCAAGCTTGGAACATATGTAGACCAAAAAGTGCAGCATCACTTTTGCTTCGACAGTGTCATCTACGGGGTTGAACCTGTGCTCTAGGCAATTTTATTGAAGAGATTGCGTGGGAGTTGAAGGGATTTCGACATGTTTCCTGTGTTCACATCCGTCGGTCGGCAAATAAAATGGCTCACATAATAACAAAGTTCGCTCAAGACCTCACTGAAGACACTTTCTGGTTGGAGGATTTACTTGAGGTGTTTTCTTAAGCTCTTATAGCTGATTCCCCGGGTTTTCCTACAGCTTGACATGGGTTCGTTTTTGCTCTGTTTTGAGTTTTGGGTAATCAAAAAAATAAAATATAAGAAAAAGTTCAGCATGCAACTATGAAGATATATAATTTTTAAAAAGTATTTGAGCACAAACTTTTTGTTATTAAACTTATGTCTGAACTTGAACTTGACTCTTCGTCTGATTATGCTTTAGACTTTATTAGTAGTGGTATATGATAGTTTAGAACTAATTTATTGATTTGTTTGCAGCCTAAGTCACATGTCGAATTGTGACAAATCTTGAACCTTGCCACTTGGCCAAGTGTGATCGTGATTTACCATATATACATTTTATGTTTGACTGCAAGTTTGTTTAAAATTATAGTATGAACTTGTGTTATTATATATTTTAAAAGCATGTTTGCTGAGTTTACAAGTTTATCTCAACTTTTTTTCTTTTCAAATTATGTAGGTTACAGGAAGAATGACCATCTTGATTAATGGTGTATAGTAGAAAAATAAAGAAGGAACATGAATTCAGTAAATTAATTATTGCTTTTAGATTTTTTCTAAGGATTTTCTTTGTTAGACATCTTTATCGATTTTGTAATGAAACCGTATATTGTTAATTTTAAATTAGTTGTTTATTTCATTAAATCATAAATAGATAGAGGATTTTTGTTGGTATATAATTGTAGCATTATTTATTATGGAATTTAGTTTTAGATAAAATTATGGAGATTACTTGGTGGAGTCTTACATGTTTATAGGCTGGTTGTCATGTTTTGACTTGTATATTTGGATTTGGAGTGTCACATGCAATTATATTTGTGATAATCAGAGCCGGTCTCATACGATAGTGTTAGGAATCATTACATTTTATCAGAATATTGTACTTGAAAAAATTTATAATACTTTAATAAATATTATATTATATTATAAAAAATAGTTTGAAATAATTTTAGAATCATATAAAATAAAGACAAAATTCTCAAAATACTGTAAATACAAAAACAGAAATTAAATGGAAACAAACAAAAATTATAACTTACAATTTTTTTAAGAAAATACCAAAAGTAAAACAATGGTGATTGATCAATGCTAGTGTCATACACTATATCCTTAAGACAATATTACCTTTGCAATGGTACTTTCGAGTTTTTAATGACAGTTGTCTCACATGATACAATGGTCATGCACAATAAATGGAAGCACCCCAATCTTATGTGCACAGTGAACCAAAACTTGTCATTGGACTTTCTTAATATGCAAACTCATAATATGCATGCACTTAATTCTAAAACTCGTGAAATTGAATGAATGATGATGGGGACGAACTGAGTTTATATAGGCGACCTAGTGGCTCAATAATCCAGTTTTCCAACTTAAAGATCCATAGAATGTTCGCTTAATGGGTAGCTGGGAGATTAAGAAGCTAGCACATCACGAGGACATGTGATCCTTAGGGGGGAGAATGTGATACTCTTGTTCCACATCCATTGGGTGAGAGTAATATAATTAGAATATAAGACACCATAAGTTTTACTATTAATAACTTGAGTTTAAGTTTTTGAGTCATAATGTTGTAGATCCTTTTAAGTTGTTAGAACAGTGAACTTGAGACGTTGCATTTGTGGTATTAGAGCCGATTTTCAGAAGGTAGAGGTCCTTAGAGTATCTGTTTCATGAGTAGATGAGAGATTGAGATCCACTCCCACGAGAACGTGTGGTCCTACGTGGAAGATAATATGATACTCTTATTTTACAATGGTTGGGCGAGAGTAATATGATTAATATATAAGATACCACAAGCCTTATTACTTAATAACTTGATTTTAATCTTTTAAGTTATAACATTATAGACTCTTTTAAGTTATGGAGACAAAGAACTTGAGGCATTACGGTAATTATGTTCTCTGTCAAAAGTGAAAGCTTCTCAATCTGTTACTACATTTTGTTAATTTTCATTGTTGACAATTAGGGATGGAAATTTAAGTTGATATACTGGGAATCTCATCACATCGTGCTCTATGTGGAGATGGATTTGGAATAAATTTTTGTCAAGTTTGATAGATCAGTGGGGGTGAGTTTTTGGGATGCAATTCGGGCGGGTCAAGTTTGAGTTGAGCCATATTTAAGTTCAATTCAAGTTTTAAAACAATCAATCTGAATCCGGTCCAAACCCGATCTTAAACTTGAACAATCTAACCCGATCATGACCCAAATTAAAATTCATTAGTATCGGGTTCAATCCGAACCCGATTATTAATTCTAATTTTTAGATTTTGTTCACAATTTTTTCAACAATTTGCTCTATTTTTTTCTATTTTGATTATACACTAAAAAATTTCTCTCAATTCCTCCTCTTATAAGAAACCAAACATCATTAAAATAATTTCTTAAACATACTTTAATTTTGAAAAAAATGTTAAGAATCTACAAGTTTTTAAAATTATAAAAATGCAAATAATAATTTTTATAAGAAATTTAATCTAATGATGGATAAGTAAAGTATAAAAAATGTAATACATAAAATATTGAATTCGGATTTGGTTTGGGCTTAGATGTTTCCAAAGTCTCAATCTAAATCCAACCCTATTTTAAATCGTGTTTAAATTATTTTGTCCAAGTCCAACCCTAATTGTAAAAAATGAAGTCCAAGCCTTATAAAATTCAGGTCAGGCTCAGGTTAGCCCGCTGAGGTTGCACCTCTAGTGAGTTTGAGGTAAAGGCATCTTACCTTTTATGAAATAAAATAACAAATAAATTCTATTTGACATAATTAATGTTTACATTAATTTTTTTAGTCTTGTATTGAAAGTTTAAATTAAATTTGATACAGTTAGGATCGAGATCCTATTCAAATAGTACAAGTGTCTACTTTTTATGCAATTGACATGAGTTTGATTTGTCTTTTTACATCATTATGTCAAAGAAATTAAATTTGATAAAGTTATATCTTTGTAAAAATAATATTTTTTAATTTTTTATTAATATGCATTTTTTTTTTTTTTATTTTGACACACATGTAATGTCTTATTTGCATTATAAACTAATTAATTTAATAAATAAAAATAAAAAACTAAATATTTAATTATCTAATGGCTATTATGATTTGGACTTTCCCTATTTCATCGCGAGACTTAAATAAGTTTGGGAAATAATTTTTTTTTACAAGACAAGATTGAGAAAAAAGAATTTTCTGCTAAGAACCCGCTGCATTGCTCCCCCTTGGGTCCGTCTTTGACAGTTTGTATTCATATAATGCCTTGCCATTGCTTGTACACATGTGGTCATGTCATTAATTTTACTGTTAATATTATTTTTTAGGTAACTCTAAGTAATACTTCGGTTGGAGACGCAATGAGCACTTGAAAGTCCCATGAAGATATATTAGACTTCGTGGACGATCATATATTCTGTCAAAATGAGGATGGGCTTATATATATACTCGAAACCAAGACAGTAAAGGCTAAGAGCCCATCTTGATCCCCAAATTGGAAGGGTATGTGAATGAAGGCCTACTGCATGGATTGAACAGGCCTTCATATGTATGGCAGTATCATTTTACAAACCATTTTCCTTCTTGATATCTTCCCCCCCTCCGCTTACGATTCCTGGCCCAATCGGCCAGACTTTGACAACCCTCTCCGGCATGATCTCGATCGGAGAAGTTAAGTTGCAATCGTTGAACGCAAACCCAAAGTCGCCGTCACAGCCACCGTTCGGTGAGTAGTCCGAGTCCATCACGGTTCTCGGATCGAACATATCTAAATTGGTGTCCTTCATTTTCCCTCTCTCGAAGAAAAATCACAAACCCTAAAAATGGTCATTTGGAGTAATCTCTAAACTGCAAGGGGGAGAGCGGACATTTGGATCACTAACTGTTCAATCCATGCGGTTGGGCTTAAAAGTAGGCCTTAATTCACATTACCTTTCCAATTTGGATATATAGTACTTGTTTCAAGTTGGGCTCTTACTGTACATGCCCATCCTCATTTTGACAGAATATCTGATCGTCCCAGGCGCTTTCAAAATTTTATTTTATTTTTGTCATTACTCTAGTAAAGATCTTGTCACTATTTTAAAAAAAGCAATCATCAATGTATAAAATATAATTTTATAATTCTTGAAAATCCAAATTAATGCAATGAATACATACATATACATATATATATAAAAAAAAACATATTAAGATTAAAATCTTAATTTAGATTAAGATTTTTTCTATTACACTTTTCTCTTAACGTTGGTCTTTAATATATGTTACGTTATATATTTATTAAAAAATAAATAATGTGTCATATACGTAAAATGTCTAAATAAAAATTATAAAAAAAAAATTGAAAATAGCATTAACTCCTAAAAAAAATTGCTAGTCATTCTAATTAGCTGGCTAATTGAGAAAAGTTAACTAAAGCTCAACTCAAATAAGATAAAACCATGCATGAATTCAAGGTTTGGCTGGTTCATCCAAGATTTTAATTTTTTTTAATACAAAACTAAAGAAAAAAAATTTGTACTATGTGTGTTGAGGCCCTAGAAAGTAACGATCAACCCCTATTGAAGATGGTTAGAAAAGGTCAAAAGAAAAGGAGAAAGAGAGGGTGGAGGTGGAATCCATGCAACGAAGTTGGGTTGCCAAGTGGAATATCCATTCGGTTGGCTATTAATTGGCCAATGGATACATGGCTCTCTCTCCTCCTTCCCCACCCCACTGCCCACCTTGTCACTTGTGTTCCCTTGTCTCTGACCCTAAGGCCCACGTCAACATTATGGAAAAAAACATTTTATTTTTGCAAGTTGACCCCCAGCATTTAGCCTCAAATTTCATTTTTAGGAATCAAAGTTATTTGGACAAAAGTGCCCTCAAGTGGTTAAAAAAATAAAAATTGGTGTCAAAATGTTTTTCTTATCTTTGTAGCAAGTTAAAAATGATTTTTTAGGTTAGTTGACAGAATATTTTTATAAATTGAGAATGTTGTTTGAACAAAAAGAAAATATTTGAAACAATTAAAAATTACAATCCGGCCAGTGATTTTTCTTTCCCTTGGATGAATACACATATATTCTCTATTACACAATCAAATTTTTATTTATCAATTATCTCTTGACAAGTGTTGTTTTCTTTTTTTTGTTCAAGATTTTTATATGTACATAATTACTTAAGAATTAAATTCACGAGATAAGTTTAAGAATTATTCAGAAAAATAAAGCATGAGATTTTTGTTTGACTTACTATTATTTTAGAACTTCACTACTTTTGTAATTTTATTTACTTTTGATAAGAAACAAACCTAAATTATCATTTTTTTTGACCATTTTCAAAATCTAAATTTAATTTTGTGCTATGCATGGAACTATTTTCTTTTATTAGTAATTTTTTGGAAAACTAAAAGTTTTTTTAATAGGTGATTTTAAAAATAATATGAAAAAGGTAAAATCACGTAATTTAAGCAAAAACCGGGTGCATTCTGTGTGTTTCCATATATATATATATATAAAACTCTTATTTCCGCATAAAAGGGTAATAACGTAATTTAAGCGGGTCCTTGTCCCATCGTTCCTCTCTCCTCTTATTTCCGCATTCCCTCTCTCTGTCTCTCAGTTCTGTGGAGGAAACGAAACCAGAAAAAAGAGAAGCTCTAAAGAAGAAGAAAATGGCGCTGAAGCTCAATCCCATCGCCTTTCAATCCCAGAAACACCCTTCTTTTGCTCTTCCATCAATGGCCAGTCCCAGATCTCCTAAGTTTTTCATGGCCTCCACACTCCGGTCTAACTCCAAGTCAGTTCTTTCCCTCATTTCCACATCTTTTTTTGACAGACTTAAAACTTTTTAGATTCTCATGTGAATGGTTGTATTTTATAAAAATTTGTTGTCTCTGCTTTTTTCTGATCTGGGTTTCTGTTTTTTTTGTTTTTTTTTTTTCTCTAAGTTGGCTTTGAAATTGTTTAATTTGTATGGAGCTCTTGTGATCTCGATGATATTTTGTAGTAATTTCTTCTTTCTGATATGCGTCTCTATCAATTGTACCGATGTGCGCACGGAGATGAACACCCCGATACACGCACAAAAACTCAAACTTACGGTGAATTCATGGGTGGTTGATGCTAAATTTTGAGGGGTTTGATTAGAACTTCTATATGATACCGGAAGTGTGCATTTTCTTGCTATTTGATAATAGACGATATCTATATTTATTCAATTCTAAAACATCACGCATTTCTTTGATTTTTTTATTTGCTTTGGTTCTTCAAAATGGTGTTTGCCTACAGGGTTCTTTTAATTGCATAATGCATGAAATTCAGATTTTTGTCTAAATGCACTTGATTCTTCAGCTGATTTTTGTTTTTAATTTTAATTTTATTGCTTTTTTTTTTGTTCCCTTCAATTTGGCCTTTATTTTGATTTTTTAACTTTTAATTACTAGAATGGGCGTAGTTTTTTGTTTTTGTTTTTGTTTTTGTTTTTGTTTTTGTTTTTGTTTTTGTTTCTTTCATTATTTTTTGCAGTTTGTGGTTTTGTGCATGCGTGTCCCCTCTCTCAATTAGTTGCATGGAGGAGGTTAGGATTATTGTTGTTATTATTATTATTATTATTTAATTATGATCATCTGAGCATTATTTCACGCCAAATGTTTGTTTCAATTTGTTGAGACTTAGGTTTGAAATTTTTGGTTTGTTGGTTTCAGCTGAATATTTCATACCAAATGTTTGTCTCAATCGGTAATGAGTCAACCAAACTTCTTTTTTGTTTTTTTTTACCTATCAAAAAAAAAGTTTGGTTGACTCATTAATATAGTTTATTCAATTTGAATGTTTTGTGTTTCTGATCGATTATTGGGTTTATAGCTCGTTTGGATGGAGAGAAAAGAAAAGATTAAGGTGGAGAGATAGCTAAATCTCGCATTTGAAAGTTTTTAATAGAGAGAAGAAAAGATTGGAGAAAAAAGAAAGTGTTTTAATGAAGGGTATAATTGTTAGATGATGTTTTATACTTTCTTTTCTTTTTATCTCCCACTAATCATCCAAACAAGAAATAATTACATTCTTTTTTTTTTTTTTCCTCTTAAACTATCAAACAAGATAAATATGAACACTTTCTTTTCTTTTATTCTCTTTTCTCTTCTTATTTTAAATTATCTTTTCTCTCCGAAACTCCCAAACGACGAGTGTTTATTTATTTCAGGTTTGGGTTTGATACCTTAGGCATTTTTTATGAAAAAAATTGTAATATGTGTTTTATTCAAAAGGTGCATGGTTACCCCATTTGTTTTCTTATGTTTGTCGTGATATAAATGTTTTACGTACATCTGGAAGCTTTTTGATGCATGCTTGTTTTTGATTTGTATGTTTTTGATTCATATTTATATTGTATTATCATTTTAGCGTAGCATCTTATTGCATTTTGTGTGTTTCAATTCCTCTTCACTTTTTTCATTCACCTGATTTCAATTATAATCCATGTGTAACCCCTTTTGTAGGTTCCATCTGTTTGATATGTTTACTTTTTAATTGGGTGATTTTATTTCTGTTCTATCACCTTTTCTCCGAAAGCAATTGATTTGTCATCGTTTATACAAGTTTGTGGATGCAGCTGTGATACTCTCTCTCTCTCAACACATTACTTAACATTAGGTGGTGATTCATTGACTTTTTTCTAACTTGTAGCTGTAGGTCATGTATGCAAGGACTAAGGAGATCCTTTGTTTTAATCACCTTTCTTTTCTCTCTTTTCTTGGTGTTGGTAGTTATCAATCTGCTGTCATTGTGTGGTCCTGTTTCACGTTGATATAGACATTTTGTTGGTGATTTCTGCCACACCCACCAAGAAACTTTTTTCCCAAGTTTCCAATTATTTTTGTTTTCCTATTCTTTGTCACCTTCACTATGCTTGTTTCTTGTGAAAGTTCATCTTGTAGTCTTGATATTCTCTTAGTAGTCCAGTTGTATTATGGTTCTATTAGTTTTTTATCATGTGGGTGAAGCCTAAAGTTTTGATGATTTGATAATAAATAGTGGTAAGATCTGTATTATATGGCAAGTGGTGAGTGATAAATTTTCTTTCTAAGTTGTGTTGAAACTCCTGATCATCTAGTTTTTGAAGTTGTTTTTTTTTAGGTGGATTGTTTGCTTAGATTTGCTTAAATTAACTCTTCATTTTTTGTTTGTTAGTGCTATTGGCTACTTTTGGCAACATTTCTTTGATAGTTCAAAAATAAAAAAATAAAAATAAAAACAAAAGAAGAAGAAAAGAAAATGAAATTTATTTTTGTATTGCAACCTTTTTTTTTAAATAAGCTGTCTAATCATCAGATGGTGTGGATGTATGGTTTGCATACCAGTTAGACTTGGATTAGGACATGCCCAATTAGTGTATTATATTGTCCATGCATAAATCTCTTATTATGTGAGGAGATTGTTTTTAGTACATATGAGATACTATATTTCTACAATCCACATGCAAAATTCAAAAGCAGTTTAAGTGGGTTATTTGAAAATTTTGTATTTATATATCAACTGTCCTACAGTTTCTGTCCTCCGAATTTAGTAAATGTCATGTCCTTGGAAATCAATGTCGCCATTGAAATATTACTATATTAGTCACAGATATAGGTTGGTCTAGTGTCTTCCAAATTTAATAGCTGTCATGTCCTTGCAAATCAATGTCGCCAATGAAATATTACTATATTCGTCACAGATATAGGTAGGTCTAGCTAGAATATGGAAATTGAATGTCAAGGCCCATCTATGAGTATACTCTTTTTCTTTTCATTAAATTTGCGTTGACATAATTTTTCTCAGTTGGAGTTAGGTTAGGTGCCAATGATGATGGTTTGTGCTGTTGTCTGTGTAAATCATTATATGTATATTCGTAAAATCAAAGTAGAGTGAATAGTAAACTACGCAAGAGTTTACCTGGGAATGGTGCAATGTCAGAAAACAATCACTATGTAGGACTTGCACCTTTTTACACCCCTAACTCGAAAACGATCTCTTTCCATCTTCTGAAGGAATCTGAGGTTTTGAGCACCATCAACTTCTCTATTGCTGCGATAATGTGATGAAGTGAACATTACTGCTAAAAGTGAAGACGCTTCCATTGATCAGCTAATGTTATCAAACATGCATGCCTTATCCTTCAAAGGTTCCAACAGTGACAGGAAAGGCAAACATACTATAGGATCAATCTTTAAATTGCATCCCGCACTGAAATAGGTGTAACCTACATACTCTGAAGATCTTTAAAACTGTATCTTGATTGATTTCAGCATATTGCGACAATTTGAAGATTATGTTGTGCGATGCATTTTCATTTGATAGGTTATGCTGGGTAAATCATTGGATTGACAAGTATGAAGGTGGGATCTCATGTGTATATAGAAATTCCACACCATTCTGTTTTAATATACCATGTTCCCTTTGCTGTCATGATAGTTCTTTAAGGTAATGTGATTGCCATTTCTTTTAGAGCTTCTACTACTATCGGCTACCTAACTGCTGAGCTTTAGCTTGAGCGAGAACGAAGGCAGACATCTCTTTTTTGGACTGAACTGCTTGAGCTGGAGCTTTGGACTCGACGGGCAAGAATCTCCTTTTTTGGTAGTACGAGGAATTGACCTCTGGCTGCACACCTGTGAGATTAGGTGGGCAGCCCGGCAAATAGACATTCACAGGAATTTGCTTTTAACAAGTAATTAGATATGATCCGAGTTATGATCTGAGTCATCTGACAAAACATTGGCATGAATTGGGTACATGTATTTAGTGGGCCCCTAGATCTTTAGAACTTAGAAGACATTGTAGTATAGGAAGTAGGAACCACTAATGATCATTTGATTTTATTTCAATAATGTATTGATCTTATTGGGAATATTTCATTATATACCAGTGTCTTGGCCCTGCAATGGTTCTAGTCTAAATTCTAAGCACCTAATCCCAGCTTCTTCTGTGTTTTTTTAGGGAGGTTGAGAATCTCAAGAAGCCATTTAGTCCTCCTCGTGAGGTGCATGTTCAAGTGACCCATTCCATGCCACCCCAAAAGATTGAGATCTTCAAATCTTTAGAGGATTGGGCTGAGCAAAACATATTGGTTCACCTGAAGCCGGTGGAGAAATGTTGGCAACCACAGGATTTTCTGCCAGATCCTTCTTCTGATGGATTTCACGATCAAGTCCAGGAACTAAGGGAAAGGGCAAAGGAGATTCCAGATGATTACTTTGTTGTTTTGGTTGGGGATATGATCACAGAAGAAGCCCTTCCAACTTATCAGACCATGCTTAATACCCTCGATGGTGTTCGGGATGAAACAGGAGCAAGTCTTACTTCTTGGGCAGTTTGGACAAGGGCTTGGACTGCTGAAGAGAACAGGCACGGTGACCTTCTCAATAAGTATCTCTACCTATCTGGACGAGTTGACATGAGGCAAATTGAGAAGACAATTCAGTATTTGATCGGGTCAGGAATGGTGAGATTCATGCCACATGTTTTTACTGTTACGTTTCTTACTTTTTGTTTGCGGTTTCAACTTTCTGTGCTTTACAAAATTGAAAAGTAAGGAGGCTTTTGGTAAGTTGTAAAATAGACAGGGGAAATGGCTAAAAAATTTACCAGCTAATGAGATCTTAGGAGTGAGAGAATTCCTAAAACTTTTTTTGTTCTTGGGTGTGCCCCCCCTCAGGGTGCCTTATCAATATATTACTTCTTTACTGATAATATATATATATATATATATATATATATATACTGAGGAACAGTTTCACTTTCCATATTATAGTTAGGTTGTACTGCTCCACCTATGCCCTGGATTTTCTGATTCTGTTGTTACTATCTAGAATTTCAAGGGACAGCAGCCTTTCTTACTGCACACATGCACACATAATTTTATATGATTCTACACACACATACATGTATAGAAATATGTATTCATACTACTTTCCAACAGTATTTGCTGGTTATTCTGCTCAACCATTTTCTATCTCTGGTCTGATAAATATTGTCATTGTTTGGTATGTCAAGTTGATGCAAACTTACTTCATACAGCCTTCCGTTTGGGTTGCTGGAAGACACTTTTGAGGAAGTTTGAAGGATTAGATAAATATGTACTCTATTTAATGTTGTATTTTTGCTTCCTCTTATCAATTGATTTTCTTGATGTTGAGGATACAAATTATTTTATTGTTGTTGGAGTGTGATTGATAAACATAGACTTTGATGAAACACCTCCACATTCCTCATGCTACTGTCGTGTTTGAAGCTAGAGCATAACAATAAATCGAAACCAACTCTCTTTAAGTTTCATTTAGAAAATGGGATTGTGACATAGACTGGCTGCAGCCTTTCAGATATTGCTTCCCTGGAGAGGGGGGAAAAAATATTATTATATGCACTACTTGAGGGGAAAAAAGGAAGCTGGTAACACAGTTTGAAGGCTGTGGGATGGTTTACTTTTCCATCACAAACTGAAGATTTGGTGTATGATTTTATTCTTTTAGTGTCTAATTTATCACAATGCTTATCCTGTTTGAGTTTTGATTTCCATCTCTATTTATGTATCTATTTTTAGGATCCCAGGACTGAGAACAGCCCCTACCTTGGGTTCATCTACACATCATTCCAGGAACGCGCAACTTTTATCTCCCATGGGAACACTGCTAGACATGCTAAGGAGCATGGGGACTTGAAGCTGGCTCAAATTTGTGGCACGATTGCATCAGATGAGAAGCGTCATGAAACTGCTTACACCAAGATCGTGGAAAAGCTCTTCGAGATTGACCCTGATGGAACCGTCCTGGCTTTTGCAGACATGATGAGGAAGAAAATCTCTATGCCAGCCCACCTGATGTATGATGGCCGTGATGACAACCTTTTCGAGCACTTTTCAGCTGTTGCTCAGCGGCTCGGGGTCTACACTGCCAAGGACTATGCAGATATATTGGAATTTTTGGTTGGTAGGTGGAAAGTGGAGGAGCTAACTGGACTTTCTGCAGAGGGGCGAAAAGCCCAGGATTATGTTTGTGGGTTACCTCCAAGAATTAGAAGGCTGGAGGAGAGAGCACAAGGACGGGCCAAGCAAGGTCCCATCATTCCATTTAGCTGGATATTTGAGAGAGAAGTGCAGCTCTGAGTGCATGATGGAAGAAGAAGTTTGAGTTTCACTCTCCACCAAGTCTCTTCTCACAAAATCATAAATATAGGTAGGAATTTTGAGCTGTTTGTTTTCAACTCCAATTTGAAATTCCTGTCGTGGGAAGAGATTTTTTGTTTAGAGTGACTTTCAATAGTTGTAGATATGGTTGTTTCTCTTGTGTGGTGTCGTTAAGATCATCGTATAGGAGCAACTGTAGTTTTGATGTGTGTTCCTTAAGTGGCGTACTGTATGAGTTTTGTGTTTTTCGAAATGTTTGACATTCAAAACAAATTTCCTATATTTGTGGCAATTTTGATGATGATAGTTCCTTATGCCGCAACTTAAATGACACTTTACTATCCATATATATGTGTGTGTGTGTATATATATCTATGTTAGAATCTGGCTTTATTTTATGTTGCTCTTTGTTGAAAATTAATTAGTGTGATTTATTGATTACTACACCTAATGAATCGATGCATAACTCTTGAATCGATGCATAACTCTCACTCTCATCAGGATTATGGAACACTGGAGTTTAATGAAAGAAGAGACAGTCGTGCTTTGCATTTAGTAAGGAATGGTGGATGTTCAAACAGGAGCAGGGAATGTTAAGAGGACTGTGAAGAGTGTTCCATTTTCATAGTCCTAAAAGGGAAGGTCCACTCTACATAAGCCACAGGCTTATTTTCTCATTATTGTCTGGATCACAGCATGTTTGCTGGTAATTTAGGGCGCTGTAATGGTTTAGTACTGTTAATTCAGGTGAGGGCTTAATTTTCTAGAGCAGGATGCGTATGTCTAACACCGCGCATTGATAGGATAGGACTTACAAGGAACAAGAAGAACATATATATTGAAATGGAATGAATCTGTTGGTTGATTTGTAAATTAAAGAGACCTCTGACTTGGAAGTACATCAAGCTAGCCTTGTTTGTGAATTGTGATTGTGTTGTTTCAAATTGATATAACAAAAATAGAGTAGCAAGGAAAGGATGATGAGTCATTGGTCAGCCCTATTGAGTATTGACATGATATCAGGCATGTATGTCCATTTGGATTTCAGAAAAATACACCTAATATATGTGGTATACCTCAAAAGTCTCTCTCCTTCTCCTGTTCGACCCGCGTTGAATTCACATCTCCTGCAATGACATGGATGAAAACTGATGGCGACACTAAACAAACCCCTTTGGCTTTGCTCTTATCTTGCCATTGAATTGCTCCTTTTGCTTTCTTATCATGGTAAACGAAATGGGTCGTTTTAATATTCATATATACCAATAAATAAAAAAATTTGTATAGCTTCCGTTGATGACATATTTCTATTCATTTTCCCTTGCTCTTTTCTAGCTTCAGGTTTTGACTTACAAGACAAGCTGATGATTAGAAATAAATATGATTAAATTGTTAATTGAATCTCTGTCTTGTCATGAAACAAATTCATTTATTGCCCAAGTTGTAGCATATATTGATGGAAATAATTAGGAAGAAGGAAGGCAATAGAGTTCAATTTTGTTTTAAAAACTAAATTTGAACTTTGAAATCATTTTTTCTCGGTATCAATCACAAACCAAATAATCATTAATTTAAGGCCGTTTAGGCGTAATGATAATATTATTTTATTATAATTTAGAAGTCACAAGTTTAAATCGATTGTGCACATTTAACTTTTTTTCAAATTTCACAATATCAAAAATCTTATACATTTGACTTACTCTTTTTTAAATTTAGAAATAAGTTTTATGTTAAATGAATTTGCATTATAGTGCATCTTTTTAGATTTACACGTGTGAGACCATACTCAATTTTCTCTTTTTTTTAAAAAAAAATAAATTACTTAGATCAACAACAGCAAAATCTTGTCGGTGAAATATTCTCACTAAACATTTTAGGGTAAAATAAATAGTAATCCTCATTTATTGCTTTTAAAGTAAGAAATAGGAGGGAAAAAATTGGGTCATGTTCTTATATAAAATTCTCCTTGGAAAAATTGAAAAGAAGGGTTGAGGTTGGGTGCTACAAATTCCTTGTATCCAAAGGGCCACGTGTACCCGCAAAACCCTAAACCCTCTCTCAAGTTTCACGTCACAAAGCAAAGCAATAAACCCCTAATTCATTCATTCATTCATTCAATAAACATAAACACAGGACAGTAGAGGGAGCGAAAGAGAAGTACAGAGAGATGGATCATATAGCAGCCGCCGAAGACCGAATTGTGACGGAGAGATTGAGGCAAAAACTTAACGATGTCAACTCAGCCGCTCAATCCCAACTCTCAGGAGTCCAAGACCATGTCAATTTTACTCTGCAGGTTCCTCTTCTTTCCTTCTCTCTCTCTCTCTCTCTCCCTCCCCCCCCCCTACCCACTTCTTTCTCTCTCTATCTCTGTATCTGTATATGCACAAATGCTTCCCGTGTGAGGGTTTTTTTTCGAATGATGATTGCAGCAAGCGTACTTCAAATGCGCGTATGAGTGCTTTGACAGGACAAAAGGCCAAGGAGAGATTGGCAACTGTGTAGAGAATTGCAGTGTTCCAGTTCTTAATGCTCAAAATCTTGTTGAGAGCGAGATGGCCAAATTTCAAGTACGTTGTTCTTTATTCCTAGCGCTTTAAGCTAAAAAACTAAATCTATTTATTGCTATAATTTGTTTAAACAGTTCAGAGTCGTGCGTATCCGTTGGGTTTAGATGTTTGCTTTTCATTTTTTTTGTGTTGTTTTATGCATACATAATTACATACGTGGACTATATTTCTTAATCTATATTCATACATATACACGAACACTTTCATATATACTACATATGTTTATTTACAAAACAACAGTAAGGTTGTTCCATAATGACTTGAGGTCATGGGTTCGAGTCACAGAAACAGCTCTCCTATTGCAGGGCTGTTGTGGCGGGAGTTAGTTGCAATGGGTTTTCCCTTTTAGTTTGGGTTAATGGATTTGTTAACCTGAATGAAAGTGGTAAATTTCAACAACTTCATTGTTTTGGGTGATATTTCTTGTTAGATCACCTGTCTTGTTTTGTGGCCGTAATTTTGTATTGTTTGCTGAAGTAGTATGTCACTTGTTTATTTTTTTGACGATTCCACTACTTTTGGCACCCAAAGCAACATAAGAAGTGATGAAAAATCTGCAAAATCTGGAGATTATGTGATTAGAAAATGGAATTTTGTTAATAAACATAACCCTTTAAATAATAGCACATGCAAAGTGCACGGGAACATGGCTGTATAAAGTAGACTTCCTTAGGCCTAATCTTGTAGTTTTAAAGTAAGGTCAAACTTTTTAGAATTCACTCACTACATGGGGCGTCTGACCTACATCATTAGTTAATTCCTTTCCTCTATTTTCAATGGACCTGATTATAGTGAAGAGAAATCTTTTTGGATTTCCATTCTTTCTATCCCTCAACTTGAATACGTTCTATTCTCCGGGTTACTATCATCTTCAAAATGAAAGTACATTCCAAATTGAGAAGTGAGACCAAAAGCCCGAGCCCAACCTAAACCCACCCTGATTTCTTTCGGGCACAGGCTATTTCTTTCTTTCCTTTTTTTTTTTTTTGTCTTTTTTAAAATTCGAGATGGGCTTGGGCAGAACTCTAAAGCCCGGCCTCAATTTGGGCTGGGCTTGGGCTGAGGTTTTGAAACTCGAACCCAATCTGAGTCCGACTTTTTAATATTTTAAATATTATATTTTTATTAAAAATTATTTGAGTGTATTTATATGGCAACGACTACTAGAGAATATTAGCTTTGCAAAGGGTAAAGGGGTGTTAAGTATATAAACTAACTTACTTTGCAATCCAATTTCAATGTGGGATGCAATAAGTATGCATCTATCCTGATTAACAGCTGTATAGAAAAAAAAATAGTTTAAAGTCTTTTAATAAAAGAGCATTTAAGTTGAAAATTTATATTTTTTTGTTTGGCAAACCTGACCTAATCCAAATCAAGTTTGAATTTGGCTTGGATTGGGTTTATTTTTTTGGGGACAGGCTTGGGCTAATGTTTTTATAGCTCAGGCAAGGCTTGGACAGACCTCAACCCGAGCTTGGCCTGCTTGAGTTGTTCCCCTACCTTAGACATACATAAGATGCACCTTGTAGGGATGAGTCAAGCCCAAAGATTACATGAGCTGTGAAGTTATTTATTATTGTGGCCGAGAAGAAATCATCTTTCACAATGTTGTATTAAAAGGACTAATTGAGAAGAAATCTAGATTTCCTAGCCAACCATTTCCTCTTGTCCCCCCCCCCCCCCCAAAAACAAAAAAAAACAAATGTTTTTTTAGCTCAGGAGATTCAAGTGAAAGTTGCAAAATGTAACATCCACTTGATATTTTTCCCCTTACTTTTTTGTTTTCAAATATCATTCTTTGCCGCATGACTATGTCTTACTACAAGATGGGGGCTAGCTTCAGGAAATTCCTCTATAGACCCTAACCTTATGCTCTCAGCTCCTCTATTTGATCCCACCCAAGGTATAATCTCTGTGCTTGGCTTCAATTATCATTGAGCATACACATCCAGCTGCATTCTTCTACAAATTGCAAATGCTACTTGCTGAATACTTTTTGTTCAAAAATGTGTCTGATCTCTTAATTCTTTTCCATGCTAAACTCCAAATGGTGATATTTCAATGTATAACCCTCAGCTCTCCAATAACCTCCCCTTTTAAAGCTTCTCAAATTTTCTATTAATTGAATCAAGAATCAGGAGGAGGTAAGTGGGGCTATTTAATTGAAAGTTCTTGATGAAGTTTCCTTCTTTTGATAGTTTGCTTGCCTTGCAAGGTAGCAACTTTAGCTTGCACGTTTACTCCACTAGATCCTTACATGTGTTCTGGGACTGCATGTGCAGCCTTTTAATGTAACTTGGCTCTTATGAGAATTTTTTTTTAACATGTAGTGGGCAGATAAAGTATTCTGATCTTATATATGTAAATTAAGAGCGGGAAAGAGAGGAGAAAGAAAATAAAGAAAACAAAGAGAGATGGTAAGGAGGGAAGGGGGAGCTTTTAGCTCTTCCTAGTGCACGAGACTCCTGCCACTGTGGGGTCTGGGGAGGGTTTGATGTAGGCAACTTTGCCTCCGCAAGCAAAGAGGTTGTTTGCGCTCCATTGTGACCTCACCTCCAGGTCACAATGGAGCGACCTTACCGTTGTGCCAAAGCCCGCCCTCCTATTCTCTCTCTCTGTCTATATATATATATGTATATATATTCATCAAACTCTATTCATCTATATATCTGCTCTTATATTTTAGTAATTTGCCTATTATGAAAACCCTAAGAACACATAATACCTTCTAAAACAATTCCTAGTCAACAGAGTGACCTAATATATCTCAAATTCTTACTGATAAAAAAATATTTCTTAAATTTTCTTGCTAAAGCTACTATAAAATGAAAATACGATGATATTACTTAAAAGTCATAAAATATTAATAGTCTTGATATATTAATAGTTTAAGATATGTCAATTGATAAATCATCTCCCCATGGGTCCTAAAACAACAAAGATGCATCAACTTTAGGTTCATGAATGGTCTCATGGGTCCTGCAATAGCTAAGGTGCATCACCTTTCCTTCACCCTATTATGAAGCAAGCTCCTGCAGCTTTAATACCGGCATTTCATTCCTCTTCAGCCTAATTCATGAACCTAAAGTTGTTTGAAAACATTTAAGAGTACATATAATAGCTGTAAATTTAATTGGGATTCCCCAAATTTCAGGAACAAATCACCTTACTTTCTCTCTCTAAAATCTTCTTCACTGTTCCTATGCTTTTTACTTGACAATAAAGTAAATGACTCATTTCTTGTTATGAACTTATTTTGAATAAGGAAATTTCAATTAATTTCTATTTATCTTGGTACTTCTTGTGATATCTGCAATTTATGTTGTCATATGGTGTCTTATAATGCCTTTTACATAAGATAGGGTGAGATGTCAAAGAACCTCATTATTATATGTTGTTTGTCATA
Source organism: Nyssa sinensis (assembly GCA_008638375.1). Classification (NCBI taxonomy): domain Eukaryota; kingdom Viridiplantae; phylum Streptophyta; class Magnoliopsida; order Cornales; family Nyssaceae; genus Nyssa; species Nyssa sinensis. Next base: position 450,047 of record CM018045.1, on the reverse strand, counting down.
GTTGCAAGAGGTATAAGTGCCAAATCTAACGAAAGTTGAGAGAAAGTTAATAATCATGGATCTGTGATGGTTTTTCATTCAGCTTGTATTCCTGCCAACCTTGATGCTCTACATGATGAATATATTCCCTAATGTATCATGTAAATTATGCACACATGTTCACGCCAATGTTTTCAAAACTGGACCATACAGTGAACTGGAAAAATGACTGGGTCACTGGATTAAACTGTGACATTATAATTGCATAATAAGTATATTATGCAAGAAGTAATGTTTAGAGATTTATGCAATGCAATATTAAACTTCAAGATGTAAAAGATGATGTAATTCAAGCAATGATATGCAACATCTAGAGATTTATAAAAGATCTACCAATAGCTGGTAGAAATTTATCGTTGGGACAGACGAAGAGATTTGAAGATCGATATAAAGAGATGTCAATGTGACGGTGCCGAAGCTTGTAGTCTCATAGCAAAACAAAATACTTGGAAGCAAGTGAGAAGAAATAGAGAATGAGAAGAAAAGGTGACAAATAAAGAAACATAGAGAGATCAAGACAGAGATAATGATGGGTGCTCTAGATTTTTCCTAGCAAGGTGTTATATATAAGATTTGTTCAAGGAACCTTGAACGGTTTTTACAGGTTACCGGTTTAACTAGTGGTCAAAAAGATTTTTAAAAACTAGAACAGTTTTGGCAGGTGAAAGGTTTTTAGAGTTGATCCAGCTTGTTTTGATACCGGTTCCAGCAGTCCAATCATCCGGTATGGTTCAGTCCAGGTTTGAAAACATTGGTTCATGCATAGAAATTACATTCCTACAAGAACTTGACAAGGTCTCCATTTCAGTATGGTATCACACCCTTCTCAAAGGAGCCATAAGTGACAGTCACATCATATGCTTCTGTCCTGAAATCAGGAACCTTCCCTTTCCTTTGACCAACAGGTACTTGAAACATTGTGTCCTCTCTTTTTATTTCTTGGTAATTTCTTTTTCTCTTTCCATTCATTCTCTGGTTGATTCACTGTAGCCTTGGCTTACTTCCAAGTTCAAGTAATGGTGGTGGAAAGTGAACTTGCAGGATGGGAAGGAGCCAAAACACGACCACAAGAAGCTCTACCTAAAGAACAATACAATGACATTCCTTTTTCTCTGTTTTAGATTCCTGCATTTCCATTCCAAAGTTATGAAAACAAAGGAATGATTAAAGATCAAACTTTGCACCTGTTTTCTGGTGATTACTCACTTAAGCCTGTGTGCCCTTGAGTGTTAGAAAACAGCCTTGGTATACACACATGCTTGTATAGGCATAAAGTTTGCAGATGTCCCAAACTCTTAACTCTCTCTCTCTCTCTCTCTCTCCATATTTTTTTGGAACTAACTCAAATCCATTCTTACTCACTTAAGTCTGTGTGCCCTTGAGTGTTAGAAAACAGCCTTGGTATACACGCATGCTTGTATAGGCCTAAAGTTTACAGATTTCCCAAACTCTTAACTCTCTCTCGCTCTCTCTATTTTTTTTTTGGAACTAACTCAGATCCATTCTTTAACCTTTTCTTTTGATTTGCCAGAATTCTTGATTAGATTAAGTTTGGATGGTTATCTTAAATATGTTGGCAAATATGGATTATTTAAACATCTATTTTGATGGATGCAGGAACGACTGCAGAGGTCTCTGATGGTCTGCCAAGACAAATTTGAATCTGCAAAGCTTCAACAGAACAGAACCAGCACGACGAAGGATCTGGAGTCATGCGTTGACCAGTCAGTCCAAGACAGCATCAAGTCTTTGCCACACGTTGTTGCAAGATTGAAGGCTTCTCTCTCCATGAACCAATAAAATACAACAGGGTGAATCTGAGATTCTTTTTGAATCTTTTCTGTTAATTTTTATATTCCTAATTAGAATAGGAGAATTGGTGAAAGGCATTCTGATCTGCAGTGACTTTGGAGGCCTGAAAACATAATGAACCATATGCAAGTCATGTACTTTGTTTTGCAGACTATTTATTTAGCAATTTATTCGCATTGTTTTGTAATGAGGCAACTTCGAGGCTACCTCCTGGTGCGAGAGCCCATCTAATTGATAAATAACCAGGAGCAGCTAGAAGAAGAACTTATAAACATTTCAAAGTATACATTTGTTACAGATTTTGGCTTACCTCTGAATTGGATGGCCTTGCTATACATTATATTCATGGTGTTACATGACTTGTGAATTTCTAATGAACAAGTCTTATTTGTTTTTTACACATTTTGGCATGATTGATTTCTGTTGGTGCAAACGGGGCAAGGAAGCTCAACTTTCTATATAGGCTTATTTTTCCTAAGTAAGTGTATATATATATATATGTTTCAGCAGGTAACCACATCTAGCAGAGCTGATTTGATTAATGTGCAATGGCAACTAAATAGTTTAAGAACCCTTTCCATCCTCTGTGGCTGAACTTGGCACCAGAATTTACGGCCCCTCTACATAAGCCTATTGGCTGTTGTAGTCCTTCAATGACGAAACCATTGCAGTGCCAGCAATATGTAGCTTCGATTATCAAATCAGTAAATATATATAGGTTATAGTTTGAAGTGACCCTTATATTATTACCCTCTTTAAATTTATTTTTCATATTCTAATTGTTGTGAACTTCAACAGGCCTGCTTTATTACAAGTTCTTGGATTATGTATGTTCCATAGATTAGATAAGAATGGATTAACTATCCCCTTCACTAATAGTAATCGGATTAATAATCTCACTCTTTTTCTTCTATTATTTTATTTATGTTATGAGTTATTATTTATTTTTGGTATTATTATTGAACCTCTTTTCTTTTTTTCATCAAACATTTTCTTCACAAGATTGTAAAGATTAATTTATCCAATTTTCTTCTTAAGGTAGCAAACAAACGTAAGTGTTTCTATCAGACCAGAGTATAACCAACTTGCTCAAGTGACGGGATTTCATCCATTCTATCCTGCATTTTTCTCACCAACAGTTTGTTACGTAAGCAATGCTGGTAGGGGCAGAGCATTCTTTTCTTTCAATCTTTGGAGAGAGGTTCGTCCACACCCACCCTACGAGCACAAAATCAGATGTCACTTTGCCTCTAATCCTCTTTTGAAATGCTAACCATATGATCTTTTCGAACATCCTGTGCGTAGTGAGCTGGTCAGAACTTGTAATGATCAGTCCTTGACATTGTATTACATAAAACTGTAAGCATTATCCTACTCATCATCTATATACTACCCGAAAATCATGACACAACTAATCTGTTTCTGCCTACTGTCAAACACCTATTTCCATCTCCCAATTTTTCTCAAAGTTATTATACACTCCATTCTGCATGTATAATGCATTATGTTCCCAATTCTGCATGTGATGTTTGTCAAAACTGAATCCCTTTCTCTTATCAATTTACTTTTATGGGACAACTCATAATAATAGCTTAACCTATTTCCACTTGTCTGAGTAATCAAACACCAAATGTAAAGAGCCACAGTTGCAAGGCAATTATTTGAGATGAGAAAAACTGAAAAAGGATTGGCATGGTGGGTGTTTCTCACATAATCAACACTCTCTTCCTAATTACATCATCACATGGTGATGGAGTGCAAGAAAGATCACGCCTTAGATGCCAAGCTCGCTTCAGCCTCGTTCTTGCTTTTCTGGGCTTCAAACTTATCAATAGCTATCTGAAGTTCATCTGTACCTCCAACAGCTCTCATGGTGTAGAAATACACTCCAAAGACAAAGGCTGTCAAGCCTCCAGCAACAACCACATTCTTGGCCTTGGGTGTGAGGCTGCCAAATCGCAAAATCCCAGCCATCTTCTTATGTCTTTAAACCTGCAAATTGGACAAGCCATGTCTGAATTAGTCAGTTGTCAGATCCCTGATACTGAGCATAATGGTTGAAGTAGAACACGAAATGCCACCCCAAGAACTGAGAGTGAGTGGAAAAGATTAGGGATACATAAGAACTGAATGAGTTCGGATATACAAAATATTTATACCAGGCCCAAAAGTTTATGCTGCGGTGAATTAAAACTCCAAGAAAAATGGGCGAAACTTCAAAAAAAAATTGGTATTCAAATACACTTAGAAAAGCTGTACTGGCATAAACCTAATCTAGCAAACGATGGTCCGAGAATCCTTTACAAATGAGAACTACGCAGGTAAACTTGTATTGAGATGTATGGGAATTTATTGTGGCCTGTAGGTGCAGAAATCTTTCCAATTTACTTTTATGTTGCAATCTTTGCAAAGTGGTCTAATGCATGCCAATGAAATTGATCATCAATATAATGTTGGTTGTTAACTTTCTGGTCTGGAACAAACGTGTAACAAGAGCAGAATAGGGAAAAAATTACAGGCTCTAGTTCCATAGTTACTAATGACCATCAGAATATGATAACCATTTCAAACAGTATGCATGGAATACACATTGCATATAAAAGTTGACTGTTCCTTACACAAGGCATAGAGAGCTGTCTTATAGTTCATACCACATCCTGCCACAACCAGAAAGAGAATGCATCAAAAGATTATGTTATGGGCCTTATGGCTCATGTATGGACCTTCCGTTGAAAATGTTGAACTGGCAAATAATACTAAAACAAATCCTACCAAAATAAAAATAAAATTGTTGCATGGAAAATGCTAATTCATATACAACATAACCCGACGGACACTAAAAATCCAGAACTGTCAATGCAGAGATATCACCTGGTCAAACAATCATACGGCAAGCAAGTTCTGTACTGAAAGTTATTTTAGGTGAAATCAACAGCAGCAAATCCTCCAATATCCCAGGCTATAGTCTAGCAAGTTTTGCGCCATGATACTTAATTTCCAAACAAGTGGGCAACATATCCCCAAACAAATTACGAAAAAAAGATATATTTACTCTGCAAGTCCAAACATCTAAGCAGGTTCTTCCCACGAATTCAGAAAACCCAGGTAAAAATATTGTTCTTCTACATCTTCCAGCAAAATCTATGAAACAAACTTAGATAGTGCATTTTCCCCACATCTCCATGTGCCAGCTCAGTCAGACCTAGAAATGGCAACAGGGCAGGTTTGGGCAGGGACCCCTCTGCCAACCCCGCCCCACATAAATGGTGACTCCCCCGTCCCTGCCCCTCCCCGCCACTCATCTCCCCCACCCCTGACCCCGCCTGGGACACACTGTATAACAGTAGCCAATATTTTCCTAGAGGTCCTACACATAAATTTTCAACAAAAAAATCTCTTGGACAATGGAAGTTCCTATATAATACTGCAAAATTGATCACTAAATTAACTAAGTTATTAACTTATTAGACAAAATTGTGACAATGAATAACTAAACAAAAAGACAAAATGTTCAGTGAATCTATGGAGAAGCAGCCATCTCAAATATGTAAATAAAGAAGCTTGTAAAATGCAAACTCTGTAACTTAATTTTTAATTTATAAAATGTATCGAATTCAGAAATTGCAGAGAATAAAAGCCCTCTCACTTAATTAATATTAGTAATCATATACCAAACCAAAAGGGAAAGAAACAAATTGAAGTGTTTGTGCGTGAAACATTCATAGAACAGAGCAAATAGCAATGAATCTGTGTAAATGATGGTTAGACGATCAGGGGAAGACCATCAGCGAGAACTAGAAAAATAGAAAATGCTTACGAGTCGGAGGAGAACTAGGAGACCACCAATGATGGAGACGAGCGACCACTGGTGATGAAGATGAAGAAGACGACTGTGCGACAAACGGCCGGAGATTATGAGACGACGGTCAGAAGGAGAGATGGTACAGTGAGACGGCTGAGACCGTGAGCAGCTATGAGGTGAGAGGGCTGAGGCCGTGAGGTGAGACATTGAGATTAGGTTTGAAACCCTAAAGACAAGAAAAGAACTTTCTATGTGTAGGTATTATGGAAATTACGTAAAACATAAGGGATATTTTAGTAATATTACTATAAAAATGGCGGCGGAGAGGCAAATTGCCATCCCTACTCAGACTGATTCAGACCTCTCATCAGTCAAAGTTGACTAGAAGAAAGGGATAAAAATGGCCTCCATGTCCAGCTAGTTAAGTTTAACAGTGTTTCATAAATACAGAGAGGGTGGAAAATGAAAAATACGTGACTGGTAATTAATTTATACATACTAAATTTTTGTTTTCCCTATAATTAATTTTTTTTGAAGGATTAACTTTTCACTATTTTTCAAAGCACAAATGCACACTGAAATGTGAAGAACAAAATAACATTTATAATACCTTTCAATTGTTAGAATAGAATGGTATTCCAAGTATAAAAAAAAAAAGACGAGGATGGGAAGAGTCCTGCCGCATGACTATACTGGCTTTGGGAAAAGACAACTGGAGAGGAAAAAAACCAAAACAACTCAACTCAACAAAACCTCACTCATTAAATTGCCACAGATATCTGAAAATATGGTCCCTTGAAACTCTAAAGAAGTTATTAGCCAACCAAAAGTTCTACCTATATGTAAGCACTGAGAATTAAGCCAGTGTTGTTAGAACTAGACTGAACCAGAGTCGACAAAACCTCATTCATTCGTGTAGAGTGGCTAGAGAAACAACAGTTAAATATCCTAACATAATCAATATTTGTTCAATTGCCATAGATATCTGCAAATCTGGTCCCTTGAAACTCTAAAGAAGTTATTAGCCAACCAAAAGTTCTACCTATATGCAAGTACTGAGAACTAAACCAGTGTTGTTAGAACTAGACTGAACCAGAGCAAGTCCAACTTCACCAAACAGAAGCTCCAAAGAGGGGCTATATATAGGGGTGGGGGCTTGAGTAGGTATGCTCTCCAGATGATGAACATAATGACCACAATGGAACATTCTTTTAAGTTCAAACGAGGAAGCTCGACAATATCTTTAAAAGTTCACCCACTGTAAAAAAACACATAAAAAGAGGCGAAGGGAAATCCTTCTCAATAAGATGACTCCTCTCTTCATCCTCCTTTTTCAATGCCCCTTGGACAGAAGGTTGGTACAATGATCCAATAATTTTTTTTCCATACAATGATCCTCTTTTAATATACAAAGAGAAAGTTGCATCTCAACATCCAAAGTGTCAGACATTTGTCTACAAGTGTTCGTGAAGTGTCGATCAAGTATCCACAAAATAAAGACATTCTTATATTAGCTAAATAAAAAGATGCATCCAAGATGAATCACATACTCATGCCTAAATGTACAAGACTTGTACACTATTCTTGGATTGGGGAAATTAGAGGGAAAAGAAAGGGAGGGGAACCATACACCCAACTTGGTTAAGAAAGTGATGAGCAAAAGGGAAAGAAAAGGAGGTGGGTGGTGGGCCCTAACACTTCCAACTTCCATTTTATTTTCCTCCCAACAGTGAGTGAAATGTAAAACAAAGGGCAGGAATAAGTAAGCTAGTGATCACTTGTTATGCCACTTTTTTTTTTAAAGAAAAAGTGAATATCTATTTTGCCACTTCTACCCACATAATAAAAACATTGATGTCCTTTCTTTTCTCTGCTCACTTTTTCTCAAGAAAAATAATAGGTTACCACTATCCTTTCCCTCTCTAATTACCCAATTAAGAGAAGAGGTTATCGCTAATCATTTCTTTCATTTTATTTTCTCTCCTAACTAATATCATTCTTCAGGTTCCTTCCCCTTCTAGTTATCCAAGCATCGTGTTAAAAACATATAACTGCTCATGACATACGTATTTAGGACGTAAAATAATTTGGCATGGCTTATATGTTTGATTAGCACTTCTTAACTACAGGACATCAAAAAATGGGCTCATATGTCACCATATGATTGATTCCAACTACTAATAGTCTAATATACTTTGACAATATTAACAAGCACGTGCATCCACTATATTTTCTTTCAAGTAAATTTCCTGATTAGGAGAATCAACATCTGATTGTTTCCATATTGGATACATGTGTTTGGTTATACAACCCATATAATTCTCTCCAACTTTTTAAATTTCTTCACTAACATTTTCTGCTAACAATAAAATTTCACCATGTTTGTGTAAAAGACTATTTTAGTGCAGCAAATAAACCAAGTGCACCAAACATCAACGGATTGGAAATCAAATCTAAAGTTAAAAACTTTTGGAAAAGGTATATGCAAACTTAATGCTTTGAAATATTCATGCTAACTTCTTTGATGCACTAGAACACCATAATAAGATCCCATTTGGTTGGCTCCCCCCACTCTCATCCAGATATGCAATATTTCAAGAGCGTTTAATTTTTTTTTTCTCGAATCAACTCAAAAGAATTAGGGTTATAGAGTATTATTAATGGTATAGTTATTTTAGTTGCACTGCATTTCTAATTGCGCCAGATGATATTTCATGAAAATTACTCAAAATCGCAATTACCAAGAACCAAAATCAAAGCCCATCGTAAAAACATAAAACAAGAAGGAACAAACTTAGGATACAATAATTAGGCCTCTGGACGATCAAATTAGTCTCTGTTTAGCTGCAGGGAAAATTTGGAAAAATCAATAAGGATAATATATATATATATATATATATATTCTTTAGTTTCCAATGTTTTCCCAGAAAGCAAAGGTTAAGGTTTAGGGTTCAATCAAACAACATAAAAATATAATAATAAGAAGAAGCAGCCATAAAAGAAGGGAAAAGAAAAAAGAGGAGAGAGAATAGATATGAACCTGAGTTTCTTGAAGTGAGCTATTTCTCTATCTAGGGAAAGTTCAAAAACCCTAAAAGCCCTAGTTGCGGTGTTTGCGTACGTCTGACTCTGAGAAGCGTTGCCCAGAGCTAACGCGCTCAGCTGATGACGTTACACAAACGCGTCAAGAAAGAGGACAGATGGCTAGTCTATTAATATCCGTTTAGACTTGGTCCAAATACATCTTTATAGCCCCGGCCTGCACAATGCTTCCAATTTTAAAGCAAGATATTGGAGGCGGCCCATCGCCAAATGTTTGGGATACACATTTTCTAGCTAGGCTAGGCACAGCACGTTACAAAAAAAAAAAAAAAATATATATATATATATATATATATATATATATTGGATGAGATATATTATTACTTTCACGTATTTATGAGTTTTGTTAAAATTTATTATAATAGCATGAGTAGACACCTTTTTTAAGCATATCCAAATGGATTTATATGCCATCGATTTTAGTTTTTCACATTTTTAAGAAAGAAAAAACATAGTTTTTCTAGACTTAGGTAGTTCCATTCCGGTAGGAACTCGCAAGAAAAATGCTTTACAAATGTTACAAGTTTTGTACAAAATCCTCATCTAAAATTATCTGAAACTTAATTAGCTCGAGCTCATCATAGAGGGCGGGAGCCGGTTAGTCAGCATTCCACTACCAACGAGCAGCCGCCCATTGCTCTACCTAGCCATAAGCTATGGCAGCTTCAGCTCGCAACCACAGGGGCCTGCCCTGCGAGGCCAGAGTGTTACCTATCTTTTATGCCACCTGGACTGCCTTCTTCATTTGTCAGAGCACCACACCGATTTAATAGCTCGATTAGAGCAGCTTGACTTTCTTTATAGGTTTCAATTCCCTTTATTAAGTAACATAGGGTGCTTGACCGCTCCGGTTAACAGTACCTTGTTTTTAAGTCATCGTCAAAAAAAAAAACCACACAATGCTGTTTATTATTTGTACAGCATTATCTTAATTTGATGACCGGTGATCTTAACATTTTTTGTTATAAGTTTCAAACTCCTTTAAAGTGGTATCAGTTCCTGATCCCTAGATCAGCAACTGCAAACTGGTCATGTCATCAATTCTCATTCCTCATATTTGACATGCATGCTAATTGATTTCACAGTTCATGTGTTTCACATACACTACTGCTTGACTTTGCCAATATTTCACACAAAATCATGAACTTAGATTGAACAGGAGCAGGTTTTGCAAGGATGATAAAAAAAGTAAGAACAATGGAAGCCTAAAGATTGACTACTCTATCATATATATGTGTGTCTGTGTGTGTTCAAACTGCACAGCAGCCATGCTATTGATTATTAAAAAAAAAAATCTCCCTATATATAATTACACCATCATTCATGCCATCATAGTTGTTTGTCTTAAAAGAACAAGAAGTGGCATGGACCACCACTTACATCTCCTTCTATCACAAATCAAACAAACCGTAAGCTTGAGAGGTTGGTGGGGAATTTTTAAATAGAATAATTGGCTACTGAATTAATTAGATAATATGTTGTTAGCTAGCCTAACCCCATCATCTGCTGCAGCATCCACCTTATGAGTAACCTTACCATTATTCATAGTAGTCTGAGTGAGGCCGGTTCAAAAAAATCACGATTAACCCTAGTGCTTCTTCAAGTTGCCTTTGAGTACTACAGTTTAGCGCAGGTTTAAATACAGCGTAATTTGTCCATGTCACTGGCCACCCTTGGCTATTCAATGTCCCCTCCTTCAAATTTTCAAGGAAAAACTAGCCATGTCCTCAATTTGCAATAAGATAGTTTTTCATTGAGAAAATATTTTTCACATTAGGATTTCTAACCTTCTGTATATCAGAATTGAATGTATGTATGCCTGCAAATAAATCCTTAACTATTGTTTCCCCTGTTTCCTTGACAATTGTCAATTGGTTTTGTTATGCATCATTTGGTGCATAAAAGTACTGTTCAGCATTTCAAATGAAATCCTTCCCGAATTGCGATTGGTTTATGCACATTCTCTCCCCTTCGCCAAACAATGCATTAAAATATATATATATATATATAGGTGCTCTTTTTCTTTGTCTTCTTCCTTTGGCCCCCCAAAGGCATATTTCCAAAGAATATAGTTGATTCCATCTATATGTTTATTTAACCAAGTATGACTAAATTTAAGTAGAATAGATACTGTTTATGCTTTGCATCCTTGGAATCCACAGTAAAGTGGTTTTGTCATGCTTATAAAGCTGAGATAGCCTACTAACATAAACAGACATAAGCTAACCACCTGCATAAATTTATACCAGCTAGATTATTTTTGAATAATCTTTGGTTCTTAATTTGCTCCCATCCATTCATTATAAAGTCTAAGCAAAGTTTTAGGTTGGGGACCTCTACCTTGCTTATCATTCTTTATTAATTTTTCTGTTTGCTCAAAAGCTAGTATTAAACACATGATGAACACATTGACACTTATTTATTGCCAAATGCTCTGTAAGGCCAAAACAAATAAGTATTTAAAAAACTGGAGATGTGAATTCATGTGCCATACTTCATCAAGTCTAAATATTGCACATTCTCCCTCCTCTTTTTTCTTCTGGTTGTGGTCGGGATGCTTATTTTATGTACACACGTCCAGATCAGACGGATATAAATTAGGTAAAAAGACTAAGAAAGATTCAGCTGTCCTGAATTTGTGTTGCTCATTATGCCTGCGTTAATCTTATTTGAGGGCTAAGGCATATTTGTATTGAATACTCTCACCTGACCTTTTCTGGGAATGCATATTGTCATGAGATATCAGATTTTACATACAACCCTTGTCATCTTCATGCACCAAAAAGAAAGATAGCGATCCAAATAAAAGAGGCAATCAACTTATGCACCAAGTACAAGATGAAAGTGAACCTCAAATCATTTGCTTGCAACTTATTGGGCATTTGACTGAATTCTACTCCATCAGTAGAACAAAATAATCAAGGATACCTTATTCCTTTCTACTCTTTTTCCTCTATATTCCCTAGAATTAATCTAGGTAATTTTTTTATGAATTTTTTTTTTTCTACTAATAAAACCCAAAGGGCCAGAGGCCGAAAAAACAGAAAGAATTTCAAACAGAGCTGCCAAAGAGCAGGCAAGCAAAGTCAAAGCAAAAGCAGAACAGAAAAGAGACTTAGCCTAACAGATGAACATCAAACTGCAGGAAACAAGCTTGAAAGACAAGCCAAGCAAAAAGCAGGAATGAAGGATTAGGTAACAGAGCAACTACTGAAAACAAGAAATGTCAAACACCAGGAAGGACAATGGATGTAGTCAAATGCTGCCTCAAAATATATAATATAAAGTTCCAATTGTGTTGTGTTCAATCATGAAAAAAACCGTGAAATACAATAGTTTTTCTTCACAATTGAGGGGAAATTGGACAAGAAAATTGGAACTTTATATGATTTTGAGGCAACATTTGACTGCATCCACTTAATTAGCAGCAATCAATTATTTGAGATGTTTGCTTTATTTTCTTACATTGCAGTAATTTAAGCTCTGCTGCTATCATTACTGTTGCATGTGCGAAGTTTCCTGGTGCATATTAGGCTGTGTTTCCTTACAGATTGTTTTTTGTCTTCTCATTTACTCAATGTTGTTGTCCAACTCATGGGAGCCCTCAATTGAGTCATATTTTTCCTTATTTTATGTTCACCATAGTATTGCCCAGATTTTTGCCCATTATCTTTGAAAGTTTAAATTTGTGTAACTGGTAGAGTTGTAGCTATAGCATTAGCAACCAAATGAAAACTCATGCATGCTATAGGTAAGCAACCGTCAATCTTGCAGCCAAGGGCAGTCACCCTAGGCACCATACCTTCTTTTAATGGAAGGAAAATTGGGACTTCCCTCGTATAGACTTCTAAAGGGACTTCCTCTACATTTTTATATTTGCAGCTGGCGTTGCGGTTCAACTCTTGGCCAATCACTGTGCCAAACTTTATAATTGAATATATCAGTCCATAATTTGTCTGTCATTGTACTTGTTAATTGTTTCGTTTGAAATAATCTAAATAGAAACGCATGGTTGAACGTGTCTTTTGTTGAAAAACTATTATACTAATATTAATGGGATTCGTCAAAACATTTAATTTTGTGTTTATAACGATTGGAACACTGTGCATTCAGACCAGAAAACAAAAATTAAGGCAAAACACTTTGTGCAAGCTCTTCAATTATATGTTAACTTGTCATGTTTTTTTCTTCAGTATAGTCCAATCTCTAGTATCTGCTGCATATGATAATATTCTTCACAAGTTCATTTCTTCTTGTTTTATATTAGAGAGAGATAAAGACTGCAAATAGCTAGTCTCTAATTAAAGCACCAATCACCAATATAAATCCTCTTTGAATTGAAGTTTGATTATTCTATAACTTAGAATACATGCTAGTCTTACTTCCCATATAGAATTTTCCAGTTGGTAGGTCTTGAGGACGAAGCAAGGCAAGCCTTACGCCGACATCAGCGGCAGCATCTGCGCTGTGAGTGCCCTTACCATGAGTCATAGAAGTCTGAGTAAAGCCAGGACAATAGCAATTCACGCTTAAACCACAATTTTCATAGCGCTTTGCCAAGACCTTTGAATAGGCGTTTAGGGCAAGCTTTGACACAGCATAATCTGTCCATATTTCTGGCCATCCTTGGCTTTCCCACGTCCCGCTCTTCACATTTTCAAGAAACACACTAACCATGCCCTCAATCTGCTCTTCACTTAGTTTTTCTTCATTTAGAAGCATCTCTTTCATAGTAGGATTTCTAAGCTTCTGCATGTAATTACAAATGGGTTGAAAAATAGTTAATCACAGTACTTGAGCTGTGGATGCTAATACTCAATGACACAGTGAAAAGAAGAAGAATTAAAAAAAAAAAAAGATAGGAAAATTGGGATTTAAGAAACTAATGCATGAAATTAAGTACAAACAATGGTTTTGAAATGATATATGGAAAAAAGTTTCACATACACTTAGGGAGCCGAGTCTTGAACTAATATTAAGTATTCTGCTCATAGAAGCTGAGCGCCGAAACGTAGGCAAGAGGGCCTCAATGAGCAACTTTGGTCCATAGAAGTTGGTGTTGATCACAGTCTCAGCATGCTCAACTGAGTTTTCATGTATGTCATTGAATGACACTGCAGCATTGTTCACCTGAAAACGTTAATTATTAGTAAGTTAACTTTGTCATTAAAATGATAATACTCCAAGTGGCCGTGACAATCAAATTTGAGAGCAGCCTTAATAAAATGACTTGAGAGTTTTTGTTTCAAAATGATAAAAAAAAAAAAAATTGACTCCAGGATATGACTTCAATTGGGTTAACGGCTTGTAAGGCCAATTATATATAATTAGTTTCGTACTAAATATATATATATATATATATGGTATTGAACTTCTTAGCCACTTTACATGTGTGTATCCTTTGTTGATGATCAATTATTGGGTATCGTATATGGTTTCTTAACGAAGCGGAATAAAGAATTTCATGTTGACCAATGAATGCCCTACCTCATCCAAATTACAATTGCATTAAGAATGGGCACATGACATTGCATGAAGGGTTCGATTCTAATTTGTAAGGATAATTTCTTTTTAAAAAAAAAAAATAATAATAATTAATACAATATGTAAAGCCAATCATTCAATTAATTAATTTTAAAACATAAATTAAATTAAATTTTTTTACACTGTCATGACATGTAAATGGAAATTAAGTTTTAAAATTTAATATAAACATGAAATTTTTAACACATTGGTAGTGCCACAAAACGTAAAATTAGTAACAATTCAAGGTATTTGAAAGTTGAAGGAATGTTATGTAAGAAATCTGTAGAATATTGGTTTTTTAAACTAGCTATTACACTAGTCAAGAGATTTTGTTTTTAATGAAAATTTTACAATCCACTATAATTATAAATTAATTAGTATCAAATAATTTGGATATTTCTGAAGTTGAAATCTTTAGAATAAAGAATCAGTAAAAATCTGCAGTAGATATATATATATATATATGTCAATCAAATGTATAATTTCGGCAGTGAGTATCAAAACAATATAATAAAAATAACCTCTATGATTACTGAAATAATGAAGGACAGCTAGATCTATGCTCATTTGCGTTTCCGCGTTTTCTACTTAATTTATTCGATCATATAACTAGGACATGTCTTTTGTTTTATATATATATATATATATATATATATATATATATATATATATATAATAAAAATATTTAAAGAATTAATTGCTAAATTCCATGTAAGGTAGACACCTCTTCCAGAAAATAACTTTTTATTAAACACTAAAATTAATATAAATTATCCAAAAAAAAAGTAATATACACTGCATGACAACCCATGCATATGCAACTACTTTGATATATACAGCAAAGTATTGTATTTGTGGGAATGATCGAGAGACATAATTACCAGGATATCCAAGGCTCCAAAAGTGTGTTTGAACCATGAAACAAAGGTTTTGATGGATGCAGGGTCTGATACATCAAGGCAAAAAAAGTGCACATCAAGTCCTAGCCCTCTAAGTGACTCAACTGCCTCCCCTCCCCTTGCATTATCTCTGGCTGTTAGAATTACATTCACTCCCAACTCTGCAAGCCTTTTAACAATAGAAAACCCAATACCCTTGTTTCCACCCGTCACAATGGCAACTGTGTCCTTGGACCACCATCTGCAACACCCAGCTCCATGCATAAGCACCATATACATATATATATTAGAGAGAGGGAGAGGGGTTAATATAATTACCTTGACGTGGAGGAGGAGGCGGAGATCAGGGAAGGAGAAGAAAAGGAGGGCTTTGATTCCATATAGCTAGCTAGCAAGGAGATCCATGTTGAAATATAGCTATATATAGAAGGGAGATAAGTGCAATTAAACCAAATTTTATATATATATATATATATATATATATATATATATATATAAACTAAGGCTATAGTGTGGCAGTGGTGGTCTCACACCAAGTATAAAGGAGATGGACAGACTAGTGCAGTTCCATTCTCATTAAAAACACAATGTGAACTGTTGGAGCACAAAAAAGATAAAAAAGTAGATAACATATATATAAACTTAGAGCCTCCCACTCTTAGCATGTATTTGCCTAACCTTTTTACACAACATTTTCCCATCCTTGGAACTTTGTTAATTACATGTGCACCCATCGATCACAGCTTTTTCTCTTTTCTCTTTTCTTTTTGCTCCATTATTATTTGAATGCAAGTCTACCACTTATGCCATACCACACCTATAGAGGACCCCCACTAGTCAGAAATAACATGCCTTTCTTCCCCTTCTGACTAATTAAGTTGAAGTCTCAACTACCCCTTCCACATCATTGACCCCCAAATACTTAGCACAAAACTAATTAAGAAAAAAGTATTAATAGTAAGATAGTATCAAAACATAAACGGTAAAATGAATTCAACATGTGCATTTTTTTGGTTGAATCAAATATGGGAATTAATTACTCATCCAATAAGAAAATAAATTTTTAAATTTAAAACTGATATATATATATATATATTTAAAGATGTATATTATGAATCTATTATACCATATTAATAGAGTTAAAAGGCTACTAATTTGAATAGAAAATTACTAATTTCTATACTAATTCTAATAAAATAAGAAAACTAAGAAATTCGAAAAAAGATAAAAATTAAGAATTTTTTGCAATTAAGCCCATATTACGAAACTAAATAAGAAAAAAAATGATGGCCACAAACAATAACTCATTTTGACTTTTCTAGATGAAGTAATTAACAATCGAAAACTTTTTTTCAATGGATCAGTTAAGAGTATCATGGGCTAGTTTACACGTATCAAACTAAGTCTCCATCTCCGTGACAGTCATACACACTCTTTAAGTTCTAACTGCCAACGATCGATGTAGAGAGGATTCGAACTCGAAACGTTTGAATTTTATCGTCAATGTCTTTACCGCTTGGCCACAGCCCCTAAAACTTTCTATAAATAGTAAAAATAATTAATTAAAGGCCTTAATGAAGAATTTGGTAGGAAAGTGTTAGAAATAATGGGTTTTGAGAATTATTTTTTTTTGGCTATCTTTGAGCTAAAATTATAACGGGTCCCAAACATTAATTTTGGTGGATTCACGTGAAAATGTGTTTTCCATGAGGAGATTAAGATCATATATTGTGTTACTCAAAACTATTAAAGAATGAATGAGAAATTGCCTTCAAACATTACCACTTGAAAATGATAATAAAAGCTTGAAACTTGTGAAAAGCTTGTGTCCTACATAGGATGGGTACAAGCCTTTCAAAGACTATATATACAATTACTTTGAAAGAAGGTTTGGGCTTTTAAGGGCACCCAAGTTTTATGACAAGGGGAGGACTTAACACATGCTTGGTTCACCATGCGCGCACTGCCACCGCCCAGCCCCGGGTCTGGTTTGAACCTTGACTCGTTGTGTATATATCTTTTTGAAAAAAATTCATTTAAAATTTTTTTTCAAAACGCTACCGTTTTTGTTACTGTTAGAATCAATCCAAAATGTTGTCGTTTAGTAACCAAATTAATTAAATCTAACGCTGTCATTTTACTATTGCGTTTGGTTTTGGTTTATATTCAAAACGACGTCGTTTTGTGATTACATTTTGTTTGAATTTTGACTAAATGGTCTTTTCCCCTACAGCTGTTCATTGAACTGCTACGACTGTTAACTTTCGTGTCTGTACCAAACAGACATGAATGTTCTATATAAGCACCACCGTACGCACCTACATTCATTTATTTGATTCATCATTCAGTGCGTCCATAATTAAAGAGAGAATTCAAATACTTCTGGTTCGTTGTGCACAGAGAAAAATTGTGCTTCTTCACTGCGCGATAACTATTTCATCCAGGAGGCAGACGTTACAGAAATTTGTGAGCACCGTTTTACAAGGGCATAGTCTGTCTTAATGAGATAACATCAAACGATAAACTTGGTTTACATCATTCTTCTGTATTTTTACTACTCTGCTCAATTACAGTAAGTTTCTGTAATTTTTATTTTCAGTTCTTTAATCCGTTTTACGTAACCAGTATATTGTTTATTTGTTAAAATTCAATTCTCGAATTTCTGTTTCAAATATTGGCTTTTTCAGTTTATTGTTTCTCCAAAATCTAGTTTTCGAAATATAGTGTATATTCACTGCAAAACAAAATCTGTGTTTTTGGGTAAACTATACGCACACGCACACACACACACAAAATAAAATTGATTGTGATTTTTTTTATATTAACAAAAGGCAACTTTAGCCATGGCCATAAAGCGATGATTTTGGTGCATCTCATTGTTTCAGGTAAAAAAGTAGGGATATTGAGTCCCAAAAACGGACTTGACAAAAGTGTGTCTACTAGTACGTTGACTTGGAACGAGACTTGTGATATTCTCACCTTCAATCACTTGTTCTATATCGTAGTACCAAAAAGTTTTATGATCATGCTTATTAAAATATGACATGTAAAATAAATAGTATCATTTAGTTATCTTAAGATGAAACATATATACATGTATAAGCATGGGATTTTTCGATACAACCTTACTACTAAACTTCTTTTTCCAAAACTAAGACATGAGATGCAAGTTATAGCATTTGTTTCAACAACGACATCCTTGAGAATTTTAGAATCAAGACAGCACATTAATTTGAGTAAAGGATTCAAGACATCTGCAATGGACTTAATATTTTTGGTGAAAACACATTTTAATTTTGGATAAATTACACCAACTTTATTTTTGTGTTTTAGTGAAATTATAACCCAAGTCTAAACTTTTGGCATAATTATGCTGACACCCCTAGTCAAACTTGGTAGAACAGTAACAAAATAAATGAAATACCTATTTTACCCGTTTATTAAATGGTTTTTAATGCAGAAGTGTATCAATCGCTAGGCCTTCCTTTCCTTCTAGTTTTCTCTTTCCTCAACAAACCCAAACGAACTCTGTTTCCCTCTCATTGTCAACAAACCACTTTTACTGGTTTTTAGAGGAAAGGAACAGAGCACATTCCTGAATGGTGAAATCAATACTAATCATGGGAAAGGTCCGCCCGGGGTGGGGTTGCTGCCACTCAAAATACAACTCATTACTTGAAACTCTCAGCTTAGTAACAAGAATTCCCCTATACAAATGCACGTGGGTTTCGGTCTGGCTTCTTGCAGGAGTCCAATAGCAATCTCATCATCAGATACAAAAAACGATTCAAACTAGTGGATGAATCAACCAGAGCAATTAAAAGCATAGGACCTGTGGAACTTGTTCTGATACTACAAATGTAACGCCTTACTATGAGCCATAACATGACCCCTCCCCCTACCCTATGCGAATATATACACACCTACATATTATTAGATTACTTATTAACTTATTCAACTAAAGTTCAAACGAGTTCAATATAAATTAAAGATTTTTAAAAAATATTTAAACTTAGCATTTGATAAATTGATCTTAAATGAGTTTTTAATTGAACTGATCACAAGGCGAAGTTGAATAAATTAGTCCATTTTACAACCATAGGTTATCATATATGGTGGGAATAAATTTCTCCCAACTACTCATATCTTAAAGCCATTCCCAGGGAGAACAAAAAAAAAACCACTAATAATGGGCAGTCACCAGTCCAATTTATAGTTAACAGGCCTTAATGTGAATCATTGGCCATAGTCAGTACCCACCATCGAATACCAATCTTACTTTATCAAAGATTGAAGAGAAGCAAGCTCAAATATCCAACCGAGGCAAAATTGCAATTACAGCTCAACCATCCAATGAGAAATGCCAAATTATGTGTGGATTGTTACCAAACCTACCTATGGCATATATAGGGTGGACTAGGAAGAAAGCAATATGTGTAAAGCAACAAAACTCTCTCTCCCCCTGTAGAATAAAGCAAAATGCATTTCATTAAAAAAAAAAAGGTCCAAGAAACAAATACAAGATACTAGGTGAGCCTGCCCCTGGCCTCAACAGATGGCTTGTATTTCTTTGCCAATCACTTGACTTCAAAAAGTAGAATTTTCAGGGCTCAGGTTGCATTTTCTCACACTCTTCTCGGATCGACTGGAAAAGAACAGTGGACAGATATCTTTCACCAAAGCTTGGAAAAACAACCTGCAAGCATTTATTATCTCAAATGAGTTGTTACTAAATAAAAAATTTAAAAGAGAGATATTTCAAATAAAAGTTTCAAACAGCAGTAACTCATAAGTTGTATTGTTTAATAGTGTTTAGTCTAATGTCAACTAAAGATGTTTAAGATGTTTCACAATTGACTGTTTTAGTTGCCAACATAAAACAGTTTAAGAAAGTATTAAATCATGCAAGCCCTCAACTTTGCAACCCACTAGAATGCTTCAATGAAGTGGTCCATGAATTTACACTTGTATATTTCCCCCTCTTTGCAAAGTGAACTAGAATGAAAACCACAACTCAGCTGCCCAACCAGGAAAATCAGTCAACCAATCCAAAATACAGGCCAAATGACTCGCCGCCCATAAGTTAATCATTGTTTTCACCAGTGTCACACAAAAAAAAAAAATTAAAGATCATCTTTCTGTCAATTACTATTGGACAGTCAATTATAATTATTTTCCAAATCCTACAAAACAAAAGAAACATGGTATCAAAATTATCTGAAAATGCTGACAATATATCAGAGCAAAAAACCATTTTTTTATTATAAATACATCAGAGTAGCCAACCTAGGGCTGAGAACACAAATCCAAGTAACATTCTGAAGTTGCGAGCAAATTATGCAGTGCCGAAAATGGAAAACCACCTCTAATATGGATACTGAACTACATTACGTAATTACTCTTGAAAAGGGATTTAATACGATATTGTTCACCTAGTAAAAATATTCAACCCGCTTTCACCATCTTAGTAAGTCTCAAGTTAACTCAACTATATTTCACACCTCTTTTCATTCAACCCGCTAAAGGTCAGTGCATATCCAGACTAGAGCTAAAAACATTTTCAAACCTAACAGAAATCAAACTAAAATAACAACTGACCCCATGTCTGGTTGTTGAGAGGATATAAGCAATGGAAATAGAAAGACCTTACAATGATCATATTGCAGGTCATATTTTCCTCTCCTACCGATTTCTAGGTAGCTAAATAGCATTAAATGAAAAAAAAGGGTTTTAATAAGAAGCCTCAAGTTTAACTAAAAGAAAACCTCAAGGATATAAGCTTCAACATGACTTGATATGACCATTTCAATTAAAGAACTGAATCATAGGTTAAAAGTTGTCACCAGTAACTAATCACTTAACCTTTTGTATTTTGTGCCATTTATAAGGTAGATAACTCGCCAAACTCCAAAGGTAGACATGACAATGAAAGGTGAGGAAATCAATCATGATATGAAAGAAATAACGGTGAGAAAAAGGTTTACTTTGCAAGAAAGAGGAGAGGGGGGGGGGGGGGGGGGGGGGAGGGAGAATGAAACAAATAAATTTTCAAAATGAGAGGGGTGGCAGCAGTTGAGGTTAAGATGTGAGAAAGTTGTTGAGATGGTTTGGGAACATGCAATAAAACCTACTGATGCACTAGTAATGATGAGTAACAGAGGATAAGGGTCAAGGTGGTGATGAAAGATAAAGGCCTATGATCTAACAGAGGATATAACCCTAGTCAAATTTGAATGACAAAAAAACCAAGAATTTTGTAGACAACTCAAGTCATTGGGGTTTAAAGCACTGAGTTTGGAAAGCTTCTTTTGAACTCTGAATGGACTGAAAGTTTGAAATCAACATCAGATCAATGAAAAGGAACAAAATATATATACACATACTGCAATAAGCTTTCCTGCATTCTCGGGTCTCTTTCCAACCTTAATTGCAGCAGCTGCTGCTGCCCCCGACGAAATGCCCACCTGATAAATAAAAAAATTCGAGGAAAGAAGAACATGTGATTTAGGGCATGTGTCTGTGTGAGTGGAAAACAGAAGGAAAAAAAGAATAGAAAAGAGGAAAGTTGTTGAACACTGCTATTTGCACTCAAAAGGATTGTATATGATATGATAAATTGGGAACACTATGCCCTACTTCCAATAATAAGACTGCACAGGTCCATTATCTGAACAGTCCAACCATGACGTTACTTCTTGGATAAAATGAAGACCTCATAAGCAACAACCACAAGAACTACTAGTTGGATTTAATAACTATACTAATAACATAGATCTTATCACAATAATATATAATGTCCCCATTCTCCATATATCTACTTCGATAAGTAGGTTTTCTTTTAACAAGCTGCATAAAATTATGAAATTTGAAAAAAAAAACAAAGAAGCACTAACCAACAAGCCTTCTTGGAGTGCTAATTGCTTTGCAGTTTCAACAGCTTCATCACTGGATATCTGAAAAAAACTAAACCTGTCAGGAATGAGATAAGGTAAACAGTGCAATCTGCCAGTCTGGCATGGTGAAATAAGTATGACAAAGGTAGAACAGAATTTAAGCAACTAAATAATTGGATATTCACAAACAGGGACGAGGCTAATGTGTGCCTGGGGGCAATTGCCCCCTCTCAATTTATTTTATTTGAAAATTTTTAATACTTTATAATTTGTTTAAATATAAGGTAAACAGTGCAATCTGCCAGTCTGGCATGGTGAAATAAGTATGACAAAGGTAGAACAGAATTTAAGCAACTAAATAATTGGATATTCACAAACAGGGACAAGGCTAATGTGTGCCTGGGGGCAATTGCCCCCTCTCAATTTATTTTATTTGAAAATTTTTAATACTTCATAATTTGTTTAAATATACCCCTTCAATTTAAATTTTTGCACCCCCCTAAATTTAAACTTTTTCACACTTTACCCTTATCTTAATTTTAATTTGACTCCTCAATTGAACTTTTGTCAATTTTTTTGTGCATCTTAGGACTTGTCTGGGAAATCCTAGAACCGGTTCTGTAGAATACAGATGAACTGGTTT
Source organism: Nyssa sinensis (assembly GCA_008638375.1). NCBI lineage: Eukaryota > Viridiplantae > Streptophyta > Magnoliopsida > Cornales > Nyssaceae > Nyssa > Nyssa sinensis. Next base: position 427,331 of record CM018045.1, on the reverse strand, counting down.
TAAATTTTTTGCTGTTTGGTAAATACCTTTTAACAGTATATTGGTTCATGTCTAGTCCTAAAAATACTTGAAACTTGAACAAAGTCGGACCGGAGAGGAGTTGGTGTTTTTTTTAGTTGGACTTCTTGGCTAATTTATAAGTTCATTTGTATTAATAAATTTAGTTACTTATCAAAAATATTATCAATCAATATTAACCTTTTATACTTCTTTAATTTTTAAATTTGTCATCAAACCTTCAGCGAAAATTTTGCCCCTCCTAACCAAAATTTCTGGCCTTGTCCCTGTTCACAAACAACTTTGAGAAACAGTGTGCTATACAAGTCCTTCCACTAAAGGGAAACCAGACCAAAAATCAGGCTAAATAGTGAAGTTGTTGGGCAAAATTTGATCCCAATCACTGTAGCAAAAGCTCAAAAAGTATAGAGCAAATTGGTTGTGTATGTATGAAAAAAGGTAGTATTTTATACGTGCACAATGCATCATCGATGTTGCCTATGGATCACTGTTGGGGATGTGTGACTATATAATCCTAGTGAAATACATTGTAATTTTTCCCACCGGAGTTGAATGTACCCAATGTGAAGAGCTGACCTCACGGTCATTCAAGTGGGGAGAACACTGTGGAGAAATTCCAAGAATACAAGTATAGAGACCCTCACTCTCAAATTCTTATGTATCCAAGTCCCAAGTCAAGGCACTGCACATGTTAACCCAACAAGAGACCGACATGTCACACTAAGGCGAAATGGAGTTCGTGTCAAGGTCCTAGGTCAAGGCACTCTGTTCGTTGACCAACCATGGGACCGACATGTGAAACATGGAGATTAACCATGTGTTACAGTCTCAGTCTAAGAAGCAAGGATACAAACAAGGGACACAGACACGACAGCTTTCAAAAAAGTAGGACATGGATACATCGGGGGTCACATAATTGGTATGTCAAAATGTAAATTGTAGGGTATTGTTTCATTCGGACTACATAACATATCAGATAATAAAACATATTCATCAGACCAAAAAGAATAAAATATAATGGTAAAATAAGAAATAGACCTCCATGACTTCATCAAGCACATCTTGATCCAAATTCCGGGGTACAAATCCTGCTCCAATCCCTTGAATTTTGTGAGGACCTGCACATAAAAACGGTAACAACCAAAACAAGATACAACAAACCTTATTTTAATAATAAAATTTACAAAATTTATCTGGTGTCTTACCAGGCTTGCCACCAGAAAGTATGTTGCTTTCCAAGGGTTCCAAACCAATAATCTGATACAATGAAGATAATGAAAAAAAGAAGAGAAAGTCTTGAGTAAAAACAAACCCTTTCTATGAAAACATTTTCCCTGCCGTTGAGGAAACCTCTATATGTTTTCATATAATAATAACTTGTTTTCCTTCCATCTCATTTCTATTCAGCTGGCCCAAATGGCATAAATATGGACAAATTTCATGCCTAGAGTTGGCCAATTTGATAAGAGAAGTAGTTACCTTTACACTAGGCTTCTGCTTTTTAAGGAATCGACCAACCCCCGAAATAGTCCCACCAGTTCCAATCCCCGCAATAAAAATGTCCACCTTGCCTCTTGTATCTTCCCAGATCTCTGGACCAGTTGTCTCATAGTGTATCTGCACAAAATACATGAATACAAATCCAAATATATAAACACTAATTGATCTCTTCTCATGTAGGAAATTCTAAATGGGGATGGAAAAAAACCACTGCCTAGATCGTGTAGACAGCAACATCCCACCTCACATGAAGCCACCACTAAATGGTCACATAATAGATCTCTTTGATGGAGGATTAAATCCTTAAGCTACTCCTCTCTAATAGCATAAGTTTTTAGAGTAGTTGGTTGCCTAACCTGGTATTCAAGCAGGCAAAGGTACTGAGTTCAAACCTCACCATCAACCTGATAATTATAACTAATGCACATGTTGGGCAACACATGAGGAGGCGTGTGTTAGGGGATTAAATAATTTAAGTTTCTCTCTACTAGCTTAAGCTTTTAGAGTAGTTTATGTTTAACACTCTTGACCAAAAATTTATCCTGATCATATGGCCTCAACTATCTAATCCATAAAGATATCAATGTGGAAATCCAGGCAGTTTAATTCAGGAAAATCTTGAATTGTGTTTACAAGCATCTAAGCACCTCATATGTGTAAAAAGTTAGTTATAAGATAAATTTGAGCCATCTAACTCCAGCAACAAACTATACACATTTTAATGAAGTGCCAGAAAAAAGAAATCTTCCACCGAAAAAAAACAACACAATGATAAATGCACATATAAAGCTTATTAAGTGTAAACCATCTAGTAAGGGTTCTTAACTATTTTAAAAGTGATATGCATCACATAAGAGTGCTACTTGAAGACACAAGTATCAAGTTAGCGACACAGAAGCAAGATGCTCCCATTATTACACCCAGCACCAGCAAAAACAGAGCATTATGTGTTTAATAAAATTTGAAAGATCTTGTCAGACCTACATTAGGAAATCCCAGAGCTGGCCTATCCCAACACCTGTAGTCATGCATTTCCACCATCAGCTTGGGCAGGTGGGATGGGATGTGCCTCACTAACACGATTAATCTGGTCTATCTTTGGTAGATCCGTAGATATGTGGCAACAGGACCCATGTCCATCAGAATGCAGCAGAGATCTATAATTTGCTGATTAAAAAAATATATTCTGCAGTAAATCCTGGACCAAAACTGGTTAATGGAATTTTAGTGAATCGCAATGGAATTGTGAATAAAAAACCTTGGGATTTGCAGGATTGTCAAATTGTTGAAGCATGTAGGCATTGGGTGTGCTATTCAAAATTTCTTCAGCTTTCTGAACTGCTCCCTTCATGCCTTTAGCTGAATCAGTTAAAACAAGCTCAGCACCAAATGCCTTCAAAAGAACCCTTCTTTCCAGACTCATGGATGCAGGCATTGTTAAGATGAGCCTATATCCCTTTGAGGCAGCTATAAATGCAAGGCCAATGCCTGTGTTTCCACTTGTAGGTTCCACCAGAATACTCTAGAAAAATAAAATAAAATAAGAGAAAAGGAGAAAACCTATATTAGAAATTTAGAATAATGGACAGAGCAAGAATTAAACTAGATAGATTTCATTATCAAGATATTGACTCAAAAAGTTGAATTTGATTGTAGTAGGTCCATACTCCATCAGAACAGAAGCCACAGTGAGATACATACATGATTTGTGATTATAGTGCTTTACCTCCTTGTACAAAAATGATGAACAAACAGATGGCCTAAAGAAGGGGGGAGGGGTGCCAAATTATCCCTTTTGTGACAAGTAACAGAAAAGACATGAAATGATCATTATTAACATACTGTATGATGACTTCCTAAAGGTTAATTTTGCAGGTTGAACGGCTCCATCAATCAACCAGGGATGATCGAGGCTACAGTTTCTACTTTCTACAACAGGCAAGTTCAATGTCTTCCATTTGATATGGTATATAATTATCACCAAACTTCAGCCAACCATATCAAACTAGTGTGGCACCACTATGAAAACTATTGACCATTACCAATAATATCACAATATTGGTCCTATCAACTGTTTAATTGGCAGCTGGAAGGAATTTTTATCACTTATCAGGAAAAAAAAATTCATAGCCAAAACGAAAGCTATTAGCTAGAAAATATATGACAAACAGTAGGAAATGAACTACCAATTGATCTGAGCACTCTATAAAGACTATCCCCATTACCAATAATATGATGCAAACAACATAAGTCCAGTGCCAGTGCATGTGGCCACTGGCACTCCATGTGACATGAGTCTTTCGATTGAACGTGGTTCAAGATATTAAGGACCAGCCTCAAGACGGCCTCTATGGCAGGAGCAAGAAGGAACCTGCCTTAATGACTTAAAAACCTGATGCTGTAATGCGTGCCTGCCTGCCTAGTTGGGGTGCAAGGCCCGCGAAGCCATGAGGCTTTCTTATTTTGGCAGCAATAAGTCAAGAAGTGCTGCCCTGCTTCTCTACCCACAAGGTGATTGCTCTCATCTCTTCTGCAACCAGGCTAGTTTCTGCCCAGGGGATCACAGGTCTTGTCCCGGTGGCCAGAACAAGGTTTTGAGGCAAGCACTGTGACCTACTCTAGGAATAGCACCTTCAACCTTGATCATCCTAAGGGGGAACTCAGCATGCAGGTCGACCTGGTACAGCCTACATGACCCACCAAGTCCATTGACCAGGCCTGAAAGCCTTTGCTGAATAGAGGCAACTCATTGGCCCTGAGCATGCAGCCCAACAAACTACAGCCCCAGTATGATGGCCAGTTGATATTTTGGGATAATTGGATAAATTATGAGTTAAACCCAGAGATCCTCTCCTACTGTCAGTCTGAACCTCCGGTATCTCTAAGGTCACACCATTCTCCCCTCAAGGTGGCCCCTCTTGCCATCTCGTCATTTCATACAGGACATGTCCATTTATACAAGGTTTGTAGATATATCATACAATAGTCAGCGACTCAGCAATTAATCTACATGCCCTCATGATAAAATGAATTAATTCTATTAATGTGATTGAACCATTCATCAATTAAACCATGTTCATACACAAAAATGAACAAGCATCAGGAACAGCAAACACCTTTACAAAGTGGAGGATAACTGTAGAAGGTGCCGAAATAAATACAGGTAGCATTTCAGAAAGAAAAAAAAAAATGAAGGGAATGCTAAGATGTAAAATATATGTTACATATGGGCACTTAAGTCTGTATCAAGTCATTTGCAGCAAGATATATTTGGGGCCATGCTTTGCAACGGAAAACCCTAACGTTTATTGACTCCCACACCAAAAAATCAGGCCTGAATGTAGTTCAAAGCTGTTGACTTCAGCATTTTCCTGCTTGATGGTGCATCAAAAAATTTGATGCACCATAAACTCATTTTTTGCTGAGGTGGCCTATCTAGGGGAGAACTACATTTTCCAGAAGGGCCATATTGTCCTAATGCAGCAAGACACAGAAGGCAAAGCATATCAAGTGTGTGGTATAAATTCCTGATAGAAAGGTAAGAGTTTCATCCACCATCTTGTTACCTTCCCTGGTGTTATAAGGCCCCTCTGCTCTGCATCAGTTATCATACTGTATCCTATCCTGAAACCAAAAAAGTTTGATCAGAATATTAGACATCAAGATCCAAGTTTTATGCCTCCTCTTTTGAGGCAGTATCAGGATTATTTTGAATCATAAAGATCTATTCCTCACCAGGAGCATCATGTTTCACACTTCGGAGCCTAGGATTTGAACTATAGGTCCATATTCCATAACCACCATAAGCGTTCACACATGACACAACAACCAGAATCATGTAGATTTGTGCAAAGATTATATTCCACAATTTGAGTATTATGATTTTAACCTCATACTCAATATATGGAGTCTATAATCACTGTAACTGAATATATGGCTAATGTACAATGCTGTGAGACCAGTAGCTAAGTTGAAAGTTGAAACCAAGTATGTTCAGATGGTAATGAACCATATAATATGAAGACTACAAACTACCCAATTCAAAGAGAGAGTCCAAAATCATCTGATCACCTAAGGGTTTTTTTTTCCCCTTCCTGATATAGATCTGCTAAGCAGTACTTGTTTACTGATCCATCCCGTAGTTACACAAACAAAGCATGCAAGCTTTTAGATTTTTTATAGATGTCTGAGAACACAAACCAGAAATATTCGATTTCTCACCTGTCCTTGACACTGCAACATGGTTCCATGATCTCAAGCTTGGCAGCTATGTTTGCAACAGATCCCTTTACAATATTATTCAGGTACACCATTGGTGTTTTCCCTATAAGCTGTCACCAAACAACCAATGGCAGAATAAATCTTGACACCAGGATAGTTTTTGTCAACATAACATACATATTCTCTTATCACAAAGTAAATAATATGAATAACAATAAATAAAATGCATAAGCTTAACAAACCGCAATAGTCTTGGTCACATGGTATCAAATGCACATTAAATAGCGGAAGATCATGGTTCAAAACACACTCAGACTAACTTGGCAAGCCAACCAGATAAGGCCGCACTTCCAGACATAATCCAATATCCAGGTGTCATCAATCAAAATTTCTTTTTACCTCACAATATGTAATAAACATGATTGACAGACCAAATTCCGACCACTGGCCCATGATAAAGAAAAAGGACTAACCAAAGTTCAACTTCTGATGAACATGCATTAGAAGCAATACGGATGACTAGAGGACTGCTAATACAAATCTTAGGAGCGGTTAAAGTATATAAAGTTACTAAATTTAGTATCTACACTTAGAAAAAAAAAACAATTTCTTCTCAAAATAGTTAATATTTTATTATCTGCGTATTCAACAAACAAATTTCTCAGTCAGCTAATCAATTTGCCTTGAAATTCCCATAACTGTACCTATAATGTTCAACTCTTCACCTCATCAAATAGAAAATCTTACACAAAGTTTTCGAAAAAAAAATCTTCAAAAATAAAAATTTTAAAAACTTGAGTGTCTCTCATTGTTTGCCAATATCATACAAAGTAGCAGAAATATCAAGGTATAAAAAAAACTCAAAAACTAAATCGACTATAATACTTTTCTTCCTTTAAATGATATAAGTTTTGTGATATGCCTATTCACACTCTGGTGAATAATTAAAAGAAAATTACTTTCCCCTAAATATTGAATACCATTCAACAATTTAGCGCCTCATAATTGCATGAATTCCTTCTTCACATATCTGCAACTTTTAGAAAATAAACAGATAAATAAAAAAAAGAAACAAAATGTTTTTCTTATAAATTCCAATTCAAACTGGTCTCCAAATTCACTTTCTCTTTCATCAATTTATTGAAGTCAAAACATTGCCATAATCACACAAAAAGATGAATGCATAACTTATCAACAAACTTGAACAAAGTAGCCAAAAATTTAAATAGTCATCATAATTCCACATATTCACAAGACACTTCACTCTTTTCTAGAAAATTGTATTAAAAATAGAAAAAAAAAAAAAAAAAACTTTACTCATCAATTGCTCGACCGGAAATTCCAATCATTATAGTAAGACTTTAACCTGTCAAAAATTATAAAAAAGTGCCCAGAGTCACATAATCATAAAAGCTTGTCAATATCTGTTCTTCCAAGAAGTAGAATGTTTGAAATTATTCCTCAGATAAGCAGCATAACATCAATATTACCCACTTTTTAAGTGGTATAAAAAGCACTCAAATTTCCAAGAAACTGGAAACGAGCCACTTGGCACTTGGTAATTTCCTTTAATTATTCTAATAATAAAGAACGTTGAATTTCCTCAGATAAGCAGCATAACATCAATATTGACCCACTTTTAAGAGGTATAAAAACTGAGAAATTGGTCATTTTCACAATCAAATTTCAAAGAAACAAAAATGACCCACTCGAGAATTCACACATGAATTCTAGTGAAAAGAAGTGATTGTCTCACTTGAGTAACATCTTGCGCGATGTTGAGGCCTTCAATCTCAGTTTGGGGCTTCACAGACACTGCTTTGCAGACGATAGGAAAAGAGACGTTCCCAGATTTCTTGAGACTGTAAGAAGTGAGTCCAACGCGACACCCTCTCAGAAACCGAGTTTCGGGACACAACTCAGACTTGGAGTTGAAGAGGGGCGTGAAGGGTTTGTTGATCAGAGAAGCCATTGTCGTTTGTTACGGGGTCTCTGCCAAAATAATTTGTTCTCTTCAAATACGGAGTGTAAACAGCGCAATAATTTGGGAAATGATATTGTCAAGGAGATACAGTACTGTGGCGGCCAAGGCACAGATGTCAAAAGGCCAAATGATGAAACACCAATGGGACAGCAAACTGCACAAACAGAATAGTCAAAGGGAAATGGAATTTTCACCTTTGTTCAAGGGAAATGCCCATCATACTCGCCAGCTGTCACAGGGTCTAAATTCGTTCCTGAATTTTCTGCCTTGTGCGGCACTAAGACGCTGTCTTAATCAGCCAAACAATCACACTCACACTAAGAGGCTTGTAAGAGAGAATACTCTAGCACACAAAGAGGCACACAGATTTACAGGAATCACTTTCCCAACCTTTTATTCACAATACTCACAAACGAATACAAAGGAATACAAAGCCAAAAGGGGTGCGAGACAAGAGAACACGCTCTCTTCTATCTGTCTCCACCCTTCCCAATTACATTGTATTTATAGGCAAACCCTCACACGGTTTCCTTTTCCTAGACGGACTAGGATTGTGCCAGCATGTCACACAGCTTCCCTTTTCTAGACGGACTTGGAGTCCTTTTCCTAGTTGGACTAGGATTGCGCCTGCGGTTCCCTTTTCCTTGGCGGACTTGGATTCCGCCCGTCCAGCACTGTCGCCGCATGTGATGCTGCCACCTTGCATCAGCGCCTCAATAGCAACATGCCTTGCCCCGTAGGTGCCAAGGCTTGGAGACGCATGCGCACGCCGCATGCGCACGCTGCATGCGCACTCCGCATGCGTACGCCCTCATGTGCCCGCCGCACGGGCACGCCGCATGGGCACGCTGCCTGCGCACGCCGCATGGGCACGCCGCATGGGCACCTCGCCCATGGGCGCTTCAAGGGGGTACTGCCCCCTATATATGTCTTATGAAGATTTATCAGCCTGACCCGAGTAGACACAACCCCTTGCAGAAAACCAGTTCTTCCACTTGTGCGCATTGGCCTTGCCAAAGGCAACCCAAGCGCCAAACTGTTCACCGAAGGCATTGCCTTAACACTTCGTTGCCCAAGTGGTGCGTCCATCTGCGCCTAAGTAAAAATCCTTCAAGACAACCCAACCTTAGAATATCATTCCCACTCCCGAATGCCATTCCACTCGTGAATGTAATTCCAAGTCCGGAATAGAGTTCCAAGGCATCTCGATTTTCAAGTAAAGGTGCTCGTGACAAGCCACCCCCACCTTGGCCTTGGCATTGGCTGAGGCTCACCAATGCCATGGCCGTGTCAACCCTTCAAGGGGCTAACACCAGCCATATATAGCATTATCTTACTCGAAGCGGGGAATAAATATATATATATATGTGTGTGTGTGTGTGTGTTTGATTGGTTTCTCCTTGAAAATGACGCTTTTTTTCATTTAGAGGTCAAATTTTTGTCAGACTTATTTGATGCATACTAACAAAATCCCTTAAATTTTTTGAAAATGTCCTACTATTTTTATAAAATGAAGGAATCTTGAATATTTGAAAATTTCTCATTTTTTGAAATTATCGAATTATTTTGAATAATTACAGAATAAAACTCACATTGATATACTTTTTTATTTAAAAATTGTATATTCAATTTTTTTCAAATCATTAATGATATTTTTTTCTTAAATTATTAATTATTTTAATATTGAATAACTATTGTATTTAGAATTTATCATTTGTCCCCTATATGTCTCTTATCATTAAATACTTCAATTTCAATATTAAAAATAAAATTTAATTGCAAATCCAATTGGCATTTCCCAATCAATGACTGTCGTTTTAGCAACAAACAAGGTTGACTAAAAAATATATTTAAGTTTGTTAGAACAATAAAATGGGATAATTTCCAAGTTCAATGAATCCAATCCAATTGATGCCCCCCTTCTATAATTTATATTTGTAATTATTGAGCAACTTTAACTTTAATACCAGAGGAAAATGTTATACACATACGAAGACAAGGTAACCCCAGCAATCTCTCTCACCCCCTTTTGAATTTTACCTTTGAAATCTTGGATTTAAAAAGAAACAGAAGAATTTGGATTTAAAAAAAAACAAATAAAGAGAAAGGGCTCAAGTAATTGGCCCAATACCAAAGTCATGCTAGGCCAGTGTTAAAATATATATATATATATATATGGAGTTGACAAACAGGATGTGAGTTTCAAAACAAGTTTTGTTTCAAAGACTTTCGGAAACAGGAATATATATATATATATATATATACACTATTGATCACAACCTTAAGACATGATACTAAACATAATAATCAATAATAAGACAAATATACTAAACAAAGCAATAATATATTGATCACAAACTTAAGCAAGATACATCAATGGTTATATTGCTAAAAGAGAAAAAATGTAAAATACAGGATTAAGAAACAGGCCAACCCAAGAAGATAGGAGGATTAAGAAACAAATAATTTGTTGAATGAAAATAAATAAATAAATAAATATGAAAACCAAAAATTATCTGTGCTTTTATAATACTATAGGATTCACCCCATGCACCCCCCCAATTCCTTATCTAAACTTGAAAGGGCCATGGCCAGTCCCTGATATCTTGATCATCTTGTTGAACTTTGCCATTTCTGCTAATTGAAGTTGCTGTACCACCACCCCCATTTCCTTCCACGTAGGCATAGTACCTCAACACAAATGCAAGTGACAACGCCACCCACTCCAAGCAAAAGATCAACACACACAGTCCTCCAGCCATTTTCAATATTGTAGCCCCATCTTCTTCCCTCACATAAGACTTCAACTCTCCCAAGAAATCCGCCGTCCTCGTGAAGATGAGAACTGAAATTGAGCCTTGCAATATAGCCGTTAGGACCGTGGCCACCATGTGAGCACCATACCATTTGTTTGACCCTGCCGAGGCCGCTGTGCAGCCCGAGATGGCTCCCGCAATGGTGAATACGTGGAGGAGAATAAGAAAAAGACCACACACAGATGGAATTAAACGGAGGGCGAGGGTAAGGAAGATGCAACTAGAGGCTGCACCCAAGAGAATGTAGTTGCTCAGGAGGAAGATTTTGTGGGTATGGTAGTGAGATTGGGTTACAGAACAAGATGGTTGGTTGACGGAGAAACCCATTTGTCTAATTTTTTTGGAATTCTACAATGAGCGTCGGATATCGGCAGCCTGCTGAGAAAGATTGAAGAGTGAGAAGATGATGATGCCAGAGGAAGGAGAAAACCCATACAAATAGGTTGCAAGGCAACGGTCATATTTGAATTATGCTTGCTTCAGAGTTTTTATGACCGTTGAGAGTCTTTAGGGCTAGCTGGCAAAATTTATGAACTTATTTTTTCTTTCTAAAAAATGATACTTTTACACTTTCATTTAAACAAAACAATAAAAGTAGAACTCCAATAGCAAATGTGGAGTGCTTATAGTGTTTTTCTCTTTTTTTGCCTTTTATTATGGCATAAAATATGAACTTGTAGCGGCTAGTTTGCACTTAGTTTTTGTCTTTTGTTTATCATAATACAAATTGAGTTTTTTTATTTCCCACCCATTTTATTTCTAGTTTATAGATAATTCAATAGATAAAACACTCTTATCCATTATCACTCGAGCTTCTATTAACATTATTCATAATACAATGTATATATTTTAATAATTTTTATCAAATTTTAATTCAGTGGATAAAACACACGATCTTGTAATTACTCGAGTTTATTGCTACATTACTCATAGTACAATGTATATATTTTAATTTTTTTTTATCAAATTTTATATTTCAAATGATGTAATATTAAATTATTGAAGGTGCTTTAAATTCATTATTGAATATTGTATACTATCATATCATTTAAAATTAAAATTTATTAAATTGAGAGACGTAACATTACTCTACTTATAACAGATCATCTAATTATGATAAAAATAATATGTTGTCATCAAAAAAATTTAAATAACATGTGGGATCCTGAAGGACATGGCCCAACCCTCTTCCTGTGTTCAAGTGGGTCATCCCAATACTCTAATTATTGTGTTCAGAAGACTATCAAAAATCTTAATGCAATACAACAGCTGTAACATTTGCTTTTTAGTCTAAAAACTTTGAAATGAGAATATTTCATACATCATATTTTTTTTTATTTTTTATCAATAGATTCGAGAGAAAAACTTTATGGGATAGACATAGACCACTCCCACGGCATTACAAGAAGCGTCTTAATTATCAGAAGTTGCTTTTCTACTGTAAACCCATAAATTAACCATATTTTTACAAAATGGTTTGTTTGGAAAGAAAAAAAAAAAAACTCTGCCCCCTCTTTTTAGGTAAATGCAAATAAATTGCATTGATAGGGAAATTTATACAAGGGAAAAGAAGTCTGCCAGAGGATGAAAAGGGAATTTTGATCAAGGATGTAACTGACTTCAATAGTTACCACAACTACCAATCAAAGCAAATATCAGAAATGCAAATAAATTTCCCCAAGTCATCTGCTAGAGAGATGTTAGTGAGCTGACTAAGTTGCTCAACCTTGGTGGTGGGGAAATTCTTCAAAATGAAGAGTTTTGATTTATGGAAGTCTGACTTTTTCATCCTAAGAATTACAAAAAATGTTCAAGGCCTCAGCCATAGTTAGGCAATTTTCCTTTGAGGCTTTCGCAAATAAGACAAAGTCGCCCACAAAGAATAGGTGAGAAATTGAGGGGCTTTAAGGAAGAGACCTTAAAGCCATACCATTTCTTGGCTTCACATTTTTCCTAAATCATACTTGAAATTTTTTTCATACAAAGGACAAATAGGTAAGGGGACAGAAGGTCTCCTTGTATAAGCCCCATTTGAGGGGTGGGGGCAAGGAATAGGTTCTCCATTCACTAATATGGATGTCTTATTGTAGCCAAGGAAATTCAAAATCAGACTGGACCAAGGGGGGATTAAAGTCATTTAGAGTTTTCCTAAAAGATTCCCAGGCATAGTCATAGGTCTTTTCCAAATCAATTTTTCCAACAATGAAGCCATTTCTCCCTTTCTTTTCATTAATAAAGTGTAGTATCTCTAGGGTGATTATGAATTCTACCGGTAATAAAATTACTTTGAAAAGGGCTTATAAGCTTGTTTAAGAGAGGTTTTCGTTTGTTAGCTAAAACTTTGGTTAAGATTTTATAAATCACATTACAAAGTATTATGGGTCTGAAGTTAATTAAAGTCTCTAGAGAATCAGTCTTTGAGATCAACACAAGATTCATTAGCTTTCTAAAAGAGTCTACTTTTAATTTATAGGTAAAATCCCTTACTAATCACTAGATTTCAGTAAATCTGTAAGAAGTGGGGGTTAATGCTATCAGAACTTGGGACAAATAGGAGTTTCATCGAAAACAAAACTTCTTTGATTTCGACATCAAATATAGTAAGACTTGAAATGTTTCCTCCTTGAATATGAAATTTGAAAACTGACAAGTTAGGATTAATTGAGTTGTCTTTAAAAATTAGACTAATGAAGTAGTCAACGGCTAGTTTCTTGATCATGTCAACTACCAGCGGCCATTTTTAACATTTCAATTTTATTTTCTTCAAGGTTGAGACATGAAAACATTGGGTATTTTTATCACCTAGGGTTATTGAATTAACTGTAGACTTTTGGTACCAAATGGCTTCCTCTTGCTTAAGAATATCGTTAATCTTTAACAAGGGTTTGTTCTAGATCGAAACACAATAAGAGAGAGCCTATTGAGTATTGGACGCCAGAATGTGTGTTTTCCTTTTGAAGATGCTTTCGAAAACATTTTTGTTCCAGAACCTGGCTACTGGCTAGCTCTTTGAAACTTGAAATGGCTTCAAGCAGAGATTTATCCTTGTTATCCCAAGCTTTAGCCATTATATACCTCGATGAACTCAGTATGTCCACGCAGAGTTCCACTCTAAAAGGCTTAATGGAAGGTGAAATACCTAAGAGATATATGAGGATAGGGATTGGCAGGGATGAGGAGCCTCTCCAAGTCAAATTTGCCAGGGTTCTGTCAAACCGTTCCCAAGTGTTGGCTGCCCCCCTCACCCCTTTCATTTTGTTGGAGCAAGTGAACCAAAGCCCCGTGCAGAGACCACAAGTATTCACATTGTCAATGAATCCTACTGTTGTTGGAAGGACTACCACCTCCTTTTCAAATCTACACAAGCCATGTACCACCGCTCTGTCGTCAGCTTCAACAACAGAAGGTTAAAGCCCACAGACACATTACCTAATTATTGTTCTTAAATATGTAAAATAAAATATTATTCTAATCAATCATTCTTAGCTAACAAAACCCACTTTTAGGACACAAAATTGAAGCCCACAGACCAACAAATTATAGCCCTCAACATCTTCACAAATTCCAACCATGTCCCTTGACCCTGACTCACCACCGCCGTTGTCCCCTTCCACCAGCAGGGACTGGTTCTTCCCATCGCCGTCCTTCATCCACGCTTCACATCTCTCCAAAAACCCCACTAGAAGGTTCTCCACATACCCCAGAGTTCCCAAACCACACGCTTCGGATTCTAGACCTCCGAAACAGTCCACGTTTCAGAGCTTTTCGCCTTCGGGCCCGGTCCCTCCTCGTGATCCCAAGTATGCCGGATTACGACGTCGAATAGACTTCGCTCGCAGGAGTGAGAAGTCGCCGAGGCAGGACGAGTCGGCCGGCGTCTCGGGTCGTAAACCGGACGTTTCGGGGATCTCGGAAAAACATGATGTTTCCGACGGTGTTTCAGTGGATAAGGCGTCCGCCGGAAAGAAATTTACCGGTTTGGCCGGTGTTCGGTTGAAGGTTCGGTGGCAGATGGCTTTTTCAGTAGCGGTGAGTTGACTCTCCTCCCTCTAACTCTGTTATTTGCTGTATGAATTCGTTTCAAGCTCACTATTTTACGGTGAGTTTGTCTTTATTTGCAGATTTTGATAACAGCCTTCTCTTCTCTGCTACACAAGAATTTTTCTTTATACAAACAAGTTAATGACCTGCAGGTAAGTCTGTTTTTCCCCTCCAAATTCTATAATTTCTTCAGATTTTATCCCGAAGATTTTTTTTCAGTCTAATTAATAAAATGTATCAAATGGCCGATTTATCTGAATAAGAAGTTCAACTTAATTTAATAATAAACCACTACACATTCAAAAATAGAACTCTGGTTATTGATATTTGAAACATGAATTCTGCTTTATTGGTGCATATTCAACTGAATAAATGGGTTTGCTGACAATGTCCACCCTTGTTTTTATTCTTGTTGGGTTTTATTTGATTCGTCTCAATCATTTGGCTTACAATAACCACTTCATTGTTTCATCACTTTTGAGTCAAAACTCAGAGAAATAGAAACGTCATTTTCCTGCTGTTGAGCCCAGTAGAACTGCTGGGCCATTCAGTTGAAACATTTTGGCGGGGGAGATGAAGTCGAAAAAAATCAGTTATTTTCACAAGAATGAATTATGTTTTGAGGACTTATTTTTCAAAACATCAAATCAAAGGAGAAAACTCACAAAACAATCACCTGTAAGAACCCAGCAAACATTTTCAACCCACTTGGGGTAAATTGATAAAACACAAAGTGGATAAGGAGAGGGAGCCACTCAGCAAGCAGACTTCATTTATTTGCTCTAACAGCTACCCAATTTGAAACCCTATTCCCTGATCTTGTAACACATAAGAAGATAAAACGATGTCTCTGAGAAGCCTTCTGAATATCTCTTTGTATGACTTTCTGATCACACTGAACCTTAGTATTAGAGGATATGAGAGCTGTTATGATACTAGCACAAGAACATAAAATGTTGCCTCTGAAAAGCCTTTTATCTTTTTGTATGACTACTAGATCCCAAACTTTGGTTTTGAAGAATTGAGAGCTGTTATATACTGTCTCCATCAGATTCGATCATACGGTTTTTGAGGCCTACAGAACCATAAACAGGCATCTCTAGTGGCCCATTTGAGGAATTTCTGACCTAATATGGGGAAACCTTGTGAAGAAGCAATCTGTGTTCTTGTGGGTTCAATAATAAGCCATTTTGACCACAGCATGTACCTGAACTTTCCTCGAGCTGATTGTTAAATTATTAATCAAACTTGTAACTTTTTCTAAAATTTTTTTTTCTCTCTTTATTTATTTATTTCTAAGGCATGCATCAACTCATTAGGCAGTTCAATTGATAGAGCCACATTCCCAGTAGAACTTTCACGTAATGCACAAGTTTAACTATCCAATTCAATTAGAGATTTAAGAGATTGAATAAGCAGGAGATTTAATCTGATGGTTTCTCCATGACTCTTTTCGTCACATGTCTGTAGTGACCAGAATTTGTTGCCATGAATTTTGGTCAGGGTTGTTTAACTTTCTAACATAAAAGTATTCATTGGATTACTTAGCATGTAAGATCTTGTTGGATATAACTGTTTTTCCCCCCTTGCAGGATCATATTTCCAAGCTCGATGTAAAATTACATGCTTGCAGTTTGGTGGATTCTGTGGATTTGATACCACAGGAGAGTCATTTTCTGAACAAAACCTTGAAAAACTCAGCTCTTATTGTTTCACTCACGCTTTTATCCATCCCATTTATTTTCTTCAAGTATGTTGACCATGTCTCAAAATCAAGAAGATTGTCAGACAACATCACAGAAGAAGTGTCTTTAAACAAGCAGCTAGCATATCGGGTAGACGTATCTTTATCAGTACACCCATATGCTAAGCCATTGGCGCTGTTAGTTGCAACCCTACTACTAATTTGTCTTGGTGGGCTGGCACTCTTTGGTGTGACAGATGATAGCTTTGCAGACTGTCTTTGGTTATCTTGGACTTATATAGCTGACTCAGGCAACCATGCTAATTCTGAAGGCATTGGCCCAAGGCTAGTTTCAGTTTCTATTAGTTTTGGCGGGATGCTTATATTTGCAATGATGCTTGGACTTGTTTCTGATGCAATTTCTGAGAAGTTTGACTCACTGAGGAAAGGAAGAAGTGAGGTGGTTGAGCAAAACCACACTCTGATTCTTGGGTGGAGTGATAAATTGGTAAGGTTCTGATTCCGTGGCTTATTCATATGGAACTGTTTCATATTGTGGCTTCTCTGTAGGCTGAGATGAGTGTATATCAAATATCTCATTTCCCCTACATTAAAATCTCATTTTAAGTTTTTAACCTTATTGTCCACTGCTTATTCATATGGAACTGTGTCCAGTGTTGCTCCTCCTTGGGTTGAGAAAGAGCTTGTCTAGAATCTCATGTTATCCTTATTTTTTTTTCTAAGTACATGTTATCATTATTGGTTATTTTTTGGAAATAAATTCCTTTGGTAGTTTGCGATAAATGTTATTTTATGGTAGGTAGTTATCTATGTTATTCTTACTATTTATGTATGACCCAAAATTTTGTCCTAATTATGGTAATCCTCATTTTAATATCTTGCACTTCTTTGTTTTTATTGCAGACTTTTATTCTCTTCACTATCAACTTATTCCCTGAAATGCATATTTCCCCTCCCCTCATTCTTACTGTTGAAGCTAACCAGGAATGGATCCCTAACATTGTACTTATGAAATGGTTTCTTCCGTACACCATAAATTTAAAACCAAAAACTTCTACATACTGAAATCTGCTTGGAGATCTAGGGTCTTCAGGAAATTCTTGCCATTCCCCTCCCCCCTGCCCCCAAAAAGAGAGAGAGAGAGAGAGAGAGAGAGAGAGAGAGAGAGAGAGAAATTTATAAACAATAATTGTAATGGGATAGGCTGCCTAAAATTTTTTTGCTTGAAGGGTGGTGAACTGCAGGTAACAAAATAGACTGTCTACACAGTGTAGATGGGTGATTCTTTTCAACAGCCAAGTAACGACTCCTCTATCCAGTTCATACCCCTGCCCAAAAAAGAAAAAAACATTATAGCCAACATGTGCAAAACTAGTGTTATCATAAAATAGTAGTATCCTTGTTTTTTTTTTTTTGATCAGTAAAATGGTAGTTTTTTTTGTATCTGCAATTCAGGAGCATAATATACCAAATCTAGTTAAATTAAAAATACTAAATTTAGAGATGCATAAATTTTTCAACTTTATTTTTTTGATAAGTAATTTTGAACTTTATTTCTCAAGGAAATTAAAATAATGAATTGAAACATCTAATAGAATGTTGACTTCCCTTGGGGGGGGGGGGGGGGGGTGAGACACGAAGAAATGCGAGGGCCATACGTCAGGGTACACGTGGAAAAGAGACTAGTATTGTTATGTATAATAAGGTTCAGATTTGGTACGATCCAATAGTAACTGTAGAACTACTTTCATTTGAAGATGATTGTACATCAATCCTCTCATTTTCAGAAAGGTAACATTACTTTTCATGGAAAACTAGCATGTCACGTTTTAAGTAAACTAATAAAGCTACCCCCCAACCCACCCACCCACCCAAAACAACTGTATTGCATTAGTAAGCTGTTTATCACATGCCAGCTCCTGTTTTGCATACCACTACTTTCTGTATTCCACATTGAGTGAAACAACAATCTACTTCCCTACACCTCCAGTCCTCATCCCATAAAGAAATAATATAACATAGAAAATTGCCAGAGACATTAGTGTAACGGGGGAAAGAACCTATTCATAAATAAAAAAACATAAAAATATTTAATAAGTGGAATGTGTAACAACCTAAAAAATATTTCTTGCTAGGAAATGGGATCCATTTGGTTAATTTAGCTTCTTGTTTTAGGCATTGGTTCCATCATCTTGGTGCAAAAATCAGTTCACAGTCCATAGTTGTTCAACTAAGAAAAGAATTATCAGGCCCATAGAGGCCCCACAATCTTAGTGAGACTTATTGATACCTTAGCCTCCTAGGTGTCACGACCCGGAACCCGGCCTATGCAGATTAGGGGTCGTGATTGGCCACCGAGGCCTTTCTCAATGATCACAATACTTTTCTCATTTCCAATCAATCAAACGTAGCGGAATAAATTCTTTTTCTATTGCGGAAACGTCAATATACCATTCAACATCAATCATTCATATATATTCCATAATAACCACAAAATACATGATGTAAATCCTCAACATCTGCTGATGTCATATTCGATATACATTTCACCCTTACCAAAAGTAACTACATCACTTAATACAAAAAGGTTAATAATTATGAGCTTTCGACTATCCTGGCTGATCTTACTATTTCCTTGCCAATATCGTTACCTGAAATGTATTGGATAAAAATCCGTATGAGCTCGACGGCTCATGAGTATTCCATAACATGCCAAGGGTTTCAAAACTATTATGTAGTACATTCTGAAATGTCTATACTCATATGGAATTAGAATACATCATATCAAAGTACAACAGATCAGAAACTAGTATCAAAGTCATTTTCAATAAATCTCAGTTCAATCACAATTATAAATCAAAATCGATAACATTGCACAATTATAATAATGATCCAATAGCATAGTTTGATAATGATGATTAGTATTATAATTCAACATGATTCAAAGTCGTTTTCAATGTCAATAGTCATAGTCAAATCAACATCATAGTATAATATTGTAACTCGATCATAGTTACGGTTCAAAGTCATTTTCAATATCAATAGTCATAGTCAAATCAACATCATAGTTTAATATTGTAACTCGATCGTAGTTACGGTTCAAAGTCGTTTTCAATATCGATAGTCATAGCCAAATCAACATCATAGTCTAATATTGTAACTCGATCATGGTTACGGTTCAAAGTCGTTTTCAATATCAATAGTCATAGTCAAATCAACATCATAGTCTAATATTGTAACTCAATCATGGTTATGGTTCAAAGTCGTTTTCAATAACAATAGTCATAGATTAAAATCAAAATCGTAGTTCAATAGTTCTCAATTCGATGATTCAAAGTTCAATCGTAGTTCACATTCGATATTCACAAGAGTTCAAATCATTAAAATTTCCCTTTCTATGGCCAGCAAATTAGAACATCGCTAATTGAGATCAAATTCAATAATACCACCAATATACCCCGTGGTTAGGGTTCAATAAAGTCACAATCTATTCGATAATGACAAATCATAGAAGATTCTATGGCCACCAAATTAGAACCTCGCTGACTGAGATCAAATTCAATAATATGCCGTATCACATCGGCTCACCACCAATATACCCCGTGGGTAGAGTTCGATAAAGTCACAATTTATTCAATAATGACCAATCATAGAAGGGTGTTTCATTCAAAACATCAAAATCATATCCAAAATCAATAACATCAATAACAATCTCAATTATTCAAATAAGAGTTCCATATTTAGCCTTTAGTCAAAACATTTTAGAAATTGGTAAGATAAACTGTATAGTGTCATGAGTATTTTACAGAATGTGTTCTTGAATCAGAGGGAAGACAGTATAGATATCAATGGATCATTTAAAACATATACTAGGTACAATGTATTTTTTAACAAGCTATCAGGAAATGACAATATCAATAAGTCATTTAAATCGATATCAAATAGAAGGAGTCTATTTTCAAATCATAAAAGAGTTCGATATGTATATCTATTATAAAAATCCACCCCAACATGGTATGAAAAACTCACCTGAAGTCCCAAAAGCTTAACTCCAAAAATTCTTGCTTAACGAGGATCCCTATAATCACAATTCAAAATCTTGTTACTTTCTTGTTCAAAGTATCACATAATTTAACTGTCAATTTAGAGCTTTTTCTATTCCAATTACCCTCTTCCTATAGCTTAATTCATTACGTCTTAGGGATGCGTTGGTCATTTTTTTGTTTGTCACCGGGTCTTATTTTCTCCAAAAAGATGTCGCCGTTAGGTCCAAAGTGTCGAAGATAATTGATTTAGACTTTTTTAGATCTAAATTTGCATATCTATAGTTTATTTTAAGCCTAAGGCGTTTTTGTGATTTTATGTTTTTACGTGTCATATTTTTCAGTACTTCGTTTACTAAAATAGACTCTACCGTCGAGTCCGAATTGTCCAAAATAGTCAAGATGGACTACCTTTTATATTCAATTGGCCCCGAGTATCATTAAGGGTAAACTGATAATTTCACCTTTCACGTGTCTAAATTTTTGGAGTCCCATCTCATAAAACGGACCCTGCCATTGGATCCGGAATGCCCGAAATAGTCAAAATATACTATTCATTTATTTTATTTGGACTTCGTTTGACTCATTTTTGGCTTATGAGTGTTTTGATAATTTTTCTAATTTAAAAAGGATTTTAAATAAGTTTTTAATTAATTTTTTGGGTAACTTTATAATTAACCGAAAGTTGGAGGGGTCAAAATGGAATTTCAGAAAAGTTTCCAGGAAGCCGTCCAGTTCAAGCGTTTGGGGACTGAACCGGTTCAAAAGTTTCAGAACCAACCGATTTAATTCGGTTCACCACGTCATGCTGATGTCACTATGACGTCACTATGACGTCAACAACTATTTATTGAAACGACACCGTTTATTTTATTTTTAGGATCCTTTTTTATAACGGTTGGCCCGACCCGAACCCGGATCCAAATCCGACCCGAACAGGGTCGTCTTCCCCATCATGATGGCCACTGTTCGACTGAAACCCTAGGAATTTTTCTTCCATTTCGTGAGTTATAAAGCCACTTTTCTCCTCTGTTTTCAGGCCTAATCAATTCTTGCAACCTAAACTCCATTTTAACATTGGTTTGAAGGCCCTAAACCCGGTCATGGAGCTCAGTTGACTCCATTATCGTCTTGCCTGCAACTCAGTCATACCATCTTGTTTCTTGACGGTTTTGCATGGTTTTTGTCTTGTCGTGACCCTAGGGATTTGAGGTTTCATAATACCATAATCATAGAGAGCTTTGGGGTTCGATTTAAGGGATTGGTTTTGAGGATTGTGACCTGCAAATCGGTTTATATCCCTCGTCTTTGACCCAATCAATCTTATATTTATGCATTTGGGTTCCTCATAGCCTCTAGTTTAATCCCTAAGTGGTGAAAACTGGTTTAGTCTTCGTTGGATCAGACCCACCTTCATGGTCCAACAATGGTGGTTTGGGTACGGCCTAGGACTTCTAAACTGTTTAGGGTTCAATTTTCCTTCCTTATTCAAGTTCAAAAATCCTAAATGCCATGCATGCACAAAAAAAAAAGATTGAAACAGCTTGTTTATAGAAAGAGATTTTTGAGAGAGAAAAATTGTGTTTTACCCCTTAACAGTGGCTCTCTTTCTCTCCTTCTCCTTGGTTGGTTCAGTTGCTCCCTTCTTGGTGTGCTTCTAGATCTCTTTTTCTCCCCTCAGGCTGCCATGCATGCAGGTATAGAGCTCCTCTCTTCCTTCTTCTTCTTCTCTCTTCACTTTCTCTCTCTACCTCACTCTCTCTCTCTCTAGCTCACTCTCCCTCTCACTAGCCGAACATGCACTCTGATTTCTGCTTCTGATTTTCTGAATCCCCCCCTCACTTCACACACGCAACACATATAAATATATCATATATCTTATTCATTTTATTTTTTTAAAAACAATACTTTTATTACATGAAAAGCCATTGGCCAATTTGGGAGGTGACTTTATTTTAAATGTGCATATATACATATAAGTTGGACATTTAAGCACCAAAGTGCTGGCAGCCTACTTGGTTAATTTTTAGGTGCTCAAGTGCTTGTCCATTTAGGTCAAGGGTTCGAGACCCATTGGTCTCAACTTGGCTTATTTTTGTCATTTTTTCATTAGGCCTTGTTTGGCCAATTAAATTATTTATTTTTAATTTTTGCATTAGTTTCCACTTTGTGAATCGAACTTAATATTCACTCTTCATGTTTTGATTTTATAATCGTAGCCTTAATTTATTTTTCCTCGGAGTCGACCTCGTTAATTTAAGGTCTTTGAACTATTTTTGAAATTGTCGTTTATATCCTGATTCAATTTTCTTATCCATTCTATTAAGGGTTGCCAATTAAAAATTAGCGGCTTAATTTCTCGGTAAACGGGCCGGGGCGTTACACTAGGTATCCAAATTTACATTTTATTACCAATGGCTAGAGGGTAATTTATCATAGCCCTGTGAAATTGTGACTTGGAACGTTGATCATTGAGGTTTGTGAAACATAAATGGGTACTGCATGTGTGCCTCACTCCAGAGATGGTAATATAGGATTGACTTATTACTGTGCGCTTTACTCCAGAAGATGGTAATTTAGGATTTACTTACTAAGATTAGCTTCATTAGAATTTAAAGTGCTAAAAGATATGGAGTTAAATTCACAATTGTTTCTCTTTCTAATCAAAAGATAAAAGGTAGTAACCAGTGTAGAAGGTTCCCACACTCGGTAGAACCTGGGACAAGTGTATGGTAGGCAAGGCAAGCTTACCTGCATTTTGCAGAGGTTGATTCCCAAGACTCAAACCAGCGTCACTGCGCTAGTTGGACGAGACCTTACAACTGCACTAGGTGACATCTTTCTAATCAAAAGACGTTGATCAGTTAAAATTCATTTTTATAATGCATATTTTACCTTTTCTCTGATAAACCAATTCATTAGAAGGGACAAGAAAAACATACAAAGAAAAAAGCAACGAGGAGATCAATACATTTACAAAAAAAAAAAAGGTGACAGAAACTAGAAAGTACTATGGAGAAACTTTCTAGGACGATAATCTGGGTGTTCTAGAAGAGAGGTGTACCATTTTTGGATTTCCAGTAATGAAATATGTGTCTGATTAAGAAATGATAGATATCGTTAGTGCATAAGCACGTTAGAATTAAATGTCATTTGGATGGAACAATTTAATGGATTGCCATGAAAGGAAGAGTTCTATGCGATGAGACTTAAAAAGGCACACCAGAAAAGATATGGTGAGTCTACCAAGACTACATAATGGATTTGGATTTTGGACCAAAAGAATGAGATGGTGAGATTTTGTAATATGCAGTGGCTAATAGTAGACGACTGCTTTGTGTATTTTTATTTTTGTGTGTGTGTGTGTGTATAGAGAGAGAGAGAGCAAGAGAGAGATTGACTTCTAGAAGTAATTAAAAATGAGTAAAACAATATTTGAATAGACTTTTTTGGTACTAGGATGGCCAAACAAGTAACTTCATAACAATTTTTAAGTTGTATGAAGAGAAACTTTGTCCACAACATTGGGTAATGGTAACTTCAAAATAGGACTAGAGGAAATAGGTGCCCAAGAACTAAGTGCTTGAACTTGAAATGGGAGAAGTTAGTGCCATTCATGGACAAAATGATGTCAGAAGAAACTAGAATATAGATGATGGCATGGCTAACTTATATCAATCTTTAGATTTTTGCAAAAACTGGAATATGTATATTCAGCCGGAAGAAGCTTTCTTCTCATTGGAATATAATAATTACAGAAGAAATTGAATTTTGGATACTTGTGAATCCATCATTTAGGCTTGCAAAAATGTTTTAATCCCCATCCACTGATAATATTACTGTGAACTCAGGGATCGCTGTTAAATCAACTTGCCATAGCCAATGAGAGTTTGGGTGGAGGGATTGTTGTAGTGATGGCTGAGCGAGACAAAGAAGAGATGGAACTTGACATTGCTAAAATGGAGTTTCATTTTAGAGGAACCTCTGTCATATGCAGAAGTGGAAGCCCTCTGATTTTAGCTGACCTGAAAAAGGTATGCATAGTTCTATTTTGTTTCCCCAAATTTATGCATTTCAATTTCCATTGTCCCTCCTCTTTTTTTTTTTTATAAATAACTTTCCACTGTCCCTCTTGTCCCAAAATCAAGCCTTCTTATTGGATGAATAAAACTTTGTGGCAGAGATCTGGGACCAACTGGATTGATTTATTTAGCGAACTCAACTCACTTCTAGTTATATTCTTCTTATTCTTGCCAACTCGTTCGTTTCTTCTTTTTATAGTTTATATTACAGGAGCCGAGCATGAGATGAACTAAATTCTGCATGAAGAACCTGGACTTTCCCCTTAAATTGAACCTATGCCCAATGGGGACTGCCACTTTCCCAAACAAATATCATTTTCTTAATAAAAATTATTTGCTATTGGCCGTTTGATACTTAATTCATCCCCCCTATTTCTTGAGGAGATATTAATCTAGTCTTTTTTTTTGAATACTCATTAATTGAGAATTAAGAATAGAAGTCTTTGCCAATCTCAGTCACACTTTAGGATCCTAACTTGATTTTTGTGCCTATTCTTGCGTCTAAGCAGTTTTTCCGACAGCATTTGATATCATCTCAATGTGGAAAGTTTTGTTGCTAATTTTGAAATCGTTCAATCTCTATAAGATGCTCTATTTGTTTGCTAACCACATGGAATTTCATAGGTTTCTGTCTCCAAGGCCCGTGCAATAATTGTCCTTGCTGAAGATGGAAACGCTGACCAGGTTATCTTAATGAAGAGATTGACACATCTCATGTTGATAATGGACAATGTTGACAACTCTTAACTTCTTTCTGATCAAATGCAGAGTGATGCTCGTGCACTGAGGACAGTTTTAAGCCTAACAGGAGTCAAAGAAGGACTGCGGGGACACATAGTGGTGGAACTGAGTGATCTCGACAATGAGGTCCTTGTTAAACTTGTTGGTGGAGATCTTGTTGAAACTGTTGTAGCACATGATGTAATTGGTCGCCTGATGATTCAGTGTGCTCGGCAGCCAGGCCTTGCACAGGTCAATTTAGTTATTTTGATTCCTGGAATTCTTTTAATATTAGCAATATAATCTTATTTCAGTGTATTCTATTTATTTCTTCAGTTGATGATTCAGACTGAATATTGTTTACTATTGTGTATCTCCTAATTTTTTCTTCCTTACGGATGGGCAATGACAGATCTGGGAAGATATCCTTGGGTTTGAAAATTGCGAGTTCTACATCAAAAGATGGCAACAGTTAGATGGCATGCAGTTTGAGGATGTATTAATCAGCTACCCCGATGCTATTCCTTGTGGAGTCAAGGCTGCATCCTGTGGTGGAAAAATTATTCTGAATCCTGATGATTCCTATGTTCTACAAGAAGGCGATGAAGTTCTTGTTATAGCAGAGGATGATGATACCTATGCTCCTGCAACGTTGCCTATGGTGCTTTCCTTTTCTTTAGACAAATTTTCAAATACATTGCTTGGTTTTCTACATTGTTTACCATTAACTCGTGGTACAAATGAGATAATTGCTTCTTTTTTTTTAATCGGTAAAAGTGACTTCTATAATAACAAGGGGCCCGAGAGGGGCAACCCACTTAACAACAAAAAAGAGGGACTGGCTACAATAATTAAACCCACATAATTGCTTAATTTAAGATTTCAACTTATGTGATGTCAACATCCATCTGGGAATACTAGTTGCAAAACTGAAAGCAAACAATTAAAGAGAAGAAACGAAAGGGTGAATGGCTTGAGTCAATTCAGTCTTCAGCAGTAGAATTTGCCTATCAAGAGATTTAGGTTATATTTTGCATCTGTTTCAGTTTGAAGCAACAATGTCATGCACTGAGCTGTTGATTGAGCACTCATCAAAAGAAGGAAAAAAAATGTTGATTGAGCATGTTGATGTCAAAACTTCTTAAGTCACTTAAATCTCAATCTTAACGACTGATCTTTTTCCTTCAGTGTCCAAACCAGACGTGATTATCATAATCATTTTGATAATTAGCATATACATGTGAGATAATTAGCATATCGTGAATCCGCAATTATATCACTACAAGTTCATTTTTATGTGTTGCGCATGATTTTTGTTATAGACCATCAAATCAATGGGCCAATTGTTGTCCTGGCACAAAATTTAATTGCCCAAGGGCATGGACATCAATTCCCTTGCATTACTTTGGATGAATGTCCTCGACTACCACCATTCATATTTTTCATGTTGTTAGGTTATGATCATTCTGAGCTTTATCTCCCCAGTGGGACGAATTGATTCAGTGGTCTGTCAGACTGCATGTCCTAATTACCTTATGGTGGTAGGATGCTGTAGTGCCCTATTGTTAAAATCACTAGTTTTCTTACTTTCCCTTAAAAAATTTTTTTTTTTTTGGGGGGGGGGGGGGGGTTGATAAAAGTGCGTGCTAAATGCCATGGAAGACTTCTTTTATGTGTGCATTATCTGTGATTCAAATCAACTTACTAAAAAAGGAGGAAACTAAAACAATTATTCACTGGTAGGCTGGCCACTCTTGAAAGAAATGCTCTTCTGCTTTGTGCACAATGGGATGATTCCTACTTTGGAATTTAATGAGTGGGGCATACCATGAATAAAACTTACAAAATTATAATCAATTTGATCATTCAGGTCAAAGAAGCACCATTCATACACATTACCCGACCAGAAAGAAAGCCACAGAAGATTCTACTTTGTGGATGGAGGCGGGACATTGATGATATGATTGTGGTAAGTTCTATCTATCAAAGCCCCTAATTCCTTCTTTTCTTCACCTGAATGCTGCAGGTGTGGAGAGGAAATCTACCCAAAGACTTCATTGTCCCAAAGTCTACGGAAAAGATACTTTTTTGTGGTTGGAGGCGAGATATGGAAGACATGATTATGGTAATGTTACAAGGAATCTATTATATGCTCCCAGAATTGCTGCTGGGGCAGTTCCGAGTAAACAGATTGTGGTGGTAGACACATCAGAAACATTTTTTCTTACTTTCCTCTACATCATCACCACCCAATTTGCAGTCTTGCCACCAAGTTTTTCCAGTTTCTGACACCACAACATCTTATCTCTATCTTGGTGCAGCAACAGGAGACTTGAAATACTTTTTTGCGACTTTAAAATGAATATTTACTCTGCTATTTTTTTAGGTATTGGATGCCTTTTTAGCTCCTGGTTCAGAGTTGTGGATGTTCAACGATGTTCCTGAAAAGGAGAGGGAAAAGAAGCTTACCGATGGTGGCCTTGACATCGACCGGTTGGTCAATATATCTCTGGTTAATCGTGAAGGAAATGCTGTTATACGGCGTCACTTGGAAAGCCTTCCCTTGGAGTCTTTTGATTCAGTAAGTAGGAATAATTTTAAATCACTGTGATAGGCATCTTCTGTAGGGTATATCAAGTGGTAAATTCATCGTCTCAATAGAAATTGAGGGCTCATGATATTTTTGGAAGGATTGGTGCCACCAAGATGGTCTGCCAAGGGAAAGAACAAATTCACTGGAGTATACTTTTAGACCGGTGGACATTATCCTTACTAATGCTATTGTTTAACCAAAATAGAGTCTATGAGGTTGTTTTGGTCATGAACTCAATTATTATTATTATTATTTTTGCTCAGGAGGGGTATCTGTCTTCCTTTCTTTGTGTAGGCATATATTGATGTGGTTCCAGGTTTGTGCAGATCTTAATTTTGGCTGATGAATCAGTTGAAGATTCAGCCATTCAAGCTGATTCCAGATCTCTTGCTACATTGCTATTGATTCGTGATATTCAGGTAAATTCCTTTGAAGTGATCTTCAATCTTACTCTTATGGAACTTGTTTGTACCATTTAGGCTTTCTTTTCTCCTTTCTTCCATTTAATTTCTTCTGTTTTTGGGATTTCTCATTTAGAATTCTACTCTACTAAGGAGGTAATGTGATCTTGTCAATCAAAGACTACTTTTGCATGGTTTTACTTGTGTGCCTTGACCCTAGATTTAACCTTTCATTTTTCCCTTAATCACACATTAGTTGTAGGTTCATTACGAGGCCCTTTGGCACTATTACAGGACCGATGTAAATCTTCTAGGGGTTTTTGTCCTTTTGCCCTTCTTGGGCTTCTTAATATATATTCCTTACTTATCAAAAAAAAAAATTGATTATCACAATTTAAGTTCAATTTTTAACTCACAACTGTATATATGGGAACTAGTAATTTAACTCTGAAACAAAAGTTGCTGATTAAAGTTACCATGAGTTCCCCTTTGCATTCACTTGTTCTTATTTTTGTCAGTGTTGTTGTGTCACTATAGGGGGGTCTATTGGGGCACAATGTTCTGCAACTGTTGTTATTTATCTTTTCAAGTACTCAAGACTTCTTGTACTTTTCAATGCTTCCAGCATTTTCATAAAATCTCCAGCCTGCATTGCCACGTGTCTTGAAACCTCTCTCTCTCTCTCTCTTTGACGGAGTAACACACCTCCAAAATGAAGTTCCAGACATGAATATATAGTCTCAGGTTAGGCTATGCGTGAAAAAGGCTTTTTATGGGATATATGACCATTAGTTTTTCTCCATGGAGAAATAGAATTAGCAAAGTTCTACTTTTTCCCTCTTTGCTATCTTTAGGATGTGCTGTCCATTCACATCTGTAGAATCATTGTTCTCTGCATATCATTATGAGTAAACAATGTCTCCAAAATTTCATTTTCATCTTTGTATAGCTGGAAAGCTCTTATATATTTGTTATAGAAAATTGAGTATCGATATATGTACATCTTACATGTTTCCTTTTCTATGTATTATATACATGGAGAAATATTTTTTATTTTCTTTGGATTTTATTAATTATGTGTTGATTTTCATCTTTTTAAGTTTAAAGTTAGTCAATCTTTCTGCTCCATCCGCCTGATGTATCTTCTTTTAATTATGTATTTACTTCCCGATTAAATAATTCTTACACATATTGGTGGCCTTTTGAGACCTTTTCCTTTACAATGTGTTTGGATAAGTGGGATTTTAGGTGTGAGAAGAGATTTGGGGCCCAAAAAGCACTTCATTGTTTGTTGGGTGCTAGATATTAAAAGTTGAATAGGGTTTGAAAACTCTATGATGGGTATGGAATAAGTGACCAAATTCTTACTTCAAATATAGTTTTTGTTTTGGTTTTTTTTGGGGGGGTCCTTTTCTCCATGAATACTTATTTGTGAGGAACCACTGAACTAGCTACCCACACCTTTGCCATGGCTAACGTCACCACAGCCACTGGCACCACTGTACACAGCGACAACCCCCCCCCCCCCCATTATTGCCATTTTTGCCACCATACCACCACCATGAGCACCTGGAAATTACAAGTCCAAACGGTGGAATTTCAAAGTAAGTAGAATTTCAATATTATGCATTATAATTCCACTAATTCCAATTTCACTTGTCATTATAAATTTTTTGTTTAAACACCTTTTTTTCCCTCGAAATCTCTGGGTCCCAGCGCACGCTCATGCCTGCGGGGGGCAGGGACTGAAATAGAAATTGTATTACTCAGGTTTTCTTCCCTCGGAAGTGTATCATTTTGATGCTATCTCATGAAAGTTCAAACACACCCTTGTTTGTTTTTGCTTCTTTTTTTATTACCTCCCCTCATGTTTTGTGCCAAACTATTTTATTTTTTTAAACTAAAAAATTTCAAGAATGAAAAACTGGGTCAAGAAATGTTCATAAAATTCTTAATTTTCTAATCCATTTGAGGCCAATAAAGATGCACTTAAGAATTTAAAACTTACCTGTCCTCAATGGACTTAAGCCACAAAACCAGTCATAAAGCTATAAACCCACTTTTTGCGGTTGTGAGCTCTGAGGTCAGAACTACGTACATTAAATCTTTTTTTCGGCTTTGCAGGCTAAGCGCCTCCCATACAGAGAAGCCATGGTTACTCAAGTTCACAGAGGCAGCTTCTCACAAGGCTCTTGGATTGGGGAAATGCAGCAGGCTTCAGATAAATCGGTTATAATAAGTGAAATTCTGGACCCAAGGACTAAAAATCTATTATCCATGTCAAAGATTAGTGATTATGTTCTATCAAATGAGCTTGTCAGTATGGCATTGGCTATGGTTGCAGAGGACCGCCAAATAAATGATGTATTGGAAGAGCTTTTCGCAGAAGAGGTAATCTTGGCAGTTGCTGAATTTCAATAATATATTTGATTGCATCATCTCATTTCCTTATCAAGAAGTTTATGATGGACGTCAAACCAGTCTTTATTGATGATCGCAACTTAAATATGTGCACCTCAAATGGAAAACAACTGAAAATTTGAATCCCTCTCTGCCTGATGTGAAGCATAGAAATAGGGTTTTCCCTTTTGGGAAAGGACAACATGTGCTTTTAAAATCATAAGAGGCTTTGTAATTATAAAAATGAAAATGAAACTTGATCTTACCCTAGTTGATTCAACATAAATTAAAAGAAGCAGGCACTGAATGTGACTATTCCCATTAATCATATCTAATATCATAAGAGACCTTCATAATTCTAATGAAAGAGTAGGACCTTTTTGACAAACGAAATTGTAAACAAAATAAGTCCATAAATGAAGGAAAGATTCGGAGCAACCGACCGATATAAAGAAAACTAAATTACAAAAATAGGAGGAAGACTTTTTGTAACAAATGTTGGCCGCTGAAACATTATGAAAAATTCACCATTTATAACTTTATATTAAATACTTACAAATTATTTTTGGATTAGCTTAAACCATTAAATGGTTTGTGATGATTCAGTTGTTCTGAACTTAAAACCATTCAAATTTTGTAGGCTTTTTTCAGTGCCCATATGTGTTAACATACGCACTCTCATATTACTGATGGTCTCTAGACCTCCAATTCAGATTCCAATTTCCTCTTAATACTCTCCCTTCAGCGATCAACAAATCTTTTGATTTTTCCAGGGCAATGAGATGCAGATAAGGCCAGCAGATCTGTACCTTCATGAAGGCGAGGAACTTAGTTTTTATGAAGTACTCTTGCGTGCAAGACAAAGGAGAGAGATTGTGATTGGTTATCGTCAAGGTAATGCAGAAAAAGCTGTCATCAATCCCCCAGCCAAAAGTGAGAGACGGAGGTGGTCATTGAAGGACGTTTTTGTAGTAATTGCTGAGAAGGAATGAGAATTTTTCATACTAACTCACAGTAATCAAGATATCACTGGAATGGGGCTGCAATGTCAAGAATCAGAGATCTCAAATTCTCAAGTAAATTGGATCATTTACACACATATGATTATGACATGCTGTGGACAGAAAAAAATGAACCAAGGAATTCCATTAGACTCCCAAAATTGCGATGCATTGTCCAGATACTTCAACTGACAAGCATGGCTATTCAAGGGCTCAAGTTCCTGTCTAACCTTGTGCACTTCTTTATGGACCATGGTAATATTTGACCCACCTCGAAATCATTTATCAACCTTCCTCGTATTACTATCATTGCAGATAAAGTTAGCAAGTGGGAGGATAAAAGAATCGTATGTGCCAAGAAGCTAGAGCAAGTTCTGAATGTCATTTGTATAATAGCTTTCTTGTTTTGTTTTGTGAATAGATTGCAGTTGGTTTTGTCGGTAAATTAACTGAATATCAGTGAATTATACTGATTTCTAAATTAACAAAGTATCAGTGAGCTATACTGATTTCTCTCTTTTACTTTTTTTTTATATTTCATATGGGATAATTTGATGGACAATATGAAGAAACAATAGGGTCACCAACTTTTTATATCATTTACATTATTAGGTCTCCCTCCAAATAGTTGTGATAAAAGACTTTGTTGGGTTGAGTTTGCTAATGTCTCCCTACTCTACTGTATATTCAGCTGTATTTGAAAAGTTACTGAAACCGGATCTTTTATTCTATTTGAGCAGTGCATCCTGCCCCTTTGCCTTATGATGCTGATTTTTATACAAGGAACATGTCTATAGACAGTAAACTAGTAGTAATGTTGGGTTAGCATCCTTCATTAGATTGGGTACTGCTTATCCTTGGATGAACAAAAAAAGAATAAGCATGTTAAGGGAACGTCAGTCAAATTAATTGCCCCTATCATTATTTAGGCAATGATGCAAGCTGTTGTCTAGGGCTTCTCCCAACGGGATGATTCGTGATCTTTCTTTACCATTTATTATTATTACATTAAAAGAGCTGTTCTCAAAATAAATAAATAAATTTTGATCCTGTACAAGATTATTTTCGGTTTCTCATTTTGATTCTGCTATAATGTCTTTCTTTTTCGTTCTCTTCTTCAGTAGTCTTCAATTCCTGATAGCATGCATATCTGCAATTCTTCGGAAACAACAAAGCATTTCCCCAATTTCAATTTAGTCAGAATTTTCATGTTTTTGGGACTGTATATTAAAATCGTTTTGAAAGTTATTACTGCCTCTAACTTCATTTCTTTCCGAAACTTCCTTCAAAATACATTGTTGTGACCTCCCATATTAATTATTCTGATAATATTAATAACATATAAAAGAAGATTGTTGTGACCTCTCAAATAATATTATTTATTTCTTTATTCAAAATACAAGACTTTTATGCAAGTATGTCTTATTCCAATAGTGAGATATTTTCATGTAATTTTGTATCATTGATACTTATTAAAAAACTTAAAATGTATATATATATATATATATAGTTATATATTATTTTATTTTTTTATGTCTAATCACTTACACCCCCTCTTTGACAAAAAGTAAAACAAAGTAAACATTACTGTTTATTTTTTATTTTAAAGGCAAACCCTCGTGCCGTTAGAGTGTTAGAAAAAGAAGAAAGACCGCTGACATGTCAACACATAAGAATTGAAATTACAAGTACATAACCCCTTTGTTCTTGGTCTTCGTCTTCATGCCTGTCCTTTAGCATTGACAAAGACTGAATAACAAGATAAAATTTCCTTTGACATTGACACGTGCTTTGTAATTTCAAAGAATACACTATGGAATACCAACTTGTTATAATTTAGAACCTATATATATATATATATATATATATATATATATATATATATAAAATCATTTAATTATATGGGATGTCATCGCTGAGGTTAGCAGATGCTGTATGCTTGTTTAATCTTTTTAATTCTATGCCCACTTCATCGCTGACGTCTCCGCTGATGCTGTTAGACTCTGTTTGTTTGTTAAGAAATATTCAGATTTTTCTTTCAATGTCATACTCCTTCCCGCGTCTGTGGAATTCAATCCTAAGAAAATTAAGCAAGTGGGTTTAGTTTTCATTTCTTTATATTTTTTATTTTATTAATTAGTCAGACCAGAATCAACTAAGTTAGCAGTGCCTTTGGATTAAATGAATTGGAAGGAAACGAAAAGGAACAAGCCCTTGTTTTATGTTTGGTACAAGGAAGAAAAAGAGAGGGTGGGGATTAAAAATTCATTTTGTTCACCTTCTAAAAGTGGAAGGAGTCAGTGTTTACTGATTTTGGCCCTATTTTTTTTTTTAGAAAATCAAATTCTTTTTTTACAATTTTTGTTTAGGTGATTAAGGATTTCATTTCTTTCCTGTACCATTTTTAAACAAATTGAAAAAATTATACTATCGTCTCTTTTATCTCTCCTCTCTCCTTATTAGTAATGCAAACATGAAAAAAATTTAATTACACTATCTACTCCTCTCTCCTTATTAATAATACAATCATGAAAGAATGATTATCGTAAACTCTCTTCTTCTTCTCTCTCATAATTAATGCTTTCTTTTTTTTCTCCTCTTATTCAAAGAGCTATAAATTTTTTGTGGGTATCCAAAATTCCTTTAAATATTTTTACCTTAAATCTATTCTATTCATGGAATGGTTAGGATTTGTCCAAACTCGGCAATTTTGACTGCCTTCTAAATTAGTATAAGAAAATATGATTGATGGGTGATGATTTGAGTTGTTTAATAGATTGTCAAGATATAGTTTGTTAAATAAATTTACAAGGGCAGAATTATAGCTAGGCTTAGCTTGATTGTAACTCTCTTAGTTTGACAAAATCTGAAGAAAAAAAAAATCCCTTAAATATTTCTTCCAAATTTCAAGAAAAAAAAATCACCTAAAATGTTTTTTCAAAAAAGTTTAGCCACCTAAATTTTTTTTCTAGCTCGTCCAATGAAAGTTTAATTTGGAGAATTTAATATTGGTTGAGTCCTTATCAGGTGTGTTTAAATTCTCTGTACATTCTGTGAATGTCATAAAAGAGAAATTTTAGAGTGTACAAGCACAACTAAGACAATCAATATGCATCCATTTACTAAGAAAATGGTCAATAAATAGTATATCTTTTAAAATAAATAAAGATAATAACTTTTAATAATCAAAAAGAGAATTATTAATTAATGTAAGGATTGATCACAAAATCTAGTCAAAAGTTTGATTTTTAAGGATTCATGCATGCATGTAAACTTTTAAAATTTTATAGTTGCCCATCATGACCAAGCTGCAAACCCGTCCATGAACTTGTGGAAAGTGTAGGTCTTGCCATTTACTATTTTCATGTAAAAAATATTTTTATTCAAATAATGTCATATATTTTATTTAAGATTATGCATGGCCAAAAAATTTAAGTTACATTTTCTTACAAACCAAACAAGTATCTATATGTGCATTAAAAATAAGAAACTTTTCCTTTTGCATTTTTACCTCATTTTATTTATGATTTTTAAAAGAAATTATTTTTAAACAATAGTTTGGATAAACAAAACAATTTTTTTTTTACTCCTATATATACATAAGACCGTAGAACCTCATGTGAGATATATTTAATTTAAATATTAATAAATAAAGCAATATGCACTTCTCAAATTTCTATCTCAATTTCATATTTCAAATAATTTAATGTGATTGTGATGTGGAAGTGTATCATTGTGTCTCATTAATTAATAAAATAATGTAATGTACTGCACAAATTAAGTAGAAATGAAGGAATGTTCCAATGTTTTTCCTTAACATAGGTTAACATATAATACGTGATCAGTGGGACCTTGCTTTGGCTTTGAAATCCTTTGACCGTAGAAATATAAGAAACGCGTCTTTTTTTGTTGTTGTATTATACACACAGACACACACACACACATATATATATAGATATATATATATAGTGGCATATCTAGTGAAGTGATTTGGAACAGGCGATGGAGTTGGATTCAATAGCTAGGGACTCCACTCCAGCAGTTATGGAGAGAGTACATTTCTGCAAAAAGACGGGTTTGAAGAAGGGGACATGGAGTCCCCAGGAAGATCTAAAATTGATAGCTTATATTAACAAATACCGCATTTGGAACTGGAATGAGATGTCAAAGGCTGCAGGTAGCTAAGATCAAACCAAAAACAAATATAGGATCAAATTTAATTGCTTCACTTCAGAATTATTATTACTATTATATTTGAAACATATCTTCACTGGGTTACTTTTCTTGTTTATATATTAACTGTTGATGATATTTATTGTGGTTTATGCATGCAGGTCTTTCAAGGTCTGGGAAGAGTTGCAGACTTCGATGGATGAACTATCTGAGACCAGACGTCAAGCGAGGAAACTTTAGCATGGAGGAAGTGGAAACCATAAAAAAACTGCACAAAGCCCGCGGAAATAAGTAGGTAGCCCAACTCTGAAAATTAGGAAAACTACTTTATATATATATATATATATATATATTTTCATCTCATCCTTCTTCACCACTTTGTTTTTAAACCAACAGGGGAATGCGTGATTGTGTTTTGAGGAGAAAAATCAAGAAACATGTTTATGAAATCCAATAAATAAATGCATGGTACATAAGTGATCATGATCATGACCCAATGGAAATTAAAGAGAACTAAAATTGATATCGTATGGAGCAATTAATTAAAGTTTTCCATGCTGAGTTTATTTTTGCCATTCCAACCCAACATTCATATAACGGTGACAATCAAACCTAACTGTTCGTCATCCTGTTGTTGTTTCCAGCCCTGAATATAGAGTTTGAACCTTAAAAAGGTGTCCCATTTTGCTTCCCCCAATTTCTCAAGCCACGTTATACTATGTGACCCATGATCTCATACAATATTATAATTTCTTTGAAATCTTATAAATAAATCCAATTATAGATGATAAACTGGTGACTGAACCAGTGAAAATAAGGACAAGTTTCTGATCCTCAGCCAGTTTCTTCGAAGATTACTGCAACTTCTTTAGAGTGTTTGTTCTTCATTTTATTTTGCACAGATGAAAGAAAGATAAAATTAAATGCATGGGAGGATACTAGCTACTAGTTTTAGGGATCCATCAGTAATATAATTACTCGTAGAAAGCGTGAGAGAAATTTATATTTTATCACTTGTAAAATTTTCCTCTAAAATTTATATGTTTGTAATTGATTTCAAAAATCATTATTGAATATTTAATTGTTATATTATGTTAAGTCTCATCACTTGTAAACCCTTAATCAATCAGGAAAAACTTGATCAATCCAGACTTAATAATAGTTGCATATTTCTAAAAATGAGAAATATTAGCATCATATATAAGCTTCAGAATTGCTACATGAAATATATAAACATACATGTATGCAGGTCTTGTATTTGTAATATGTATGTGTTAATTACCAACAAAAAAAAAGTGTGCATTTATTAGTCTTTCACCTTATGGTTCTTATGGGACTTTTTTTTTTTTTTTTGATAACTCGATATCGGACCCTTTGGGTTAACTAATCTGAAGAATTAATCTCACTGTCCACTAGAGGAGAACCCGATTAAAGTCAGGGCGTTACCCCCTATAGACTTATGTTTTAATGATACATAAATTAGACATTTTTTAAGTTTTGACTATTATAAGTAGGCTTAAAAAGATGTTTAAATATGTTAAATTATGTCCACTAGGTACTTGTTACAAATTTAAGTTCGAAATTAAAATGAATTGGAAAATAATACATCAACCATCCAAACGTGTATCGTTGTCCAAACAGTCGCACCGTCTGAACGATAAAGTTTTTTTCGTTCGAATGCATGTCAAGTTTTTTAGAATCTGATTGGTTGGCCTGTTGCAAGTTTAATTAAATTTAAATCAATACACACACACACACATATATGTATATTAGCTAGTGATGAATTCCTTTATTTGATGTTGCGAATTTTTCATTTTGGAAAATATATTCTAGTATGGTATATCAATTCTATTCTTTAGATTCAATACAGTTCGCTAATTCACAGAGATAATTGTGAGAGTTTTTGTTAAGAGAGATTCTAGAACACACTTTTAAACCCTGCATGAAAAATTGCACACTGTGTAGTGTGGATATGCGGACAATTAGATTGTGATTCAAATAGAGTGTTGTTGTGTAGTGAAATGCTTAACAAATGCAACAAGCTAATAAAAGCAAATCGAGGAGCATAGAAAGGATTGATTAATGGATAGAGTCTACCAAGTAGTGTAGTAGGTTAGTGATGATTAGTAGTCAATTTTTGTGTGTCTTGTACGGATTAGTTTATTAGTAGATACATTCACTAATAATGGTGAATTTTTTTTTTTCACAAGGGTTTCTCACGTAAGATCTGTGTATCTTTCTTAGGCATTGCTCTTATTTATTGTACTTTTTATTTTGTTTTATTTTAAGCACTTAAACCATTTACTTGATAGAAGTTTAATTTTATTTTTATTTGAAGGTTTGATTTAACTACTTAAATTCGTACGTGTTTAATTAATTTAGGTTGAATAATTAAAAAAATTATTTGGAGGTATCTGGTAAATCAGTGGAGTAGTTAGTTAACTAATTATAATCCTAAATCGTGTCAAATTTAATTAATTAGCTCAATATCATGTATCACGAGGGTATTGACTAAGCGGATTTAACTTTGTAAATGCTAGATAATATGTCGACACAGAATAGTTAGAATTAGTATGTTTATCCTTTGTTATAATTAGCTACTATTTAGTGGAAACATGCAATGTTAGGACACCCTTCTTGTAAACTGTTCTATGTCTGCAAAAAATTATAGGTCACAAATCACATATGATAAATGTGTGTGTGTGTGTGAATTATGCAAGCATTAATTAAACCTTAAAAAAGGTGATACATTCACTCTTAAGCAACGATAATATAGATTTCCTTTTCTTTTTAGGAATCGAGTGTGGCAGATTAGTTTTAGAAGTCTATTTGAGATATTCTTGCACACACCAGCAGAACTTCCAATTTTATTAGAAGAATAAATCAAGATTAAAGTTTTGGCAAACTCGCGCGTGTTCTAAATCCATTTACTACATGCACACCTTAAATGATTTCCTTAATTTGGCCTCCCTCATGAGCATTAATATAAGAATAATTTAACTTCCATATTAGATTTTGGAATTAGTGCCATTTCTGATAAGTTTTCTCATATATATTTAGATGGTCAGAGATAGCAGCAAATCTACCAGGAAGAACTGACAATGAGATTAAAAATTTCTGGCACACCCACTTGAAAAAACACTACTCCAAGAATCCAATACCACACAAGGTTAAGGAACCCAAGCATGACAAAAATAAGGTGGCTGGACTTAATACCCCACTTGCCAATGAATCAAATCTGGAAAGCTCCATTTGTTTCGCAATATCACCTCAATTATCTATTGGTGATTTCTCTTCCTCAAGCAAAGACTCTACTGATGAAATCGGAGAAAATGAAACCGGGAAGAAGAAGAATACTTATTCATCACCAGGAACAGCTGATCAAGAGCTCAACGGGATGGAAGAGCTGTTTATAGGGGAGGATAATCCAATGGAAATGGGGGAACCCGGCTTTACAAGTCCATTTCATCAGGTTGGGTTCGAAGAGTACTCTTATGGCTTGGGCAATGACGAGTTAACTGGGTTCTGGTTCGACCTCTTCCTGTTCGCTCAACAGTTGCAAGTTTAGCAACTTTTATTCCCAGTTACGAGGGGAGGCAATTTCTAGTCTTTGAATCCATCTCATGGACATGCAAGGAAAAGCAATTCATCAGTGTCTTTAGTTGGTAGTATAAGGGAGAGAATAAAAAATATGATGTGTGAGAGTAACGTATGCATGATGCAGGATGTTATATTAAACAATTTATATTTGAATGCATAAAAAATAAATAAAAATTTTGGGCTACACAATTGTTGTCATGGATTGGGTGGGTTTCAAGTTTCAACCCAGAATGTATACTAAAATCTCCCTCACCTGAACCCGGCTGCGGCCGCCACCAGCACAGATACCGGCCCCTAGTCTAATTGGTGTGATAGCAAATAAGGGTCAAGTTAATTTGTTCTCATAACCATTTGTTTCCATTCCAATATAAGTCCCATCTTTTTAAGCTTTAAAACTATAAAATGAGATTTAATTTAATCTGTAGATTTATATATTAACACCGTTATCTATTCAATTAATTATAGCACCAAAATAATACAAACAAACCCCAAAACAGTAATGTAGCACAGGAACAATCTCCAATGCCTTATTTTCTTTTCCTAATTAAAAGTCTCTAATTCTAATTCTAATTCTAATTCTTTTCCTTGATTTTTAGGGGAAGAAAATCCAGTTGTAAGGAAATGAGAATTTTGTCATGCATGATGTGAACATTTAACAAATAACTACATTTACTACTTGGTACCTCATATACAAATTTGCCACCTATATTTACTACTTTTAAAATTTGACTATACTCTAATAGAAATAACAAACTTTAATAATTTACATTTTGTATTAACAATTGGGTTCTACAATTTTTTGATATTAAAACAAGAGTCGTCCATCTTGTATATTCTTCCATTGGATCCCACAATTTTTAATAATAAAAAAAATACAATTGTTGCATGTATCAATTGAAGCTGAGCTGTTCTTTTAAAATCACGATTTTCAATGCAAGGGAGGTGGCCTAATTACACTGTAAATGCGGGAGAGTTTATATTGAATTTGAGTTGTTTGGAAATGGCAACGGATGTGGTTGTAGACGAGTCGTTTGCTATAGATAGCTACAAGAATTTCTTTATAACCACGGAGATAACTATTACTTATGTCCTCAATAAATTAGTCTTATGAATTGTAAAGATACAATACCCTTTCCTTTTTTCTTTTTTACATGAAAACCACGTGGTTATTTAGACACTCAACTTAGTGATTAAAAGTCAAAAGAACAGAAAGGAAAATTCAATTGAACTTTCCGATTGATTGGAATTTGCCTTATCCATTCACAAACTACTTACTGAATTGAAAAATGTCTAACTCCAGCGGTTGTATCACGAATGAATAAGAGGTGTATTGTAAATTCAGAAATTATTTATTTAAATTTTACGTTCTTTCTGATTTGTTAATATGTGGGATGTAAGATCGTTTTGTACACCCTTACATGAGATTAGTCTTAATCAAAAGTTTGGAACCCCTCAAATTTGTAATCCTCTATTGTTGAATTAGTAAAGATGAATAAATCTCTCACTCAACCACTTATCCATGTTCTCGCACTCTCTCATTCTTCCATATCTCTCCACACTACTTACCTCTCTAACTTTTCCCTAACCTAATCGTCACTACCAATTACATCTACGAACAATTTATTGTACTCTCCAACAAATCGGTGAGTGGTTTAATAATATACATATATATATATAGAGAGAGAGAGAGAGAGAGACAAAAATTTTATTGACGATAATTAAGTTTGCGTTGAAGATGGAAGTATTGTCTATGGTGAGCCGAAGATGGCAATGGTTTTGGTTTTCTGAGATGGTCGGCTATGGCTTGGTGGTGATGTAGGGTAATTCTATGGTGGCAATGAAATATTGAGGTTAAACTGGATGATCAATTTTGATTGCTTTGTGAAATTTTACATTAGTCTCACATACTGTAAAATTTTACAATCTCTCCATTTCACTCTCTCACTTATTCTTTTTCACTTTTTTTTGAGCGATGATGCTCGTTTTGTCAGCATCTTTGCAATCTAAGCCCCTCCTTTCAATTATAATTTGTGTTAAAGTGTCTTTATTCATAAAGCAGTGCAAATGTAAAATTTACATTTTCATTACTGTCTCCCTTTCACCCTCTCACAAATTCCTGTTCACTTTTTTTTTTTTTATGAGTGAGGCTCATCTTGTCAGTCTCCTTGCAATCTAAGTCCTTTATTCTGATTATAATTTGTGTTAAATTATGTTTATTCATAAAGCAGCGCAAGTGTAAAATTTCACACTCTCACTGCTTTTATGTTTAAACCTATTTTCTTTTTTTTTTTGTAATTTTTACTATTTTAAAAGACTCTTTTTGAGAAATAATGCAAGTATAAAATTTCACACTTTCACTATTTTTATGTCTAAACTGAGTTTTTTTTGTTATAATTTTTACTGCTATAACAGACTCTTTTTGACATCCAAAATGCAATTCAAAAAAAATAAATAAAACTAGTAACAAACAAGAAACTCATAGCAAAATTATTACCTTCTTTATAAATATGAAATTTTATAGTTTGAGAAGCAATTTGTTGTCTTCAAAATTTCATATTACATATAGGTTTTGTTTTATAGATATCGATTTTTAGAATCAAAATATATAAATTTTATTGAAAATGGATTTATATATTTTGAATTATTGAATTTTAAAATTTTAAACCGCCTTTTTGAAAGTTTGGCAAAAGTCACGCACATCCAACTTCATTATTTTTGGAGGAAAACACTAAATGGATATTTTTGTCTAATAAAAGATGATGAATTTGGTTGCTAATTAAGTTTGAACTTTGACTTGCTAATAATTTTGTTACTTTTTATAGAACTGATGTTGAATGGCCCTAAGATTAACTCCATAGGCATATGCCCATCTAGCAAGTCCTAAAAGGATGATAGTCGAAACTTATTTGGTTGAGTCATTGCTATTATAAGATGGTTGGCTATAGACATATTAGAAAGATTTTTTAATGAAATTGGCACATTGATGTGACATTGTGTTATATATTTTAATAATGTTATGCTATGTGTAATATGACTCATATTTTATAGTATAATATAATACATACAATAGAGTATCATTTGAATGGTATATTGTCACATAGTACTCCAAATCCATTAAAAAATATGTCGACATCTTATTACTTATAAGTGAAGACCATGGCACTACCAGACTTAGAAGAGAAAGTGGAGCATGTTTATTTGTTACCTTAGAACATTTTCAATGGACTTTTTATCATGAATCCTAAGTCATTTTAGAAAACCATAAATGAAAATTCAAGTCCAAAGAGACTCGTCATCTTGCTTCTCAAAATAGGAAAAACTCAAATAACTCCTTATAAGCAAGGGGGGGGGGGAGATAAAAGAGAATATTCCATATTTATTATTTTTTATATAAATTGATTAAATCAATTATTTTAATTTGTTAGTTTTTAGAATTATGTATTATGTTTATCATATATTAATGTGATTAAATGTATTATTTAATGTGGTCTATTAATTAAATTTTAAATTAATTTTTACATTTTCTCTTAATTAATTTTTATTTAATATATT
Organism: Nyssa sinensis; assembly: GCA_008638375.1. Lineage (NCBI taxonomy): Eukaryota > Viridiplantae > Streptophyta > Magnoliopsida > Cornales > Nyssaceae > Nyssa > Nyssa sinensis. The sequence goes on along the minus strand of CM018045.1, from coordinate 384,481 downwards.
GTTAAGTTAAATAAGTGCTAAATTCAAGTTTAGAAAAAAGTAAGTTTTAATTTTTTTAATTTTTAATCTCGACTCTGTATAATACAAATTATGTGTATGGATAAGTTCTCAAAGTTAAAAATAACCATTGAAAAAAAAAACAATTAAAAGAATATAACCAGTGAAATAAATTCAAATTGTGAGTTTAAATCTCAAATTTTTTTTTTAAAAGAATCGAAGTTAGTTAAAATAAAAAGTATGATTGGAATAGTATTTTCAAAAATAACTCTCTAAATTAACTTTGTTGTCGTTTTAAATAATATAAGGAAGAGATTTGGGAAGTGTGATTAAAATTATTCTAATTGTAAAAGAAGAATCAAGACATAACACACTGAAAGATATATATTTATATATATATATATATATATATTGTATGGATACATACAGAGATATAGGTTTTCAAATATTATATGCATTTAAATAAAAATGCTCAATATACTACCAATAAAAGACTTTTTAGCATTCTATTTTCATTTATTATTAAGAGAAATGTGAATTATTTTTCTCAGATCACGAACGAATGGTAAATATTCATTAGTTGATGAAAAATGTTTGAAATACTTTTCATATATATATATATATTGTGTTAAGTATATTTTTAATATGAGATAATTCACGTCAAGTGTATTTTTAATATGAGATAATTTATTTTAGAACTTTTGATAATTGCGAAAATGACTCTTATTTTTTTTTTTTTTGAAATAACACGGCCAACGCGATTAACCATTTTATTGTTTTACATTTTTACCCTTACATATTAAATATACATTTTATCATTTTTTTTTCCGTTCCTCTAACTGAACCATATATCTCTCCCCCTCCCCTCCTGACTTTTCAGGCGATCAAAACAACCTCTATTGCTACATTTTCCATCAGTGGCCATGTTGTCTTCACAAAATCAATCCCAAAATTTCCAAGTTTATCTCCGTCATTCGCAAAAGTTGGGTATTTGCAAAACCCTAATTGCAATGCATATATAAACCAAATCAATAATCGTCGTCCACAAGGAAGGCGGCAGGGAGGGTCTCATCTTCGCCGAGAGTGACGGGATCGTCGTCGATCGAACTATGAAAGCCTCTGGCGTGCAGTGATGGGCGAAACTCAAGACTCCGAAAGTAGAGGTTTTGTTGAGAGAATAAGATGGGTTCTTTTGGCTTGTTTTCCTTCAGAGGGTTCTCAGAGAATTCAGAATTAGAGGTCGTAAAGATCTGGTATTGTTTGATTCTGTTTTGTTTTTTCAGTCTTTCTTTGTAATTTCTGTATGCATATCTTCCTGCTTCTTAATTTTTTGCTTTTATTTGAAATTTCCGTGTCATTTCATAAAACTGTGTGTTTGAATTCGAGCGTGGTTGTTACGAAATTGCTCTCTCTTTGGGGTTTTGGAGAGATGAATTTTTAGAGAGATCATATGTAATTTTAGAGAAACTTTTAAAAAGAAAAATTAATATAAGAAATATTTTAGAGAAGATTTAGAGAGACACGATTTAAAAGATATTTTAGATAAAATTTTTGGGAGATTTTTTTGAGAAAGAGATTTTAAGAATTTTTTAGATAAATTTTTTTAGAAAGATATTAAATTTATTTTTTGAGAGTTATGTTAGGGAGAATTTTTTAAGAGAGAGATTTTTAAAAAAATTCAGAGATTTTTTTTTTAGGAAGATGTTAAATGTATTTCTATGTTAGAAATTTTTTTTTGAGAGAGATTTTGTTATAGATAGATTTTAAAGAAGTAGAGGAGATGAAATTTTGGGGCAAATTTGTCATTTAACCTTGGGATGTGGGGTAAGTTTTGTCTTTGCATTATCTGTAAAGGCAAAGTTGGTATTTCATGTTATTTTTATGCTAACATCATTAGGTTCCGTTAAGACAACTAACAATCAATGACAGCGGGGGAATCTGATACTGACACTATAACGAGAAGTGGTGTGGTGTTATTTCAGAAACCCTAAGAATACTGTCTGCAATTGTCAAAAATCCTAGGGGAGGTAAGTGTAATTATCCCTTTTAATATTAAAAAAAATTTGGACATTTTATATATAATTTAAAAATTAGTTATGATCATTCGTGTCACTAGTGAATAAATCTAATGATTTTGTAGGTGTATGCACAATCGCTTAGTTATAGTTGTAAATATAGACACATAAATTCTCATAATATTGTATGAATTTTGCCTGTAGCTTAAATTTTTTTCTTGTGTTATGTTTTGTTTGTTTGTTTATCAATGATGAAATGGGAATTCGAACTAACATCTTTTATATTTTTCTTGTGACATCAAATTGAGATATTAAAATTAAAATTTAAGATTCCAGTTTTCATTAACGCTTGATTATAAAATTACTATTAAATTTAGTTCCATTCTACGTATCAATTTTACACAAGTATGTGGCTAGCCAGCTAGGACTTTCAACTCAAAATTCAGGAAAACCCCAACCCCAACCCCAACCCCTGCTCTCAGTCTCTCACGCTTCTCGCATTTGGTCGTCTGGTCTTCATGCCCTCGCTCACTTTTCTCACCTTTAATGCAGAGACTCGAGGCCGTACCCTCGTTCCCTCTCTTCCTTGTGTCTCTTCTCCCTGCGAATTTCTGATCTAAGTTCCTGCACGTTGCTCTCTCTCTAAATTTATCTCCCTTTCTACAACTGTTGCCGGTGGCGGTGGTGGCAATTACATGTGTGGTAGTGTATCGCAATTTGATCCATTACTATAGTTATCGGATCTGAGGTAATTAGCTCATACAATTCTTTTAATCTCTTATTCAAATATACATCTCTGATCTTTGTAGATCTGTGTGATTAATTTATCTCATTAGGTTTTGCATTTGGTGAATGAAGATAAGTACTTGGATTTTATTGTGATTTGTAATTTGTATATTGTTTGATCTTGATTGAGCTATTTGTGTCATGAATCATAAGGAGATTGCGAACTGGGATTCACCCATTGGCTGCGCAAACAAAGTTCTTTCTAGCAAATAAATTTAGAGGTTTAAAGAAGATAATTAAAAATCTCTAGCACTTGCATCTTGAAGTGGAATAAGGTGAATCTAAAAGTGAATAGTGTGCTATTTAGTTAAAGGGTAATCATTTGGTATGGGACTTCTGGGGAACTATAAAGGGCTTTGTTGTTGTTGTTGTTTTTTTTTTTTTCAGTCCCTCAGGTCCGGGGCACTTCTCTCATTCCTCGCTGCTTCCTCACTCTACGATGGACAACGACAATTGGTGACAGGACAGATGTCTGGACCATTGCCTTTTTCTTGTTCCTTGTAATTTGGAACCCTCAATTCTTGATTTTTCTGGCAACAAAAAGAATTTCAATGAAAGTGTGATGGAATTTTATTTTTTTAAATTGGGGGTTACCGATGGGATCAGCTTCATTTTATTCTTTTGCTATAAATATGTTTACTTGATTGGATTCTATTTCTTTGGGCAATCTAATTTCAGGTTGAAATTTGATAGCAAATGCTGAAAAGATTGTTGTTGTTGTTCATTGTTGTGGTGGTGTTAATGGTGATATTGCTGCTGTTCATAAACTGATTGTGTTGCGGTGATTGTGATTTTTTTCATATTTTTCCTAATACAATTTATCATTAATATTTATCAATAAATATACTTATTATATCAACAAGCTTTAGCTTAGCTAGTACCTCCCCCACCTCTCCAAATGACAGGTAGAGGGTTCAAGTCCTCTTAGGGGCAAAAGTGTGTGGGTGTGTGTGATTTACCTATCAAAAAAAAATTTATTACATAATTATGACCTGTGACTGTATCATTTTTCTGGTTCGATGAACGGTTTGGATTTTAAAACAACAGATATTCCCCCGCCCCCCCCCCCCCCCCCCCCCAAAACCAGCATTTGAGATCAATATTGTTGCTCAGGGTGCTTGCCTGCATATCGGCACCTTAATGTGTTGTTTGCATATTGGTTGAGAATTAGTGTGCTGTGACAAGGCTAATATTTGGCCCCACGTGGGTGACTGGGTGTTTGTGTGTGTATGTGTATGTGAGAGAGAGAGAGAGAGAGAGAAGGGGGGGGGGGGGCACAGGCATCTTTTCCCCAGTAATTTTCAGTTCACTTTCATGTGGCATAGAATTGTTTGAGATAGAGTTCACGGGAATCTTTTCCCCAGGGACTTCAGTTGAATTTGTTGGGTTCACCTAATAAATGGGTGCCTTATCCTAGTAACAAAAATGTATTATTTATATATTCAGTTTGGCACCTTGGATCCTGGTTGCTTGTGACTAGTTAGACACTAATTTAGTGTCAAAGCATGCATGATTATTTGCAATCTGGTATTTTGTTTTCCGCATTGCAGGGAAACATGGGGCTGTCAAGTCTTGAGCATCCTCAATCTCTCTTATGTCCAAGGCTAGCACTTTTTTCTTAAGATGATTTCAATGTAATTGTATTGTTCGCTTATTTTGGTTGAATTTCCTTATGAAAGAGTGATTTCAATGTTTCAGTTGTGTTTAGTGCGATCTGTTTGTCTCTCTCTCTTGGAATAGCAGTCCTCATTGTGATGCAAATCAAATCATATGTATTGCTCCAAGATTTCTGTCCAAATAACCTGATGTGGCCTAAAATGCCTAAGATAAGTTATTAATAGTAAGAATTGTGGTGTCTTGTATACTAATCAAACTATTGTCACCCAACTAATGTGGGATGGGAGTATATAAGTGCGCGCGTGTGCGTGCATGCGCGCATGCGCGTCTGTGTATATCTCTACATGTTCAAGCCCACCATTACACATTGAATTCATGAAGAGTATTTACATCATCTGACAGATGATAAACTGATGAGACTACAAAATACCTTTCCACTCTCTATTTGCACTAGCAGAACAACTAATCATTTGGTCAAACTATCCCCAAAACTCAAACCTCTTGCATCAATGGATCTGGTTTCCAGCAAATCAAGATTCTACCCAATGTAGGGTTATTATTGTTATTACTACACTTTGTCTTTAGAGGGAGGTATGAAGACTTTTGTATTCACTTGCTCCCTCACTACTTTCGGTTATTCCTAATAAGAAAATTCCAAGATGTGCGACTTTCCTCTGTTATAGAGGGTCACCACGACTCCTTGTTTTACAAACGGACTGCTAAAAATTTTGAACAGAAGTTGATGGAATACCTACCAGAATGTTAACCCCACAGCAAGGTGCAGGGCTACTGTGTTTCTCACAATTGGTGTCTAATCTGAAGTTAGTAAATTCCCTTGCGTTTTAACTTATAATACTTACTTCTCATGACTTTGGAAATGTTACTCTCTTTTTTTTTTTTGTCTTTGTTTTAATGGATTTTTGAGAACTATCTGACCTGAATTCTTGGATATTTTTGTTAAGCGATCAAATACTCCAAAAGCTTAAGCTGTTAGAGAATGGGCAACAATGTATATCAAACTCTCAACACTCTCTCATGTGCGACCCCGGACTCGCACGTGGAGAGGCAAAGAAATCGAAGACAAATGCGAAGTAGGAGAGAATGCAAATGCAAACGAGGGAATAAATGCAAAGAGAGAGACTTGAACCCCATATCTTTCACAACCAAGGCTCTGATATTATGTTAAACAATCAGTTGTTCCAAAAGCTTAAGCTGTTAGAGAATGGGTCAACAATGTATATCAAGCTCTCAACAATTTTAAACATATTTTTAAAGTTGTCATGCTGCCATCACAGTGAGGATGGGTAGCACTGGCTTTTCAAAAAAGAAAAAGAAAAAAGGAATCAGCCCATTTATTGAAACATGTCTTTTATTCACTATGTAGTTACAACTATTGTGACATCTATTGCTCTGTGTTTTCATTATAATAAGCCTTTAAATTCAATATATTTATTCATATAATGATAATGCTGTAAATTCTCTTCATGGAGTACTTGCTAACAATAAAAAACCTCAACCATTATTTATCCTTTGGTTGTAAAAAATGCTTCTCCGGTCTCCATTTTATCCTCTGAAAATAGAAAAAAGTAACTCCCTTTTATTTACATATTTTATGTATTAGTAACATGATTACATGTATTTGAGTGCAGTATGTGATCACGATACTATTTTACACGTGATATTGCTGTAATCACGGAAATGGTTAAATTTTGAATTCTTGCTTTATGTGCATATGTTTTTCTGCATTTTGCTGTATGATGGTTTCAAACATCCTTGCATGGTATATTAAATGTGTGCTTTTCTTATTGCCTTGAAGCTTCTGTTTTTGTCTTTATGCTCTCTCTCCCTCTCCCCTCTTTTGTCTTTTCATTACCATCTTGATGCATTTATTTTCTTTTAAAGTCTTGTGCATTTGTGGAAACTACACTGGTCTTCTTGGTTAATAAAATATTTTTTAGTTCATATATTTTGTGCATGGGAAATAACTAAGGTATACTGGTGTTGCAAATGTGATGAATTATTTGAGTTTTTAGATGGGTAGATATGAGGCTCATATAGCACTTTTATCTGTTACTTTGCATGAGAGATCTTGTTTGAAGGGCCATTAAATGGTCTTGTTTATGCTTCTATATTTCAACTTACTCTTTGCTTTTTGTGCACTTCATCAGACCGTTGCTTAAGAACACCTAAATCAATTTATTGTGAGGACATGGAATCGCCTGGTGAGATCCTTGAAAAGTTATTATTTTTTATTTTTTGCTTGGTCACCTTTGGTTGTATTCTTGGTATTTGCTATTCTGTTAATGCATTTTATTCGGGGTTTGGTGCAGCCAGTTGTTTACGGAATACATCTGTCCTTGTTGTTACACTGGATTCTGGTGAAGTATATATTATCATCAGCCTCTCTACCAGGACTGACACTCAGGTGATATATGTTGATCCAACTACTGGTGCACTTCGCTACAACGGAAAGTTGGGTTATGATGTTTTCAACTCCCAAAATGAAGCTTTAGATTGTGTCACAAATGGATCAAAGTGGCTTGTTAAGGGTACAATTAATGCCAGGGCGGTATTGGGTTATGCAGCCCTAGGGAGCTTTGGGTTGCTGCTTGTCGCAACAAAGTTGACTCCCAGCATTCCGAATATTCCTGGTGGAGGGTGTGTATATACAGTGACTGAGAGTGAATGGATTAAAATTTCACTTCAGAATCCTCAATCCCAGGGCAAAGGAGAAGTAAAAAATATTCAAGAATTGACTGAGCTTGACATTGATGGCAAGCACTACTTTTGTGAAACTAGGGACATTACTCGGCCGTTTCCAAGCCGTATGTCCTTGCAAAAGCCTGATGATGAATTTGTTTGGAATGGATGGCTTTCACTGCCCTTCAAAAACATTGGGCTGCCGCAGCATTGTGTCATTCTTCTGCAGGTTTGGGTTTACACTTGGTATCTTCACGTTGATACTAATCTGAATGTTTGATGCTATTTTACCAATTTCTTTTTTAAATGTCTGGCCAGCGAATTTACTTTCTCTACAAATGATTATAAAGTGCTCTAGATATTGCATGATATTAGCCCAACGCAGCTAATTGTTTTCGAAATTCTGTATTTGCATCTGCTTATTGTTATACATTGTTGTAAGCATGTTTGGGTGTGTACACTCACAATATTATTGGGTGATAAGTTGTCATAACAAAGTGTGGGGTATGTACAGATGAATAAGATAATGATATGCCTTCTACATTTGACACAGAATTATGCGCGATACAGACTCAAGTGTGTTCTTTAACTATGGCATGATAGCATCTTATTTATGGGGAGGTCTTAGAAAACTGAGTATACTTAACTGATAGCAAAAATACGATTTTGGCTTTGTCCTCCACTGATTCAATAGGTCAGGGTAATGATTGATTGAGTTACACTAGTCTTACTTGAGTCTAGTTGGAAATGCATGTAACTTGCACGTACCATTCTCAAATTTTAAGAAAATAAACTGGGTTAGCATCTGCACGGTTCCTTCTGGTGTCTGAATAGCCGTAGAAGTTGCTTCACTGATGTAATGTTTTTGGTTTTTGCCAATTGTCCTCTTTGCAACTAATGAATTACAGCAAACGCAAACCCACTTTATATTACTTGTGTGTGTATGTGTAGTTTTTTCTTACGCCACTATCACTTAATCCAAGATGACTTTTATAAGTTAATTCATGTTGTATGGTTGATTGTATATTCTAAATTCTTCTCAGGATTGGGACGCGCAACTACAGAAACGTTGTCAAAATTTACTAGGAATTTATTGGATTTTGATCCCTCCTGCAATATTATTGTTTAATCTTCCCGAGCTGTAGTTTTATGATTTACTCTCTTAAGAATTGTAGACTTGTATGACTGTTAAGAATTGTAGACATAATTTTCTCATTTGGAATATTTTCCTTGGGACTTTTTGATGGCTGCTTTTACTCCATTATCTGTGTCTTTTATTGTCTATGTTTTGCCCTCAATAGCACTATGGCAGTGATTTGTTTCTAAGTTGCAGTTACAACAGCTGCCCTACAACCATGTAGTATCGAAATGGCATCAGATATACTATGGTTATGTTAAAAATCAAATTAACATGTTCATAATATTCATTACCTGATATCAATGTATAGGGGTTTGCAGAGTGTCAAAGTTTTGGAAGCTTAGGTCAGCAAGAAGGAATTGTTGCTCTCACAGCTCGTCGTAGCAGGCTGCATCCTGGTACTCGATACTTGGCCAGAGGTTTAAATTCGTGTTTCAGCACAGGTAGCATAACCATTTGCACCCTCTAGGATTATATAGCTTTTTTTATTGTTGGAAATTTTAGATTCTTTGGTGCCGCACAGATGTTTAACTTATCTCGTCACATACTTCTCTTCTAACTGCCTCTTGGTTTTAAATTATAACTTATCTTGTTCTGTTATATTTGTAATTGATCTGTATACTTACTATTTGTATGGTGACGAAGCATATATCAATTGATAGTGCTCCTCAATAATAATAGCTTGTCACCTCCACTTCACCTCTGTGTTTAGGCAGTAGCTTTACACTTGTTTGGTATTTTACGATTCATAGTTGAGTTGCACAGTGTCAAGCTGGATAACTTCATGGATTTTGACAAATAATTCCAGCTGCTATAATTATTTGTTGAATATCCTGGCAAAGTGTCCTTGTCCAGGCAAGAGGGCATTACGTATGAATGAACTATTGGTAGGACTATTCTAGTGAAGATGCTGAATAACCCAAAGGAATATGCTTGAGCTGTAATCTATTCAAGCTAGTGACAAATTGCACTACAGGATCCATATGAAAATGTTGTCAAACACAATGGCAATGTTTTCTAAATTCTACTTTCATTCAACTAATTCATGTCGTACTGATTTCCCAATTGGAGTCTCTAGTACGATTTTGTCCGAAATATCCAACAAGGCAATGTCTGGTCTCTCTCTGTTTCTGTTTGCCTCCCTCTAGGTCTGGGACTCTGGGGTCTTTTTCTCTATAATGTGTCAAGCTTCTGTACATCTTTTTGTATTGCTTAGACAGCATTATAATCATTGTTCTTTTTTTATACTTAAATACATGGTTCGGATACCCAGATTTCAATTTTTTTAATAAGATTTCATTTTTATCATTATTTTAGTCTGGCTATGTATCTATGCTGTTTATTGTTGTTGATTGAATTTCTCAGAGCTTGGAGACTCTGCTTTTGACAGGCAATGAGGTTGAGTGTGAGCAACTTGTATGGGTTCCCAAAAGGGCTGGCCAAAGTGTTCCTTTTAACACCTACATTTGGCGGCGAGGCACCATTCCAATCTGGTGGGGTGCAGAATTAAAGATCACGGCTGCAGAAGCAGAAATATATGTTTCAGATCGTGATCCTTATAAAGGAAGTGCACAGTACTATCAGAGGTTAAGTAAGAGATATGATACACGCAACCTAGGTGCAGCTGTTGGTGGGAATCAGAAAAAAATTGCTTTGGTTCCAATTGTGTGCGTCAACTTGCTTAGGAATGGAGAAGGAAAGTCGGAATCAATTTTAGTTCAGCATTTTGAGGAATCCTTGAACTATATCAAATCAACTGGACAACTTCCTTGTACTCGTGTTCATTTAATAAATTATGATTGGCATGGCAGTATAAAATTGAAAGGTGAACAGCAAACAATTGAAGGACTGTGGTATCTTCTAAAAGCATCCACAGTATCTATAGGCATTAGTGAGGGGGATTATCTGCCCTCGCGCCAGCGAACTAATGATTGCAGAGGTGAAATCATCTGTAATGATGACTTCAAAGGTGCCTTCTGCTTAAGATCACATCAAAATGGAGTGATACGTTTTAACTGTGCAGACTCTTTGGATAGAACCAATGCTGCCAGCTATTTTGGTGCCCTCCAAGTTTTTGTAGAGCAATGTAGACGGCTAGGGATATCACTTGATAGTGATTTTGCATTTGGCTACCAGTCGACTAATAATTATGCTGGATATACTGCTCCATTGCCACCAGGCTGGGAGAAACGATCTGATGCCGTAACTGGGAAAACATATTATATTGATCACAACACGAGAACCACAACCTGGAATCATCCTTGTCCAGATAAACCCTGGAAGAGGTTTGATATGACATTTGAAGAGTTTAAGAGGTCAACAATTTTATCACCAATATCTCAACTAGCTGATCTTTTTTTGCTTGCTGGTGATATTCATGCAACATTATATACTGGATCTAAAGCTATGCACAGCCAAATTCTAAGCATATTTAGCGAGGAAGTCGGGAAATTTAAACAGTTCTCTGCAGCGCAGAATATGAAAATCACCCTACAGAGAAGATATAAAAATGCAATTGTAGATAGCTCTCGTCAGAAGCAGTTAGAGATGTTCCTTGGTTTGAGACTTTTCAGGCATCTTCCATCAGTTCCTGTTCAACCTTTACATGTATGTTATTCTGGAGATTCTGTCAAATCAACTAAATGAATCATACATTTATTTTTTTCTGCTCCTTTTTTGTGCTTGGTGCATCTATGTAATTTTACTTGGCTTTCCTTTGCTCATCTTAGATCACTTAGTTCTTTGTCAAATATTTCTTCAGCATATTTTACTAATACCTAAACAGAACGAAAAAAGAAAGAAGAAGTTTGATTTCTTGAACTCAAAACTAACTGCCCCAAAGGGTGAGTTGGGGCCTCAGTTTTATTCTTTAAGTTGTTGGTGCCTTGTTCAAATTTTGTGGTAGGCATACAGCTTGCTACTAGATCATTAGTTTTTTGCCAAAGAAAAGGAAGTTTGGTTTCTCGAACTCAAAACTCGCTGCCACAAAGTGTTGAGTTTGGACCTGAGTTTCTATTCTTTAAATTGTTGGTACCTTGCTCAAATTTTTTCGTTGGTGTACAGCTTGTTCCTAGATCATTAGCTTTATGCCTTCTCTTTTTCTCATTGATGCACTAACATTGATCCTTAACTATTGATCTCTGCTACACACACCCATGGGCCATGTCCCAACTGGGACTTGGACCCTGCACCTCCCCTGTTGGCAGTACCAGGAGATAGCATTCAAGCTAACGGCTGGTGGTAGTTTGCATGTACAATTTTTCTCGATTGTTTTAGTATTATTTTATTAAATTTATTTTCTTTGTGACACACCATTTAATTTAAAACCTTTTTGTCGTTTGGGTTTAAATGCTCATCGTGTGCTTTAAACATTCAGAAGTACGAGAAGGTTTTAAGTTTATTCTCTCTACAATGCATTCAAAAACTTAATGTTGTGTAGGTCCTCTACTGTATATTTGATATTTTTATTTCTGTAAAAAAGTGCTGATGCAAAATGGGCTATGGGATACAAGAGTGCCAGAACCCTTGTGTTTGTTAATGTTTTGTCTCAGTGATTCCCCCTTCCCATTTAATACTTGTGTCGCTCACTCCCCATTTTATACTTGTGTTACACATTACAATCAATTTTAGATGAAATCCATCCACTTTCTTTTCCTCTAGTGTTAATTAATTAAAATATTTGCAGTTTTCCCTTTGTTGACCAGTTCCTTTAGTGTTAATTAATTAAAATAGTTGCAGTTTTCACCTTTTTTTATCAGTTTTAGTTTTGCATATGTCAGCTCTTTGAGGTAGACCTTTAGAAGAGCAGATTGTGATATCTCAAAATCGGATAAGGATGTTGTTCCCTAGTGCTGGTCTCGGCAATGCGGGATACAGACCTAACTTTTGCCTATTGAATTGATTTTTATATAATAATTTGACAGCATTTAGGAATCAAATCCTAAATTCAAACTGTTGTTGAGTTATCCTATGGGGACTAGTTGTTAATGTATTACTTGTAAGCAATTTGGTAAAGGAACAATTTAAATAGTTTTGAACAGATGTAGTTTTGATGTCTTGAAACAAGTACTTATTCAAATACCTAATTATATCCAATTTTTAGCTGTTCTGTTCTGCAATGTAACATCATTTACTAATTCATGCTGATCACTACAGGTACTCTCTCAGCCGCCTGCTTGTTTGCTTAAGCCAGTGGCCAACATGTTTCCAAGTTCTGATGGTGGACTTAGTCTTCTTAGTTTTAAGAGAAAAGGCCTAATCTGGGTACTTAAAATTTGTCTTTGCTTTGTGATGGGCTTTTTGTTGCTACTGAAAGATGATCTTTCCTGGTTAAATTTCCTTTATTTATTGTTTGTACTGAAAAATTGGCAGCTAATTCTTTTATTTGACACTTATATGCATTGTCATCTCACAGGTCTGCCCACAGGCTGCAGATGTAGTTGAGCTTTTTATCTATCTTGCTGAGCCTTGTCATGTTTGTCAGCTTCTTCTCACAATTTCACATGGTGTGGATGATTCAACTTTTCCATCAACGGTTGATGTTAGGACAGGACGCAATTTAGATGGGCTTAAACTTCTTGTTGAGGTCTGGTATTCCTCTTCTATATATTGTACTCATGGACCACGGCTGCATTCTTGCACTTCAAAATTATGCATTGTATTGCAGAAGATGTGGTTTTATTTGTTTAGCCCTGAAAGGGAGGGAATTTAGCTTCCTTTCTTTTCATCTCCTGATTGATAATTGCTTTTGTGCCCGAAGGCCTGAAATGTGCTCAATCCAGTTTTTGAAAGCTACTTTTTGTTAGTAGCTGCATGATGTAGGGGGAGAAGGGAAAGAGAATAAGAAGAAGGGAGAAGAAAAAGAGAAGAGGGGAATAGAAGAAGAAAGAGAGAAGGAGAGTCTGAGAGAAGAGAAGAAACCAGTGAAAGTGAAAATTTAATATTCTGTAATTATTCAATATCAAAAGGCTAACTAATTCCATATAGGATATGCCTTTATATCGTCAACTTCAAAACAATTTCAAATTAATTGAATCTCTATGGAACTAAATCTTAAATAATTTTTTTTTACATAACAATAGAATTCCGGGCCGTGGGTTCCTTCCTATTCCCCATCATTTTTACCCGGTTGAAAAAAAAAAAACTACTCCGGTGAGTTAGAATAGAGGAACGTTGGCGAAAGATGAAAATCATCATGGTAGCAACAAGCGGCGATGGAATAACATCCTCCACACAGAAACAACAACAATCAGCAACTAAAGAATCTTCAAGTTGGCTCATAAGAACAAACTCCACATGATCTATGGTCTTTTGCTAAGAAGCACGGACACTCTATTTTGGTTCACGTGTCCGTGTCGGACACCGACACTCTTAGACACTTCCCGGACACGTGTCCGGACACTTGAATCATGGATATTGATGATTAAATGAAGTTCTTTAATTTTTATTTAATAGTTTTGTTGTTTTAATATCTTAATAGTATTTTTTAAATGTGTGTTTTTATGTCAAATTTAATTGAAATAACATTAAGTTTTTATTATATGGTCATATAAAAAATATAAAAAATTTATATATATTCAACGTGTCCGTGTCTGTGTTGTGTCGTAGCCGTGTCCCGTATCCGTATCCGTGCTTCTTAGGTCTTTTGTTTGAGTGGTGGGAGCATCGGAGTTGATAGCGGAGAAATAACGCCACTTGCACGAATAGCATCAAGAAACATAGTAAGCTTCGAAGTCCAATTGTAGATTGAAGGTGTGACAAGAAAACTATTATAGAGAGACTAATGGGTTGACAATTGTGACATTGAAGGTGTGACAACTGTAAATTCAGATGACTCATTAGAAATTTTTGTATGTTTTTTTAAATCGGTAGAAGTATGAGTATATAGAAGGCACCCGAGGGGGGTGAGCCGAAAATATAAAAAAGGGAAAAACTATAATTAGAGATTTAAATCCCTCAAAAAATCAACGAAGTCATTTACATGTGGCAGGAATTTTCCTTTGACCCAAAAAAAAAAAAAAAACAAAAGCTTCAAGAAATTATCCTTGAAGAGCCAATGAGGTTTTTCTTCCCCTTCAAAAGTACGAGAATTGCGCTCCATCCACACGCTCCATAACAAGCAAAGAGGAGCCATTTTCCAGGCTTTGGAGACCCCTTTTCTGGCCTTGCTGCTCCTCCGACCTTGTATCAAGCTCTTGATTGTGGCTGGAATCACCCAGGTAACCTTGAAGATGGAGAAAATCAAATTCCAACCCTCACCGGCTATTGGACAGTGGATGAGAACATGGTTTACTGTCTTTGCATCGATCTTGCACATGCTGCATCTATTAGCCAACTTAAAACCTCTTTTTTGGAGGTTTTCCAGAGTAAGACCTTCAACACCTCTCTCACCGACCGTGGCATAACCCAAAGTTGTCCAAAAAGCACAAAAAAGAGGTTCCATACATGTTAATGTTTTCAGGCCATTTGGAAATCTTTCGCCCATCTCGGGCTTGTTTATGAAATTTCCTTATCAAAAGAAAAAAAAGAGCTGCCTCCCACGAAGCTTCCCAAGTTAAAAAAGCAGCTTTTGGGGGGATCTTAGCATGCCAGATGGACTTCCAAGGGAAATCAGCCGTATTCCTACCAATTAGAACCTGGTAGTAAGATTTGACCGAGAAACTCCCAGAATTGCCCGCGTTCCAGACCATGGAGTCATCTTAATCATTGGAAACTGGGCAACTATTCAAAAGCCGGGGGAGACCGTTTACATCCCTTGTTTCCCAATCAAAGAAGTTTCTTCTAAAATGATGGGTCCAAACCAAACCTTCCCTCATTCTGCAAATGCAATCTTTCACCCACGCTTCTTTGTCAGAAGAGTGATTGAAGAGCAAAGGGAACATATCCTTTAACACCCCTGCCCTACACCAATCATCTTTCCAGAAATTAACCCGGGACCCCTCTCCGACCACTTGGCTTGCCTCCTTGATAAAGCTCCCGGCACCTCCATGGATGGCTTTCCAAAGAAAACAACCTGTTGGGCCTTCTACAGTCCCCGAGAGCCAGCCTTTCCCAAGCTCCCAAACCTGATCTTGGTGACATCTCTCCAGAAGGGCGATCTCATTATATCCCATTTCACAAGATGGAATTTCTTCGCATCCTCATGGCTGCCCCATAGGAATCCTTTTGGATTTTCTCCAATAATTTCTTTGCCACTGTAGAAGGATAGACATGTAGTACGTTGGAAGACTCAAAAGAGTGCTTTTAATGAGAGTAGGACGACTGCCTTTCGAGAGGAATTGGCCCTTCCAACCATCCAACTTCCTTTGGAACCTTTCTATCACAGGATTCCACACCCTACAAGATCTCGTGGAGGCCCCCAAACGGAGGCCCTGGTAAGTGGTTGAGAGGGCTCCTACCTTGCAGCCCAAAATGCTAGTAAGGGTGTCTGTTTGGGTGATGGGACCCACTGGGATGATCTTGCTCTTATCCAAGTTGATGTGAAGACCTGAAACGACTTCAAAACAAAGCAAGATGCAGCAGAGGAATTTCAGTTGTCTTTCCTTGGCCTCACAGAAGATTAAGGTGTCATCTGCGAATAGCAAATGAGACACTTTGATCCTTTTGCCCTCACTATCTTCCACAAGAAAGCCTCAGATGAGACCTCCATCACAAACTCTGGACATCATTCTGCTGAAGGCTTCCATGGCAATAACAAATGCAAAAGGGGAGATGGGGTCCCCTTGTTGTAAGCCCCTTGAAGAATTGAAAAAAAACCCACTGAGGCTCCATTGATCAATACTGACATAGAGACTGTGGAGATGCAGGTTTCAATCCACTTCCTCCATTTCGAACTAAAACCCATCGTCCTTAACATGCTAAGAACAAACTCCCAGTTAACATGGTCGAAGGCCTTTTCTATATCCAACTTGCAAATCAGATCGGGCTTCTTGATCTTTATCCTCACACCCAGGCATTCGTTTGCCACTAGGGCCGCATCAAGGATCTGCCTTCCTTTGACAAAAGCATTTTGGCTTACAAAGATCAATTTAGCCATCACACCCTTCAACCTAATGGAAAGAACTTTAGCTATCAGCCTATAAGTACCACCCACCAGACTGATCGGCCTATATTCTTTGGCATCCTCGGCACCCTCTTTCTTAGCAATCAGAGGAATGAAGGTAGAGTTGAGGCTTTTTTCGAAGATACCATGGGAGTGAAAATGATGAAAAACTGCCATAATATCCTCTTTGAATGATGAGAGAATGCCATGGTAAAACCATCGGGGCCTGGAGCCTTGTCACCATCACAATTGTTTAGGGCTGCCACAATTTCTTCTTCCACAAATGGCTTTTCAAGGTTTGCTGTATCAGCACCCTTAGCTGGTAAAAAGGCCCATTTTACCCAGCTGGAACCCCAGATACTTCTATTTAATCTGACCAAGAAATCTTCTACTTTTGTTTCCTGAAGGCATGCTACATCAGGCGACCACTTCCGAAGCAGGCCCTTGACTACACTTCGTTTATCCGGGTCATTTAGGCCCCCTCACATTCCAGGAGATGAGTTTTAAATTCATGCGGCACGCAATGCAAGTAAGGCCTTCCCTACTTCAGATTCCTCGTCACTCCCTTGTCTTCCTTCGTAATTAATTGAGCAAGTTAAGTTCTTCAGGACTCTCTTTAGCTTCTTGGTTCACTGATCCTCCTTGTTTCCTTTATTCAAATTTGTATCTAGGGTCACATTCAGTCTGTTTTCCAGCTTTATGTCTTGCTGTAGATCCATTAATCTTTCCTCATGATCACTGTGGGTCATCCCTAGGTATCGACCGATACTCTTTACTCTTCTTAACACCCATTTGGACACTTGGCAGTTCCTTTCCTTTGAGGAGGCTTCCCTCCTAATTGTAGAGTTGATTTCCGGAGAGAGGACAGCTAGAGGGTCACAGCAAAGGGGCTCAACTGTAACAATTTCGCCTCTGACCACCAGTTCTCTCCTCCTTGATACGATCCCAACAACTCTTGGAGATTTCTCTCCTCGTTCCTTGGCTGATCTAGGCTATCCGACTGATTGATGGCCCTGGGGCCTTCAGAGGAAGCCAGCAGAACTCCATTCCAGGTTTTGGATATGCGATTCTGAACATTCTTGCCAGGATGGCGATGATCTCTTGCTTCCCTTTCATCTGTCAGTTGAACAGGCTCTTCTCCCACCACAAAAGTGAAATCAGCATAACTGTGATTGATTTTCTGGACTCTCTCTCTGCTAAGATTGTTCTCCATGTGCTGCAAGAATTCCCGATCATCAGAGATACTGCCCTAGTCAGAGTCCAGGATATCCAATCTTTCCTCCGACCGCCCATCATCTTCTGATGGTAGGGCTGAGGAGAGCCTTTCACCATTAGCTCCTTCATCATCTTTTCTTCCACTTATGAGCACTTCTAGGTCTGCCCCATCTCCCTCATCTCTTCCCTGATTGATGGCCACCACGTTCTTTGAGATCAGACCATTCCTACTTACTCTTCATAAAAGATCCTCCCTTGGGTTGGATGGGAGCGGCACGAGCTGGGCTGCGCCATATGACTCGGGTGGGCCTTTATGTATTCTACTTCTTCGGTCCCAAAACGAGTTCGCTTGAGATGGGCCTGGCCCATCCCACTTTGGATATCCCCTATTCTTCTGTTCGAGACCTGGCCCCATCCGCCTCTAGGCCCAAAGCGCTGGGCCCTTATGTTGCCTTCAGCCAGCCCGTTTCTGGAGAATTCTACTCTTCCAGACCACCCAGGCCACGCGTTGACCGTCCTGTGGTTCTCTGATTAAAAGCTGGAAAATTAGAAAAATTTATCCCTTGTGAAAACGATTGATACTGATGGGCAGAAGAGTAGCCTTCTTCACGCGTTTGATGCAACGATAGTCTTCCTTGAAGAAGCCTGACTTTTCCTGTGTTTCTCCTGATATGACATGCCATGCCATTCAGTGTTGTCACTTTGGTATTGATTCTTTTTCTTCTTTTCTTTTCTTTTTTTGAGGTCAGAGTTGAGTAATTGATTAGAAAAATGGGTGTAAATGCATTGTGTGGGTGCCTATGTATAACTCTGATAGTTTCTGGCACAACATTGGACTTTGTTAACAGGGAGCTGCTATACCTCAATGTGCAAATGGGACAAACATTTTGATACCCTTACCGGGACCAGTTAGTGCAGAGGATATGGCTGTCACTGGAGCTGGTGCACGCCTTCATGCCCAAGATACATCTTGCCTTTCATTACTGTATGATTTTGAAGAACTGGAGGGAGAATTGGACTTTCTTACTCGTGTCGTTGCACTTACCTTTTATCCTGCTATGTCTGGAAGCCCAATAACTCTTGGTGAGGTACAAAGAAATTTTTAGACATGTTAATATTTTGATAAGTAAATTTTTAGGCATGTTATATGATGCATCATGTCTATCATTCTTGCATAACTTAATCAGGTTATCATATCCATGCTGATTACTTGGTTAAATACAAAAGGTGCTTCATGTGTTTTTGATAAGGAGAGATTTGTGATGGAACAATTGGATTGATGGTTACACTTCACAAAATGGAGTATTTGCAATTGGGAACATTGCATGCATGATGATTCCTAGAACAAGTTCCTGGCTAGATGAGTTGAAACTCCATTTTTTTATGGGTTAAGTAGAAATATTAGGAGTGAAAAGCCAGAGGTAACATAAGGATTTAGTTTGTGATCTTTGCCAGTATGTATTTCAGATGACTTCTAATCTGTTTTAATTTTGAAAGTGCTCATCTATTTTTTCTATGGATAATAAAAATCTTATTAAGTTGAAAGGACAAGGCCCTTAAACACAGGGTATATACAAACCAAAGCCCCTCTGGAAAGAAACAGTATTAGCAAAATCTACAAATGGAACACAATGCTTGTAATTTAGTCTGCAGACAGTGAGGTTTTGGAGCAAGGTGGATTTGGCTTAACCATTGGAAGCTTCATATTTTCAGAAGCTCTTCTATTTCCAAATGTACCAAAATATAGTATGAGCAATGCTGTTCCAAATAGCTTTGTTCTACAGAAAAGGAAGAGGAAAAAAAAAAAGAGTAAAGAAAGAAGAAACAGTAGTAATCCACTAATGATGTAGCAAATCTAAAACTGATTGAGGCATGACCCCAATTAACTCCAAAGATAGAGTAGATGAAAGCCCATAACTCTCACGTCATCTAGCAATGAAGAAAAAGATGATATCTTTTCTTTTCTTTTTTATGATCGTTAAAAATGTGTATATGTAAGAGTGCCCGGGGGGGCAAACTCATGTACAAAAAAACAGGGATGGCCACAATTTTTTTTTTTGGGTAAGTGGGACGGCTAGAAAAATCAAAGCATAAGATCTCTAAAAAATTCTACTAAAGAATCTATATACATAGGAGTTGCCTTATTAACCTAAAAAAACTAGGGGGCTATTCAGGAGGAATTTCCCTGATTAAGAGTTGGAGGAGGTAGTGTGCCTTATGAAGGTAACCAATACTCACAAGGGTGGGGGATTTAGAGAGGATAGATGATTTGGATGGTGAATAATGATAAAAAGTTTACGGTGAGTTCTTCTTACAAAAAGTGGGTTGGGAGTGGGGAGGAGACTTTCCCTTGGAAGATTGTCGATGGTTCTTTGTAAAGTGGTTTTTGTTACATGGGTAGCGACAAGGGAGGCTATTTTGACTACGGATAATTTATGTAAAAGAGGCTACTACTACCTTCCTAATTGGTGGTGTTTATGCAAGAATGCAGAGGAATCGGTCAATCACATTCTCATTCATTGTCCAATGGCAAGGGAGGTGTGGAGTTCATTTCTCTCATTGTTTGGTCTTAGTTGGGTGATGCTAGCAACAATTAGGGATGTTCTTTTGGGTTGGAGATGTTGTGGAGTGAGGAGAGACCCTAAGGATAGCATGGAGAATGTTAACCTTTTTGCATTTTGTGGAGTATATGGAAGGAGTAAAATAGAAGGACTTTTGAAGGGGTGGAGCTTCCTCCCTGGAACTTTAAAGATAACACCTGTTTTTGGGTGTAAAGAAGGTAGGCCAATGTATTTAGACTCTTATATCAATTTTTTGAGGGAACTTAGACTTTACTTGTTGTATCCATTCCCTTTTTTTTTTGTATATGGGTTCGCCCTGCTCGGGTGCCTTTTATTATATACATATATACCTTTATTAATAAAAAAAAATTGTCAAATAATTATCTTTAAAATGAAAAGGGGGGGTGTTCAAGGCTTCAAGCCCTTTAAAAACCCTTAAGTCCCTCATTTTTCTAAGAGGACCCATCTGCCAAGCAACTCTATTCTCCTTCCTCATTTTGCTGCATTTCTAGCTCAAAAGCATCGTCTTAACTGTAGCCGGTATCACCCAACTACACCCAAAAAGCAAAAAAAACCAAGCTTTATACATCGCTTGCCATACGTCGAACTATTAGGGAAACACATTTTTATACATATGAGATGGCTCTGGTTCAAGCATATATCACTTGTCACCAGCCAGGGAAAGAAATACACTTCAATTGGAATTGAAGGATCCAATTCCTTCTTCTTAGTGATGAACCAAAATTCTTCATCCAATATATACCCTTTGGGGTTGGAAGAGTTGGGAAGAGGTTTGGGTATATCCCCAAGACCCCAAGTTCAACTCTCATCCCAATGGCCACGTACCTATCAAAAATATATATACACACATGCATACACACACACACATATAAGGTATTCATTGAAAGGTTCCAAAAGCACACCCATGTACAAAAGGCAAAAACAGATTACAATTAGCCCCTCAAGCTCAAAGCTCCCAAGAACTATGCAAAAAATTGAGGTAAATCCTCTAGGGTTCAATATCCCAAAAAAAGAACTACCAGAATATTAACTGTTTTAAAAAACTAATAGAGTGCTCCCCCTCAAAAATAATCTTATTACGCTCCCTCCAAATGCACCACATGGTGCATGGAGGATCCAAAAACTTTAACAGCCAGACTCTTCTATGCTTACACCCCCTACCAAACTCCTAAGAAAATCAATTAGTCAACTCAACATAACCCAAGAGACCTAATCTTATAATGAGAGGAAATACTTGTACTACCACCACAAATATTTATCCCAAATTTGTTATGTAATTCATAAGAAGTTCAAGGAAGAGAAAATTTAAAGAAGATGAAAATTTTGGAAATTTAATGGATTTCAAGGCGGGGCCTACTTGGGATCTCCTAGATCAAGTTTTAGGTTGTGTTGAATCTTATTTTATATATTCTTTAATTTATTCAGTGTTGGTTTAATTTTATTTATGTTTTTCAATTTTTTGGAGTCAAAAGTATTAAGTAATTTTCCGATTGGTTGGACATGGGCCGTAGTAGGTTTATCGGACTTGCATTGTGTTATGGTTTTCTTGATTTAGTTTTAGGTAGTTTACATAGGCTTTATGAAACAAAATCTCGAGTTTCTAATTTTCAAGTACAGACCTAGTAAGAGCAGGAGGAAGCTATGTTTAAGGAAAATTTCAAAAAATTTGAAGCTTTTTTTAGATTGTGGGATGCAATTCTTGCATTAGGTATGATGTTCATGGAAACTTAAGTGTGATGCCTAACTTTTTCTTTTTCTTCTTCTGTTTCTTTTATTTTTTAATATTTTGTACTCTTTTATAGGGGTCATTGCTTTGTGCAAAAATAATGTCAGAGGTTAGGTCTGTGTCTAGTCTACCCTTTTCCACATCTTGTGTAAGCGGGACCAACACTGGGACTGGGTTATGGCCTTATGGACCTTTTTTATGTTTACACTTCTATACCAGCAACAGATCTTATTAACCACCTTTTTCAGCCCTAAAACTCATAGGTTGACAAGTTCAATCTTCACTACCATCAAGTATTCAACCTTTAACAACGCAAACCCCACGCAAAATGAGCCCAAGTTACTGTTCACAGTACCCAAAACAATCTCAAACTTTCACTTCCTTTCCTATTTAAAGCTTCAAACCATTATCTCTTTCTTACATCTTTTACAAACCCTAAAGCTCCATAGTTTTACCAACCTTTTAGTTATCATTTTCTCATACTTTTTTAAAACGCCTAAAATTCAAAAAATTTTAGCCATCTCATAGATCTTTCATATTTACTTGATGTTCGTTTAGAAGCACACAATCCTGAGTTAAGTGGAGAGGAAAAAGGATAAGGAAGGAGTTTAGGATTGCTTGAAAGATGGGTCCCATTTGTCTCCTTTGGTGCCTATGGAGGGAGAGGAATCGAAGAACTTTTGGAGTGGAGCTTCCGATGTGGAATTTTAAAAAAAACTTTTTGGATAAAGAATATCCTTTGTACTTATGCAGATTTTTAGAGTTTTGGGGGAGCTTAGACTGTAATTTTTGTAGCCAGTTCCATTTTTTGTATATCAGGTTCGCCTCCCTTGGGCGCCGTGCTACTATTTAGATTTTTGTTTTCTGATAAAAAAATTCCTTATAATCTGTCTATGAAGAAAGTCGCCATGGATTGATATGCTTGTGCGTCTATTTTCAACCTTTTGGTCTTTTCCCTAGTCTTTGATGAACTACCCTTGTAATCTTTGTCTGCGAATAAAAGTTACCATGGACTGAACTTTTATCAAGGATTGGTGTTTGTATGCATTTAATCGTGTATTATTTGTTTTGTTTTGTTCTCTTTATTTTTATTTCTTTTTATTTTATTTTTTTTGAATGGGGATGGTGGGTGGTTGGAAATTGTTTGCTATGAGCCTCAAATTGCTACTTGATATTGATTCTCTATTGAATTTTGTATCAGGTAGAGGTGCTTGGAGTTTCTCTTCCATGGAGGGGCATATTTACTCATGAAGGCCTTGGGGCAAGGTTGTGTGAATATTTAAATAATCATCAAAAGGAAACCAACCCCTATGGTGTAGATACCAATCCATTTGCTGCTGCTGCTTTGTCCAATGAAAAAACATCACCACCGGTGCAGCCAGATGCTCCTACCAGCCTATGGGTAGACCTTTTAACGGGAGGGGACACACCTTCAGACTTCATTTCTCAACCAGTGATGGGAAATAGTATGCATGGGGGAGGTGATTTGCTTGACTTCTTGGATGATGCCACCATTCTACATCAAAATGGTGGTACTGATTCTAAAATCACTTCATCACAAGATGGAACTCCTTCAAACACTGGTGCTCAGCAGTACATTAACTGTTTCAAATTCCTTGCTGGCCCACATATGGTACGTTAATCTTTTGTTGAATGTTTGATGCAACCTAGGGTTTCCAGCCCTTTCTTGAAGAACATTTAGGAAGGTCAATTCAGCACTCAAATTTAAACTAGTATCCAATCATCCACAAATAAAGTTTAAAAACAATAATGCTGAAATTTTAGCAAGCAAAATACCCCTTGGAATTTAGATGTAGTGAACGATAATCCAGAAAATCGGCGCTTACCTTTTTTTTTTTTGATAAGTAAGATGTATTGTATTAATCAGCACTTATAAAAAAAAAATCCAGAAAATCAGCATATAACAGACCCATTTAGAGTTTTGAAATTTCTAAGGCAAGAATACCACATTTTAAGCAACCTAATTGGTTAAACCAAAATGGAGGCAAAAGTTAATTCAATCATGGAGAGACTAGGGAAAGACATCAAAAGCTTAATTTTGGAGGGATAGAGGTCAAAAACTAATGGAGAAAAAGAGGGAACTTACCAAGAGAGGGAGTGAGAAGTGGACTTTCTAGCATCTTGAACACAGAAGATCTGCAACAGATGTGTAGAACCACACCAGCGTTCTCCGACATGAGCCACCAAGGAGGGAAGATGATGGCTGAAGGGAGAAATTGAGAAGAAGGAAGAGGACGGAGAAGGAAAATCAAGGCAGCAACCACTTTTCTCAAAAATGATGTCCCTCACAAAAAAAATTGAAAAAACACAAAGAAGGAAGAAGAAGAAAGTTACAGTTTTGACATAATTTTTATGGAGGACAGGGTACAAATACTACCAGAGAATTAATGAAATAAATAAATAAGAATCCAAATCCTAAGCTACATTATTTTGTTTTTTGGGACATTGTGTTATTTCTTGTTTACCTTCGTGTAAAGTTAACTTATGGTAGTTCTTTGACACCTTCACTTGGGTTAAAAAAGTAATGGGCTGGCAATGATTCATAACTGATGTTGACCTACTGGTGGGCAGAGGACTAGATGAACCCAATAGCAGAGATCATACCCCCCCCCCCCCCCCCCAAAAAAAAAAACACACACGTGATCCTGTCCCCCACAAGGAGAGGCAAAATTGGCAGGCAGGACAGACTAACAGTGGATCTTGCACTAACAAATAGAATAGGGGGACAGAGAATCTCAAAAGTTTAAGACCTCTCAAAACCAAAGCTCTAATATCATGTTAGATCTCTAGTTGCCCTAAAAGGTTAAACTATTAAGAGAATAGGCCCAACAATGTATATCAAGTTCTCACATGGTCCAAGCAGTTTTCTTTCTTCTTGTCCTTTCTTCTGTTGGTGTTTTTCTCAACTTTTTTTGGTTTTAGACTTGTCCATTTAAGAAAAATTACAATTTTTTTGGGGTCAGGTTGAGGTTCATTGAGGGATTGACAATCATTATTTTATAGTGTGAAAAATGAAATTTCTGCAATACTTCCACAGTATATTGAATTTAAGAAATAAAGATGCAGTGTGAACGTGGTTGCCTTGAATTCAGTTAATTGAAAATAAGCACTGACCAATGCCTTAAAATTGTAGGAATGGGGTATTGTTAGTTGGATGTGGTGCTGTTAAAGGAGCTGTAGTTGCTTGGGTATTCTTGGTGGCATGGATATATTAGGGCGAGGCATCTTTTGTTAGGTAATCTCATTCAGTACCTAGGTGAGTTCCTTTTAGCCGATCCTGTTGTAACCTGATTATAAACTTTCCCTTTGCATTTCACTACGGATGATTAAAAAGGGGTGGTTTTACACAACTACCTTGTGAGCGATTCACAGGAAACTGAGAATTTTTTTTTTTCCAACAGCTACAAAGCATATGGAAAAGTTGGATCTTTTCTGGTTTTTCTTTTTGATTTTTATTTAGTATCTTTTTTTTATTGGGATTAGTAAAAGTATCAGTAGAATGCACTAAAAAAGTGGTGCACCCATATACTACACAGGAAGTAAATAGCATCTACTATTAAAGCTTATTCATCCAGATGATTTTGAAATTCAATACATTAGACATTGAACTAAGATTGATCACACTAACATGAAAAGTAAATGCGTGCTCACAAAAGGAAGGAAAACAGGAAATCGACATTTTTTATTTTGTGATGAGACCCCTATTTAATTTATGCATGATGCGATGGCCTCTTATGTAAAGCGTATCTCAAGGATTGGGAAATGTTGCCTACACCTTTGCTGATGTAATCATCAGTGGATCTGAGCATCAAAAGCTGTAGTTCAGGAATCAAGGCCTTCTCATTGCCTTCTTAATGTAAACCATGATGGAAACCCCTCATATAGTATGGCCACAGTTGTTAGTATCGTACGATATGTTTTGATACAACAAAAAAATGATACGTCATGGTGTTTTGTATCGTTTTGTACCGTATTGTACGATACAGTTTTAATACGATACGATATGCCGTATCGAATGATATGTGCAGAAACCAAAAATGACATTTATTTATTTATTTTATTTTTTTGCGTTTTGGCTAAGGGAAAAATGATGTTGTGTTGTTTTAGTATAAAAGCTATTTTGGTTCCTCACTTGCACTGAACAATCACACTCTCCAACTCTGTCATTGACCCATCAAACTCTAAGTCCCTATTCTAGTAGTGTTTCCATTATGTAACTTGTACGAATTTCCTTGTGGGTTGTATTCTATTTGTACATTATATATATTGTTTGGTTATAATTTATAAAACTTGCCTTATTAAAAAAGAATTTTTATTCTAAAAAAAATAAAATTTTATTGTTGTCTGATTGGAACTTGTAGTATTTAATATTTATAATTTATAATTTCTTATTTCTTGTATTGTATGGAGTATGGATTATGGAATTTAAACTTAATTTTTGTTTTTATAAGAGAATTAAAATGTTATTTATATCATTTTTAACAATGTGTATTTATATATTCATATGTGTGTGTGTATATATATATATATATATATACATTTATAAATATATTTTAAAAACTTGCGCATATCTTACGATACACATTTTTTGAAAAACGATACGCCCTCCTATACACATTTCAACAACCTTGGGCATGGCCATTGACTTGCTCTCAAATGTTGAAGATGTGCTGACCGGCATGGTTCAATGTCAGTTTTCCTGGTTCAATTTAGTTGTTGCTATCATCCAGGTTGTTCTGCACTAGTTTAATTGACAGTATAGGAAAAAAAAAATTCCTATGATGGATAACAATCACACTTTAAGTTTGTTGCATAATTATGTAAAATAAGCCCCATTCTGTGAATATCTGTTCAGGTGTAATTGATTATGGTAGTGATTAAAGAGAGAGTAATTGTTTGCATTTTCTTTTTACGTTTTGATATAAAACTTAAAGTAAGTAAAGAGACAGAGTATCACTTTTTAAAGTAGACTTGGTAAGTATTAACTTTCACCTGTGTGACTATTCAATATTGCAGGAAAGGAAATTAGATTTTATGGAAGCCATGAAACTTGAAATTGAACGACTTCGGCTAAATCTTTCTGCTGCTGAACGGGATAAAGCTTTATTGTCAATTGGCACTGATCCTGCTTCTATAAATCCAAATGCGTTGCTTGATGAGTCTTACACAGGAAGACTATGCAGGGTTGCAAACAGCCTTGCATTACTTGGTCAGGCTTCACTTGAAGACAAAATTACTGCTTCTATTGGTCTTGCGACTGATGATACTGCTATAGATTTCTGGAATATTACTGGGATTGGGGAGAGCTGTGCTGGTGGCATATGTCAGGTTCGTGCTGAAGCTGGGGAACATGTCAGTGCATCTTCACAGGCTTCACAGTTGTCTGTCCTTTTGTGTTCTGAATGTGAGAGAAAAGTTTGTAAAGTTTGTTGTGCTGGGAGAGGAGCTCTGCTGCTTGCAACCTGTAACTCGAGGGAGGTTTTGAACTATAATGGTGTATCAAGCCAGGGTGGATCATTCCATCGAAGCCCATCTGATTTATCTTCAAATCGTTCAGTAACACTGGATGGTGTTATTTGTAAACAATGCTGCCATAATATCATACTTGATGCATTGATCTTGGACTATGTCAGAGTCTTGATTAGCCTGCGAAGAAGATCTCGTGCAGACGCCGCTGCACATAAAGCGTTAGACCATGTGATAGGATTTTCTTCAAGGGATTGTCTTCCTGAAAGAAATCAGTCTTCTGACTGTCAGGGAACTTCCAAGGTCTTAAGACAGTTAGTTAATGGAGAGGAATCACTAGCCGAATTCCCATTTGCCAGCTTTTTACACCCGGTATTGTCTCAACTTTTGTCTTGTTCTGATTTGAATATACATTTTTGGGCATTATTTTTCTCCTCATTGTAAGTCATCTTGATTTCTCAATATGGCTTAGTTTGTTAGATCGGCCACGTATTCTTATTCGTATACCTTATGCTTTTTGTGGTAATGTTCATCTTTGTGATCTTTTTCAATGTTCTTTAAGATAGAGAACTGTACCAGTCTTTATACATATACATATTGCTAGAATCTGTCTACTGTTTTTATGACCACCATCCCCTTGTTCAAGCATGTGGCAGATCTTATCTAGTAACTTACATTTGTGTTTTTTTTTTTTCTGTAATCCATTGACTTAGTTACATGGACTTGTCCTTTTGCTTTGGAGTGCCTGTGTCAACTCTAAGTCCTCAACACAAAAATGGGTACCGTTATAGGAGAACGGTGTGGATATGTCTACTGTGCAACACGTATCCCAGAGACATGTTGGATCAGGGGGGAAGAAACAAAAGAAGGAAGAAAGAAAAATGTCTTAATTTTTGTGCCAATTCATTGTCACTAGAGGTTATTGCAGCGCAAGAGGAGTCTTCATAGTAGATCTAGGGTATTCTTCTCCTTGTGCTTCAGACAAGAAAGACCTGTGGGTTTTATTTGGATTGGGCCTTAATAGCTTCCTATTCAATAATTTTGCAAATATCGCCTCCTGTTTTTGCTTTGTAAAAGACAATTTTATATAGCATCTCTATAATTTTTTGAATTTTAGGACTCTGCAGCAGTAATAATTGCCTCTATAGTTTTCAAATGATTTCCAGATTTACTCTTCTATTTAGTTACATTTTCAAATTCATGCACCCCTGCCAAATTTTGGACACTGACCAGTGGAAGTGTCTTAACCATCCTAAAATTTAGGGCTAAGATAGATCAGACGCCTGGACACACTTCAGTAACGGACACCTTATATGTCCATGTAAAACTTATCTATTCTTTTGTTTTAGAATTTTACTTGGTTAATGGTACATTCGGTTGATTGATTTCAATTTGAACTGGAACTTAGATAGTTATAGTATGCGGAACCACATTTAGAAAATCAATATTATTAGATAGTTATAGTATGTGGAACTTAGTAGGCTTATGTAGATGACCTAGGTGTAATACGATGTGGTAGGGTCTTATTGTAGGAGTGTTTTCTTCTTTTCACCCAAACATAAGTATTGAAAATCAATATTATTGAAGTATACGAGTTTTCTATGTAGTCATGAAATTTTATTATATTGAAATGTAACATGTAAAAGTATTAAACCAAGCATACCTATTTATGTAAATCTCTTGATTTGCATAGGTCCTTTCTAATTATTTTTTTCCAAAGGAAAATTAAGGAAAGCACTAATAAAAAAAATGTATTGAATCGCTAAATTTAGTGTTTTGGAATGCAAGTGTTACCGGTTTTGGAACGTGCATAACAAAACTCAGATCGCTAAGGTATTAGTGCTTTCTGATAATTATGGCTGATTGCATGAAGTTCCATTTGATGGAAAAGGGAGGATTTGTTTTTATCGATAAAAGGTATGTACTATAAACAGACATAAAAGGTATTGAAAAGGGAGGATGACCAATGAAAAATGAGAACAGACATAAACTCACATAACAAGGAGTCAAGGACACTTCTAGCTTACCATGCAGGAATAATAGAACTTTCACACTTAAAGAGAGCAAGGTATCCAAAGAGGAGTGTAATTTATTGTTGCTTTCCAATCATGGGCACTCCTATAGTTTTTATTTACTACCACACCTTGAGTTGTATATGCACTGGATGTAAATTGACAGCCATATTTGTCACTTTTTATTTGGTTCATGATTTTCATTTCTCCTTGTATAGATACCAGAAACTCGTTGAGTTTTTACAGTGAAAAGTGTAATACGTGCTCCCCAAACCCTCTTCCCTCTCTCCCCCAAAGGAGGACATGGTGTAAACCTCCACATATGAGGCATAAGTCTTTGAATTTATTTATTATTATTATTTTTCGGTGATAAGTAAGACAACTCACCCACTTTGTCCTAATTGGGACTTGAACCCTCAACCTCCTCTTTGGGAGGTGGAGGAGATACCACTCGAGCTAAAGCATAGTTGTCGTTTGAATTTAATTTATTTTCAGAGTAATATATGAATATACCTGTATTAACCATTAAAATGACAAATAAACATTGAAAGGTATAAAAAAATTTGTACACGTTTAGCTGCACCAATCAATAAAATATGGCTTGATGGAATTGTAAAATGCTTGGGCTGTGAAGTGTGAAAATGCGGGTTCAAGTGCAAATAATGCCAGTGGTTGGGACTGTTTCTATTGTATTCCTTCTGAATCCCTGGACCTGAATCCCTTGCTACCGACAGATCTGAAATCCGATCAATCGTTGGTGTATCTGCAGTACTGTAAAACCATAGTCAAATAACAGATTCAAGACCTAAATGAGAAGTGAGAACTAAATTCAATCGGTCAATAGTTGAGCACTTTAAACATGATTGTAAGTTCCCCTGTTTCTTCCTTTTTGTTGTTTAGGTGCCCTTAGGTCTCCTGTTTTGTATGTTAGTCGTGTAGTTTACAGCTCCCAATAAGAGTATGGGAATGTTTGGATGTTGGTGCCGCTTTGTCTTTTTGGGTGCTTCTGCCGTGAAAGAAATAGTAGAATTTTTTAAGAGAAATAAATGTCTCCTAATAAATTTGTAGATATTACTTCTGGATAGTTGAATCTTATCCATTTTTTGTTGCTCCTTTTGTTGAGTTTTTCAGAGGTATGGGGCTTTAGTTGTTTGATCTGTCCCCATTTTGTAAATGGGTTCCTCTTCGGCCTCCTGTAGGGGTTCTTGAATATATTTTTACTTGGACAAAAAAAATGTAGTTGGGACAAAGATTTTGTTGAGTTGAGTTGGGCTTTATTAGTTTATAATCCATTGCCTCTTGTGATGAGGCTTCAAAATTGCAGAACAGTGATTGCTTCTAAAACATTTAGCATGCCATACATTATATGAGAATTGCTCAAACCCGACTACCTTGAAGCATGAATCAAAATATGCTTTAAGAACTTTGTGATGTTACATATGGCAGAACTTCGCTGAGCTGGGCATTCAAGCTGACTTGATATGGGTATAGTTTCAGACAAATATGGTTGTTATCCCATGTATGGCTATGGAATTGACTGTTTCTAAATCTTATTTCCTATATGATGGAGATATTATCATATCAGCCTTATTACCTGGATGATGGCCTTAATAGTTAATACCCTATGTATGTTGAACAAAGAATTCCAGAAATCTGGAGTTGTTTACATGCATAAATCTTCACGAGAGTTTCAGATCTGATGTCCTGAAAAGAAGTAAAAAAACCATGACAAGAAGCCTTACATGTATTCCACTTTTAGCATTCAGATGTTTATTGATTGACTATATGTTGATGCTTATCTTTGTTTTATGGAATTGTAGGTTGAAACAGCAGCAGGTTCAGTGCCGGTCTTGTCATTGCTTGCGCCATTTGATTCTGGATCACGTCATTCGTATTGGAAAGCTCCTCCTAGTACCTCCAGTGTTGAATTTGTTATTGTTCTTAGTAGTCTTTCTGATGTCTCGGGGGTTGTCCTTCTAGTTAGTCCTTGTGGCTATTCAATGTCTGATGCCCCTACGGTAAGAACACCTATATTTTACCCACTACCTTTTTAAATGACTATCAATAGAGGTTGTATTTTCGAGAAGCCGGAAAGTGCAATACGATACTTGTCTATCAAATTGAATCTAATTGTTTTCTTTGATATAGTCAAAAGGTCCTATTTTTAGTTGGGTTTCCATTTTTGTAGAGATCTTTTAAAGAAATTTCTTGTTAAGAGTTATCTATTGGAAAAAAAAAATTATATTTCTGTAATACTTATCCGAGGAATTGAGGTTTAGGAACTGTTTATATATATATATATATATATATATATATGTGTGTGTGTGTGCCTAGGCCATTATTTGAGGTTATGAGAGAGATAGGTTAGCAAGAATTTTACAGGTATACAATTACTCTGGTTATTGTGAATTACCTTATGTCCTGCTCTCTCTAGTCATATAACTATTTTTGTTTTGATATTATTCAGGTGTGGCATCAAATAACATATTAGATTACAAACTACATTGTTCTTGTGACTCTTTTTCACAAGTTGAATCTGTCATTTTTGGTTCCGATATGTTTTATGTTATTACAGATATTAAAATAGGGGTCTTGTGGAGAATTTCTTTAAAAAACTTAAAAAGTGTGGGTTCTGATTCAGTTATTTGACTGCCCTTTTATATTAGTTTTCTTTGGGATTGTGATTTTCTTGTATGTCGAATAAGTAGTTATTGAGTGTCTTGGAATCATATTCATTTGAGGAAGGTTTCTATCAATGGATGTACTTATAGCATTGGTGGATAACCTAACCCAGTGTGATTGTAATAATTATTTGCCCTTTTTTTCAATGTTTTACTCTTGGGTTCTAAATGAATGGGGAATTTGTCGGCTCCCTGTCCCGCAGTACTTAGGTGCTCTTTGTATCCACTCATTAATTTTTTTTTTATCATGACATTTAGTTGACATGTACCCCTTTACTGTTGCTACAGGTGCAAATATGGGCCAGCAATAAAATACACAAGGAAGAAAGATCATGCATGGGAAAATGGGATGTTCGATCCCTGATCACATCTTCGTCTGAACTTCATGGACCAGAACAGTTGGGTAAAGAAGTTAAAGTACCAAGGCATGTAAAATTTGCCTTCCGGAATACTGTTCGATGCCGCATCATATGGATAGCACTACGTCTTCAAAGACCTGGTTCAAATTCTGTTAATTTTGAGAGAGATTTTAATCTTCTGTCTCTAGATGAAAACCCTTTTTCAGAACTCGATAGAAGTGCCTCTTTTGGAGGACCAGTTGAAAGTGAGCCATGTCTTCATGCCAAAAGAGTTCTAGTAGTCGGAAGCATGGTGAGAGAGGATATGGTGCTTACATCACAAGGATCTGACCAGATAAATTTAAGAAGATGGTTGGAGAAAGCTCCACAATTAAATAGATTCAAGGTGTGACAAGTTCTTCTCTTTAATTAGGTTTGCTGCTTGAGTTTTGTACCATGAATGGTGCTATGAATAATCGCTTTCAACTTTCAGGTTCCAATTGAGGCTGAGAGGGTAACCGACAGCGATCTTGTTATGGAACAGTATCTATCCCCCACCTCACCTTCGCTGGCAGGATTTCGTCTTGATGGTTTCAGTGCAATAAAGTCTCGAGTTACCCATTCACCTTCTTCAGATGTAAATATATGGGACACATCATTAACTTTTTTGGAAGACAGACATATATCTCCAGCTGTATTATATATTCAAGTATCTGCTTTCCAGGTATTCATAAAACCTGATTTATTATACTGCTATACTGTTAATCATTTTTTCAGCACCATGGATCGAAGAATTTGATTTTGTTTCTGTCAATGAGTCTTTTGTCCTTTCCCATACTAAAGTATCTTACATGCTGGCAACTATTTTCATTGGTGCAAGTGGATTTCAGATGGCCAAAATTCAAATACCTAACATGGAATTTTTGAATGCATGAGCAAATCATGGCAAGCACTGCTTTGATCTGCTGTAGTCTGAGATCGAATGAGCTAGATGTTGATTAGCCATGAAACTGTGGATATGGTGTGTTCTTTCTGATGGTTGGAACAATCTTTTCACTTGCTTGGGGAGAGCTAACATACAAGTCTTACCTTCTTCGTTTGCTTTCTTCCTCCTGTTTCAAGATTTTTAATGTGACTCTAACTAGTTTAATTAATTTAACTTCTGTACTATCTGCTTTTGGCTTTCTAAGCCTTCCAAAGATTTGTTGTCATTAGGGTGGGTGCCATGATGTAAAGAGTCAAGACCTGCTCTGATGACTTTTGATAGTAGGATGCACTGGACCTTAAGTTATGTGATTATTGAAGATTGAGAAAATCTACATGCCATTTCGTTAGCCTTGGCGAGTCTTTAAAGCTATGGCTCACACCATCCTTTATCTCACAAATAGTGTTACCCTCTTTTTTCCTTTTTTCTTTTTTTTTTTTTTTTGGCCGGGGGGGGGGGGGGGGGTGGTGAGTATTGGCTTCTCTTGATTGAAGTTGTTCGATCCTAATAACAAAATTGATTTGTCTTCCATTAACTCTCTTTTACATAATTTTAAAATGAAAATACTTGTTGGTAAGCAAGAAATAGATAGTATTTGCAACCGATTCCGAGAGAGAGAGAGAGAGGGAGAGAGAGAGAGAGAGAGAGAGTATTCCTCAAAGAAACTTAGATTTGGTCCTCAGGAGTACATCCAACAGAGGGGGGGGGGGGGGGGAGAATCAGAATAAGAAGGGAGCAAGATAAAGAGAGATAGGAGCAGAGAAGCGAGGAAGGGAAAAAGGAGAAGAAAAGAGGTGCAAAGTGGATTTCTAAGCACCATTGGAAGGAGGAAACAGAAGACAAGGATAGATTATCAAAAGCCCTTTTCCATGATTTGGTTTGCTTAATGAGCAAAAAGAAATGAAATGAAGTGATTAGGAAAACATATTCTTCAGACATCAAAGTGATACAAAGAGAATTGGCAAATTTTACTTAGAAAGTTCAAGTACATAAAGGGGCTTATATGAGGCCCTTCATTTATCTTGTCTTCCTATCTCTACAATTTTTCTTTATCACCAAATGATGAAATTTCTTAAGCTCTCTCTTTATATCTCTTCTTTATTTTCTCCTACCTACACACCATTGGAAGGAGGAAACAGAAGACAAGGATAGATTTTCAAAAGCCCTTTTCCATGATTTGGTTTGCTTAATGGGCAAAAAGAAATGAAATGAAGTGATTAGGAGAACATATTCTTCAGACATCATGGTGATACAAAGAGAATTAGCAAATTTTACTTAGAAAGTTCAAGTACATAAAAGGGGCTTATATGAGCCCCTTCATTTATCTTGTCTTCCTACCTCTACAATTTTTCTTTATCACCAAATGGATGAAATTTCTTAAGCTCTCTCTTTCTTTCTATTCCTCATTTTCTCCTCCTCCTCTCATTTAGCAAAACATGGTGTGTTAAATTGTTTGTATGAGAGAGAGGGGATTTTTTTGTGTGGTAATGTTAGTTAGCAAACTCTGTGCAACTATTCAGTTATGATGTAATGACTTCCTGCTTAAGTCATAAATTTTATATACCTGAGAAATTTAGGTGCCTAGTTGGTAGAAAGTTAGATTAGGTGCATGCCTGAATACGGAGGTATGACTTTCTAATTCTCCTGCCTAAAAAAGCATAGATGCCTTGTTTTGCATTGGCGTGCACCTAAACAAACCTGGCTGACGTGAAGGTTTAATCTTGCCAAACAACTCTCAATATCCAGAATCTTCAGGATTTCTTTTTTAGATTGTTAACCTAAATAGGTGGGAGCATGCCATTGGTTTTCAGGTACTTTTGCCCAACTTCATGGGGCAAGGGTTGAGGAAGATTAGCCAAAACTCCAAGATGAGTATTGAGAGTGGGTGCAGCTCGCAGTTTTATTGGATTTAGTGACAAAGGTTTATATTTTTATGTCTCTGTGTTTTTATTCTATTTTTAATAGATAAATAAGAGTCTCCAAAAAGTGCCAGAAGAGATGCATTCCATGTATACAGAGTCATCTCTCCAAAAACTCTATTAAGGTCTGTCAAAAATATGCCTTTCCACCCAATGTTTCGGTATTTTATCAAACTTTTTTTTCCCTAGGGTTATTGCTTGGTGCAATGGTGAAAGTTTGGTTCTCTAACATGAAAACACAGGCCTTGTCTGCGGCAGTCACGTACATCATGCAAATAAGGCTGAATGTCAGATCATGTACCTAGACCAGCATTCCAACTCCGCCTTTATCCAGCTGTCTGCTTTTTTTTTTTATAGATTTGATGTTGATATGATATTGATTGGACATAAATTCTAATTATAGAAGGAAAAATCTCAATGCTCCCTTTAGTGAATGGGATGAAAATTGAAAGGAAGAGAAGGTAGAAGGGATTGCAGGGCATTCCTAGGACAAAGCTCTGTTTGTTTAGTTCAACAGGAATGGAAGGGAGAATGAAAGCGGGTGGTGTTTCTCGTTTCAACTATC
Organism: Nyssa sinensis; assembly: GCA_008638375.1. Lineage (NCBI taxonomy): Eukaryota > Viridiplantae > Streptophyta > Magnoliopsida > Cornales > Nyssaceae > Nyssa > Nyssa sinensis. The sequence goes on along the minus strand of CM018045.1, from coordinate 348,677 downwards.
GTACCCTTGCATGTTTAAGGAAGAGTGGGTAACAAAAGAAAGAGAGAGGCTCTTTCCTCTCCCTCCACTTTTGAATGATAAGAATATGGTGGGCCCATGAGGGAAGTATTTAGCTTCTGTCTTCCTTTCTACTTTCTTTCTACCAAATGATGAAAATTCTATCCGTCCCTTGTCTTTTCATTCCCTCCACCTCCTCCCACTCTTCCCTCCTACCAAACAGACCATAAGATGTTTTACTATGTTGATCCTCTACACTCATTAGCCATGATTAGTTTGCATCTACAAGACAGCTCACAACTTGGGCAATGTCGCACCTGACTATGTAGTTTGCATCTTCTACATGTTTGTCATTTATCCGTCCCTGTTTTTCTCTCCCCTTCACCATTATCCGCATATAGATGAGGTCTACTTTCTTGAACTGGAGACCTTGTTTCTACTTAATGACAATGATCTAGTTTCAGTCCTTCAGAATTAGTTGCATGGATTTTAACTGCAACACGAACAATATTAATGACACTTATTTTCAGGAACCTCACAACATGGTTACTGTTGCGGAGTATCGGTTGCCTGAGGTGAAGGCTGGGACAGCCATGTACTTTGATTTCCCTAGACAAATACAAACTAGCCGAATATCATTTAGACTTCTTGGAGACGTCACGGCATTTACAGATGACCCAGCAGAACAGGACGATTCAGATTTTAAAGCTCCACCACTGGCAGTAGGGTTGTCTTTGTCAAATAGAATTAAGTTGTTTTATTATGCAGATCCTTATGAACTAGGTAAATGGGCTAGCCTTTGGGCTGTTTGACATGCTACATTTTCAAAAATGATGACGGGAGTTTGCGGGATTGGATGCGAGTGGTTTAGTACATTTATCAAATTATTATTCTTTCTTGTAATTTTGAAATGTTTGTAATAGTGTCATTAATTGATTGATGTAATAATATGATAGTGTTGTTGTCAAATTAAAATTATTTCTTGTAATTTTGAAATGTTTGTATTAGTGTTATTAATTCATTGATGTAATAGTAGTGTTTGTTAATGTGAATTAGACTAGCTTGCCGTGTACTGTGGGCCAGGTCAATTTTGGCAAAGATAAATAAATTTTTAATGTTTTGTTAATAGGAAGAGCTATATTTGGCAATGCGCATACTTTGTTGACCCACCACTTGTAATCTTCAAGTGGCAGTGGCAGTGGCAGTGGCAAATAATACTGTTTTTAATGATTTCTATTCATAGGCAAGGAGTTGAGAAGCCTAAGAAGAAACTTGGGAGGAAATTGGATTAAACTATTTTTTTTAGCCATGCATGGGATTTGCACTGAAGATAAGTTATCACTGTTTCCTTCCAAACCACCCTCAACAATGAAAATGATAATAGAGAGAGAGAGAGAGAGAGAGAGACCAACTGATACATGGCCACTTGACTTGATGGATGCCTAATCTATAATATGTCGAATATGGCAAGAGCGAGAGCCCCTTCATAACTCCTCCAGTCCAGTCCTGGGGAAGAGAAGAGAGAATGGGCGGACCATTCTGCACCAACAGAATTTGAGGTTAGTTCATGTTGGTTTTTGCATTGTTATCAAACTATACGTATATTATTATTGTACTAGAAAATTGAAAATCTTTTTTCAAATGGACATCAAAATTATTCTATACAACCACCCTGATCAGTAGAGGTGTCAAATGTTATCCAAATTCATCAATCCGCCTACTATCAACCTGTTCTAACCTGTCCATTTAGTTAGTGGGTCATAAACGGGTTAGATAATAAATAATCGTCAATTTAGCGGGTCAATACGGATTGACTATGGATGTTTGACGGGTTGAGAATAAAAAATAATAAAATAGTATAAGAATATATATATATATATATATATTCTTATAATGGAGATACTGTTGCTACCACCTTCTCATTAAAAAGTTTTTTTTAACCATGGCATCTTTATTTCCAAGACAATTAGCACTGAATCACATTGAAGGTGAATTGAATTCCCATACAAAAATTCAACCATTTCCTGTTGACAATTAGCACAACTACTATTGTCACAGACCATATATGAGATGTTGAAAAAAAATATATATACATATAGATATACACTTTTTTTCATAAGTGATAAAACACTAACCCTTGAATACTTTTTATATATAACAAAAGAGTAATACTTGATATATCATATTTAGTTGTTTAGTTTATCTATCAAAATGTTAGAACATGTTAAAAATTAATAAAAAAAATTACTTTTCATTCGAAATTTAGAAAATTAAGAACTATAATGAATCACGTGACTTCAACAACTTTTTTAGATTAAAATATTGCATAGGAATAAAAAAAAACAGAGACAGACATGAAAAGGTTTGACCAATGAAAAAAAAAAATTGTTGGAATTCAAAGAAAAAATATATGCAAATTAGACAAGACTGATAATGAATACAGTTTGAAGTATAAGCATGATAATGGTATGAATTGAGGTAGGAGATATATGACATGAATTTCAAGTTTCAGCCGTTGGATGAGTTAAGAGGTTTCCATATATGGATATAAATATAAATATAAAGTTAGATAGCGAGTCAAATTCGGATTGACCCGATTTGTATTTGACCCGATCAATTCAAATCAAATATGGGTTCAATCCGTTTAAAACCCGTCCGTTTTGCCAGGCCTGCTGATCAGTAATGTCTTTCTGCACTCCACCATGAGGACATCACATGCAAAGGAAGGAGGAATATAATAATTCTGCTCACCATTAGTATTTATCACTCAAAGCTGTTGACTTGTAAACCTCTCACCCATTGCACCATTCGAGATAAAACCCCCAAAATTACTGATTTTGTTCACTTCAGCATTGCCAGTTAACAATTACTCAAATTGACCAAGGTACTCTTGTCACACCAACAAAATAAAAATCAACAACAATTCATTTACATTTCTTCTACAGTCCCGCTTTATCCCTGATAAATAAAAACCCTCTCCCATGTATATAGCCTGTTGCCGACTGGTTTCTTCCTGTAGCTTAGGTGAAGAATACCAGAACAAATAACACGATAAAGAGAACCACCAGGAATAATATCATCATAATCTGGCCCTTGGCACCAGCCTTCTTCATAAACATGGCAACCTTTTTCTGCAAAGAGATTTTATTTAAAAAAAAAAAAAAGACCTTTTATCATCAACGCACAAAATGCGGGGTTGCAAAAGGACTATAAACATGTTTTTCAATTCAGAACTACAGTAAAATAATCACCTGAACAAAATCGAGACGATTTGATGTACTGTCCATCTCGAATCCCAATTCATCTATAATCTTCTCCTGAAGCACCCCAAAATATACATTTTAGTGTTGCTAATCAATAAAAATTATATTAAAAAGAAGATTGACTGAGGTATGTAGTTCATAAGTTGCGAGTTTTAAAACAGACGCGCTAGTGTGAGTCATGCACAACTGCTTGAAGATAGAACAAGTGTGCATAGACGGGATTTCCCTCAGCATCACAAGGAACTAGGAATTTACGATCTAAACAGTACTTGCCTGTGCGAGGAGTTCTTCATGTATAGTAAGCCCAACACCTCCAATTCTCTCTACACTTGCACTAAGCTCGTCTAGCTCTTCATCTTGTTGCCTACAAACACCAATTGACAGATATCCACACTGAGAACAAAGAAAATTGGGCAAGAAGAGATTTCTGACACTAGCATAAATCTACCCTAAGGCTTGTTTGAATAACACTGATTACCCCTCATGTTTAGTAAAATGTAAGGGGCTGTTTGATAACTTTATTACATGATTAAAAACTGAAATTTTCAGTGGATTTTTAACTTAGTGCATTAGCTAATGTGTATCAGTTCATTTTTTTGTTTTTATTTATTTATTTGTAATTACTTCAGTTTGGAATAACATTTTTTTGATGGGGTGGGAGTTGAACCTGGTATCCCCAACATAATTTAAATGGAAGTATAACTTTAGATTAATGTTTATCTATCTTTTGGTGGGGAAAAAATTAATAAATGTAAGTGTGTATGGATAACATATATTTTACATAGCATGAGTTGTATTCATGTTATGCATGTAAGCATGTGTATTGACAACATATATTGTACATTGTTTGCTTACACATACCTCATATCTGTAGATTGTTTGAGGGTTGCATCCATGTGGTAGCTTGTGTCTGGTATAGTCATGATGTGGCAGTATCATACCATGCTCAAGGGTATTTTAATGTTAGTTACAGGATTGTGACAATTTAATTGATTTCAGTGCTTCAGATATTACCAAAAAGTTTTTCTGCTTTGCAAATACAGTAACTTACAAGCATTTAAGCACAATGAATATATTTCTTGCAAAATTTTCAGTTGTATCAAAAAGCACCTGATGAAGAGCCACAATATGTAGATTGGTGATGAGACCCACGTGCTGCGCACGTGGAGGACTTGTGTTAGGCCTAGACGTAGGATTACTTAGTTTCTTTTTATTTTATTTTTTTCCTTGTTATTTTAAAACTCTTCAATTTCCTACTTTGTTTTGGTTTCTTATTTGGATTTGGATGCTTAGATAGAGACTTTGATATTGTTATTTGGAGATCAGATTATTATTGAACTTTAGTGAGAATTTCCGTTGCCCTCTCTCTTTCTTCTTCTCTTCCCTTCTCTCTTCTCTCTCTTCTCGTCTTCCCTTTCTCCTCCTACATCAGCACCTAAGTCATGATCAGATCTTCCATTCTAAGGATACTCTCACATTTGCCCTTAATGTATAATGTACCATATGCTACTACTGTTGGCATTATTAATCTTCAATTTGGTTCCTTATGTCATCAAAAAACGATCTTGACATCAAACTACAATGAATAATAATTACAGAAATAGAAGCAATAACAATAATAAAAACATCAACTAAAAACAGTAAATAGGATGACAAGAGCAATTATGCTTCCAAAGATGGTCATTACCAGGCCCATCCTATATCCACCAAGAAGGTTTGAAGTTACTTTTTTAATTGACATTACTACTCTATTATTGATGTTGTATATATCTTAAAGGTTAAGAAAGAACGAGCAGAAAGTATTCAATCCCTCAAAATGTAAAGGAGAAGAATATTGCCACATATGCTCAGGAAAGAGTTAAATGTTATTTTGGGAACTAATAGGGCTATTAGTGTCATTTCTAGAAACCACAGGAATGTTTCTGTAATTTGATAATAAAAAAATTATGAGAAATATATACAACTCTTAGTCTCTCTTCTTCTTCTTTTTGGTCCAATGGCTGCTTTAGAGAATGGGCATAACGCTCCCCTGCCTGTAGACCCTCCAATCTGTACGAAGGCAAGACTTGATCCTAGGTCTCTAGTACGAATACTAAAGACTTTACCAACTAAACTAGCTGGCACCTTCAATAAATCATATAGTCTAGAGATTCATTTCCACTTGATTTGCAAAGAGGATACCCATAAAATGAACTATAAAGCAGTTAAATGTATATTCAGAAAAGTAATAGAAAACACAACTAAATATAGATTAAAAAACATTATAACGGAAGGAAAAGAAACAAAAAGAACAGAATGTAAAAATAAAGATAAAAAAAGGGACACTACTTTATGAGAAGCAACTGTCTGTCTGATTCAGATGATATGAAATTGTCATTATCCTGAGCAATGTATTGGTAGGATCTGTCTGTCTGGTGAGAATTTGGCAGCCGCATTAATTCTTGTCGCATCCCATTCACATTAGAAGTGCTTGTACCATTTAATTCCTTTCCAGCTGCAACTGCTTTCTTCACATTGCTCACCTAGAAACAAAATGCAATCTTTTAGGGGATCTGAAACTAAATCAAAGCAGCGAAGGTTCACAATGTAACATGTGGTCCAAAGTTTACAAGAGTTCATAAAACACAACGACGACAACAATAATAATACTTGCATAAATGATTACACTAGATCAGCATAACAAAGCCTTTTTATAATAACATGAATAAAAAAAATTGATTAATAACATAAAAAGATTACCATCCACAACACATTGACTGTTGCTAAAACTTCTTCATAGAATAGAGATGATACCTGAGTATGAGCAGTGCTGGTCCATCTCCGTCGTTTGTCAAGCTCCGCTTCATTTATGCCGTACCAAGCAGGATCTCTAGCTGCTACAGAAATTGTTTTGTCCAATTCATCCACCTTCCTATCAGTAAAACAGGATTTCAGCATTCACAAATAGAGGTCCAACTGCTTGATAAAAAGCCAAAAGTCGTAGAGATGCTGATGCCAATCAAGTTGGTACAGAATGATGATCTTTAATTGGTAAAACAATTGAACAAGGAAGGTAAGATGCAAGCCCAAAAATACATCAGAAGTAATACAGCCAAACTCATATTTTTTGACATTTAACCATGACCACAAAATTGAAGCGTATGATTGACCTTCACAAAAAAAAAAAAAAACATATGCCAAAATCCATTAAGTAAACCATCAATGCTTTTTGGACGCATACCTGCCACTCGATGCTCTCACAACTAGCAAGGAGCTCCTTTGTGAGATGACGTTGCTCTCCACTATCAGAAGGGATGCGTTCCCATTGGTGAAAAGTAGACTGCAATTTATCAATCTAACCAAGAAGGTAATCAGATAGTCAGATAGATTATATCCTAGGTTATATTATAAAGAATTTCAAAGCATCAAGAAACCATCAAAAATAAATAAATAACTTAGAAAATATCTCTAAGGTGGCATGGGGGCGTTAAGAGTGAGTGGGGTGTGCATGCATGCGTGTGAAAGAGAGAGAGAAAACCACATCTTACAACCAAATTTACAAGTGGACAAGTCTTATAAATAATCTTTTACAATCATAATGCAGGACAGTTTTTTTGTCTCTTTCATTTTTTTCATTTACCCAAAAAAAAAAAAAGGTTATTAGTTCAAAAATATAAATATGGAGACCACTCAATTCCCTTCCATTTCAATCAGACAACACCATTCAGCACCAACAAAGGCAACTCAAAGATTGTCAAATCACAGTGCACTCTCCCCAGTCAGTATTTCTGCAAAATTTGCTCTGCTCACATGGGCACAATTTCCTGCTATGAACAGAGTAGAGTTTTAAGAATTTTGTTTCTTTTGATAAGAAAAATACAAAAGTAGAAGACGATGAGAGCTAAAAAATTTTGGTTGAACAATCATTTAATTTTTACGAGCCGAGCTCAAGTTTCCCACAACTCAGCTCGGAATGTTCATGAACAAACACCACCATGCATAGGAATTAACGAAAGAATCTTAAATGTACTTATTCAGGCTTTCATTGGTTTAAATCTTCAGTGGTTTTCTTCTTCTTTTTTCCTTAAGAAAATCAAGTACCATTACAAGGATGCCATGTGTAAAGGTCAAATAGCAACAACCATCAATTCCATTAATATCTAGGGAAAAGCAGATGTCTTCTTTTATTCTTCCTTTTGTCATATGATGAGGGTTTCTTGGACGGCTCAAACACTCCTCTCATTCCTCCCTCCATAAATCATCTATGAAATGCTTTGTTCTACTTCACCTTTTTCTGTTCCTTCTTATTTGGGCATGTTTTCAACGATCAAAAGAAAAAAAGGCATGTTTCTTGCTTACGGGTAAAAATCCTACGAATGAAGTTTTAATCACAAAACTTCAACAGATTTGAGGTTCGATTGATCTATTGTTTCTGGTGATCATCTTCAATTCTAACATTAGGAGAAAATATAATCTCTCTCCTTCCTCTTTCTAAATCTGTTTCTACCTTCCTTGCAATTTGAGACAAACCCTTTCTCACTGATTATCAACTTACTGGTTGGAGAATTTAGGAATCCATCTAACTCTGCCCCTAAAGCACAAAACTCATCCAAGTTCTCTCTCATAAAGAACCCAAGTAAGAGATCTTAGATAGCCTATCATTGCCATCTGCAACCTAACAATGTCAAATACAATAGCATAAGCTCCTCTTAGGCTTTCTAAGAGATCTAAATTTCAGCCTCAATAGCAAACTACGGAGCTTGACAACTTAGAGAAAAGAATAACAGTGGAACCTATAACATCTCTAGGTATACCTCCAATACCAACTTGTCCCTGGTTCAAGGTAAACACCCATCAAAATTGATATAAGTTTTCCTCATAGTCGAAGCTTCCACAAAACTAAAGCAACACTTCAAAAAATTAACAGTCTCACAGCTTTCCTATCACACGTGATAACATTCAATGTTGTCCCACTAAAAGTTTTGGCAATACAGACCCAAAACAAAGATCAAATGAGAAAGAAAAATGAGTCGCACTCCAAATATCCTCTTCAACAGATTGGATCCCCAAAAAATCCTAGGTTTGCTTTCAATCCAAGAAACCAATATTTCGATCACCATGGCACAAGCCCCAAAGAACCTTGGCCTTCTCACTAGAGTTGAAACCTAGAATTAAGCAAAGTGAACATAGAGACAAAACAATTAATAAGGATGCAGTTGCACATCTCACTGTTCCTACACATAACACGCATGTCTTGGCTTAAGCCTTTGTAAGGCCTCTGCTAGCTTGGAGCGACCCACTAGTATTCACACAGTTGGGGACTACTGAACAAAACAAACCCTTAACTTTTGGGGGGGAAGGAGCCTTAACCTTCCAAATCCTTTCAGTCACGGGAAAGGGGGTCCAAATCCTTTCAGTCATGGGAAAGGGGGTGGAATTAGCTTGGTTCGAGAGAACAAAAATGATGTAGATGAAAAGATCCATTAGATTCCAAGCATCAACATCTCTCATCTGGAATTATGGCATCTCTTGAAAGTCTCTCACAAAAGATTTGCAATTACATAATAAAACTCATACATGTGTATCACCTTTAAAAATAGCGATCATGCAAATAAATTACCAATTTCTAATGTCATTGCCTATGATCCCCTGATCTAAAAGTAGCCAGTCCATGCAATAGTCATATTTTGATATTAGAATATAGCTGCCACACACCAACCGTAAAAATGAACAAAGACTAGGCAGTTGATTTAAAACCAACTGATTTAGGAAGCTATATCAATAGGAAAAAGATCATAAACTGGAAGAATTAATGATCACACTGAAAATTCATTGATTTACTTTGAATGTCATCATTCAATAAAAATAATAAATAGTAAAAATATTACCATGAGGCCACATTTGATGATATTATACAAATCAATTAAATTATTGATTTGCAAATAAAAGTTTCTTCATTTCAGAAATCAAAAAACTATAAGTAATTTGGAATACCAACTTACGGATTCTTGAATCTCCTCCTTTACAATGTAAAATGGATCTTGAGCTGAAGACATCTTGTAGCCAATTATATGACGTTTACCTTTACATATCAAAAAGGTTAACTTCCATTAGCGAAGAGACATCAGAAATAGAGTACCGGAACTGAACGCTACGAAGATTTCAACATTAAGGAATAAATTACAAGTCTGCATGTCAATTTTGAAAACGAAAGATATTCCAAGTCTGCAAGTCAATTCTGAAAAAGAAAGCACTTATTCTTTCAATGACATGTACATATGATATAGAGAGCAAAATATACATAAATACATGAATATGTATATGTATCTTTACTGAACAAAAGAATAAAAGAATGTGTATATGCCTCTTTACAAACAAAAAAGATAAGCAAAAGTCCACATGGAACAATTTTATAACACAACGTCCAAAGAGATTTGAAATCTCAGTTTGACCCAAAAAGGAGAAGCGTCCGTTTGCCACCAAAAGCCAGTCAAATTCACGTTAATTCAATCAAAGTTACAACTTTGACCAATCACATCAAGAATTCTCGTGGATTTCACACCAAGCATAAAATCCACAACTCAAGGGGAGTTCACCCCTATATCTAACAAATTAGGTATCCAATTTTTGTACCCATAGCATCTGCTTGATTCAGGGACAATAATTTAGAGAATTACAATAGCAGTACTGTTCATGGTTATTTGTAGCAATTTCACATAACGATAACTGTCACTGCTAGGTGCGTCTATGTCTTTTTCTCTTTCAATTATATCATGAAATGGATGAGATCATAGTTATGTGATGGCTAAATTAATTTATTAGGGTGATGTGTGTGCGTATCATAACAGTCAAATACTATAAGACGGCGGGCACAACCCATGTATACAAGATATACACCCCAGAAAACAAAAAACTTAGCCCCCTTAGACATATCACTAAAAAAATCACAAAAGAACCCAAATTTATCCTGTATGATCCGGGGCACCAAAGAATAAAATAAGAAGAAAAGTTTCAAAACGGCAACAAGTGTTCCATCTCCTAAAAAATTCTCACATTCCTATCCCTCCAAACACACCACATGAGATGAGACATAAAGGAGCCATATTCCATGTCTTCCTAACCAACTCACTCGTGAATGATTCCTATTGACGAAATTCTTCTTATTTTCCGAGATTCAAGTTAACTATATGAGATATATCTTATACACTCATATAGATCTACACTTAAAATTGATGTCCGAGTTGCCCAGATCAAAATTAGATCGATACAGAGGATAATTGAGTAAGCTAGTATCAGCACCAAGAGCGAGAGAAAAAAGAATAATGTTTCGCTTCATTGATGAGAAAACTTCAGAATCATAGAATTTCCAGTGACTGGGCTTTCCAATAAATTTTAAAGAGCACGTCACTAATCTGAGCACGTATTTTTAGTCAGAGTTCTTCGTGTCTCAGAAACCATAGCACCATATTAAAAAATCGAGATTCAAGATCGTGTCTTCTTTTATTCTTATCTTCCTCGTGAGGAAGAATGGAAGCCACATATCAGACTCGTCAATCGGATCGAAGTATATCCAGGGAAAGATGTAAACACAAATATAAATATAACACTGAATACGAACCTGAAACCCCAGCCTCAAAGGACGAGAGATCACCAATGCGCAGATTAGGCGAAGTGAATGCGAATCGGCATGTGAACACACAACGTTCGCGCGTGCATATGTAATAATGTACCGTAGAATAGTCTCGGTTTGATAGGACTTGATACCGTAGCATGCACTCGATCGATCTGAATACCATGATGGTCCGTGTGTCGAAGTAGTCAAACTCAGCCCGATCTTTTTTTTTCTTTTTATTACTATAAACTTTTGAACCCACAAGAGATTTAAATCTTGAAATAGAGTTAAAAAAAAATTGTTTATTAATTTGGTATTTTTTTTAATTTATTTAAGATATTAGAATTATTTTTAAAATCATCTTTCTAAATAATATAGTACAAAATGACAGATCAATTCTCATGTGATACGTATGCCTACAAACCAAGTAGAGCTCGACCGTTCAGAGCAGATCTACGCTTCTCCATAACTCACAAGTCTGAGCACAGACTTTCAGAGCACTCTCCATGGTTCAAAGCTCATCACCGCCTTAGCATTCTGTCGAGCAGAGGATAAGAAAATAGTCTTCAATCAAGAAACTATCACTCAAAGATATCTCTCAAACACAGTATCCAATAAAGTAACTGTCATTCTCCGATATTCAAATCCCTACTTCTATTGCTTCGAATCCTAATCAACTTAGGAATCACTAAGCCTATAAATTAAACCCTAAGGTACGCTGTTATTTTCATTCTCATTCTTTATCTTACATTATAGTCTTTCAATTCAATTTATTGACTTAAGCATTGGAGCAGCTACCGCCGGAACCAATCCGGTGGCTCTCTGATCTTCTTTTTGAGTATTCTTCAGGGAGTAGAGCTCGGAATCGACATCAGCTAAAAAGTGTAGCATCACTAAATATAATTTTTTATTAAGAAACCGCTTTTCAAAAAGATATTTTTGAAAACGTATTTTTAAAAGACGATTTCAAAATTTTTTAAAATTATCTTTTAAAAATACGCTTTAGAAATTTTTTTTATTAAGAAAACGTCTTCTAAAAATACTTTTTTAAAATTTTTTTTATTAAGAAATCGTCTTTTAAAAATATGTTTTTGAAAACGTCTTTTTGAAGAATGATTTTAAACAATTTTTTTTTTTTTTTTTTAATCAACTTTTAGATAGACGAATTCACGAATGACTCTAATTTGATAAATAAGTTTACCATAACCTTATTATTGAAAAAAAGTTTTAAACGAACTCTATTTTGGTAAAAAAATTCCCACAATGATGTCCAAACATGTTACGCATTTTGAAATAAAACTAAAAGACGACTTTTGTTTGTTTGGATAACACGGGTACTCCGGCCAGTTTATAGTATTTTGAGACTAATTTTTGTAATTTTTATTAGGATTCGATTGTTTTTATATTAAATTTAATTGTTCTTATGTTAAATCGTAAATGACCTTAATTTTTTATTGACAAAAAAAGTCAAACTCGAAATTTCGAGAGAGTAATGTTTGGATAGTTTTTGAGAGTTAGAGTTTTAAGAAATTTTTTGAGAAGTGTTTTGAAAAGTAATTTCTTGGAATTTGAACCATTGTTTGGATTGATTAATTTGAAAAAAGATAAAAAAAAAGTAGGTTATGTTTGGTTATGTTTTTAAAATAAGATTTTTAATTTCAAATTACAAGATATGTGTTTTGAAATTAATTTTTTTTTTTAAATTTAGATTATCATATTGAAATACATTTTTATAATTTTTTAAAAATTAATTACAAAATTTTTTAAAATATTTTTCAATTTTATCTAAATTACTATCAGGTAAACATCTAACATTGATCCATTGACAAGCCATTCAAATTCTTTTTTTTTTCAAAATTATTATTATATACTGGAAAGCCTTGATTATTATTATTATTTTTTTTATAGGAAACGGTCATCCAATAAAAGGCATGGCTTACATGATCTTTATTTAAGAAGATCAACTGCTTTCCCAACGAATAAGACCGTTGACGGATTTAAGATCAATGTTCTGTTCGTTTGGGGTGAGTATTTATTTTTTAAATATATGAAATTTATATTTTTTATTATTTTATTATAATATTTAAAAAAAAAACTGCCCCCCTTTATTTGTTTAGATTTTAAAAAATAAATTTTTAATTTTAAAACGTGGGATACGCTATTGACAAACTATTAATTTTAAATTTTTTTACTATTTTATAATTCAGATTATCATATCTAAATATATTTTCACAATTTTTAAAAAATCAATATTTTGAAACAAATTATATCCGAATTACATTTTCACAATTTTTAACATTCTTAAAAAATGTGTTTGGTTACGTTTTTACCGTATTTTCACAATTTTTAATATTCTTAAAAAATGTGATCGGAATTTAATACATTTAATTAAATATGATATAAAAAATTTAATTTTATTCAAATTTAATAAAAATAACAAGATTTAACAAATTCAATTAATTAATATAACATATATTAATTATTAAATTATATAATATTTTTTAAAATTAAAGTTATATATCATAAGTTTGACATATTATAAAATAATATTTTATATGTATAATATAAATTATAATATAATATTTTATAAATATAATACATATTAATATTATTGTCAAATCAAATAAAATTTAATTTGATAATTAATTTCTTAGAATTTGAACCATTGTTTGGATTTAATTTCTTGGAATTTGAATCATTGTTTGAATTTAAGATTAAGTTTTAGATTTTGTTTTTTGGTTAACTAAACAAACAAGTTTTTAAAATTTGTTTTTGAAAAATTTATTTTTGAATTGATAACCAAACACCACCTAAGCCTTTTATTAACAACCAACTTTAATTCGACCAACTCTTTTGGATTAAAAATTTAAAAACATTATAACATTAAAATTATTTAGTCACAATCATGGCCAAGACGATGATTCACTAGTTTTGTCACTTTGGTCATACCGAACATACGATCTCTTGAGAGGACAATTGATGTCAACATCTACGAATTCTCTGAGCAAAAAGTATTTGATCCTCGTAATGATTCAAAAGTTGTAAAACATTATTTTTTTCCTTGGAGATAATAACAATAAATCTGGTCTCGTAATGGTTTCCAACTGAACATACCACAATCATTTTATATAACATGTTTCTAGGCAATGTGGTTTTCTCTCTCTCAGCTAGGGGGCATAATGGCCAATTCGTATAGGATAATGGCATTTTGCACATATAACAAATTTTTTTTTTTGCCTTTTAACTTTTGTCCATCAACATTAATGACGTTTATAGTATAAATGGAGTATTTTGTATAATTTCAAATAAAGTATGATGGTACAATCAGAAATGTTGAGAAAAATTCTTATAATTATTAGAAAACTCTAGAAAAGTTTATATAATTTACCTCTTTTATATAAAAACATTATAAAAAGTAAAAGTAAAATAATATGAACTAGGATTACATTGGGGCATAACTAAAGCTGAGCCCAAATTCCATTTCAAGTCGTATAATCGGTCCGAATTCAGTTCACTCGGAACTCCTAGAATGGTCGGTCATAAATTTATCGGAATGAAATGGCGGGCTTGAGGCCCAATCCAAACCAGGCTCACAGCAAGCGCAACGGTCCACTTAATAGCCTCGTTACAAGGACATTTTTGTCCTTTTGATAAAAAAAAAAAATTAAGCGCTTAGGGTTTGGCTATTTATTCAATGGGATCAGCGCTGTCTCGCTCTCTCTGCGAAAGACGCGGCATCAAGTTCTTGCGTTTCAACAATGGTGAGAGTTATTTTTATTTGTTCTTGTTTTGCATATTATACACAAACATGCCTGCATGTGTGTTTTTATATGATACATGCATGAATGAATCTTCGTTAATAGAATTTCGAGCTGTTCCTGTACATCAGTGATTCCACGTATGATCCAATTTGTTTCTCATATATCTGTTGTTCTTCGTTTGGTTACTGAGAAAATGCATTATAAGGAATTGAAAAGAATTTTTCTTTACATTTTTTTTTTTTTTTTGATGAAAACTAAAACCTCCAATGAACTTAGGGTAAGGACTATTTGACGTGAGCTGAGTTCCCCCGGGTTTTCACGAAAAAAACAAACGTAAGTTTAGGTATTCCTCGGTTATTTTGTTAAGAATTTGAACATTGGCGAGCCTTTTTCTATTATCGTCAATATCCAGCAATGTAGGTATATAGTTTCGTTTCGACACTGATTCAGATATAATTTTTTGAAAATTTTTTTAAAATATATTTTAAAATTTTGTAATTAATTTTTTAAAAACTATGAAAATACATTTGAATATGATAATCTAAATTTTGAAAAATTTAAAAAAATTTATTTTGAAATGCGTATCCCGCGTTTTGAAATTTAAAAACTGTATTTGAAAATATAAGCAAACAGAGTCTATATTTCCTCCCTTCCGTTTACTGCGTTATACCTAAAATGCTTAAGCAATACATAGGTTACGGGGTCGGTATATTTTTTGTATTTATAAACTTTCTTTATACTTTTTATTTATTTTGTCATTCCATAGGCGCTTCTTTCATAGCTTTTATAGTCTATAAAATGTAGTTTTCTACAGTTCTGAATTTTCTGTATAGGCTTTTTGTTTATTAGGTTACTGGGGGTTTTTTGGTATACTGTCCTGTTTGGGTGATTACTACTTTTTTTTTTTTCTTCTTTTTGATCTAATTTAGCATGTTCTGGACGTTTTTATTTTGCTTATATCTGCCTGTTTAAGCTGACACGGTGATACATATGCAAATAGGTACACAATTTTGAATGTTTTGTGGTTTTTTCCTTTCCCCTGGGTGTTTTGTGCAGCCATTTTTTCCCCTCAAGTCATTGTTGTTGACATGCCATTTGTATTATGTCTTATAATTTATGATTTAATTGGCTTAATTGTCCTCATATGAGTGCTGTGTTTATCCTTTTAGTTGTTTCCTTCTGGAAGTCCTTTTTTTTAAAATATTTTTTTTGCTCATGACAACCTTTTAAAATCCCTTCACTAGTTTGAGCATTGATTTGGTCGCTCTTATTCAATTTTGATCTTGTTCATTTATATTTGTGTTAAGTGCTCAACCAATTTTATTCTTAATTTCAGGCCTTTGTCAAGGCTCAGAAGACAAAGGCATACTTTAAGAGGTTTCAGGTTAAGTTTAAGAGAAGGAGAGGTATGGTATTTGTGTTCCCCTGTTAATTGCAATGGGTTTCAGATTCTTGTTATATTATTATCATTATTATTAATAATTATCATTATTTTATCTTATAGTCCTATTTTCGTTAAAACATCTACAGAGGGGAAGACAGATTACCGGGCCAGGATTCGCCTGATCAATCAAGACAAGAACAAGTATAACACTCCGAAGTATCGCTTTGTTGTGCGATTTGTATCCATCAGATTGTATTTATTGCTGTGCTCTCTCTCTTTCTATCTCTCTCACACACACAGTATCTCGTGGTTGAGGAATACATGATACATCTATAGAGTAATCATCTTTACACATATTGTTCTTTTGTTGTTAAATTGAAGCACACTAAGTCTCATCATTGAGATCTTATTAAAAAGAAAGAGGAAAAACTAGTTGGCCACAGTGTAGGAGTGATTACTTAGCAGTGGTATTGCATATTTTCCGTGTTTTTATCCTTAATCTTGTTATCAGACTAACAAGGATATTATTGCACAAATAACATCTGCTAGTATTGCTGGTGATATGGTTCTTGCTGCAGCGTATGCCCATGAGCTTCCTCATTACGGGCTTGAAGTAGGTCTTACAAATTATGCTGCAGGTATCACAGTTCACAACTCACTCCTCCCTCTCTTCTCTGTCTAACTCACCCTTTTTCCGTGTCTTGTTTGGTTCATTGACTGTAATTATTGTCACTAGCGTACTGTACTGGACTTCTTCTGGCCCGGCGTGTCTTGAAAAAGCTTGAGATGGATGATGAGTATCAAGGCAATGTGGAGGTATCATTGTTAAATGTTTATTGTTAATATTGTCTTTTTTCTGCCTTGATGCCTTGTCTGTGTCTGTGAAGTTTAACTTATGATATAAATTCTTGTATTGTTAGGCAACTGGAGAGGATTTCTCAGTTGAGCCAGAAGAGAGCAGGAGGCCATTCCGTGCTCTCCTGGATGTTGGCCTCATTAAGACCACTACCGGGAACCGTGTTTTTGGAGCTCTTAAGGTATCCTGCCTTTCGTGAACAGTGTTGTATATTTAAATGCAATTAATTCTAGATCATTTGTTAAAATTAATTTCTGTATTAATTTTCAATATGATTGTATTTCTTTCATTATGTGCACGTAAATTCACCAAATGCTGCATTTTTTCATATTTGAAAAATTACATGCCACATTAAAAGATTTGTTGCTTCTGTTTTGTCTGATAATTGTTACATTCAAAAGAATTTTTTTTGCTGATCCTCAAACCATTTTTCTTTCTTCACTTTATGTTGCTGAATCCCGTACGATTGGTTATCTCTTTAATCAAAATTTATGTAAATATTTATAATAGCGTTTTTCCCAATTTGTTTTGGCTAATGGTTACAGGCTCTTCTTTGTTAAATTAATTTATTACATTTATATTCTTCATGAGGTATTCATTTGATTGAACAAATTCAGAATTAGTACATGTCACCTTGATTTAATGACAGCCATTATCACTTATGAAATTATATTATAATAAACTTATTTTGTTTTCTTTATGTAGACATTAAGATACTTGTATAGGCACTATCAGAGAACAATATGTTTTTATTTTTAAACTTCCTTTTTCTCCCTTATTTTATCAAATATAATAGTGTGCTTTATGGAGATGTTGTTGCTTTACTCATTGTTTTTTTAAAGCTCATAATTTTTTATTCCCTAAATTTTTGATTGATATTGGCTTAACTGATTTTTCTTGCCAAGTTTAACAGTCGTTGGCCATAAAACTGGAACTTTGCAAGGATTCATACATTTGCCAATGTTATGATGAGTTTACATGTCTATACTACAGATGAAAGTTGGTGTGCTTTATGGCTTTGAAATGTTTTGTTTACCGTAATTGCCCTTGTCTCATTAAGAATTAGCAAGCATGTACAATTTGAAGGTGCAACTAATCAAGTCAAAAGAACAACTGCAAGTTTGATTTCGACTCCTGTGGTAAATTTTTCCATTCATGTGTGCTCTGCATACCCTATTTGTGTTCATGCATGGACACAAGGACATTGAAGTTAGGATGCGTCTTTATGTTTGATGGTTTTGCATTATTTGTTGCATTGCTGCATCATTGCAAGTTTGATTTTGACTCCTGTGGTGAATTTTTCCATTCATGTGTGCTCTTCATTCCCTATTTGTGTTCATGCATGGACACAAGGACATTGAAGTTAGGATGCGTTTTTATCTTTGATGGTTTTGCATTATTTGTTGCATTGGTGCATCTCCATTTGACATGCTTTGTTGAACCATCCGAACTATATGCTTGCATATGTGTGCAGTAATTTGCTTGTCAATAATTACAGGGAGCATTGGATGGTGGTTTAGATATTCCTCACAGTGACAAGAGGTTTGCTGGCTTTTCAAAGGAATCCAAGAAGCTTGATGCTGAGGTTCACCACAAGTATATATATGGAGGCCATGTTGCTGCTTACATGAGGGTAAGCTCAAGATCTAAGGTCATACCTTTAGATTAGCAGGGATAAGATTCAATTTGATCCTAACCCTATTTTGTCGAGTTTTTATAGACTTTGATGGAAGATGAACCAGAAAAGTATCAGTCTCACTTCAGCGAGTATACTAAGAGAGGAATTGAGCCAGATGGCATCGAGGAGGTGTACAAGAAAGTTCATGCTGCCATCCGTGCAAACCCCACTCCTAAGAAGTCTGAGAAGCAGCCACCTAAGGAGCACAAGAGGTAGGGCTTTACTGGTGTTCAGTCAGTATTTGTTTATATTGTAGGCTATATGATTTGCATTTTCTTGTTTTTAGCAAGTTTGGGTAGTTTCTTGCTGTTTGCACTGGGTTCTACTGTGCCACTTCTGTTACTACATGGTTTATAGAATAACGTGGGGCATGGTTCTTTTGATTTCATTTTAACAGGAAAGTTACTTGCTTGGGTAGCATTGTTTGATAATATTATTCTAATGCATTTTTTGGTTATTTATATTACTGTTTGGTCCTACATTTTGGTAAAATGCTTTTCCTGCAAAACAAGACCAATTTTGGTGTGGATCTGTTTAATCCCAACAGGGTGAAATTTGCAGAGATGAGCCTATTTGCCAAAACATTTACAATAGTTTGGTCAATTCATACTTCAATAGAGAATCAAATCATGTCATTTCCACACATTCATGTATGATGAACCCCACCAAAGCCCCCACCCATGTTACCTGGATTAGTTTTACCTTAGTTTACCCTAGACGACACGAATACGGGTGTCTTTGTACTGCATCTGAATGGGATGTTGAAAAAGAAGTAAGATATCGATCAAGAAAGAGTACATCTTGGTAATTCTATTGTGTTTTTATCACAGGTACAACTTGAAGAAGCTTACATATGAGGAAAGGAAAGCCAAGTTGATTGAACGGTTGAATGCCCTTAACTCTGCGGCTGGACCAGATGATGAAGATGATGAAGACGACTGAGTGAAAGAACCAAGGTGGGGTCTGAGTGAAAGATATATTTGTTGATCTTCAGTACCTGCAGTTCAATTTGAAACCTATTGATTTTTTTGGAATTTTTGTTTCCAATTTTTGGTCATTTTTGTGGCTTGGAGTGTTTTTTTTTTTTTTAACAATGTTTAGATATCCAAGTGGGTATGAAATGCAATTTAATTTTTTTTGACTGTCATCAGTAGTAGATATTGTATGCTCGTTATGTTTCAACAGTAGTTTTTTACAGACTAAAAAAATTGCCCACCTCAATTCTTTTAGGAATTAGGAATGGGTGGAATGCTGGTATTACAATCTCCCTAAATCATAATTTTGCTGAACTCTATTACCCAAAGGTAGGGAGATGTGAACTGCACTGCTCAAATTTGTAACTGTAAAGGAGTCAAATACTTAGATTGCTGGGGTTCATGTTTCAAAGTTTGGTTTTGTGATGCTTTGTTTGAGAGCTATTGGTGTCACATTGTTGGGTTGTCAAGTTGGATGTTTCAACTGTGTATGTCAAATCATTTAGACTTTTAGTCAGCAAAGAATATGAAGGCTGTATGTGGATTTGATTGGCAAAGCCATCTCCAATTGTACTCCGATTGCATTTACTGTTAAATTGTTAATTGCCTGACGATAGAAACTGGAAGTGTTAGACATTCAATCCTTGGTAAAAAGAGTAGAACCTTATTGAAAATGGTGGTGGGAGAAAAGCTGCGTTTTTATTTCAAGTACACAAACTTCATTACATGGAATCAATTGAAAAGACTTCTACTCTGATTTAGTGGATGGCCACTGGCCACTGCTGTATCCACATTTGTTTTGTTTTGTTCATTTACCTGTGTATTATTTGTTGCGCACGTTTTTATTGAGTTTGGTTGTAACTTTGGATCGGGGATGGCATAAGAACAAGTTTTGAAAAATAAATCAGATATATAAATATGGTAATGAGGGTCCACAACTATGAAACCTTATCTGGAAGACTGGAACCAACCAATAGTCTTCAATGCCCATTTACATCTATCCACTCAATAGTTTGTTTTATGCATCGTCGCAAGTAGATTTGACTTAAAAATGTCAATTCCCTTGAAACTCCGCAATCATGGCCCATCATTTACTACCAGCACCAGCCAATGCAACACCCATCTCTGCAAGATCTGCGAAGAAGACCCACTTTCCAATTTTAGGGTTTCGGAGAGTGTGGGCTTTCTATCAAGGTTCTGATCATCAAGCCCCCGATGTCAAAGTTGTCTGTCGAAGGTTTGTTAATCTCTCTCTCTGGTGTGAAGTTGCATTAATGCATGTAAATGTGTGTGTTGCTTGATAAAATGATGAGAGTGTTATGGTTCATGATGCAGGGATGTTACCTTGGGATTGGCTGCAGGTGTAGTGCTGGGCTTAAATATTGTTGGGGAGCAGAGAGCAAGCGCGGCTAGAAGACCTCCGCCGTCTCCACAGGAGGAGAAAAAGGACCCCAGTGTTAGTGGTGTTCAGGCAAAGGTTCTAGCGAGCAAGAAGAGAAAGGAAGCCATGAAAGAAGCTGTGGCCAAACTAAGAGAGAGAGGAAAACCCGTTAATGAGCCATCTGAATAGCTTCTCAACATATATATTTATGTGCTCAGCTCCCTTGCAACACTATTATGTATCAACAATTATTATTAATGTATAAATGCATATTATTATATGTAGGAAGAAGTGAAGAACACTCCCTTGTTTTTGAAATCATATAACAATTTTTTTCTTTTTCTAAATCACCAATTATTTCATACCTTAAAAAACTAACCAAGTGTTTTATAAACTAACATCTCTAAATTCTTGCTTTTAGGAGGTGTATAATAGGATCCAACCACCTTTTTTTTTTAATTTTATTAGAAATTTCAAGAGAAAGCAGATTGATTTACGTATATTTAATTAGGTCAGAAAAAACAAAGTCACAAAGAAAAGTTAAGGAATGGTCAACATTCAAAGATGGAGAAGTGAATAATTAAAAAATCCAAATAAATAAAAAGAAGGAATGATAGGATGAGATAAAGTTGATGGGCAAAATCAATATACAAACAAATTCACTAATTTTTTACTTTGAAATAATAACCACATTGTTCATTACTTTTTTCCCACTAGAAAAATAGAAAGAAAAATTGTTACTTGCATCTCATAAAATTGTAATTAAAGTACTTATATTGCACCTTAAAAAAAATAAGAATTACAAGTAGATTCTCTGATGCTAATCAAAGAAGTAAAATATGTATACATATATATAGAACAAGTATTTGTGAACATTGTACAGTAAAAAAATATTTTATAATATTAATTATAAGAGAGATAAAATAGTTTTGTATTTACTTATATATATATATATATATTTCATCTAGGACAAGTCTTGATAATTATATGTATTAATATTCTACATTATCGGAGTAAAATTTTTATAAATGGGTAAAATAATAACACAGCATACTGTAGGAAATAAAGTTTCTTTAGTTAAAGGATATTAATAATTATTTTGATAACTTAAGTTGAATATTATATGTATTTTTTTTTAATAAAAGACTGAAATATTGTTAAAATGTTTCATATAAAGTATTTTTTTATATCAAAATTCAAATAAATGTAAAGAACATTTTTTATTTATTTATAAAAGTATAACAAAACTTAATAATTAATAAATTTTTAATTTCTCATATCTATTAATTATAAGAGAGTTGATTGTATTTTAAAATTATACATAACCACTTTTTTTTTTAACTCCACGACCGACGACACACCAAAAAAATGGAGTAAAGTATGAATCTCACTTTCCTAATCTACTGTTATATAAGAGGTGGGAATGAGAAATTTAGAGTTTTAGATTAGATACACGTGAATTTTTTTTTCAAACCAAAAGCTTCTTTGTTTAATTAGTTTTAAGTGTTAAAAAAGACATTTAATATTTTTTTTTGAATAAATTTTAAGTATTAACAAATATTAGGCTTTTACATTTGAAATCAAAAGTCATTTTAAAAACATTTCTCGGAAAGATGCCTTTAAAAAATTATATAATTTTTTGAAAAGACATATCGTATGTAGATTTAGGAAAAAAAAAAAACAAAATTTAGGTGAGTGAGTTAGTAGGGTAAAAAATCAAGAAATGTAGTTAAGTTTAATTAATTTTATATATTTATTTACTTTTTTCGAGGTACAAAAATAACTCATTGATAGAGAAGACATCCGGGTTTTGAACCAGGGGCTGCTTGAGTGATTGTATAACCCTCCCCCGTCTATTCGGAACCCCGTTGCAGAGAAACCCCAGAAAAATGCTGGGTAGATGCTCAGTCCCATCATCGAACGAAATTCAGTTGTTCCGGAGCCTGAATGGTATTCAACAACTTTCAGAAACTCGTCATTTCAAGGTAATCGCCCAAAAACTGAACAAATTGTCTATATTTTTTCAATTTCTTAGCTCATTCTGCTTATATTTCAAATTTCCATTACAATCATTGCTATACCTGACAAGTAATTGCAAGAATTTAAAATTCAGCGCGTAAGTTTATATATTTATGTAAATATCTCTGGTTACTATTGTTTATATTTACAGTAGTATCCTCCCTTGCACATGAAGTCAAGGAATGAAAGTTAAGGGTACTATTGTGAGGAAGAACACTATAACACTAGCATTTCTTAACTTAATGTGACTCTACAGTTATTACTGCTCATATTTGCACGTATATATGAATTTATTGATTGTTTTGCTGATTTGTGTGCAGGCATGGTTCTTAGATCAGTTTGGAGTCCTTCATGATGGAAAACAACCTTATCCGGGTGCAATTTCTACATGTATGTTTTCATCTGTTAGCTTTCGCATTTTGGTAAGCTTGTTTCAGTTCATCTGTCACTGTGTTTGCTTTGCAATTGAGTGATTTAATAGTCCTTAATATTTCTTGTTTGTGTAACAGTAGAAAAACTAGCAACCAGTGGTGCCAAGATGGTAATTATCAGTAATTCATCTAGACGTGCATCCACAACCATGGACAAAATGAAGAGCCTTGGATTTGATCCCTCTCTCTTTATAGGGGCCATCACTAGTGGAGAATTAGCATATCAGCACCTTCAAAGGTTGGCATTCAATACCATTTTGCTAGCGAACAAATTTTGTCTAATTCACACTTTGCATTTGTCTGCCACTAGACCAGAGTTCACTTTTATAGTTCCTGCCTAAGTTATACTTGAGCATGATATAGAATGTTGATATGATGTGCATAATTCATATTCATTTCCCTATTTAATTTAATTTGAAGCTAAATGTATGCTCTATGGTGGCACTAGCACATCAAAGTCTATTGTAAAAATTACAGCTAATATGCATCATTTTTGTTTGAACTTTATTTCACCTGTAGAGTAAAAAGTTATTTCAATCTTCTAATGTGCAACGAAAGCTTCACCTTATCATGGATTTAAAATGCTTTTACTACTTTTTGGGGATCATAAATTGAAGACAAACTCATATAAGTTTCATGGTCATTTTAGTTTTTATTTTAGCATTTTATTAGTGTTGCTAATTGCTATTGCATATACCTATGGAGGTTTACATTTTGGATTGATGAATTGTAATTGAAATGTGGGAAAGTGAATTTGACTTTTGGCTACAACAAAATAGATGACATTCTAGTTTTTATAACTGATTAATCAAGTCCAAGATCTTGCCAAAAATATAATTTCTCAACATGGTTAACTGGTGGATTGTCTTTAGGTTTATGCATCTACCTAATTTTTTGAAAATGCACAATAGGATATTAACAGGGGTGGAGTTAGGATTTTATCTTAGTGGGGGCAATTTAAAACTCACTAATAAAATTAAACTTGATTATATAAAATCTATAAAAATTAACTAGTTACTACATGTATCTCAAATAATTTAACAGGACAAAAATTTAAAAGTTTGATCATAATATTTGAAAAAGTATATTTTGCAACATTTGCCATGGAATTTGACCTACTTGGTGCCTTCTATACATTTTTTTAACCATTACATACAAAAAAACATTTGCACATAATTTAGACATTGCTTCCATAAGAATTTTAATTCCTATTTCATAATGCTTTTACAAAAATCTCTATTAATTTTTCCCGATGAGTCATCTCTTGTTTTGGGGGCCCTCTCTCGTTCTCTCTCTCTCTCTCTCTCTCTCTCTTTCAAAACTTTTGATGCCTCTTAGAGTGACCATATGAATTAACTTATGGATTTTATATCTAGATGAGTTATGAGACATAGACTAATTGTAACTGGCACCCAAATATTTACTAATGCCCTTTTAAGGATATTTTTGCTCCACTTTTTCAGTCAATTGCTCCTAAGAAACTTAAAAACATTTCTTGCTCTCTCTCTCTCTCTCTCTCTATATATATACACACACACACACACACATTATATTACTTGAAAAAACAATGAAGGGCAAGAAACATTAATAACCCTTGTGTGATGTGTCCTTTAGTGGAGATTTGGACTAGAAAAAATGTAAAACAAAACAGATAGAAGTATATAGTTAGAGTTCATATGTATGTATATCTTTCTTGTTCCACTGTCAAATCTTTAATATTTTAGCCTTTAACTATGTATTTTGAACAAATTCATGAATGGTCTTGAAGAAAGAAAGAGAAAAAAGTTATTAATTCTCGCCTTAATCAGTAAATTACTAACTGAAGAAACAAAATAATACTTATCAAAAGAGAGAAAATAAATTGAAAGAATAAAGTTAAGAAAAAAATGGTTAAAATTTAATGTTGAAATCCTAAATTACGATCTGATTTGAGGGTGTAATAATAGTATAACAGGAACAAAAAAAAAAACCAATTAAGCACCAACTTTTCTATAAGTTTAAGCTAATAGAATGGCCTCAATTATTTAATCCTGTAACACTTCATTTTTTCATAATGTCCATTCCCTAATATGACTAATCAAAAAATTTGTAAAAACAAATTCAGTGGGGATGAGTTCAAAAAGAATTATTTAGTGGCAGCAAGTGCCCCCATTGCCTCCACTGTAGAACATTGGATATCCAAATAATAGTTCTAATAATTCTAGATAGTTGAAGGTTAATATATTTAAATGTCACTGGTTCATTATCAGTTTTTTTTTTTTTTGTTTGAATTGTCATTGGTGATACACAATTCCTGTTAGGTTGTATTGCGTACAAGTTTAAACAAGTTTGGTTTCATGATATTCTAGTTTATTTCTTTTTCCATTCTTTTAGGTTATTGCAATATTTTGCATGCAATTAGTATTCGTGTATACAACAATCACCTTTATATCATATTGAAAGTTGTAATGGAATGGTTTTTGGCCTGTGGGGTTATTGCTATTCTACTTTCTTCTACTTCAATGTTTTTTGGGCAGTTCTGGTTCACGATGTGCTTAAATAGGATATTCTTCCAGCTTTTGTTGGAACAATTATATTCTTATGGAGCGACTAAATGAGGATGTCTTCACCTACTACTTGAAGATGACAACTTTGGACTACGGTGCATTAGCTATTATAGTTAGTTTTAGAGGACCCACATAATACATAATTTTTTTCTCCATTCTCAAGTCTACATGACTTGTTAATCATGTACTATATTGCGCAGTTCTTAATCCCATCCCCTAAAAATAATGTGCACAATATGATTCTGATAATGGTAAACTACCATACATCATATCCAGGTATTTCGTTGTATGAAAGTGGAATAATTCCTGCTTATGGATTCTGGACACGGCTCTTCTTCCTGTTGATGTTGTCTTTTTGGAACATATGTTGAATTCAACATTTTATATTTTCATTATTTATAATCATACTTTTATGCTAACACCTGTTTCATGGCATTTATTGCAAACAGGAGAGATGATTCTTGGTTTGCAAAATTAGGAAGGTCCTGCATTCACATGACCTGGAATGATCGGGGTGCTATATCTCTTGAGGTATGCTAAATGCATAAATGCTTTTAGAGATAATCATCTACTAGTCTTCTCTCTCCAAATGTCTAGTAGTTTTTTTTTCCTTCCAATTTTTTATGCTATTACGTGTGTGTGTGTGTTTTTATGAAATTCTGTTCTTAGGATAACCAAAGTATTGGAATTCAGTGTTGGGAAAAACTATAAGTTAACAACCTATTTATCAAGAAAGCTTCTTTTTGTTGATCTGCATAAAGCATCTGATTAAATGTAGGTGTTCATTTCAATCGTGAAATTTGAAATGCTTTCCATCCTAGAATGATCCATCTATGACCTCTTTTCATGCTTTCTTTATTCACCACTATTAAGTGTTTAATGAGGTCCATCTAGACTATAAGTCTATAAGCACCTGCACCAGTAAGGAACTGGAAAGGCATACTTTTGGATGATTGATGTTGGTAGAAAATCTCATGAACTAAAGAGTACTTTGCTAACTACTAATCAACTAAATGAGCATATAATATACTGACGGGGTGTTTGGAGGCTACCTGTGAGTTCTCTAATTGATAATTTTGTCTATGAAACTCTTGCTGTAGGGCCTAGGGTTACAAGTTGTGGAGAATGTTGAAGAAGCTGATTTTGTTTTGGCTCATGGCACCGAAGCCCTTGGGCTTCCTTCCGGTGCTGCACTTCCGATGAAACTTGAGGATCTTCAGAAAATATTGGAGCTGTGTGTAGATAGAAAAATTCCTATGGTGGTAGCAAATCCTGATTTTGTGACTGTTGAGGCTAGAGCTCTCCGTGTCATGCCTGGTAAAGATGTTATTCACACAGTGATCATTGAACATGTGGCATTTCTTGATAGTTGAGGGCATCTATCAGTAATGAGAAAATAAAAATGTCCATAATTGAATTTACTATACACTCTTTTAGATTTGGGAAGTCATGCAATATGGTTATAGTTTGGTCTATGTCCTAGTTAGTTGTATTAGGTTTTTGTTTGGGGAGTTTCTCTCCTTCACCCCCTTCTTCCTTTTCTTGATTCTTCTCATATGTGTGGATCAGATTGGTATTGGGAGATGCACAAAGATATACTACGTATAAGGCTTAAAAATCCTTCAAAGAATGATAAATTAAAAACAAAATGGAGCTAAACAAAATAAAGCATCTAGAAGATATAACATCGTTTAACGGATAGTGCACTAGTCTACTACAATATAGCACTGTATTTTTAACATTATACCTTTTTTTTCTAAGGGATAGGTAAGACACATAGACACACAAACCTATTTGTCCCAATTGGGACTTGAACCCTCAACCTCCCCTTTGGGAGGTGGAGGAGGTACCACTTAAGCTAGCACTTGGTGGTTGTATTTACATCATTTGACCATGCCTGTAAATAATTGAACTAAAAGTTTTTGAAAAGACTACCTATTTCTTTGTTTTGAAGAGACCCACGAATGAAATATGCAACCAAGGCCTAATTTCTTCAAAAAAGTAAAATGTGTAAACCCAAAATAATGTTTGATGGATTCCCCAAGGGCAATTTACCTATCAAAATAATAATAATAATGTTTGATGGATTGATTTAGGAAAAAGAGCTAGAGGTTAGTGGTTCTCTGGTTCAGCAAAAGCTCTTGCAATGGCTGCCTTAGGTAATGAAACAAAAAAAGATGTCCTGTGAGATTTCTCTTTGATACCAAGATGTCCTATGAGATGGGACCGATTCTATGATCCTTCTTATGATGTGGTCCATACCGCCATACTAGTTAATCAATTCACAAAAATCATATCATGGCCTGCTGATTGGAGTCAACTCCATTTCGGCCGATACTTCCCTTGATGGATAGAAATGCTGTTGACAATTTCTATGAATGAAAGAGCAAATCACCTCCTTACTCAACCTGTGTTGAAATTGGTACATTACAATTATGTTGCAAATCTGATCCACTTCTCTCTCTCTCACTTTATCTTTACACACATGACTCCGTAAGTTAGGGAAGTTTAAACATTTTTTATATTTCTGTATGAAAGGGAAACCCAGTGTTCTGTTTCTGTTTGTTTTTATATCTTTTGCATGTATGTTGGTGTATTTCTTGGGGTATAATTACTGTTCCTTCTGTTTAGGTACATTGGCAGCTACATATGAAAAACTTGGTGGTGAAGTAAAATGGATGGGCAAGCCAGATAAGGTGATGCAATCAAAGCAGTAGATTCCCCCCCACCCCTCTTCCCTGCAGGTTTCAGACATGTTTTCTCTGCCCATCTACATGTATTTGCTCTAATTTGCATGCATGTACACACGCTTAAGCAATAGCTCGAGTGGTATTTCCTCTACCTCCCAAAGAGGAGATCAAGTCTCAAATGGGACAAGTGTGTGTGTGTTTCTTACTTATCCAAAAAAGATGTCTACACAAACACAAGAAAGCAAGATATTTTTTTTTTGTGCGTGCCTGCGCATGCTTGTATCATTGGCCAAAATATTGCCAATTGATAATTTCTCATTTTCTTGGACTGTCAAGAAAGCATAATGCAATGGTAAATTCTTGGACTGTCAAGCATCATACCTGCATTGGAGGTACCAACACTAGGTAACAGCTTTTTGAAGCATAAAATAAGACCCAACACACCCTAGGAATTGACTCTAAGAGGTTCCAAGTGGGGCCTGATTTGAATCCGACAAATTTCAAGAAATTCTCTCTTCTTTGAGTTAGCTCTTTTTGGATTTCTTACAGACAGGATCATTGTCTTTGCTGTTGATTTCTGACTTTGTTCTCAGATTCTTCTGGAAGGTGTCAAATGATGCTCAAAAGCTTATCCCTGTTTGCAAAAATTTCATTGTGGTCCAATCTCTACACTATCTATGTGGGCTGCACAACCATACAATTTAAAGCATTGTGATTATGTGTTGAAATCTAAGGCCAAACACAATCTAATATGTTCGATTTCTAAGAAGCACGGATACGGACACGGGACACGGATACGACACGACACGGACACCTAGACACGTTATTTCTCAAAAAAGTAGGACACGGACACGTTAGGGACACGTTGAATATATATAAATTTTTATATTTTTTATATGACCATATAATAAAAATTTAATGTTATTTCAATTAAACTTAGCATAAAAATACATAAATTTAAAAAATATTATTAAGATATTAAAATAATAAAGCCATTAAATAAAAATTAAAAATTTTTTTTATTTAATCATCAACATACATGATTCAAGTGTCCGGACACGTGTCCGGGAAGTGTCCGAGAGTGTCGGTGTCCGACACGTGTCCGACACGGACACGTGAGCTAAAATAGAGTGTCCGTGCTTCTTAGTTCGATTTTCAGGCAACTGTTTTTATCAATTAAAAAGGGTTGTGATTATGTGTGCAAATCTAGACCAAACACAATCTAATAG
This sequence comes from Nyssa sinensis, assembly GCA_008638375.1. Taxonomy (NCBI): domain Eukaryota; kingdom Viridiplantae; phylum Streptophyta; class Magnoliopsida; order Cornales; family Nyssaceae; genus Nyssa; species Nyssa sinensis. The sequence continues at coordinate 318,877 of CM018045.1, read as the reverse complement.
GATAATTTTAGGGCAACTGCTTATAAATGCTTGAATTTGTGCCATTTTGATTTGTTTTTGTTTTCATTTTCCTGGCCGATGTTGGAAAATTTACGGCTGGTATTACCTAAGTAGATTCAATTATCACCTCTGAGATTTGACATGGGAAACTATGCAAACTGGTACATTTTAAATGGCGATGATGTGAATTTCTTGAGTAGAGTATACTCTTTTGCATTCATTTGTGGGTATCTTTACATGATTCAGTGATTCTGTCAGATTATCTACAAATCAGCTATGGCCATGGCTGGTGTGGATGCTTCTGATTGTATTGCTGTGGGAGACTCTCTCCACCATGACATAAAGGGTGCGAATGTAGCTGGGATCCAATCAGCATTTATCACCGGTGGGATCCATGCAACAGAACTTGGACTGAGTAAATTTGGAGAAGCTGCAGATCAGTCTTCTGTGCATGCTCTTGCATTAAAATATGATGCTCATCCATCATATGTCTTACCTTCGTTTATGTGGTAATCTCTCTTTATATTGGTAAACATCCTAGTAATCTGCCCCCTTTATGCTAATGAACTCAATTAACTGAAACAATAAAGATGTGACCTCTAAGTAACTTAAATGGTTTAGCTATTGATGTAGGGTGGGTCAGAGGATTGTTTCAGAGCACATTTATATGTACAGATGCATATAGTTATAGTGTTATAGGAAGTAACCTCTAGGACACGACTTCTAATATCACTTTTAGACCAAGAGTGGGGCTAAATTCACATCACTTTTACTTTTAACTCCCCGTATAAAGAATTTTGCACAATGATGGATTGGATAAGTGGGGAATGGAGTGGATTTAATTTCATTTTTCAATAAAACTCTTATATTTTTATTTTTTTGTATGTTTTGGGATCATGAATAGGATAATAGCAGCAAGAAATGGCCATTTTGGATGTGAAATGTGCAGTATATCTTGACGTAAAGTAATTTCTTCACGTTTATTTTCCCCTTGTTACAAAAGATGACCCTAAATAGATATAATTATCATGGACATTAGGTTTCCTTTTGCCTTGAAAATGTTTCCAAACCACCCTAAAGTGGGTGAAGAATATACTTGTATAAGAATTTGGTTTATTGCATTCTTTTGACGGGGTTTTAATTATTATTTTTTTTTTTTAAAAAAAAAACTCCTCAAAAGAGAGCATTGAACCGTTTTGGAAAGGATGATAAATGGCGGAAGGTTTGGTCGAGTGCATTAGTGTGGTCATATACATATTTTCTGACTGGCTAGGTGGGTTAGGAGGAGTCAATATTGAGTAGAAATTTAGAAACAGGAAGGCTATGTTTAAAATATCTCTTGATGTTGAATATATGAACTCCAGAAACAGGGTCCAAAATCATTGTTAATTTTTGTCAGGGTATGTGATTTGCAGGCTGCGTTCAAAGAATGAATAATGCTTATAAAGATTTGAGGATTTGCAATTTCTAGAATTTGGATCATCATTATTAGCAGGGTATCATTGATGATTTGAGAAGAGTAGAATGCTTGCAAAGAGCTGTCATTATCACATTGTGTTATTTCAATTCCAAGTGCATTGAAGAAGATGTGTTTATTGAAGTGGTTAATAAGTCTTTGGTTGTGTTTCAAATTCAATGATAATTAATGGTGGGTTAACTACTAGTCTCTACAATGGGTATTATTTCCAATGCATAATAATTATACGGAATTCACAATTGAGAATTGATTTGAATTTCTATAATTTCATTCTTGTATTGTCTTTCCACAAATCTATTTTAATATCCTTGTCTTAATTGGACTATGTTGTTGTTGTTTTTTTAACTCACTCAACTTACTTTTCCGATATGGTGTAATATCACTTTTTAAAAAAATTTCCTCTCAGCTTTATAGGTTTCCATTGGTTAAATATAAAAAAATAGTATAATAAATTATCTTTATTTATTTATTTGGTGGGAAAGTACATATAGTAAAGTTAGTCCAAAGAGATCGTTTTAAATTTGATTGAAAAAAAATAAAAAAAATCTCTGTTATGAATTGGATTACTTATGTTTAATAACCCAGACTGGCGTAAAGAAAGAAAAAGCAAAGGAACTACATATATATATATATATACACACACACACACACACACAAGAAACAATCAGTAGATGTCCTGATTTGACTCGGTTTATTTTAAAATTGACTGGTGAACCAAAGAAAATCTTCAATCTTGGAAGCTCTTTTGTGTTATTTTTCATAGCCAGAGCAGAATGAAAGGTCTCAGCTGGTTGTTGACCGCGCACACCCAGCTGAATCACTGCATATTGTAGCATGACATCACTTAATGTGTGGCAATGAGCTTCATCATCGTACCAGTACCAGTGCCAGTATGCCGTTAATTTTGATATAATCAAAGTCAAGGAAAATGGTCAAAGGTGTATTCAGAAGAATTAAAACTTAACCATCTGTCCAAATTGAAATTGAAAGATTACGTGCCAACTCCACCACCAATAGGTTGATTGTTTCACTTCTGTACGAGAATTGGATTCGAAAGAGAGCAATTGGGAATTGGAAATGAGTGAGTAAGAACTTCGATGCTCCTACTTCTACGCTAGGCAAAGTAAGGAGTACATATTGCGCAATAATCAAATGTAATTGGGATACTTAGAACATATGGTTTTACACACACGAAAAATGGATTCATAAAATTGGTTGGTTGGTTTATAATGGTTTCACGGGATCCCACTAGAAAACAGAGTTCCATGTAACTGAACAAAATTTAACTTTGAAATTTGTGGGATGCCCTTTACTTGTATCATTCAACTTTGTAATACATCTCTACTTTTAATAACAACAGCATATGATAGCACCAACCTAGCAAACATTGTAATCGAAGCAATTAGTATATAACCAAAGCAGTTGGCTATTTTTAAGCAACTGAAAACATGATGTGCTGTTATTTTGATGCATATAGTCCATAACTTTTTTGAACCAGCAACATTATTTAAGTAGCAGATCAGATTGCAAAACCACAAAACTATAACTAAATTGAAAGAAAGAAAATGTTTGACAAGTCATCAATAATAGGGACCAAATTATTACATGCTCCGGAAGTCATGATTCGGAAATGTAGCCTACCTTAAATGACATTCTAGGGGAGCTCAGCCAATTCTCTTTTCCAACCTGCCAAAAAAATAAATAAAGGAAAAACAGATTTATTACATCTAGAAAGCACGATAAAACTTGATTGGCCCTGGAGAGAGAGAGAGAGAGAGAGAGAGAGAGAGAGAGAGAAATCAGAACCAGATTTGATAACAGAGAATCCCAAGTTTAATAACATTATATTGGGATTAAACAGCTTTAAAAAGTCACCTTTGAACAATAGACCAATTTGCAAACTTCCATTTGGTTAATCAAATACGATGGATATGAGTAGGGATGGCAATTTGTCCCGCCCCGGCCTGTTCTTAATGGGGCGGGTATGAGGTGCTCATAAACGGGCTTGGGGCGGGGTCGGGTTTTTAAAACCCCGTCGGGTTCGGGGAATGGTCACTCCGCCCCGACCCCGTCCTGTTTATATATTAATTTTTTTTTTATTTTTATATATATTATATTTATCAATAAATAACACTATATAAAATTAATTTTAAGGTTTTTTATATTACACTTATATATATATATTTTATATTAGTTATTTTGAAAAAATAAATAAATTTATTTATTAAAATAAAAGTTTTAATTTACTTAAAAAAATATATATAACGGGGTTCCGGGGGGGGCGGGGTGAAGTCGGGGAATATAAATGGGGTCGGGGTCGGGGTTGGGGTAGACCTCTAAACGGGGCAGGACGGAGTCGGGGAAAGAAAATATAAACGGGGTCAGGGTTGGGGAAGGGTCACCCCGCCCCGAACCCGCCCCATTACCATTCCTAGATATGAGCAATGACTTACTGAAAAGAAAATTGCCTACGCAAATTGTTAAGACTGTGAGCTATATTACTCAGCTCTTGACTTGCTTCCTTGGTGTAGCTTTCCTCTAGACATTCATAATTAAGTATCCATCTTCTTGTAGTTTACTGATGGGTAATATGGTAGTTTTTGCTTTTTAAGAGGCATAAGAAAAGAAGGGATTCCACCTTGGCGCAGATAATTACATTCTTGTAAATTGTAACCTCCCTCAGAGAGATAAGAGGTTATTCACTACCATGGCATAAAAAATTGACACATCCAAGTGTGGGTTAGGTGTTTTTTAAGTTTTCAACCAAAAGCTACAGCTTAATGTCATGGGCTTAATATTTTAAGCACCCGTGCGGCACTTAGCTACTCACAACTCGGCTTGTAATGCTAAGTCAGCCTACCTAGCTAGCACACTTAGGCTTGTGGCTAGAGAAGAGAATGACTAGAGAACAAGAAGGCTTGGGAGAAGAAAGCTTGTATTGCTCAAGTAAAAGATACAACTTGCTTGGTTGGTGGACAAATGAAGTGCCACACCTTTATATAGGCCCTTGGCCTTACAATCAATAGCTAGGATTAATCTGATCTAATTGCTACTATTGAGTATCTAGAATACTCTACACAAGTCTACAAGAATGTACAAGAATCTATACAAGTCTAAGAATCTCTACACAGTCCCAGAATGCTCTAGAGAATCCTAGTAAGTAGGCCATGCAGACAAGAGTGATCATTCAGTAAGCGCTTATGTGGCATCTGTGTGGCGTTTGCGTGGCGTAACCTTTGTCAGTTTTGGCGGGGCGTGACATCCTCCTCCACCTAAGCTCGCGATGTCCCTGTCGCGCCTTCATCCTTGAATCGTTGGATATGCTCGGCAAACTGCCATAAGGTGTCTTCATGCTCCTAGCTTGCTTCGCTATCCGGCAAGTCCTTCCACTTTACCAAGTACTCTGTGTAGTTGGGGAAACCTCTCCTCCGTGTCACTCGATTGGCAAGGATGTTGTCAACCTCCTTGTCAAAGGAAGTAACCACGACTGTTAGAGCCCTCTTCGATTCTCCCTGACTTGGGTCTTCCTTGTTTTCATGATAAGGCTTTAGGAAGCTGACATGGAAGACTGGGTGAATCTTTAACTTGGGTGGTAGTTGCACCTTGTAAGAAACCTTGGCCACCTGTTGTAGGATAGGAAATGGCCCCTCATAGCGTCTCACTAGCCCCTTATGCACCTTTCTGAACACGTGAACTGTTGGGGTAAAAGCTTGACTAGGACCAAGTCTCCCACATTGTATTCATTCTTTCTCCTCTTTGTATCGGCCCACTTTTTCATCTTTTTCGCTGCCTTGTCGAGGTATGTCCGTACCAATTCAGCTTGCTCTTGCCAAGTCTTAGCGAATTTATAGGCCGTTGGACTTTTTCCACCATAAGATGATGCGATGGCATTAGGAGTCATTGGTTGTCGTCCGGTAACAATCTCAAATGGGCTGTGGTTAGTAGCCTTACTCCGTTGTAGGTTGTAAGAGAACTGTGCCACATCAAGGAGTTTGGCCCAATCCCGCTGATTGGCACTAACGTAGTGCCATAAGTATAGCTCCAATAAAGCATTGATCCGCTCAGTCTGGCCATCTGATTGGGGATGGAAGCTTGTAGAGAAGTTCAAGTTCGATCCCATTAGTTTGAAGAGCTCCATCCAAAATCTCCCCGTGAAGCGAGGATCTCGATCGCTGATAATGTTTTGTGGAACTCCCCAAAGTTTCACAACATGCCTCAGAAATAGTTTAGCCGTCTCCTCGGCTGTGTAGTCAGCCATGGCAGGGATGAAGGTAGCATACTTGCTGAAACGGTCAACCACCATGATAATGCACCCACATCCTTCTGACTTAGGTAATGTCATGATGAAGTCCATAGAAACACTTTCCCATGGCCTTTCCGGGGTAGGTAGTGGCTCTAGTAAACCGGCAGGGTGTTGCTACTCCACATTGTCTTGTTGGCATACAAGACAAGTCCTTACATAGGCTTCTACATCATCACGGATCCGAGGCCAATAATATGAATTCTCTAGCAGGGCTAGAGTGCATCTCATGCCTGGGTGGCCCGCCCATTTGGTGTCGTGACATTCCTTGATCAACTCATTCCGTAGGCTTTCCCACTTAGGCACGTAGAGTCGGTCCCCCACGGTGAAGAGCAAGTCAACCTTGAGCCAAAAACGCCTTGTCTTGCCATCGTTGACTAACCCGATCAAGCTCTTGGCTAAGGCATCATGTTGCAGACCTGTCTTTATACAATCAAGTAGGGGACATTGGGGCTTGCTAATGGTAGCAAGTTCAACTTTGTGACTTAGAGCATCGGCCACCACGTTTTCCTTTCCTGGCTTATACACAAACCAGTAGTCAAACTCTGCTAGAAAGTCTTGCCACCTAGCTTGCTTTGGGCTTAGCTTCTTTTGAGTTTGGAAGTAGCTAGTGGCAACATTATTGGTCATAATGACGAACCGAGAGCCTAGCACGTAGTGCCTTCATATCCGTAGACAATGTATGACAACAGTCATCTCCTTCTCTTGAACAGTATAGCGGCGCTCGGTGTCATTGAGCTTTCGGCTCTCATAGGCTAGGGTGACCTTCTTGCATGAGTATGCCCCCAATAGCAAAATCCGACGCATCGGTGTGCACTTCATAAGGCTTGGAATGGTCTGGTAGGCTAAGGACAGGCTCTTCAGTGACTGCCTTTTTAAGGTCCTCAAAGGCTTGTTGACATGCCTTCGTCCATGCCCATTCCCGATTCTTCTTTAAAAGATCTGTCAAAGGAGCGGCTCGTGCTGAGTAGCCCTTGATGAAGCGGCGGTAGTAGTTGACAAGACCCAAGAATGACCGCAACTCTAGCACTTTCGTAGGTGGCTCCCATTCTATAATAGCCTTCCCCTTGGCTTCTTCCATCATAAGCTTTCCATCCTTGATCTTATGCTCTAGGAACAAGACTTCCTCTTAGGCAAATGAGCACTTTTCCAACTTGACATAAAGCTCGTTCTCTCTCAACACTTGGAAGACTTTCTATAAATGTTGCACATGGTCCTCCAAGGTGGTGCTGTATACCACTATATCATCCAAGTATACTACAACGAACCAATCAAGGTAGGGATGGAAGAGCTTGTTCATAAGAGTGCAGAATGTAGCCGGTGTGTTGGTGAGACCAAAAGGCATGACTAGAAACTCATAAGAACCGTACCTCATGACACAAGTAGTCTTGGGCTCATCACCTTCCGCTATCCGTACTTGATAATACCCCGATCGTAAGTCCAGCTTGGTGAAGTACCGTGCCTTGCCGAGTTGATCAAAGAGATCGGCAATCAGTGGTATGGGGTACTTGTTCTTGATCGTCACCTTGTTTAGCGCCCGATAGTCAATGCACATGTGAAGCGACCCATCCTTCTTCTTTTGAAAGAGTATTGGTGTGCCATAGGGAGCTTTGGAAGGTTGGATGTAACCAGCGTCAAACAAATCCTTAAGCTTCTTCCTTAACTCCTCCAACTCGGGTGGTGCCATACGATAGGGCACCATGGCTGGGGGTTTGGACCCTAACTCCAGCTCAATTTTATGATCCACCTCCCTCCTAGGTGGTAACTTCTTGGGCTGTTCATTGGGCATGACATCTTTGTAGTCTTCAAGCACATGTTAAATAGGCTTAGGCAGCTCTTGTTGAGGGGAGACTATCTCATCATCATCCAGGTGTAAGGCAGCAGGGTAACTAGTCTCACCTTTCTTGAATCCCTTCTTGAATTGCATGGGGGATAGTGAATTGGCTTGTAGCTTAGCCACCCGTTCCGTAGGAACCATGCATGCTGAACGACCTTCCATGATGCACATCATGTTGGCGAAGAGAAGCAGGAATGCCTCGACCTTGTCTAAGAACTCCATACCAAGCACTACTTGGAAATCGTCCATGGGTATCACCGAGTAGTCAATTAATCCAGCCCACTCACCAATGCTAGTACTTACGTTTCGTGCAATGCCATGGATAGGTTTGGCTGCCGAATTAACCGCCTTGATAGAACCGCCTTCTCTGGTAGCCTTGAGACTAAGTCTTTTGGCCTCTTCCACTGATACAAAGTTGTGGGATGCCCCAGTATCCACCAAAGCATGAGTAAACATCCCATTGATCTTGGTTTCCACGAACATGAGTCCCTTGCCTTAGCCTTTAGAGGATGTGGCCTTGGCCTTGATAGCATCGAGAATCTGTGGGGACCCCATATGAGCATCCTGTTGCTCCTCGTACTCAGCTGTTATAGCATTAAAGGTTTTTCTCTTGGGGCAGTCCCTTACCCAGTGAGGGCCATCACACAGGAAGCATGAGCCCTTAGGCTTGGCCGGCTGATCCTTGCCCTCCTTTCCTTTGCCCCTATCCTTGCCACTAGGTGGCTTGTGTGGTCCACCTTCCTTGTTGCCATCATGCTGTGGCGCGCCTCCTTTGCCTCCCCCACCTTTGCCAAAGTTACCCTTCTTGGATTGGGGGTTGTCCTTCTTGATGGCAAAGTCAATGAATGATTCGGCCTCCGCAATGGCCGTCGCAAGGTCTTGTACTCCACGTCACCTTAGCTCTGTCTTGGCCCATGGCTGAAGGCCATCTAGGAAGAAGAATAGGGAGTCCTTGTCGCTCAAGTTTGGGATCTCAAGCACAAGGGTGGTGAACTCCTTCACATAGTCCCGAATGGCACCTGTTTGCTTGAGTCGGCGTAGTCTGCCTCGTGCCTCCTCCTTGGCATTCTTCGGGTAGAATTGCCGCTTGATCTCCCTCTTGAAGTCCTCCCAAGTATTCATGGTGCAAGTGCCCCTCTCAATTTCACTGTGCCTCCTACGCCACCACAACATGGCAGTATCGGTTAGGTAAAGGGTAGCCGTGCGTACCTTGGCAGGCTCGTCAGTCATACCAACGGCCTCAAAATATTGCTCTAAGCCCCATAGAAAGTTATCGAGCTCCCGAGCATTCCTTGAACTAGCATAGCTCTTTGGTTTGGGCACATCCACCTTAGGTGTCTCTTTAGCGACGACGTTGCCCGCAATGACCGCCCTTTTGCATAGTGCCCAAATAGAACGTACCTCTTCCACATGAGCACGGATAGTGTTAAGCTCCTCGTCAACATACCCACGAAGGTTGATGACCTCACCCATGAGTTAGTCTCGCAAGGCTCGGATCTCCCGTCTGATGGAACTGCCTAGCTCATTAAGGGATCCCTTCATAGCTTGGTTAAGCTCTCCACACTCTGTCTCTAAGCCGTCGAGACGCTGCCCAACTTCTTCTAAGCATGAATCTTATAGTGACACGGAGGCCTCCACGTTAGCCACTCGTGACTCCAAGCTAGCCATCATGTCCTTAGAAACGTCCTTGGACTTGGTCCGTTGCTTCCCTTGGGCAGGGTTCTGGTGCACACTTCGGCCACGCTCTTGGACTTGGGTTTGCTCCTCCTCTTGAATTGCCTCTGAAGTCGACATACTATCTTTCCCTCTTATTGCAACGCGCTCGTAATCTAGGCTCTGATACCAACTGTCACGGGCTTAATATTTTAAGCACCCGTGCGGCACTTAGCTACTCACAACTCGGCTTGTAGTGCTAAGTCAACCTACCTAGTTAGCACACTTAGGCTTGTGGCTAGAGAAGAGAATGACTAGAGAACAAGAAGGCTTGGGAGAAGAAAGCTTGTATTGCTCAAGTAAGAGATACAACTTGCTTGGTTGGTGGACAAATGAAGTGCCACCCCTTTATATAGGCCCTTGACCTTACAATCAATGACTAGGATTAATATGATCTAATGGCTACTATTGAGTATCTAGAATACTCTACACAAGTCTACAAGAATGTACAAGAATTTATACAAGTCTAGGAATCTCTACACAGTCCTAGAATGTTCTAGAGAATCCTAGTAAGCAGGCTATGCAGACAAAAGTGATCATCCAGTAAGCGCTCATGTGGCATCTGTGTGGCGTAACCTTTGTCAGTCTTGGTGGGGCGTGACATTAAGCTGCCTTTACAATATCAGATTCCAAAATGTATTGAAAACGCTTCTCATCAGAAGCTTCTAAAGTGGGAAATAATGGCTTGTATAACCTGTTAAACATTAACATGTTAAATAATTTTTGACTTAAAAATGCAAGGATGAAACTTGAACTTGAGTTATGTATTCTAGTTTCTCCTTTAAATACTTGTTTCCATGAGAAAATAAATTATTTCTAGTGATGAACACAACACAAAAGGTGCAAATGCATACACGCGCGCGAATTGAGGAAAAATAAAGAATTAAGCAAAAGTAATTAGTCCTTTCAATTCAAAACTCAATGTATGGGCATGGTAAATGTTAATTTAAATTTCTGTTATTCTGTTTTGGTTCTTGTAGATGGAAACTTGAATGCCTCTGGTCCGTGTTTTCCTTTTTCTCAATTATTATTTTCATTGTAAACTGTGCAAGGGTGTTGAATCCATGTACAAAGATACAACTAAGATGAAAATTAGAGGCTAATGTCTCCCCCAAAAAAAAAAACTCTACAAAACAAACCATCAACCACTGACCGACGAGTGACGACTCTTGTATCCACGAGTAAAGCTTATGCCAGATATAATTATCAACTAATAATAAATGTACATCATCACAAGTAAAAATTGATTAGATACGAGAAAATCATGCATGTTTAAGAATTCTTAATTGTCAATATCAGACTATCAATTAACTGAGCTCAGGTCCTGACATATTAGTTAAGCAGGTTTATTCCAGAAAAAAAAACAGCATATGAAATTCTAATTTCTCTTTAAACTGTATGAACCATGCTAGTACTGTGTGGATAAGAGGAAGAGAGAAATTACATGATAGGTGCAGGGGAATTTCTCATGCTATATCCTGAAGAAATAATGTTGGACTCCAAGGGAAAGAGAAATACATGAAAAATCAGTCCATCCAGATGGCTTGTGTCCTGAAAACTCATCAAATCATATGACAAAAAATAGAGTTAGATAGGATGACTTTAAAAAAATTTTTTGTTAAAGAAAGGATATTGAAATGGATAAATAATGACTGATAACTTGGAGAGAGAGAGAGAGAGATTTCATTTTATTAGCATGATGAGAGAGATTTCATTTTATTAGCATGATAAACCAAATACTTGAACAACCACTGTGAGGATAGATACCATAGAAATAAAAATTCCCTTAGTCAACCTATTCCTTTTGCGTTCCTGAAGCCCCGTTTAGTTATAAGTTTGTGTAGCCAAAAAATACTTACCGACAAACTTTTGAAGGACAAAAATCACGAGGCTTGAGATTGAATGTCATCCCAGTCCACTAGGATTGTGGGAATACTGGAAATCTTAGACTACTCAGGGCCGGTCCCCTTGGCACATCTTTGTCTTAATAGGGGACAGTCAATAATTTCCAGTCGCCTTAATTTGTTCATTTTTGGCAAATACATCAGTTTGTCGCATCCGATTAGTTGTACTTCTTGGAGAGACGACAACGAAAGGTTCCCAAACCAGTGGGGCAAAGTCTCCAGCCCAAATCCGCATAGAGCCATGGATGTTAGGGCAGTGAGGTGCTGAAGTTGGTCCGGCAGAGAGTAGAAGTGGGGCCACCCTTTGAGTGTTACATCACGAAGGGACGCACTGAGATGTTGGATACCATTAAGACTTGGAAAAGAAGTGAGCTCCTCTGAGAATGGACCACTCTCCAACTTTTTTAAGCAGGTAAGGCGGCCTACTCCCTCCGGCATACAACTCAATTTCTTACAATCTACAATGTTTAAAGTCAACAGGCAATGTAGTTGTTGTAAATCTGGGAAAGAGATGAGATTAGGACAATATTTTACGTCCAATGCCTCCAGAGATGGACAGGAGGACGGCAGACTATTTAACCCAAAACAATTGTTAACGGTCAAAAGTCGTAGGGATTTGAAATAGAGGTTGTGTATGTGTAGGCCTGGACCATCTGGATCTGCAGGAGTTATATTTGGTGCAATTGTCTGGAGATTACGGCAACCAGTAATGTGCAATGTGTCAAGAGAGGTGAGGGTGTGTAGACCATCTGGCAAATGGCTTAGCTTATTGCATCCACCAATTCTAATTGATCGAAGAAATGTGCCACAACCCTGCACATGGGGAGCGATGTGCATTAGCATGCCACAACCTTTTATCTCCAGAGTTGCAAGATATTTGTTGTTTTGTAGTAGCCCATCCGGTAGACAAGTGAGCCCTGACATTCCGTTTACTGAAAGGGACGTCAGACTAGCTAGGTTGCTGCATATCTTTCCTAATGCCAAGCTACTATTCACAACTGCAATCCACAATTCTTTGAGACATGGAAAATGACTTGGAGCAGTTGTCAGTTTAGGACAGTTATAAATGGTCAACTTCTCAAGACAAGGAAACACTATCAACCCGTCCGCTGCTGCTGCTTCCATCCACTCTACCAACTGGGGCATACTGTACAGGCTGAATCTTCTTAACGCTGGAAACAATTCCCTCGAATCCTTACCACCTCTGCTGCTACTTGATCCATTGTAATTTTGACCATAGAATAAACCACCTATCCGCTTTACATTATCCATATCACCTAGCTTAAGAATCCGAAGAAGTGGTAGTTGCCCCAGCATTGGAACTTGTTCACATCTTTTGCAGCCTTCTAATCTGATCTTCACCAAATGGTGGAGTGCCACTGGCAGCAAGCCACCCCCACCGTTAATGCTCACAGCTTCCATCTTTGTCACCCACAATGGGAACCTATCACCCTCAAAGTTCAAGATTGTTAACCCTTTTAGATTTGAGTGAGGTTGGAGGCCTTCCAACACATCCTCATCATTGCAACTGCCTTCCCTGCCGGACTTCCATTGAAATTTCAGCTTGTAGATATTTACCTTCCTCAATAAATCTGCTCTTTCAGCTTCTTCTCTGCCTCTCACTCGTTCAAGATTGTATATCTCTAGCTGGCCACTCAAATCTTTTAAACACCCTAACTCTTCAATCTGACGACCCTTGTCTTGACCCACATAAAACAATGGTAACGTTCGAAGACCAGTTAGCTGTCCCATCTCAAGTGGCATCTGGCATATTTTACCGCCATCAAAATAAAGGTGCCTTAAGCTAATCAAATTTCTTATATTTTTGGGAAGAACCTCGAGAAAGTCACATTGCTCGAGTCTTAAAGTCTGCAAATTGTATAGCTTGTCAATAGGCTCTGGCCAAGCTTTGATTTTAGTTTTTGACACGTCCGGATACCTTAAATGTACCAGATTGCCAATTGAAATTGGTAACACTTCCATTTCAGCCCCACAGAAACTTAGAACACGCAAGCATTTGAAGTCCAGTAACATATTCTGATCAAGTACATTACTCTTCAAGAATAATGTGTGCAAACTTTTAGCACTTCCTGTGGAAATTTTACACATTGTATCTCCACTGGAATACAGTGCTAAGTGTCGAACCTGAGGAATTTCTGTAACCGTAGTGGCCTCCAGAGTCAAGCATTCAGATTTGGAAACAGATTGTGCAAGATCGTGAACAAGATCGTGCATCTTGCAGCTTATAATTTTATCATACTTATCCTTTCCGATATCTTGGAACAAAGAATTCCGCAACAAAATATTAAAAACCTCATTGCCTATATCCTCCATTTCTGATCTATCATTTCCCTGATTTGGTTGTAGAAATCCTTGAGCCATCCAAAGTTGTATCAATTGTTCCTTTTCCATGACAAAATCCTTGGTAAAAATTGAACAATATGCAAAACATTGTTTCAAGGATGGAAAGGGCAGATGATCAAAGCTCAATTTGAGTATTGGCAACACTCCATTTTCACCTCCATCTATACACCAAAGTCTACTATTTCGAATAGACAACCACTCTTGTCTCTCTTTTTTGTAGTGCATCATGCTCCCTGCTACCTTTGCCGCCAATGGCACACCACGACACTTGCTGGCAATCTCATTTCCTATGGCCACCAATTCTGGAGTCATTGGTGCTCCTCCATTTGCGAATGCTTCTTTTTCGAATATGGACCAACAATTTCCTTGTGATAGTTCTCTCAAGCAATACCCAGGTTGCGTCCCCAAAATCGATGCCACTTGATTTGTACGGGTAGTTGCAATAATGCTGTTTCCCCTGGTTGTATTGACTCCTAATAAACAACTTCTAAAACCATTCCACTTTCCAATATCTTCATTCCATATATCATCAAGTACAAGTAGATATTTTTTCCCTCCCAAATTGTTGAAGTTTTTGAAGTATTGCCTCTCTACTTCCTACCTTACACTGTTTAACTGTAACATTTTCTAGGATCAGTTTAAGAAGCCTATTAATATCAAAATTGTCTGACGCACAGATCCATGCCGTCACATCAAAATATTTCTTTATGCGTTCGTCTTTGAAGATTAATTTAGCTAGCGTTGTCTTTCCGAGGCCAGCCATTCCCACTATAGGAACAACGGTAAGAAAATCTGGATTGCTAGAGCTAATCAACATTTCCACAATTGCTGAAGCATCATTTTCCCTTCCTACGACCTCTGAATCAAGGAAGGAGACAGTCTCTCGGTCTACCGTGAGCTGGCGAGACATATCTACACCTCCCCTTTGGAGTCCAAAGTCAATTGCTTCTTTGTTAATAGTCTCCAAGGACATGTTGATGGCCTTAACTTTATGAGCCATTTTGAAACGGAATAGAATGGAATTGGAGAGTGAAAAGAAGCAGCATACCTTCCTCTTCAATTGATTTCGGATCTCCACCTTGCGTTGGAAAATTTGGTAAGCCAACTCATCCAACACATCATCAGCATCATGAGCTACATTTGTAAGCCTCTTCAACCAGAGCTCCACGGCCTCTTCATTTACTTGTCGTCTCTCAGCATCACGGAGCACCGCTTGAATCATGGTTAATGATCCTTTGAGTCTAGTAAGTTGTTCCTTGAAACCCCAAAAAAGGTTGATCTCTTCAGTAGCAAGTGAAACTACTTTTATCAATAACATCTCTGCGGCAGAAACGAGGAGGGATTCGGCCATCTTCTTTCTTAGGTTTTTTGATAACAGAGAAAGAAATGCTGGGGAACACGACTTGGACCCAATCCCACTATAATATATATATATATATATATATATATATATATATATATATACTTGGACCCAATCCCACTATATATATATATATATATATATATATATATGCCGCTGCCAATCAAGACTGGTTGTCTTTGTGGACCTACTGACATCATTTTTTGTGTATTCTTGTTTCACAACATAAAATTGTGTGTGATTCAGGGGAGAAAGAGAAGAGGTGATTTGTTTTAACACAATTCCAGCTTATATATAGATGATACGTTAAACGCTATGCTATCCTTCTTGTCAAGACATGTCTTGAATCCAATGACAGCGCGCACCAATACTTCATTTTTTTCTCTCTCCCAAAGCAATGATAAATCTCTCCCTCGGTAGCTATGATCAGAATATGCAAAAATGCAACCTTATCTCTTAGACACCAGAAGACATTGTAGTGAAAAAATAAACATCATGAAAGAAAACAAATTTATGTAGTCCGGGAACATGATTGTTAATAATACTAGTCGTATTATGATGGGGTTTAGCAAATGTCTATTATGTGTGGTTCGCTGCACAAAGTGGGATGGCAATGGCAATGGAAGCATGCTCTCTCTCTCTCTCTCTCTCTCTCTCTCTCTCTATATATATATATATATATATGTACGTGGCAATTGAAGTAAGTATTTTAGGGACTTAATATCATTGAACATTTAATTTAGAACTAGTCTGAACCCTCCCTATCAGTTCTAGGTGATTTCAAGCATTCCCTCCAATGTAATACGTTTCAGTGACAGCCAAGGCATAATTGGTACAAATTTTAACTCTAGTGCTTTACCATTGCTCTTTAGCTTTTATCAAACAATCACCAAGCCTCACTGCTTAAACTTTTTAGGTTAAATTGAGACCCTCAACCAAGTGCACAAACTCATTTCAGGGTTTTAATTGTTTTATATAATTATTATTTTGTAGTAAACTCCTATCTTAATTATTTGGTTACAGTACCTAGAAACATCCTATTCCTCCAATTATCACTCTTGTTTCAACTCATGTTTTCCATTCCATCCTATAATATTACTAATATATATTATCTACATAAAATTTTATGTTATAATATACAAAATTTAAAAGATATAAAATCAACTTCATAAAACTTTATATAATTTAATATTTAACATATTATAAAAATATATTTTTTAATTTATAATATAAAAAATTAATATATATATATGTTATATTTAATTGAATCAAATCATTAACAAATCATATTTAATTCATCCATATCTGATCTATTTAACTAAAAAATTATTGAATTCAAATTAAATCATCGGATTATTTTTTTTTTGTACCATATTCAGATAAATAGATCAAATTTAGATCAAGATCAAGATCAAGATCCGATCGATTAACACCCCCTACTTCCACACATTCTGAGGGACAACGAGAAACAAACCTGACTCAAATTTTAAAGGCCCGGACTCCTTTAGACTCGATTATCTACCCTTTCTTTCATCAAACCAGAATTCCCTTGTGTGTGTGTGTGTGTGTGAGAGAGAGAGAGAGAGAGAGAGAGAGAGAGAGAGAGAGAGAGAGAGATGAATTTCACCTTGCCGTTGTTAAAAATGAACACAATACAAAACTAAATTCCCCTTCGAGAAAAAAAAAACAATTATAACATTATCACAAGCTTATCAATCTAACAAGGAACAAACCATCCATAGTTAATTCACCTCATCTACTATTTTAGGAAGAGGACTTGAAAAGTACAGTGTCTTCAACATAAGATCAGTTCTTCACACTCCCAAAGAATCTAGAAAGTGGCAATGGATCATCACTCTCTTCATCATCACTGCCAGAGTGCTTGGATCTTGAGTGCTGCCTTTTTTCCATCTTCCTTTTTTTAGACCTTGATTTTGATCTTCTTGATTCTCTTTCTTCATCGTCACTACTAAAAGATTCAGAGGATGAACTCGAGGAACTAGACTCGGAAGATCTCCGTGAATACTGCAAAAGTTACAAGAAGGGTGACTCGTGTTCATTTTTAAAACATATTTTATAAAAATTGATACGCCATAAAATGACAGGCTAATCTTCACATGATACGTGTAAAAACAGAACTGATAAAACTCATCCATTCAGAGCAGGGTTACATATGAACTTCAGAGCTTATTAGCTTGAAACCCCGCACAACCTCCGTACTCACCTTCAGCTCAGAAGGCACCATGCCCATACACGAGGGGATCCCGAGCTGGTTGCCGCCTCAGGTACGTACCCTACTGAGTTAAAGATAAGAAAACAGTATGCAACAAAGAAACTGCCACTCATGGATGTCTTTCACCTCCTATGGAGCGCAATGTTCAGGATGGTAACTACCATTCTCCGATGACAATCAAATTCCTACTTCTACTAGGTTGAATCCTAATCAACTTGAGAGAATCTGCAGCCTATAAATTAAACCCTAAGGTGTACTTTTAATAGAGAGCAATTCAATTACTTTCAATTATAGTCTTTATTTCAGTTTTATTGATTTTATTATCGAAACGATTACCGCCGGATCCAACTCAGTAGTCCTCTGATATTCTTTTTGAGTGTTTTACAGACGACGAAAAATGAAACACCCACTAATCAGAAAGTACAGCAAATATGTATCTAAAATTGTATAGGTATGCATTCAAGAAGGGTGACAGCTATTGACCGCCATATATCTAAAATATTACAGCTCATCTTGAATGCTTACCTATACAAAAAAGCACACCAATACAGTGCTAAGTCTGACTTCAATTTCAAATAAAAATTCAAATTAGGATTATGGTCAGCCACCAGCTTCCTAGCCTAACTGATCTCTCCTGACACCCCCTGAGGGGAAATCGGGAAACAAGAGGGGGGGGGGGGGGGGATTAATGTCGATTTGAGACAAATTCAATTTGTGAGAGTTCATGGAAACTAACAAATACAATCGAATTTCAAATGTCATAAAGAGTGAGTGAAGGAACCTTCAAGCCGTGAAGTACAACAAATAATATTTTTACTATTTTTGCTAGCAGTACAGTTCATTAAATAATGACAATGATACAAAGATGTATCCAAGGGTGCATTGCAAATGCTCATAAGAATAACCAAAGAAACTTTCTAGGGTTGGAAACCAACAAAAGGGACTTCACAATAAATCATTAATAAAAACAAAAAAACAAAAAAAATAAAGTTATTTATCATGAACTTAAAATGATGTTGCACTTTTCTGACTTAAAATCTCTTCTCCCGAATTATTTATCAAGAACTTAAGGTCAAAAGCTTATTAAAAAGGTTCCGGTAGTAGTTGCTCCGATGATAAAGTTAGTGACGAAATAAAGACAGTAATTTAATAGAAGAATTAAACATGAATTGAAAACATATATTATGACCTTATTTATAAGTCGTAGATCTCATAAGTTAAGTAGGATTAAAAGCTATGAAAGTAAGGATTTGAAAATATCCGTAGACAGTAATTTCTATGTACAACTCCGTTTCCTTATTATGAGGTTGGAAGTTCATGAAAGATGATGACTAATTTGAAACCCCTTCTTGTAGATGTTCTGCATTCCATACAATGAGGTATGTAGTGTACTATTCAGTACCCCACCTGTTAGAGACAGTGCTGGAGGTGGTGTACTGTTCAGTACCCTACCGGTTATAGTGGCACGAGTTCTGGAGGGAACCAGATCTGGAGATGCGATTTGATTGAAGCGTGTAATGCATGTGTCAATAAGATCACAAGTGATGACACTCGTGACTAACCAGAGCATTCATAAAAAAAAAAAAAATGAGTTATTACAATATTTGATTAGATACCGCAATTTCAAAGCATCAAAATTGTCATCTCGTGTCAACCTTTTTCTCTCCAACAAACACTGGAATATTATAAGCAAATTTGATACTCAAGAAAAACACACAATTTTACTATCCATGTAAATTATAGTTAATATCTTATAATTTAGGAATTAGGCATAAAAAATTTCTATATATTTTTTTATATTTTTATTATACTCTAAAAGTTCTAATAATTTTTTTCAATTTATTCTTATAAAAAATTCAAAAATCATAAAAATAATTCTTTTTAACATAATTTAATTTTAAAAAAATATTAAAGGTCAATAAGTTTTTCAAATTATAAAAATCTAAACAATATTTTTTGTAAAAAAAATTCAAACTAATATAATATAATGGTAGATAACTAAATTATAAAAAAAATTAATATATAATATATTAAATTTGGATTCAAATTTTTAAAGTCACAACTCATATTCAATCTTAATTTTATTTTATTTTATTTTTGTCAAAGTTCATTCTAAAATGTAAAAGGGTAAAATTCAAATCCTAAGAAATTTAAATTGAATTCGGATTGGCCGTCCAAATTACATCATTATCCGCATAAGGAAAAAAAAAAAACAAGACGTCGTATTGCAGAGGTTGAAGATTGAGGGCATGTGGTTAATGATGGATGGATGGGACGTACAATTGGTGTAAGAAAAAAATAGTAAGAATCCGTGAATCTGGCAATGGCAGTGTGTTGAGAAAGAAACAGAGAGCGGCCAAAAAAAGAGACGCTGCGGAGGAGAGAAATGATACGAATACATGTATGTGAAATTTGTCATTATAACATTTACATAAATCCCAGGCTTATACATATAAATGTGTGTGTGTGTGTGATTTCCTATATATTACTGAAAATGATACTCTCCCCTTTTACTTTTTCCTCATAATTTTACAAATTTTGTCATATTGTCAAAGTGGTAATGATATGCCATCCGCACTACTAAGAGTTTGTTTGTAAAACAATAATTGATAGTACAAACAACTTGTGGAACCCAACAGAACCTGGATGGTTGCTTCCAATAGGCTATCTTAATTTTCTTTCGCTAATCATAACAGTTTATTCATGAGAAAAAGAAAAACAAACATGTGGCCACGGTGAGAGTCTGGTGGGCAGTAAGAGAAGATGATGGCTGATAAGACAATTGTATAGCTCCTTGTATTTGGTTTCCGCCTTCTGGTAACTTCAAACTAAAAGGACAAAAAATCCACCATGTAGCCAAGGTAACAGCGCGATGGTCATCGCGCCATTCCAGAGCAGCGCTCTCTTTCTAGTTTCTTTATAGTCTGAACTACCATTCTCTTTGCTCCTACTGTTCTCTATTCCGCACGTTCGTCCACCTCTCTCTCCGAGCAAGAACATTCTCTTCCTCACACACTCCTATGGGTTTGGTTTGGACATTCTCCAACAACGTCCATCTCATCTCACCTCACCTCACCTCACCTCACCTCAATAACACCGATCTAATCTCAATTTCTCTCTCTCTCTCTCTCTCAAGAGTACCCATAATCAAAGAACAGCGCTTCTCTTTCTCTCCCCAATCAAAATAAACACTACATCCCAACCAATGTCTCTCTCTCTCTCTCGAAAGAGACTAATATAGGGAGCCCATACAAAAACCACAATGCCCACCATCTTCTTCCTCCTCACCATCCTCTCAAGCTTCACAGTACAGCTCATATCCTCCACCCAAATCCACCACAACCTTCGGATCCTCCATCAACCATTTTTTCCCCTTGATTCGCCCCCTGCAACCTCCCAACCACCATCTTCATCCCAACAACCCAAATACCACCCATTCTCTTCCCAATCGCCCCCCAACAAACAACCACCCTTTTTCCCCATTAACCCGTCACCACCACCACCTCTTTCAACCACCTCTCTACCCACATTCCCGGCCAACATCTCCTCTCTCATCCCTCCCCAATCCTCCTCTTCCAAACACGTCTCTAGAAAGCTCATCGCCATCGCCGTCCTCGTCGCCCTCCTCTCCGTCGCCCTCATCGCAGCCCTCGTCGCCTTCCTTCTCTACCACGGGAGACACCGCAGTTTCATTGACAAGAAAGACTCAAGATCGGACAGTCTCCGGTTATTTCCGCCAAACACCGTCACTTCTGACGGCGGTCATAAGCCCCCTAGCAACGCGTCCAACTCCAGTTCAGACTTTCTTTACCTTGGTACTCTCGTGAATTTAAGGGGTACCGATGACGATGATCACAATGCTGCTAATTCGAGCAATGCCGGCCCGACGTCTGTCTCAGGCTACCAGAAACTGGGATCGCCAGAGCTCCACCCGCTTCCGCCACTGCCACGCCAAAATTTCCGGCAGAATGATCGAAATGCTGAAGTGGGTGCTTTTGTTGGCGAAGATAACGAAAAAGAGGAGTTTTTCTCGCTAAGAGGGTCTTCGGGCGGTAGAGGGAGTCCCATTGATATTGGATCACGCTATCGAAGAGAGTTTCAGGCTGTGGAAGCTGAGAATTTCCGAAGCCGAAGTTCGAATTCCAGGACTGCGTCGTACCCGTTTTCGAATCCTGCGTCTCCAACTGGTTCGATGTCTAGTAATCCCTCCATGCCACTGAATTTTAGTCCCAGAAGCTTAATATCGAGGTCGCCGGACTCGGTTGTCGATTTTTCAGCTTCTCCGCCACTGCCAGCAATACCACATCAGTCTATGAGTAAGCCTTTGTCCCCATCTCTGCCATCTTCATCCCCAGAGATGATTTCAGGGAAAATCCACAATTTACGTGGAAGAATTTCGGATGTTTCGGGGCAGAATAGGGAGTCTTCGGCTAAGAAAAACAATGTTTCAGGGCAATACATTAAACAACCGCCGCCGCCGCCGCCGCCTCCTCCTCCTAGATTTTGGGAAACACCCGTTGTGCACAAACTAATTCGAGAACCGATCTCCGGGCTGCCGGTTCTTGTAGCACCGTCGAGACCGGTTGTGTTCCAAAACCCGGCATCGGTTTCACCAACTGAACAAGCACATAAATTGGAAACGATGCAGAGAAATGAGGAAGCTCCTAAGCCGAGGCTGAAACCTTTACACTGGGATAAGGTTAGAGCAAGTTCGGATCGCGCAATGGTTTGGGATCAGCTGAAATCTAGCTCCTTTCAGTAAGACTTTTGAGCTGAAATTTTCACATTTTTGTGTTTTAAAGTTCGTTGATTAAGTTTGTAGAATGTGGATTTGGTTTGCAGGTTAAATGAAGAAATGATAGAGACATTGTTCATGGTAAATGCTTCACATTTGACTCCCAAGGATAAAGTGCGGCGTCCTGATCTCCCAACACCGAACCAAGAGAATCGGGTTCTTGATCCAAAGAAGTCTCAGAACATAGCAATTTTGCTAAGGGCACTTAATGTGACCATAGATGAAGTCTGTGAAGCCCTTTTAGAAGGTAACAACGAGTTGCATTGTCGCAAGCTTTGTTTCAATTCTCTTTTTAATATTTCTTCAGCATATATGATACTGTTTTGTATGTATACATATGTACCCCTTTACTTGATCGTATACTAATGAAGCCTAAACACCCTTTACTACTATAATATTAGAAGGTAAGACAGTCAAGCCCTATCGAAGTAAAGCTACGGCTCCGTGGTGGGATAGAATGAAAAAGCATAGGCCTTTTGTGTGTGTGTGTGTGTGTGTATATTATTCATCATAGAATGCAAAAGACTCAAAAGGCATTCGAATACAAGTCCAAAACATTTATATAACTTTAGGGGCTTCAAAAAAGATTTGGAGAATATAAACCACCCTTACTTTAGAATTTAGATTAATGGAAACCCTCAATTGCGAGTAACTTATGGTCTACAATAATATTTTACCACTTTCACTAACATTCTAACTCATTATTATAAAGGGACTTTTACATAGACGGGTTATGCTTTCTTATAGTATCTTTTTCTGAGAAAGGGTGGAGGGAACGAGAAAAGAAGTGTTGTATTGCAAGTCTTTGTATATGATGTACTTTCACATTACTATTTTTAAAAGGAAGAGTAGTCAAAATATCTAGTCTTCCCTTGTACTTTTTAATAAAGAAACTTGAGTCCCAAAAGTTTGTTTCTTAATATCTCGAGGCTTACCCTTTGCCTTGTAAAGGGTCAAACACCTCGTCTTACACTTCTGCCACATGACAGTGGGTATCTGAACTTGATCGTACCTCTCTCTCTCTCTCTCTCTCTCTCTTGGGGCGGGGTGGGGATTGTCTTATGTGTCTTCTTCTTTTCTCTTCTCCCCCAGGTCCTTGGGTGGGACTGATATTGTTGGAGTTTAGTTGCCAAAAATACTATTTCTAGACTTCATGGTGCATTGCTTCTGCAAATTACATTTGAAGAAATGGATTAGACTAGTGGCATTTCATTGAAGTTCTATTCTTTACTGTCTACTTAATTTTTTTCTTTTCTAAAATCATTTGCCGCATTATCTGCAAATCTTATCTGGCACTATGTGTAATGCCTTGTCCAAATGTCCTTAATGTCTGTTATGTAAGTCAGCGTCGTCGTTGTTTTGCTTGGATTATAAAATTATGTTTAGTGGGCTTGACATCTCTCTCTCTCTCTCCAAATAATTTGTGATTTTTCAACAAACGAGGCTCTTTGTCTTACTGAAATG
The DNA here is from genome assembly GCA_008638375.1 of Nyssa sinensis. Taxonomy (NCBI): domain Eukaryota; kingdom Viridiplantae; phylum Streptophyta; class Magnoliopsida; order Cornales; family Nyssaceae; genus Nyssa; species Nyssa sinensis. The sequence continues at coordinate 295,430 of CM018045.1, read as the reverse complement.
TCACCACTTATTTTTTGTACCTGCAAACAGGCAATGCTGATGGACTGTGTACTTAATTTTTTTCTTTTCTAAAATCATTTGCCACATTATCTGCAAATCTTATCTGGCACTATGTGTAATGCCTTGTCCAAATGTCCTTTATGTCTGTTATGTAAGTCAGCGTCGTCGTTGTTTTGCTTGGATTATAAAATTATGTTTAGCGGGCTTGACATCTCTCTCTCTCTCCAAATAATTTGTGATTTTTCAACAAACGAGGCTCTTTGTCTTACTGAAATGTCGCCACTTATTTTTTGTACCTGCAAACAGGCAATGCTGATGGACTGGGAACAGAGCTTCTTGAGAGTTTATTAAAGATGGCTCCAACCAAAGAGGAGGAACGAAAACTTAAAGAGTTAAAAGACGAATCACCATTCAAGCTTGGCCCTGCCGAAAAATTCCTCAAGGCAGTGCTTGACATACCTTTTGCATTTAGGAGGGTGGATGCAATGCTTTACATAGCTAATTTTGATTCAGAAGTTGAGTACCTTAAAAGGTCTTTCGAAACTCTGGAGGTAAATCCCATCTTTTCGTGAGTTTTTCTTTTTATTTTTTAGTGTGCTCTATAAGCATATATATATTTGGGGTGGGTTGTTAGGTTGAAAATCCTTTTCCTACCACTTGAACATTCCCAATAAACTGTAAATGTACCAAGGTGGCAACTACTATTATGCTACTTCTCCTTGCATTTATCCTTGAACTTGTGTAGTTAATTTTTATCTTTTTTTTTTTTTTTATCATATATTGTGACCATAAAGGCTTGAATTCACATTTAATGAGCTTGAAATGAATCAAAAGTTAATCATTTGATCGAAGTAATAATTTAGGTACTTTCTTACTTTAGACTTTTCTTACTTTGGTCCATTGCATTTTTGGCATTTGAAAAGCTTTGATGGGTTAGTTTCAGCTTGCTGTCACCACTCTGATCTGTCAATTGCTGTTTTGTTTCCCTGTGTTCCTACTCAAGTCATATTTTCAGTTGTCCTGACCCATAATCATTCTATCGAATGAATATATATATATATATATATATGAAGATGCTGGGCTGCAGGTTCCTGAAGTGGCAGAGGACTTTCTTGCATTTTATGATCATTTCTGCGAAAAAGGTTTTGATGTTGTCAGATTCCATTTCCTGCTCACTTGTCAACTACATTCCTTATGTTTGTTCATTCAGGTGGCCTGCAAAGAACTGAGGAACAGCAGAATGTTCCTGAAGCTTCTAGAAGCAGTGCTCAAAACTGGGAACCGCATGAATGTTGGGACCAACCGCGGCGAGGCCCATGCCTTCAAGCTCGATACGCTTCTAAAGCTTGTTGATGTTAAGGGCACTGATGGAAAAACCACTCTGTTACATTTTGTTGTACAGGAAATCATCAGAGCTGAAGGTTCACGCCTTTCAGTTGCCAATCAGAATCCAACAGATGAGCAATCTGCTTTCCGAGATGATGTTGAATTCAAGAAGCTTGGCCTGCAAGTTGTTTCTGGGCTGAGTGGGGAGCTCACCAATGTGAAAAAGGCTGCTGCCATGGACTCAGATGTGCTTAGTAGTGAAGTGGCAAAACTAGCAAGTGGAATCACTAAGGTTAGGGAAATTGTGAAATTAAATGAAGAAATTTCATTGAAGGAGAGTCGCCGGAAATTCTCTGAATCAATGACTGGATTATTGAAGAAGGTAGAGGAGGAAGTTATCAAGATTCAAGCTCAAGAGAATGTTGCTCTCTCTTTGGTAAAGGAGATAACGGAGTATTTCCATGGAAACACGGCTAAGGAAGAAGCTCATCCATTCCGGCTTTTCATGGTGGTAAGGGACTTTCTTTGGATCCTTGATCAGGTGTGCAAGGAAGTTGGGAAGATAAACGAACGAAGTATAGTTAGTTCGGCCAGGCCATTTTCGCTGCCAGTAAATCCAAACCTTGCAACAGTTTTCCCTGGATTCAGTGGAAGGCGTCAGTATAGTTCCTCCCAAGATGAAAACTCACCCTCGCCTTAGGACCCTTAATTTTTACTGTAGGGGACCTTTTGTGCAATGCTGCCGAGATGATGATGAATACGGATTGAGGAGGTCTTGGGTGGGTGGGGGGGACTTGCCATTTTTTGAAGTTTTTTTTTTTTTTTTGGGTAGTGTATAAATTCATGTAGCAGATTTTGGAACTGTCTCATCTCATATGTGAGGAAATAATAAGGTAGTAGGATTGGCTAAATGATCAGGGGTTTAGCTTGTAAATCTGCCAGAAACTGGCTTTTCAATAATAGAAACAACGTTCGTGGTTTCCTTTTATTTACTATTCACTGAGGCACAGATGAGAATAAGTGGCATGTATAAATAAATGTGAGTAATGTGACACTTGTCAAATTTTTGGGCAAAAAGGAATTATACTGTTCAAATGATGTGGTAGTGGTAGTGGTAGTGGCAGTCTCTCTTTGATTGTTCATCTCATTGATTTTCCTCATCATTAACTTGAAGTGATAAGTTAATGAATGAACAGGGAGTAATCCTTCTAGTTAGTTAACAAAAAGTTGTAACTGCGCAATATGTTAAATTTTTGAAAACTAAAAAACAAAATTTAGTTTTTGTATACTTTGACAATTTCTAACTGATTCGGTTAATAATTCGGAATTATTTAATAATTTCTTCTAATAGACAATAAGCCAATTTTTGTCAAAAATAAAAAAAAATAATAAATAAATAAAGAAAACCAATAATAAAAAAAAAAAAAATTGATAGTAGTTCCCAAAAATGAATGGTGATGTTGGTCTTATTTTACCTCTAATTACAACTTCTAATTCCTTTAATTTTTTTTTTTATTGGCAAATTATTATTAGGATAAAAATATAGTGTGTAGTCTCTCATGCAAATTTGAGGTGGTTTTAATAGAAAAGAGTTTCAATGACAGATTTGGGTCCTATGTTAATTACCAAATTATAATTACTTCATCTCTTTCAAAATATATATTATTTTCTTTTGGTTATCAATCAAAAAGTTTGTTAAAAATCACATAATGAACCAAAGATATAAAAATAAAGCAAGTCGGAAATTGGAAGAAAATGTTTTTTTTTTTTAATTTTTGAAAAAAGAGAACGTTTAGCATGTGTTTTCTTTTGTTTATTATTTTTTTGACAAAAAAGAAAAATGTTATTCATAATTTTTATTTCACAAAATAAATTTCAAAAAAAAAAAGAAAATTTATTTTCAATTTTTATTCTAGAAAATAAATTTCAAATGATATGATAGGATCATATTTTATTATACAGTGTGGATAAAAAAAAAAAATTATACTGTGATGTCTAATTAATTGAGAAATATTTTCGGGACGAAAATTGTTTTGTGTTTGTCCTTTTTTTATTTTTTATTTTATTATTATTGAATTGCGAAAAGGTGGACACGTGCGATAAATTAAATAGTAGCTTCGAATTATCTAAAACGGTTTCCTCTTTCTTCTTCTTTTCCCAAACCCTGCAAACCATCTCAGTTCTTAATTAGCCGCACATCGTCTTCGCCGTCGCCCACAGCTCCATCCCCACGACTTGCACTGCCGGCATATCAGGTCTCACGCTCTCTTTCTCCCTCTATCTCTCAATTGTTCCGCTCTCTCTGTGTTTTTGTTTTTACCTGAGTCTCTCTATATGTCTCTCTCTTAATCTGGTCGACTCTTTTCTCTGTTTCTTTTCTTCTCTCCCTGCTACTTTTCTGTGAAACTCTTTTACTTCTTCTATCAGTCTCAATTTTTTTTTGTGATTCGCAGCGACAATCCTCTGGTCTAAATCTCCTATGAACACGTCGCCCCATCACACGTATACATATTTGTGTGTGTAATGTGAGAGTATTGTGTGTGTGTGTGTGTGTGTGTATGTATAGTACGAGTCACGGAGAGAGGAGCAAGTGGAATGTTTTATGAATAGGAGGATTTCTAGCTGGTTGTGTACAGAAATATTATGGGCTTCTTTGCTTTAACTTAGGGTTTCTTAATTACCCAAAAGAATGTCGGGTTTTATTTCTCATAGCTTTCTAAATGTGGAATGATATGGTCCAATTCAAAATGGTTGAAGTATTAAAGAATTTCACTGGAAATTAATTTTTGCGATGATCACATTGTGTTTATTAAGCGAAATTCTATATGTTAGTGATGCAGCATTAGGAGGGGAATGTCCTGTTCAGGCTGTGTTATTTGTCTTTGACAAGGGCACTTGGATAGAGTAAATTATGTAGGGATACTTGAAATTTCTCATAATCTTTGTTTGTAGTTCCTTGTGGTGCTTTAAATTCAACAGACATGACGTACATGAACTAAAAGTGATTGCATTAAACATGCCAAGGATCAACTCACGAAGTTTTTAAGGGCCTTAATGTTTGAATTTGCCAAAGTGGTTTTACTGATAGTGGATGAAATTGAGACAATTGTGCGCTTGGTCCTGATAAACTTATTTCCGGTTGAGCTGATTTGTTTAGATTACAGAATAGAACTACTTCCGCGCTTGATTCAACCCTTAGCCATTGACACAGATACCCTTTATTTGGTGGTCTTCTTGCATAACAGGATTGCAAAAGGGTATCGTTATTTGAATCTGTAGTTATTAGTACTTTTGAAATTTCATCTCCACTAATTTTGGTTTACTCTGGTCATATGAATGTATTTGGATTGATATTCTGTCATTAGGTGGAGTTTCAGAGTTAGAGCAGAGGAAATGAGTGGAGCAGGAGAGAAGGGGTTGACAACCACAAAGACTCCAGCAGATTTTCTCAAGTCAATCCGAGGGCGACCTGTTGTTGTCAAATTGAACTCCGGTGTTGATTATCGAGGTCACTCACTCTAAATCCTCATTTTACTCGTATTCTCTTCTAAATGTTTATTTGTATTTCTAATCATATTTTTTCCCCTTTCTGGATGTGAGGATAATTCTTACCACTTCACCATCATGCTTATAGTTGGAAATTCAAAGATAATATCAGTATAAGTTGTCCTAAAGTTAAGGCTAGGTCTAATATTGCAGGGTAAAGACACTAACTACTTAAGAAACTAAGAACTCAAAAGTTTAAGAGGAAGAAAAGAAAGAGATGAAGAAGCCCCCGGCAATCTTGGACCCTTTTTCCATCACACTAAGAAAGGCTAAGAAAGGATGCACTTGGTTTATCATGGACGAGGCTAGGCTAGGAGACCGGGGGGGCAATTGGCCCTCAATTTTTTTTATTTAAAATTTTTCGTATACTTTTCAAATTTTTTTCACATATACCTTCTTAATTTTCATCTCCCCCCCCCCCCACCGGTCTAAAATATATCATACTTTATCTTTCTTTCAATTTCATTATAACCCTTGATTGAAACTTTTTTTGACTTTGTGATTTTTTTTTTTTTTTTTTTGTATAATCTAAAGTTTTTTAGGAATCTCTTTCTATGATTGGATTTCTTATCTAATTGATAAATTCATATATATCAATAAATTTAATTACTTATTAAAAATACTATCAATTAATATCAAATTTTTGTACTTTTTAAATTTTTAAGTTTTGGATCTAATATTTAACAAAAAATTTGCCCCCCTAAATTAAAATCTTGGCCTCGTCCTTGTGGTTTATAATAGCTATAGGCTTCAAGGGATTTTTTCATTACATCCTTCAAAAGTGCCAATTTCTTTATATGACTCAAAGCCAAGTCAAGCGCGAGTTTGCACTATGAAACCCAAAAGGACTGTATAACTAGAATATGAAACCTAGAAGTACTATATAGCTAACTTAGAAGCCAACTTATGTCCAACCCAAGAAGCCCATTGAAATTGAAAAGCATCATTAGAAGATCCGACCTAGGCATAATTATTTACTAAAAATGAAAAAAAAAAACTGCAACCTTAGTTTTCAAATAATTCAAGTTTATGATTCAAGCTTCGGACAAGTGCATGGAAACACTTTGTTACAAACTTTGATGCCTAACCGTTATAGGACAATGCTAAGAATAGGGATGATATTAGAGAATGGGTTCGGTAGAGGGACCCTTTTGTCAACTGCGCCTCGCCTCATTTATATTGTGCATGTTTTAAAACATGGTTACCACAATTTGCTCCTCCTCTAGCGAATTGCGAATTGGGATCGCACAATCCAAAACATGGATCATTAGTGATTTGGAATGTAATATTTAGCGTTCCAATTTAAAATATCAAAAGTCCAAAAAAAAAAAAAAATACAAAATACACACACATCATTGGAATTTTATTTTATAATGGCTTGGATTCGTTTAAATCTTTTTGGTGTTTATATATACATACCAATATTATTACAAATACAATCAAAAAATATATCATGTTCCAAATAAACGTATTTCGTTCCAACAAAGCGATCCAAAAGGGCCTACCCTTAACGTACCATGTTGTATAACAAGTGACGATCTACGTTCCTGTTCCCGTTATCAGTACTATAACGATCCACGTTCCAGGTAACATTGTTTTGAAATAATTAAAATGATCTAATATTTTTGTTCAAAATTAAAGTAAAAATTGAATGTATTTATGTGAACTTACTATATAATCAGGGTGCAACAGGTGACCCATTTCCCAAGCCCTCCTCCCTAAACTCCTCCTAATTTTGACATCTCCCCCACACCTGTCCTTGTCCAAATAAACCCATCCCATTAGGGTAAGGTAGGGGCAGGGTGGGGATCTGGTTATCAGAGGGTTAAATTACCATCCCTAGATAGGATGCTCTAAATAATATTTTCTAAAATTGATTATATGATGGGCTAATGTTTTGGAAAGCTTATAGGTTTAGGTTTTGAAGGTAGAAAAATTTTGCAGGCTTTTTGGATAGAAAATTTAGAATTTGCTTAGTTTAAAAGTGATGCTTATAGCCTTATTGGAATCTCAGAAAACTAGCTGTTTGAAGAATAGCAAGGATCTTAGGTGTTATATGTTTAATCGATGGCTAAAGGTTGGGAAAGGATTAGCAGTATAGATTAAGGTTTTGGGATGAAAACTAGATAAATTAATGGCTGGTTGTGCTTATAATAGTAAAATCTGACCACTTATCAAAAAAAAGTAAAATCTGACCACGCCACTTGTTAACTTGAGTGGTATTTCTTGCACTTCCCTTAAGGGATTACTGCCTGTGGATTACATATTAGAAAAAATAAATAGTAAAATCTGACCACAAAAAATTAAAGGGGAAAAAAGGAACTACATAGAAAATAAAGAGAGAAAAATCTTTTAGGATTGTCACCTAGACTCCCTTGGGCTTCACCTCCTAAGATAGTACTACATTATGCTACAGAATCCTGAATTCTATAAACATCAACATTGATTATAGATATTTATAGGTCGTTGGACTTTCCCTGTAGTCCTACTTAGTTAGGAACTATGATACAAAACTATTGTATACCTATGAAAGACCACATAAGAAGACCCAATAACATAAGACTGTTTTTGGAATGACAATTTTGGGATGACTTTTTGTCAATTGTTTTTACATTGTCTTCTTCATGTTCAACTTCTTTTTATGAAGTAAATGAAGTCAGTTAATTTTTCTAAGAAAGAAGGCTATACTTGCATTTATTTTTAAGTTTGAAATGGAAATTTTCTTACAAAGGCAAGACTCTTTGGCCCAAGGACCTCCACCTTCTTAACCTCAATGGCAAAAATCTTCTATTCTATCATGTTGCTCTTTCTATTTTTACCTTATTTTCATCTCTCTCTTATATTTTTTCTCTACAGCAAAAAGTCTATATCTCTTAATGTAAAATGAAAAAAAGGTCATTCCGCTTCCAAACACACCCTAACTTGACCCAAAATCCCATTCATACAGTTGGCTACACAATGCTCTAAGTGGGCCCCACATGAAATCCCAATCTGAGCATTTCTCTTGTTCGCTTGCTCTGTATCAAGTTGGACGTATTATCCAAAACCAAGCTAAACTCCAAGTCCCCATTGAAAGAGTGTCTCTTTAAAGGCTTGAGCAATATTTCACTGCTGTGCCACCCCTTAGAACTTCCATGCTTCATCAAAATAATTCACTTTTAGGTGTCTAGTTCATAATAATAATCCTGAAATGCATACCACTGTTTCAGTTCCTAATTAGACGTTGCCTTTTCTATAACATTTTTGTGAACATATATTTAAATGAAAACATAATCTGCAAGTTGGTGCTGATATCCACGTATGGAGTGTAGTAATAATATTTCATTTGTGCATCAACTTCCTTTTTCAAGTCGTGTAGAATGATGGAAATTCAATGATTTTGCGGATCATGTCTAGTTGGTGGAGGTGGAGTATGAACTAAGTTTTTCTTTGTCATCTTTTGGTGTGCAATCTTTCTTGATTTTTCTAATTGTATCAGTTCAGTATAATGCGCGCACGTGTGTTGTGTTGGGGGGGGGGGGGGGGGTGTTAATTTTTTTAGCTTGAAATAGGATGCTGTCAAATGTTTAAATAAGATGTTTCTACTATATAACTTGGGGCACCTCGGTAAGTTATGGCCGTGTTCTCTTACTATGTCTGCTTAATTTTTCCTTGTAATCTTCTTTGCTGAGGCAAGTTCTAGCTGGTAATCAATATGTTCTTTAGAAGAGGTCAGTTTCTATGGCAGGCTCCTCTCCTCCTCCTCCCTGACCATTTGGATCAGGGGGAAAAAAAACCCACAAAAAACATAGGCTCGTTCTTTGAAACTGCAATCAACATCTTGTGCACCTTTACTATGATTCAAGATTAAACATCTTTGTTATTAGAGTTTTTTTTTTGGCATTTCAATTTGCTCTGGCACAAGCGGGGCAAAGTTTGTCCCTGAAAAGAGAACTAGAAAAAATGGAGAGGGAAATGAAAGATATACTGAGTACCTTCTTGTTGCCTCCAAATTTTGTAACTGCAGGTACCTGCCTCATTGTGACACTTGTCATGGGTGTAACCAAGAATTTCTTTGTTTTTTTTTTTTTTTTGTTTTGGGGGTTGGGGGGGGGGGGGGGGGGGGGGGGAGATTTTCATTCAACTTCTAATTAGAAGAATGACTCCATTACTGATTTAGAGCTTTGATTACGGCAAAGACCGACGAAGAGGAATAAGATCGAATAGGGCTTCAAAGCCTTCGTGCTAAGATTCAGAAGAAGAAGTCAGAGCAGAGCTTCAATTAAGGTCTTGTGGCCTCACAAGATGTATTAATTAGATGAACGATTCCATTAGGGCTTTAGAGCTTTGATTATGGAAAAGATCAAAGAAGAGGAATAAGATCAAATAGGGCTTCAAAGCATTCGTGCTAAGATCCAAATTCTGTGAAGAGAGATTAGGGCTTCAAATCTAATGATAGTCCAAGATCGAACAAATTGCTAACATAGAATAGGTCAATAGGGTTTGCTTCATTGCTTCAGATTAGGGCTTCGATTATGAGGGGATTGCAATTGTTCTGAGATCGTCGAAGAACTACATGATCGAATGTGCATCCGATTGGTTTCATAATGCGATTGAATTCCGTGAATGAGAGGCGGAAGATCATGTATTAAAATAATAAATGCGATGTCATTTTGATACGATAAAAAAACAACACTCACACACACAAAACTCGGCGTTTCCAATTCCTCGTATCGTGTCATACATATCGCCAACCATACTGCACAATACAGCATAAAACGATACAAAATAGTGAGTTTCATCAATTTTCTCTTGTATCGAAACTTATCGTACAATACATATCGAGTGTTGCACTATGGTTGTTAACCATGATTTTAGCTACTTAGCGCAATCCTTTTCCTTTTTTGGACTTGGGACTGACCATGTAATGATATACACCAAGCGCGACACAGGCAGAGTTAATGAAACTGCCCTGCCCTGCCTTGATTATTATTATTATTTTTTCCAGATGGCCCAAGTAGCCCCATTCATGTAGAGGTAGAGCACTCGTAGAAATACATTTTTTCTTTTTCAGCAATTTTGGCTAGAGTGCCGACAGTATGCGTAATACAGAGTGAATATTTGTAGAATGCTTGTGTATCTTGCTCATCTGTGAGGAAGTATCATAGAATAACATCTAGTGAACTGGGAACATATACATGTCCTTTCCTTTAATACACTTTAGGACATGCATCAAACAGTAGATGTGTTGGATGTCCATACCAAGTCCATGAGCTTCGATTATGCAAACAATATATTTTCTGTGCACAAGTGCTACTGTATTTCTTTTCAGTTGTCTTCAGTAATTGTCATCTTTTCCATAGTCTTGGGATATGTCCAATTTTCTTTAGATGGTAGGCTGCACAACTACGGCTTGAAATTGTATCATAAATATCATTGGCTTTCTTTATGTAGTTCATAAGAATTTTCTTTTGCAGGTATTCTTGCCTGCCTGGATGGATATATGAATATTGCAATGGAGCAAACAGAAGAATATGTGAATGGGCAACTGAAAAATAAATATGGTGATGCTTTTATTCGAGGAAATAATGGTAATTAGCAATTAGAGGGTTATCTTATCATTAAAATTTTATTGTTATAATCAAATTGAGATTGCAGTTTCTCTCTCTTGATGCAGTGCTTTACATCAGTACATCTAAGAGGACACTGGCGGAAGGAGCTTAGCGTCAAGATGAATCCCAACTACTAATCATGCTTTTCATGACTTGGGAGTTTGTGTCGATTATGTGGATTCTGGAAATGACAGTGAGATGGAATTATTTCAACTAGAACAGATTTGTGAGGGTGTTGGATTGGATATTGGTGTCACGATATTAAACAAACTTTTAATTTGATGAGCAAAGCCTAATTATTCTCTTCATGAATGAGCTATATTGTCTTTTCCAGTGCTGGGCATATCAAACAATGATCCTCGTTGAATCTGTTGCTTTAATAGCGTTGCCATATTGATTGAAAGTGCTGCTTTCTTTCTTTCTTAATGGTCCCGCACACAGAGAGAGAGATTTGCCATAGTTCCTCTTTTCTTTCTTTCTTCTACCTCCTCTTTTATTTATTTATTTTTGTTTGGGGTGTGCTTGTAACTGCAAAGAAATCTCAAAACCTTGGATGTAAGCACTATCCCAGGAGACTGCCGTAAGCTGAGTTAGGAGCTATGTACCGAAAGAGGCTTAACCAGTAACTGAGATTTTGATCCCTGCAAATTGCTTGAAAACTTTTTCTAGCCATCTAATAAGCATTTTTAAACTTATTTTCTAGACGCATTTAATTTTAAAAATCACATATTCAAGATGTAATTTTAAAACTAATTTTTTAACAAAATAGAATTTTCAAAATATAAATTTTTAAAATTATATTTTGAAGATGTGATTTTAAAACCAATTTTCCAATAGAGTAAAATGTTCAAAATGCGAGTATTAAACTCACATATTCAAGTTTGGGATTTTGTATCAATACTTACGTACAATCAAGTTGTTGGATTAAGAGTTATTTACATAAAGATGTAATTTTATTGAAATATTGTCTTTAAAATTGTATATTGAATACGCTATTTTAATAACTGCATGGATCTGGACACAAAGTTTGGGTTTATAGAATTTGAAAACACTTGCATGGGGTCAAAAACTCCTAGTAACCTATTCCATTTTGAGTCCTCTGTCCTGCGTGGAGTGGCCATCGAGTATGATTAAATTTGTTAGTAGACGTAGCTCATGAATGTCAAAGGTACCCCAGTGAGACACCCCCAAACCCAAAGAGGTTAAACTGAGAAAAACTAGTTAGACTGGCAACCTTTTAAATCTAGCCATCTGTGTACAATACTTGTGTTTATTGATGGCCAGAATCCGCACCCTGTCCTTCAAATATAGGGTACAGGAACAATCACTGTCACCAACAATATTTTCTTGGAAACAGACTACTTGTGCAATATCATCACATGCCTTTTCATGCTAGCTTGCCCTTTCTTTCAAAGTAATTTTTTTTTTTTTACAAAAAAAGCCTACTTAGTATGGACAATACGATTCGCTCAAAGTCCCTACTCCCAACACACATTTTGTTCTTCATTTATTATTTGTTACAATTTTTAGATAGCTTATAACTAAGGCATGAACACTAGAAAATTTATTTGAGGTCATAAAAACCTGACTGCTGAGATTGAGAATGGCCGCAGAGCACTCTTTGCCGCCAACACTTTACTAACCAACAGTTTCCACTTTGCCTCGTCTTTCTTGCTCTGCTGCTGCATTTTCTCCTTAAAACCAAGATATGAAAAGACAACATTATCACCACTACCATCAGACTCACCACATATATACTAAATCGTTTCACTCAACATTCTCAAGGACACCGAAAAAAAAAACCAAAGAAAGATTAAAAGATATTAAAAGGAAAGGACAAGATTCCAAAATTAAAGGATATAAAACACAGCAATCTTGAAATCGTAGAAAATTAATGAAGCCATATATTACAAAAACTACTCTAGTCTGGAAAAAAAAAACTACTCTAGTCTGGAAAAAAATATGTAACTTGTAAAAATATACCACCAAGCACTAGTTTGAATGGTACCACCTCCACCTCCAAATTAGGCGATTAGGGTTCAAGTTTCAATTAGAATATAGTACGTGAGTGTGTCTTATCGATCAAAATAAAAAATAAAAAATAAAAAACTTGTAAAAACATAGAACTAAAGTGAATCGCACATGCATTGAGTTATTTTCTTTACTTCTCCCAAAAAACACTCCTCTTTTTTTTTTCATAAGTAAATTGTAATTTGAATAGAAGGCATCTGAGGGATGTTTCATGGGAAAAGAAATAAGCAAAATTTTCAAGATCATTAAACTTAAAGCCTAAAATGTAAGTGTACCATGTTTAGGATTGGGTGGTCTAGAAAGCAGACCACTAGTGTAATAGTTTTTTCTTTTTTCCTTTTCTCTGTTATCTCTGATTGAGACATCCAATTTGAATCAACCAGTGGAAACATTGAAGAACTCCAAACAACCTGGTTTAACACACTGCGTGGATCATTTCACAAACATAGCAAACACTTGAGCAAACTGTACTACATGGTTTGGAGTGGACAGCATGATTATAATACTACTAGTCTATTACACACGGACAACCTTTTAAATCAACTGTACGTTTACATTATATAATAGGGTTCTAATTAATTTCAAGAACCATCATATATATATATATATATATATATATATATATATATATATATTGAATGCCTCAGCTTCATCTTGTTTAGCACTTTAAAATGAACAAATGTGCTTATCATGGGTGGTCCAATTATAATTTAATTGATTTTGAAGTTGTTTGAAACGAAATTTCAAATCATATTTACTGTCTACAGCTTTTCATTAATGGCAATTTGAGTTAAACTGATAAGTTTAACTTTTTTTAATTAAGTTGGTCAACTTTATTATAAATGTCTCATTTGATATTTGTTAATTATTTTTTAACAATTCAATCAAACACTTAATTACTTAATTCAAGCAATACTTTTTTCAATATTGCTGCTTAACTCAAATAACACCTTTTTATCTCTCAATCAAATGAGCACTTAATAAATTTTGAACCTCTCAATTAATTTTAGAGTGTTTGGAATTAAATTTAAAAAAATATTTATTGACCATAATTTTTTCATTATTATGTGCGATTTGAATTAAGTTGATAAGTCTAATTTTTTTTAATTATTATTAAGTTAATCAAGTCTATTAGAATACTCACATTTGATAAAATGTAACAATTTATCTAAATAATGAACTATTTAACTCAAATAACACATTTATACAACTAAGTAAATGAAATTAAATGGGCAAGAAAATATAAAATTGAGAAATAGAGGAGGCTGGGGTATGAATGAGAATGAGACATGCAACATGCTTTGTTGACTAACTAATTTTGTGATGTCAAGGACAAAGTTATCTCCATGATTTTCTCTGACTCGTCAATTTTACTTGTCGTATGCTTTCACTTTCGACGAGTGGGTGGGGGGGGGTTTTGCATCATTTTCATTGCTTACATATGCAGTGATGGCATTCCATATTGGTAGTTGGTATGCTTTCACTTTCGACAAGTGGGGGGTTTTGCATCATTTTCATTGCTTACATATGCAGTGATGGCATACAAAATTTGTAATATATATATATATATATATATATATATATATATATATATATATATATATTGAATGCTTCAACTTCATCTTGTTTAGCTCTTTAAAATGAACAAATGTGCTTATGTTGGGACGGGTGTTCCAATTGCAATTTCATGATTTTGAGAGTGTTTGAAACGAAATTTTAAATCGTATTTACTAATTATAATTTTTTCATTAAATATAATTTGAATTAAATTAATAAATCTAATTTTTTTTATTAAGTTGATCAATTTCATAATGATTAACATAATTAAGTTTATCTTTAGAATTGACTACACAGACGTGGCGGGCGGCCGACAGACGCACATAATGATATTGAAATCCGTAAGTTGATCAGTAGGACTATATATATGTGTGTGTATATATATATATATATATGATACTGTTAACTTAATAAAATTTAATTTGAAGTTAGAAATAATGTCCCAGAGTCTATATAAGTCAGCAGTATCGATCACCTCCTTTGACATATATATATATATATATATATATATATATATATATATAAGAGTAGATAGAGATAATGGATGAGTAGTAGTAGTAGTGGTGGTGGTGGCTAAATGGAGAAGAAAGAAGAGGAAGGTTGTAAAAGTAGATCAACAAAGCATGTGATGATGCTGCCCTTACCTGCGCAAGGCCACATTAGCCCAATGCTCCAATTCGCCAAGCGCCTGGCCTCCAAGGGTCTCAAAATCACTCTGGTCACACCCTCCTTCATGTCCAACTATTTGAGAGCCGAGGGTGGCTCCGCCTCCAACGTGACAGTGGAAACAATTTCCATTGGCTTTGATGAACTTCCAACTATAGAAAACGCTGATGAATTTATGAAGCATTTCCAAGTGATGGGATCACAAAGCTTAGCTGGCCTCATTGAACGATACAGGAGTAGCAGTTGTGGGGAGGCTGTGAAGTGCCTAGTGTATGACCCCAGTATACCATGGGCCCTGGACGTTGCTAAACGACTTGCTATAGGTGGAGCTGCATTCTTCACTCAATCATGTGCTGTTAATAACATCTACTACCATTACCATCACCATCACCATCACCATCAAGTTTTCAATCAGAATATTCATGTGCATGGGATGCCAATACTACTTGAGCTTCAGGACTTGCCATCTTTTCTCTACGTACCCGGATCCTACCAAACTATTAAGGTCCAAGTCTTGAATCAATTTTCAAATTATGGGGATGCAGATTGGCGTTTCTTCAACACTTTTGACAATCTTGAAATTGAGGTATATATGCTATCTATTTATATGCATAATGATATAAAATAGAAGCTCTTCATTAAACATATTAAACTCTATGATATCTTGAACCAGATATTTTGATTCGAAAAAGGTTACACTTCCTATGTGCTAAACAGAGAGAATCATTAATCATTGCTCAGCCGCCAGCCAAGTGATAATGATATAGACAAACAGAGAGAGAGAGAGAGAGTCTCCTGGCCTACTCATCACCTGTGTGGGTGTGGGTGTGGGTGGTAACTAGCCTAGATAGCATGATCATACGGTACTTGTTGACGCAAGCAATGATGTCAATATTTTTACTGTGTATGTACACAAATTCGTCCAAATACATCAAATCAAAGCCAAGTTCTGTGACTTCTATTTCGTTGTTTGTGAAGATATTAAAATTCTTGAATAATATCTTTACGTTTACGCAATGTTTTGAAATTTGGATAGCACCGATCGGTTCAACTTCAATCGATTTATAAAACGATCTGGTTTAACTTATAAACTCGTTTTAAGTTTAAAATCATTCTAAAAATAAAAAATTAGTAAAATCAGACAGTCCAACCGTCAATTGGTTCAACCAGTTCTTGGTTACAATTTTTTTTTTGTATATTTAAAATATCAAATTTTATGTAATTTTTTGGTTAAATTTTGGTTGAATTGAGTTGATCTTTGGCTGAATTTATTTTATATTATATTTAAAATTTTAAACCCTTTAAATTTGAAACTCCAGTATTATATATTTGTATCATGTGATATTTTATTTTATTTTATGCATGATTATTAGTATTTGTATTTTTTTTTTTTATGTAGTTAAAGACTAAATTATTAGATTATGCTTGAATTTTTTCATTTTTTTCTTGAAGTCTTACATATTAAGAAAATTCATATTTTGTAAATTTTTTTTTATATAATTTTTAATAATTTTTGTATACTTTTTTAAATTTAAAATATCAATAATACATATTATTAAATTTATTAATTACATAATTATGACATCACGGTTTAATTCTAGTTGATCCGACAGTTGAATCGAGAACTCATAACTCTGACATTTTTTCAGTTCAATAAACGAATTAGATACGAAAACATTGCGTTTACGACACGTATCTATTTAAAATTTGTCTTCAATCCTTTATTTGGACCATTGACAAGCCGTATATAGTTGGTCATATGTTTCTGTCACATGACCAAAATTGCCAATAAAATGACCACTATTTTCTTTTCAATATTCTTACTATTCTCCTTTTCTTACTAGCTCCTGGTTGGTTCATATATTCTCCTTTTCTATTGCGTTACTTTTCTATCACGTACGGCAAATTGGGGACATAACTTTTTCTTTTGCTTTTTAATCAAGTTTTTACTTTAATAAAAAATAAATTTACTACCATTTGTTCATGTTAGAATTTAAGTGGAAAGGAAAAATAATGATTAACGTAATTAAATTCGTCTTTGAAATTGACCACAATATTCAAGTCCGCAAGTTTATATAGATAAGAGTAGATAGAGATAATGCATGAGTAGTAGTATTAGTGGTGGTGGCTAAATGGAGAAGAAAGAAGAGGAAGGTTGTAAAAGTAGATCAAGAAGTCATGTGATGATGCTGCCCTACCCTGCGCAAGGCCACATTAGCCCAATGCTCCAATTCGCCAAGCGCCTGGCCTCCAAGGGACTCAAAATCACTCTGGTCACACCCTCCTTCATGTCCAACTATTTGAGAGCCGAGGGTGGCTCCGCCTCCAACGTGACAGTGGAAACAATTTCCATTGGCTTTGATGAACTTCCCACTATAGAAAACTCTGATGAATTTAGGAAGCATTTCCAAGTGATGGGATCACAAAGCTTAGCTGGCCTCATTGAACAATACAGGAGTAGAAGTTGTGGGGAGGCTGTGAAGTGCCTAGTGTATGACCCCGCTATACGATGGGCCTTGGACGTTGCTAAACGACTTGCTATACGTGGAGCTGCATTCTTCACTCAATCATGTGCTGTTTTTAACATCTACTACCATTATCATCACCATCACCATCACCATCAAGTTTTCAATCAGAATATTCATGTGCATGGGATGCCAATACTACTTGAGCTTCAGGACTTGCCATCTTTTCTCTATGTACTCGGATCCTACCAAACTTTGAAGGGCCAAGTCTTGAATAAATTTTCAAATTATTGGGATGCACATTGGCGATTCTTCAACACTTTTGACAATCTTGAAATTGAGGTATATATGAGGTCTGCTATCTATCTATTTATATGCATACTGATATAAAACAGAAGCTCTTCATTAAACAAATTAGACTATGATATCTTGAACTAGATATTTTGATTCGAAAAAGGTGACACTTCCTATGTGCTAAACAGAGAAAATCGTTAATCATTGCTCAGCCGACAGCCAAGTGATAATGATATATAGACAAACAGAGAGAGAGAGAGAGAGAGTCTCCTGGCCTACTCATCACCTTATAAGTGGGTGTGGGTGTGGCTGGTAACTAGCCTAGATAGCATTAGCATATAGCATATAGCATATAGCATATAGGAGTGGATAAGAAAATGAAGAATAGAGATGTAGAGAGGGTTTCCCATGTGATGGTTCTGCCCTTTCCAGCCCAAGGCCACATTAGCCCAGTGTTCCAATTTTCCCGGTGCCTTGCCTCCAAAGGACTCAAAGTTACTCTACTCACCCCGCGCTTTGTATCCTCGGCTTTGCAAGCTCACTCTTTCTCCGAGGCAGCTGCTGGCATGTTTACTGTGGAAACAATCCCCGGCACAGGTAGCTTTGAGGAAACTCTAAATATGGATAACATAGATCAACATTTCAGGCATTTTGAAGGCGTCGTGTCACAAAGCTTACCGGAATTGATTGAACAACATAATAATTGCTCTGACTACCCTGTAAAATGCCTCATTTAGGATGGGATAATGGCATGGGCCTTGGGCGTGGCCAAGCGACTAGGTATACGAGCAGCCTCATTCTTTACGCAATCGTGTGCAGTTAATACCATATACTACCACGTCCATCAAGGGACATTGAGCACGCCTGTGAAAGGGCCCCTTGTTTCCATACCTGCAGCAGGGCTGCCATTACTCCAGATTCAGGATCTTCCTACTTTCATTCATGATCAAAGGTGGTACCCCTACCTAAATAGCCTCCTATCCACTCGCTTTTCAAATTATGGGGTACCACAATGGCGTTTCTTTAACACTTTTGACAAACTTGAAGATGAGGTATACATATTTTATATATATATATATATATATTATATACATGCTGCAGCCTGCTGGTATCAAACATGGCGTTGTGTTGCCTTTTGTGTCTGCCAGGAATTCCCCTCCTCCACACCTGATATCTATTATAACACCTCAAACTCGATTCCAACACCAACATCAATTTGTATGCCTCGTTTAATTCTAATATTTTAACAAAAAAATTTATCTGTTGACGTGATTATTCGAGTGTTAGTAATTCAATTTTTTGGTGCTTATAAACCTGTATATAGTAAGAGACTTAATTAACTAATAATCAAACAATCACATTAACATATAAAAATATTTGATAAAATTTTATAGTAAATATAACATTACTCTTAATTAATAGTTAGGCTCTAGGCTATTCCAACACAAATCCTTTAATTCCACAACATAAATGAATTACTTACTACAACACACCTCTTCCAACTTAATTGAATACATTTAACGCCATACATATGTATATATATTAATGTTTGTTCGAGTGTATATTTATTCTATATTAATCCTTCTTCCATATTACTCATTCATTTCTATTAGGTAGTGAAGTGGATGTCAAGCCAATGGCCAATCAAGACAATAGGACCAACCGTTCCATCCATGTTCTTAGACATGCGAATAGAGGATGACAGAGATTATGGCGTCACTCCCTGCAAACCAAATCCTGAAGCCTCCAACTGCATCAAGTGGCTTGAAACAAAGGAGACTGCCTCAGTTGTTTATGTAGCCTTCGGAAGTTTGGCCACCCTGGGAGAAGAGCAAATGGAGGAACTGGCATGGGGCCTCAACAGCAGCGACACCCACTTCCTATGGGTAGTCAGGGCTTCTGAAGAGACCAAGCTTCCTCCCAATTTTGTCGGGCAGAATAAAGGTCTGGTTGTGAATTGGTGTCCTCAACTAGAAGTTTTGGCTCACCAAGCTGTGGGGTGCTTTGTGACTCACTGCGGGTGGAATTCCACTCTCGAGGCATTGAGCTTGGGAGTGCCAATGGTGGCAATGCCAATATGGACGGATCAAACAACTAATGCCAAGTTTATTGCAGATGTCTGGCAAGTAGGGATTCGGGTCAAGGTGAATGAAAAGGGAATCGTGACAAGGCAAGAAATAGAGCTGTGTATTAGGGAAGTGATGGAAGGAGAGAGAGGGAATGAGCTTAGAAAGAATTTAATCCAGTGGAAGGAATTGGCTAAAGAAGCGGTAGACGAAGGTGGAAGCTCCGACAAGAACATTGACGAATTTATTGCGGAACTAGAATCTACCTAATCTGAATGTACAATTGGCAAAATCTTGCAAGTTTTTAGCAACATCCAGAATGGCAAGGAAAAGATCTTCTAGCAGAGAAATAAAACCAATAAGAAAACATGTTTTTAGCTCGCTCTTTGCATTGTTTTATACATTCTTTCTGCTTTTTGGTAAACAACATTCCACGTTTTCACTCTTGAAGCTGCGGCTGTTCATCCTGCCCAACACAAACAGCACAATAACAATATTCCCACTGTAAAACCAAAATAATTGGTTACATTCTACTAAACACATGATCCAGAGTTCAATGTTGATGCTTCCAAATATGACTGTAAACAAAAGGACATGAAATCAAGTGGCTTTCGCTCCAGCCCCTGATCCTAATTACGTCAATAGAACCAAATCAATCATCTATAGGGTGATAATATCAACATCACTTCCTCTTTTGTTTTTAAATTGCAAAACCAGTCCCCACCCAATAAAAATAAAAATAAAAAGAAGGGAAAGAACAAGAAGACACTCCACCCAACAAAACAAAAAAGGAAAAAAACGTTGCAGTAAAATTAGTAAAATCTCTTTTTTGGCCCGGTGTATGCATGCAAGCAAGTAATCAATCCAAAAATAAGATCTTTCGCATAATATTATAAGAAAAGAACTATATCCCTGGGCTCCTTCCCAAGAATAAATATGCACAAAGAGTAAAACTACTTCTTATTAAGACCCAACTTATTTGTCACAAGATATATTATTATTTGATCCATAATACAAGCATAACATGAATCCCTCAAACTCCGAGTCTATGGAGAATCCTTATTTTACATCTCTTTCCCCACCCTTCATATCCTGCACAAAATTCCATTGTTAGGTATTAGAATCAAATAATTAGGATAAAGCTTTGTTGAATTGAGTTGTGGTATTAGAATCAAAAGAAAACTTACTGGTTAGAACAATTGGTAAGCTGAATTCACAAAGTATTGTTGCCTAGAGCAGCATTACTATGACTTTACGGACTTGACCAATACACCAAAAGCTGAATTCACTAGAACAATTGTAAGCTGAATTCACTAAGTATTGTAGCCTAGAGCAGCATTACTACGGCTTTATGGACTTGACCAATACACCAAAAGCTCCAAGACTGATGGAACACATGAGATCAAGTCCTTTTTAACAATTTAGGATTGTAACAAACTACTATGCTTCTGAGCCGACGATCACGGTGGCCAATGATGAGGGCAGCTAGTGCCTAGTGCCCCCCCCGTCCCCCCTCAATTTTTTTATTTGAATTTTTGTAATACTTTTTTAATTTTTTTTTCAAATATACCCTTTCAATTTGATCATTTAATGGAAATTTTATCGACTTTTTAAAAAAAAAAATTATAGCTTAAAGTTTTTTAAGGGTCTTTCTTTCATTGAACCCATCAACTAATTTATAAGTTCCTTTATATAAATGAATTTAGTCACTTATAAAAAAATATTATCAATTAATATTAAATTTTTATACTTTTTAAATTTTAAAATTTATGACAGAACACTTCGCAAAAAAATTTGCCCCCCTAAACTAAATTTCTAGCCTCATCCCTGATAGCGGCCCACTCTATTGACACGACAATAGCCCTTTTCCGTTTCACAGCTTCATCCACCTATTCGTATTTAATAACTTTACACTATACCCATACATAATACCAAGATATTTTAATCCAGTCTTGAGGTCGCCCCTTCTGTGACCCAAATCCGTGACGTGGTGTCTACTCTAATACCAAATGTTATGGACTTGACCAACATACCAAAAGCCCTGGGACTGATGGAATGTGTGAGATTAAGTCTTTTTTGTTAGAACAACTAGTAAGCTGAATTCACCAAATATTGTTGCCCAGAGCAGCATTACTATGACTCAGATCATTTTTCATTCACTGGCCTATATGGCTAAGACTCAGAAAAATCATTTTTCGTTGTAACTATTATTGACTATACTAAAAAATTCACCCCCAAGCTGTGATGATTGTATTCTCCAAGTGGGATGGTTATTTATGCATAGTCTTTTCTAGCTAGAGTGCAACTGATTCACAATGCACATTTAGTTACCCCAAATTCATGTTCAAGGAATTCATATAGGATTCAGATATATTATTTTATGCAACATAATATGTCCATGTTGTTTTGATTAAACCCTACTACCTGCAACCATTATTTTATCTTTAGTCAAATTTAAAAAGATAAAATTATATTAATTTGAAACTCCCATGATGTTAGCCAAAAATGTAGAAACTTGCATATTAAAAAATTACACTAACCTCCCTGAGGTTTTATTTTTGGTACAAGATTCTCCCTTCCGCTAGCGATTAGTTACAGTTGAAGACAAAATGTGATCATGTTAGCAAATGAAAATTTTAAATTACCAAATTTGTCCTTAGTTTAGAAGTTTAAATGAATATATATATATACACACACACATATGTTAGAGAAGTCTTTTTTAACCTTAATATGATACCAAGTTGAAGTTTTGATATGGAAATTAGGATTAAAAGTAAAGAAAATAAAAGAAAAGAGTAGAGAAGATCGAGAGAGATTAGCAGAAAAGGTTTTGAACATCAAATTATCCTTCCGCCCTACACCTTATATATTTATACTAATATAAGAGAAAAATACAATAACACCCCTAGAAACAAAATAAAAAGAACACTACTTCTCTAACAATATATATATATATATATATATATATATATATATATATATATATTCAATGTTAGGGACACTATGATAGATCAACACCCATTCATTAATGCCGCTAGCTAGATGATTTTGACATGGGAGGGTAGTGTAATTTTTGGATATGTAGGAGAAATCTCTATATTTTTGACAAACCGTACGGGAGGTCAATGCAATTTCTAACCAATACACCCTCCCATCCGCACATGCTTGTGTATACACGGCATTATAAGATTGTAGTCTAGTGGTTGTATGTATGCAAACCTGTACGTTCCTTATCATGCCTATTAATGGAGTACATATATGTCATCTAACAAAGCCCCAATTCAAGAGATAAGAAGACAAGCCTCCTCACCTCCCCGCATCCATCTTGCTTGCTCATAGAATTAATGAAATTAGATAAAAAAAAAAAAAAATTACCATTCGTGACATTATGATCTTGTTTAACACTAGAGCAAAAGGCCAACTAACAATAAAAAAAAAATGTCCAACCAACAAATCTAAGAGCCTTCAGTTTTTCTCCTAGTTTGTATAAGGTATATGTCAAGAATCTTTTAAATGGACTACTTGATAATAAAGGTTAAGAAAAAAACAATGCTATATTAAGAGAAGCATACCAAGGGAGCTTAAAGGTGTCTTTCCACCATCCATGTTTGGAACAGTTTGCAACAATTCTATCCAACCGTACAATGATCTCAACAAAAGCTGGCCTTATGACATATTCTGCAGCCCAACATTCCTCAATCAACCTGCATATATACCAAGTAATGTGGAGAAATACAAGATTACCCTTTTAATTTGAAGCTACTAAAAACAACCCCATTTTCATGAAATACACACACACACACACACACACAGATATGAATGCTCACACACAATTTCTTCAATTCAAATAACAACTTGATTTATAACCATGAGTTTTATCTTGCCATGAATTACTTTTGATTATCTTCAACTTGGTGGGTGTAGAGAAATTTACTTGGAATGAGAGACAATGTATGGATATCAAAGCAACACTAATGAATAGGAATAAAGACAAAAGGCCATACCTATTTCACAAAGAAACCGGTGACCTTATTACCCCATAAATAGACACAATAAATTGAAATGCAAACCAAATCACTCTTAGCTCCCACAATATCTTGATGGTTTTGTCAAACATAAAAGCCCCACGCCTTAATATAAGATTAAGTGACAAAATAAAAGACTTCCATTTTCGAGGATAAAAGAGATGGTATTAATGGTCATTTTGATTACAGAATAGCTTCAACTCCTCCATGTTAATATAGCCATGACAAACTTTAAGAAGAGGCCCACATTACTGGGAGTTGCCCACATCCAGTTTCTCCTTCTCTCCACAAGTACCACATAAACGCATAGTGATGCCATCCTCCAAGCTAACCTCACCTCCTTTTGAACCCTGGCACATCTCCATGCCAAAAGAACCTCCCTAAAAGTAGCTGGCAGCACCCAACTACCCCCGAAATCCAGAAAAAAAAATTGCTAGAAATGTATACTTGACACCACTGCATCTCAATCTCAATAATGAAAAATGACAGCTTGAAACGGCTCCCTAAAAGAGCTTGTCCCATGTATTTTTTGTTTCCCTTGCTACACAACAACACTCTGAAAACCTCCTGGGATAATTGGTTCTTGAAAAGATTTTACCAGGAAGTGGAGGTGGTTTTGGAATGTTAACAGTTATGACATACAGAAGTGGTGGGAACTTCCAACAGAGATATACTATCTGCTGAATTCCCTTCCTCTATGTGTATATTAAAAGAACCATAAAAGGATTCAACAGTTGAGGATGGCCAGGGGGAATCGAGATCTGGTGATGCCATCAATTACCACTGTTAATGCAAAATCAAGAGTAAAGTTTCTGGGAAATCTGCATAGAAGAATAAATAAGATTATAAAACTTGCTATTAAACATAAAATTATCTCATGAATCTAAAAATGACTATATTGTAATCTAAATAAATAGATTGCCGACATGACATCACAAAGTTGGAACTTCCTATAAGGAATCTCAACCAGTACACAGGAATCGAGCACGAAAACTTAATGTATCAAATAGGAAAAGAATCAATGACAGAAATCCTTCTTAATGACTTGCAGATTGGATCATCCACTCAAGTTGGCTTGGTTAAAACAGTTCTAAAATTCCTTGCTTCAATGCCAGAAGTTTCTTCCATGCCCATTGGAATCAAGTCTAAGGAGATCTTGGCCCATTACCCAGGTGCATGAATAATACCCCAAGTCGGGTTTCTAATACTAAAAAATTAACACCATTGGTGAAAATAATAGTTGTGTCTATCTAAAACGCAGCACTCATTTCTAAACATCAATTGGAACAACGATGAATGGATGTACATCGTAGTTAGACAAATGAAATATATTATTTTACCAAATTCACGATAAGATTAAAATGTGTTCAAAAGGAGTTAGTGTTTAACATAAAAAAAAAAATACAGTAAAAGAACAGATCAAAGCCTCCATATATATATATATATATATAATTAATCTACATAGACAAAAGTCTAGATTTGAATAATACCCATCTTTTTAAAATTCTAAAAACCTGGAAACACGAGCAAAGCTATAATTAATCTACATAGACAAAAGTCTAGATTTGAATAACACCCATCTTTTTAAAATTTTAAAAACCTGGAAACACGAGCAAAGCTAGATCCGAGGCTCCAATCCACGTTCCAAATTTTGAAATAAGTGAATATTAATAGTACACAAACAGATAAAACTATTCTATTTATATACGCTCATAGGTATAGATGGTATTAGATGAACCCAGAAACTGCATAGCAATTTAAGTCAATTAACTAAGTCTAGCAGTTAAGTAACTGAATAAAAAAAATCGGTAGATTCGCACGAAAAGCCGATCAGATGTTCCAATTGATTCCCAAGAACACAAAGTGAATACTGCAATTCTACACGCATATACTGCAAATGAATACTGCATATACGAATATACTGCAAGAAAACACAGTGAATACTGCAAATCTACGATTGAGGTTGGAGCTAAATTTGTTAGATTCCGAGTTTTTCTTTACTTTCCTCCAATTCTACACGGATATACTGCACGATAGATTTAAGCAATGCGGCAAACATACCTTTGAAAGAACAATCCGCAAATCTCCGTAAAAAAAAGCCGAGTTTTGCGTGATCAACCACAGGATTCTGAAGTAAAACTAACGCTCTAGAGCTATATATAACCTGAAAAAATAATTATAAAAAAGGTCAGAGCATAACTATCCAAGCAATAAATTAATCGAAAAGAAATTAAAAATTTCGGATCAAACGTATCTCTTTGAAAATATATACAACAAAATCGAAACCAGATCAAATTGTTGGGGGGGGGGGGGGGATTCCAATCAAATGGTAACAATATTAAGATAGCGATTTGAAAGTTACCTCAATGTCATCGATATTTATCAGAAAGAAGAAATGTGAGCCGGTTGATACATAAAACCAGATATATTCAGAGAGAATTGGGAGGGCGTAAAAGCACATTGTATCGTTTGAGAGAGACGAGTGTGTGTTGGGGAGACAGATGGGAAGGGAAAGGGAGGGAAACATGCCAGAAAGAAGAGGAAAAATGAGAGGAATGTATTGGGATGGACGGAAAGGAGCCAACCTTTGTATATTCCTCTTTCCTCTCCTCTCAGGCTTGTTTGGTTAGAAGGAAAAAATAAAAATACTAAAAAATTAAAAAGAAAAGAAAAGAAAGTTAATTTTTCTTATATTTATTTAGTTATGAAAGTAAAGATAAGAAAGTTACAAAAAAAATTTTAAATTAAATTTGTTGTTTGAAAATTTTTAAAATGAATATTTTTTTTTATTATGGCCTAAATTATTCTTATTTATAAATTTTTAACTTCGTAATAATATAATTTCATATACCCTTTTGGTCATGGATGAAAAATTATTAAAAATGTTACAACAAATTTATGAATTTATTTAATTTATATTTTACTTTCGTATGATTTCAAATTTTGAATGTAAATATGTTTTGAAGGATTTTTGCTATGGTTAATTTTATATATTTTTTAGACTTTGATTCAAAATCTGATTATAAGTATTAGAAAATGTAGGACTTATCATAGACCTAAATATATAAACTATGAAAAACTTCAAGAAACTTAACATATATATAAAACTCTATCTTATATATATATATATATATATATATATTATCAATAATTTTATTTATACTTAAATTTTTTACAAGGAAACCTAACATAAAATTAGTTTTTAATTAATAATATTCCTTTAAAAAAAAAAAAGGCACTAGCGTATTAATCTAACCAAAATTCTAATAATCTAATCTACTTGCTCTAACTCATGGCATAACAACACAATTCAAAACTTTATCCATACTTAAATTAAATATATAATATATAATAAATAAGTTGGATAAAGATAAAAGAGTGGATATATATAGGAACTTAATTTCACCGCAAAATTAACTTTTTATTTTTATTTTGCAAGAAACTAAAAGTCAATTTTTTGAAAAAATTAGACAATTACATGCATTAGATTTTCATGACAACTTTTCTCTTTTCTTTTAACCAAACTCTTAAAAAAAAAAAAAAATTCACTTTCTTTTACTTTTCATCACTCTCCACCTAATCAAACAAAGCCGTAAAATTTTTTTAGTTTTCCGACTAATGTTGATATGTGTGGGTGTCAAATTCATGTGTGCATAATATGAGAAAATGATGTTTAATGTAAATGGAACAAATATTGTACTCGTGTTTCCCGTTAAATGATTAATTATGAGTACAAAGAGTGATAATATTGGATATATATGATTTTGTTTTGTACGAAGACATATTTTAAAGTAAATTTTATTTTAGGTCAACAGGGTTGGCAATTCTTGAATTTTTTTAAGAGAAGGTCATGTGTTTTATTCTCATTAAATAAATGCATAGTTTATTTCTTCATTTCAACTTTGTTTGCACTTTGTTTCATTTTATACAATTAAAAGACTCATCTAAAATTGTAAATTATTGAGTTTCTCATAAATTCTTGTAAATTATTGATTGTACAATACACACTCGGTTGGAAACAAAAATGTAAATTTTATTTTAGGTAAAGTTTCCATAACTTTTATTTGGCAAACAATTTTGGAAAAGGTTAAAATTAATTTTAATTTTTTTTAATATTTCAATCATATCAAAGTATTCATTTATTTTAAAAAAATGCTTTAAAACTTAAATAAAGTTATATAATAATAAAATAGTATTTTAAAAAATAAGATGATTTTATGAGAACAGACCCAATCTTACCCATTTTTAAGAATTTGGAAACAGCATTTTACAGATGTTTTTTTTTTTTTTTGGTTAAAACTTTTATCACTATTTCCAAGGATCTTCCTCTAATATCATTTACATTATGTTAATGCGCTGCTTACAACTTGGAAGTTTGTGGGCTTTACCTGGTGCCATATTCTGGGCTTTGAACTGTTTGACTTAAAAAGAGAATGGCCATCGTAAGAAATCTGGTTGGCTGAAATCCAAATTATGCCGTGCCACGTATTAGATAAAGAAGAAGCCCATCAACTAATTTATATGCACTAAGGAATGCTAGCGTTTGTTGTGAAGGACTGTGACTCAGTAATTTAATTGGTGTCTGTATTATACGTATATTTGTGATAATAAATGATATTAGTCCGTGAAATATAAATACTAATCGGACCACGAATTTTTACATTTACAATTAACACTAACATTTCTCTTATATATATAATTTAGTAAAAGCCCACAAACCAATGATAAGTTAAAAAGTAGAGTCATTATATTTGAATAAAAGCTCGATAGAAAAGTCTTACCAAGTGATATTATGTTTAGATTTGAATATTTTGTAAGATTCATGTAGGTCTCATAAAAATACTCAAATTCTCTCTTATTCAATAACACATCACATAAACAAAAAAGAAAAAAACATAAATCATTATTCTTATAATTATGGCTTCATACTAAAGTTGAGAAGATAGCCTCATTAATTCCCTGCTCATTTTGTAGAGTGATCAGTCTAACAATTACCAATCATAGACGTGGGAGGACTTTCACTTCAAGAAATTAATCCTATTAATTTAATTTATATTGCTACGATCAAACAAAATGAGTTTCAGAAGATGAATGAGTCACTTTTAATTTGAGTACTGGAGTGAAAAAATAAAATAAAAAAGTAAAAAATATCTTGTTACAAACAAACTCAGAAGATGTGGTACGTGTGGTGTGTGTGGTATCTAGACAGCCAGCGTTGAACCATTACCAGCCACTCATCCCAACTTATATTTTATCGCTAGGGTGAGTGCATCTGCTGCTACAAACCAACCTACTTTACGTGTGCATATAATAGCAGTACAGTACTCTTTATATATATCTTAATTATAAATTGGAAATGGCTTGCCCGGCCTCACGATGAGGTGAGAAAGAGATCGACATAGAGAAATAGGCATATGTGGGGAGAGGGAGAGAGAGAGAGAGAGAAAGAGAGGGGTAAGAATTTAGGTAAGAAGATGGAGAAAGAAAAGAGGTGGTCCGGAGTTCATGTATTGGCCCTTCCTTATCCAAGCCAAGGCCACGTAAACCCTATGCTCCAATTCTGTAAGCGCCTTGTCTCCAAAGGCCTCAGAGCCACTCTAGCCATCACCAACTTCATCTCCAAGTCCAACAGTACTACCCTGCCTCTGCATCAGCACCCACAGTCACAGACACACTACTCCCATTCAGTTCAACTGGCCACCATATCAGACGGCTATGATGAAGGCGGTTTCATGCAAGCCGAGAGCATCCGAGCCTACCTTGCACGCTTACAAGCTGCCGGCTCTAAAACCCTTGCTCAACTCATCGAGAGACACCAAAGCTCGGATCAATATCCCATTGATTGTGTCATCTATGACGCCTTCTTGCCTTGGGCTTTGGATGTTACCAAGCAGTTTGCAGGCTTAGTTGGAGCACCTTTCTTCACTCAGCCCTGTGCTGTCAATTACATATACTATTATGTCCATCATGGACTGTTGAACCCCCCTCTTTCTTCATTGCCAGTGGACTCAATTCCTGGATTGCCATCCCTTCAACTTGAGGACATGCCATCCTTCATTTATGTGCACGGCTCTTATCCCGCTTACTTTGAGTTGGTATTGAAACAGTTCCTCAATGTTGACCAAGCTGATTATGTTCTTGTCAACACATTCTACAGCTTGGAGGCTGAGGTACGTACGCAGTCTCATCATCCTATAACTATTTATGATCCATACTCTGACATGCGTTGTTTTTCCTGTAGTTTAATGAATATAAAAAAAAAAAATGCTTAATTTATATATTTAAAATTAATTAATTTGTATATATGCCTTACAATACGACTTATATATAGGTGGTGGATGCAATGTCAAAAATCAGCCCATTGATAACAATAGGACCAACAATCCCATCATTCTACTTAGACAAGAGAGTTGAAAATGACAACGATTATGGGCTCAATCTCTTCCCCTTAGACCCTTCCGGTGCCAGTGGCACCAATTGGTTAAGCAACAAGCCAACAGGGTCGGTTGTGTACGTATCATTTGGTAGCATGGCCAATCTTGGACAAGACCAAATGCAGGAACTTGCATGGGGTTTGAAGAACAGCAATTGCTATTTCTTATGGGCGATCAGGGCTTCCGAGGAGGAGGCAAAGCTCCCGGAAAAATTCAGGGAAGAGACATCCGAGAAAGGGTTGTTCATGAGATGGAGTCCACAATTGGAAGTACTATCAAGTGAGGCCGTGGGATGCTTTTTCTCGCATTGTGGGTGGAATTCGACGATTGAAGCATTGAGCTTGGGAGTACCAATGGTGGTGATGCCTCAGTGGACTGATCAAACAACCAATGCCAAGTTTGTCCAGGATGTTTGGAAGATGGGTATCAGAGTTAAGGTTGATGACAAAGGAATTGTGGGAAGACAAGAAATTGAAGCTTGTATAAGGGAAGTGATGGAGGGAGAGACGGGGAAAGAAATGAAGAAGAATGCTATAAAATGGAGGGATTTGGCTAAGGAGGCAGTCAGTGAAGGTGGAACTTCCGATTTGAATATCAATGAATTTGTATCTAAACTCATGAGCTCAAAATCATGTTCATTTTAAATCAACTGTACGTTTACATTATATAATAGGGTTCTAATTAATTTCAAGAACCATCATATATATATATATATATATATATATATATAAGTATGGCAGAAGTACCAAAGCTTAATTAATTGAAGCCCTATTATTTCTGAAATTATTAACTCATCAATTCAACAAACTCACTCTTAATTTTAACGGTATATGTATTGTTATAACAAAGAATTATTATCTTATTACCCATATTTCTTGGCAAAATAATTTAAGTTGACTCAAATCCTAATTAAACAAAATTTGTAATATATGTACATATATATATATATATATATATATATATATACATATAAATTGAATGCTTCAACTTCATCTTGTTTAGCACTTTAAAATGAACAAATGTGCTTATGTTGGGATGGGTGGTCCAATTGCAATTTAATTGATTTTGAGATTATTTAGGACGAAATTTCAAATCGTATTTAATGACTATAATTTTTCATTAAATGTAATTTGAGTTAAACTAATAAGTCTAGTTTTTTTTATTAAGTTGGTCAACTTCATTATAAATGTTTCATTTGATATTTGTTAATCATTTTTTAACAATTCAATCAAATACTCAATTACTTAACTCAAGCAATACTATTTTCAATATTGTTGCTTAACTCAAATAATACCTTTCTACTTCTCATCCAAATGAGCACTTAATGCATTTTGTACCTCTCAATTAATTTTAGAGTGTTTGGAATCAAATTCAAAAAAATATTTATTAACCATAATTTTTTCATTATTATGTGCGATTTGAATTAAGTTGATAAGTCTAATTTTTTTTAATTATTATTAAGTTGATCAAGTCTATTAGAATACTCACATTTGATAAAATGTAACAATTTATCTAAATAATGAACTACTTAACTCAAATAACACATTTATACAACTCGGTAAATGAAATTAAATGGGCACGAAACAATAAAATAGAGGAGGCTGGGGTATGAATGAGAATGAGAATGAGACATGCAACACGCTTTGTTGACTAATTAATTTTGTGATGTTAAGGACAAAGTTATCTCCATGATTTTCTCTGGCTCGTCAATTTTACTTTTCGTATGCTTCGACTTTCGACAAGTGGGGGGTTTTGCATCATTTTCATTGCTTACATATGCAGTGATGGCATTCCATATTTTTCCTAAATCTTATCTAATAGAAATAATAAAGTTATTGAGGTTCATGAGTCCTGAATGGGAATGGGGATGGGGATGAGGATGGTCACCCTATAAGATGAATGAGTACTGAGTACTGTATTAAAAAGAACAAAAATAGTAAAGATGTGGCTTCGCTCTTTCTTTATCATAAAACAAATGACTCTTAGTCTTACATGCATTGCTCTGGCTGAGCCTGAGACTCTTGAGTTATAAAAAGGTCCACCCAACACAACACTACAAATATTGTCTCATACGGTACTTGTTGACGCAAGCAATGATGTCAATATTTTTACTGTGTATGTACACAAATTCGTCCAAATACTTCAAATCAAAGCCAATTTCTTAATGTTATAATGTTATAGTAATTGTAAGTGACAGACAGGCATCACACACACACACACAAACGGTGAATAGTTATCGTTTTCTTCCTGTATTGCTATTTGCCCGAGTAGTTGTTCTCTCCTGTATTGTCTACCGTCTAGTACTTGATCAAATAATTGACTAGTCAAGTCAGTCTGTGCATCACTCTCTAATAATTCAATTGACTCGATCAAGTTCTGTGACTTCTATTTCGTTGTTTGTGAAGATATTAAAATTACTTGAATGACATCTTTACGTTTACGACACTTATCTACGACACGTATCTATTTAAAATTTGTCTTCAATCCTTTATTTGGACCATCCACAAGCGATATATAGTTGGCCAAATATTTCTGTCACATGACCAATTATGTCGTAGCTTTAGCCAATACAATGGCCACTATTTTATTTTTAATATTCTTACTAGCTCCTGGTTGATTTATATATTCTCTTTTTCTTTTCTCCTAATTATTATATTTTTTTATAAGAAAATATTGGTCTTCGATTGCGTTACTTTTCTATCACGTACAGGGGAATTGGGGACATAACTTTTTCTTTTGCTTTTTAATCAAGTTTTTACTTTAATAAAAAATAAATTTACTACCATTTGTTCATGTTATAATTTAAGTGGACAAAAAAAATAATAATTAACGCAATTAAATTTGTCTTCGGGATTGACCACATAGATATTGGCAGCCGACAAGATCACATAATGATGCTGTTAACTTAATATAATTTAATTTGAAGTTAGAAATAATGTCCCAGAATCTATATAAGTTAGCAGTATCGATCACCTCCTTTGATATATATATATATATATATATATATATATATATATATATATAAGAGTAGATAGAGATAATGGATGAGTGGTAGTAGTAGTAGTGGTGGCTAAATGGAGAAGAAAGAAGAGGAAGGTTGTAAAAGTAGATCAACAAGGCATGTGATGATGCTGCCCTTCCCTGCGCAAGGCCACATTAGCCCAATGCTCCAATTCGCCAAGCGCCTGGCCTCCAAGGGACTCAAAATCACTCTGGTCACACCCTCCTTCATGTCCAAGTATTTGAGAGCCGAGGGTGGCTCCGCCTCCAACGTGACAGTGGAAACACTTTCCATTGGCTTTGATGAAGTTCCCACTATAGAAAACGCTGATGAATTTATGAAGCATTTCCAAGTGATGGGATCACAAAGCTTAGCTGGCCTCATTGAACAATACAGGAGTAGCAGTTGTGGGGAGGCTGTGAAGTGCCTAGTGTATGACCCCGCTATACCATGGGCCCTGGACGTTGCTAAACGACTTGCTATATGTGGAGCTGCATTCTTCACTCAATCATGTGCTGTTTTTAACATCTACTACCATTATCATCACCATCACCATCACCATCAAGTTTTCAATCAGAATATTCATGTGCATGGGATGCCAATATTACTTGAGCTTCAGGACTTGCCATCTTTTCTCTATGTACTGGGATCCTACCAAACTCTGAAGGACCAAGTCTTGAATACATTTTCAAATTATTGGGATGCAGATTGGCGATTCTTCAACACTTTTGACAATCTTGAAATTGAGGTATATATGAGGTCTGCTATCTATCTATTTATATGCATACTGATATAAAACAGAAGCTCTTCATTAAACAAATTAAACTCTATGATATCTTGAACCAGATATTTTGATTCGAAAAAGGTAACACTTCCTATGTGCTAAACAGAGAAAATCATTAATCATTGCTCAGCCGACAGCCAAGTGATAATGATATATAGGTCGACAAACACACACACAGAGAGAGAGAGAGAGAGA
The DNA here is from genome assembly GCA_008638375.1 of Nyssa sinensis. Taxonomy (NCBI): domain Eukaryota; kingdom Viridiplantae; phylum Streptophyta; class Magnoliopsida; order Cornales; family Nyssaceae; genus Nyssa; species Nyssa sinensis. The sequence goes on along the minus strand of CM018045.1, from coordinate 261,449 downwards.
GAGAGAGAGAGAGAGTCTCCTGGCCTACCCATCTCCTTATAAGTGGGTGTGGGTGTGGGTGTGGGTGGTAACTAGCCTAGATAGCATTATCATTTAGCATATAGCATATAGCATATAGCATATAGGAGTGGATAAGAAAATGAAGAATAGAGATGGACAGAGGGTTTCCCATGTGATGGTTCTGCCCTTTCCGGCCCAAGGCCACATTGGCCCAGTGTTCCAATTTTCCCGGCGCCTTGCCTCCAAAGGACTCAAAGTTACTCTACTCACCCGGCCCTTTGTATCCTTGTCTTTGCAAGCTCACTCTTTCTCTGAGGCAGCTGCTGGCATGTTTGCTGTGGAAACAATCCCCGGCACTGGTAGCTTTGAGGAAACTCTGAATATGGATAACATAGGTCAACATTTCAGGCATTTTGAAGTCGTCTTGTCACAAAGCTTACCGGAGTTGATTGAACAACATAATAATTGCTCCGACTACCCTGTAAAATGCCTCATTTACGATGGGATAATGGCATGGGCCTTGGGCGTGGCCAAGCGACTAGGTATGCGAGCAGCCTCATTCTTACGCAATCGTGTGCACTTAATACCATATACTACCATGTCCATCAAGGGACATTGAGCACGCCTGTGAAAGGGCCCCTTGTTTCCATACCTGTAGCAGGGCTGCCATTACTCCAGATTCAGGATCTTCCTACTTTCATTCATGATCAAAGGTTGTACCCCTACCTAAATAGCCTCCTATCCACTCGCTTTTCAAATTACGGGGTACCACAATGGCGTTTCTTCAACACTTTTCACAAACTTGAAGATGAGGTATACATATATATATATATATATATATATATTATATACATGCTGCAGCCTGCAGGTATCAAACATGGCGTTCTGTTGCCGTTGGTGTCTACCAGGAATTCCCCTCCTCCACACCTGATATCTATTATAACACCTCAAGCTCGATTCCAACACCAATATCAATATGCATGCCTTGTTTAATTAAATAGTAATATTATCCTTACTTTTAATATTTTAACAAAAAAAAATTATCTGCTGACGTAAAACTATTTGAGTGTTAGTAATTCAGCTTTTTGGTGCTGCTAATTTAGTTTTCCAGTATTAATCATGTTAGGTGAATTCAAAAAGCTTAATTGACTACAACATACATGCTTAATTAATTAACACCCGTATATAATAAGAGACTTAATTAACTAGCACCTGAACAATCACGTCAACATGTAAAAATATTTGGTAAAATTTTATAGTAATATAACATTACTCTCAATTAAAAGTTAAGGCTGTCCGCTATTCCAACACAAATCCTTTAATTCCACCACATAAATGAATTACTTACTAGAACACACCTCTTTAGACTTAATTGAATACATTTAACGCCATACATATGTATTTATATTAATGTTGGTTCAGGTGTATATTTTATTCTATATTAATCCTTCTTCCATATTACACATTCATTTCTATTAGGTAGTGAAGTGGATGTCAAGCCAATGGTCAATCAAGACAATAGGACCAACCGTTCCATCCATGTTCTTAGACAAGCGAATAGAGGATGACACAGATTATGGCGTCACTCTCTGCAAACCAAATCCTGAAGCCTCCAACTGCATCAAGTGGCTTGAAACAAAGGAGACTGCCTCAGTTGTTTATGTAGCCTTCGGAAGTTTGGCCACCCTGGGAGAAGAGCAAATGGAGGAACTGGCATGGGGCCTCAACAGCAGCAACACCCACTTCCTATGGGTAGTCAGGGCTTCTGAAGAGACCAAGCTTCCTCCCAATTTTGTCGGGCAGAATAAAGGTCTGGTTGTGAATTGGTGTCCTCAACTAGAAGTTTTGGCTCACCAAGCTGTGGGGTGCTTTGTGACTCACTGCGGGTGGAATTCCACTCTCGAGGCATTGAGCTTGGGAGTGCCAATGGTGGCAATGCCAATATGGACGGATCAAACAACTAATGCCAAGTTTATTGCAGATGTCTGGCAAGTAGGGATTCGGGTTAAGGTGAATGAAAAGGGAATCGTGACAAGGCAGGAAATAGAGCTGTGTATTAGGGAAGTGATGGAAGGAGAGAGAGGGAATGAGCTTAGAAAGAATTTAATCCAGTGGAAGGAATTGGCTAAAGAAGCGGTAGACGAAGGTGGAAGCTCCGACAAGAACATTGACGAATTTATTGCAGAACTCGAATGTACCTAATCTGAATGTGCAATTGGCAAAATCATGCATATTTTTAGCAACATCCAGAATGGCATGGACAAGATCTTCTAGCAGAGAAATAACCCAATAAGAAAACATGTTTTTAGCTCGCTCTTTGCATTGTTTTATACATTCTTTCCTTCTGCTTTTTGGTAAACAACATTCCACGTTTTCACTCTTGAAGCTGCGGCTGTTCATCCTGCCCAACACAAACAGCACAATAACAAAATTCCCACTGTAAAACCAAAATAATTGGTTAAATTCTACTAAACACATGATCCAGAGTTCAATGTTGATGCTTCCAAATATGACTGTAAACAAAAGAAAGGACATGAAATCAAGTGGCTTTGGCTCCAGCCCCTGATCCTAATTTCGTCAATAGAACCAAATCAATCATCTATAGGGTGATAATATCAACATCACTTCCTCTTTTATTTTTAAATTGCAAAACCAGTCCTCACCCAATAAAAATAAAAATAAAAAGAAGGGAAAGAACAAGAAGACGCTCCACCCAACAAAACAAAAAAGGAAAAAAATGTTGTAGTAAAATTAGTAAAATCTCTTTTTTGGCCCGGTGTATGCATGCAAGCAAGTAATCAATCCAAAAATAAGATCTTTCGCATAATATACAAAGAAAAGAACTATATCTTTGGGCTCCTTCCCAAGAATAAATATGAACAAAGAGTAAAACTACTTTTTATTAAGACCGAACTTATTTGTCACAAGATATATTATTATTGAATCCATAATACAAGCATAACATGAATCCCTCAAACTCTGAGTCTATGGAGAATCCTTGATTTACATCTCTTTCCCCACCCTTCATATCCTGCACAAAATTCCATTGTTAGGTATTAGAATCAAATAATTAGGATAAAGCTTTGTTGAGTTGAGTTGCGGTATTAGAATCAAAAGAAAACTTACTGGTTAGAACAACTGATAAGCTGAATTCACAAAGTATTGTTGCCTAGAGCAGCATTACTATGACTTTACGGACTTGACCAATACACCAAAAGCTGAATTCACTAGAACAACTGGTAAGCTGAATTCACTAAGTATTGTAGCCTAGAGCAGCATTACTATGGCTTTATGGACTTGACCAATACACCAAAAGCTCCAAGACTGACGGAACACATGAGATCAAGTCCTTTTTAACAATTTAGGATCGTAACAAACTACCACACTTCTGAACCGACGTTCACGGTGGCCAATGATGAAGGCAGCTAGTGCCTAGTGCCCCCCCCCCCCACCCTCAATTTTTTATTTGAATTTTTGTAATACTTTTTAATTTTTTTTTTCAAATATACCCTTTCAATTTGATCATTTAATGGAACTTTTATCGTCTTTTTAAAGATTGTTTTATAGCTTAAAGTTTTTCAAGGGTCTTTCTTTCATTGAACTCATCGACTAATTTATAAGTTCCTTTATATAAATGAATTTAGTCACTTATAAAAAATATTATCAATTAATATTAAATTTTTATACTTTTTAAGTTTTAAAATTTATGACAAAACACTTCGCAAAAAAATTTGCCCCCCTAAACTAAATTTCTAGCCTCATCCCTGATGGCGGCAGCCCACTCTATTGACACGATGGTAGCTCTTTTCCGTTTGACAGCTTCATCCACCTATTAGTATTTAATAACTTGACATTATATCCATACATAATACCAAGATATTTTAATCCAGTCTTTAGGTCGCCCCTTCTGTGACTTGAACTTGTAATGTGGTGCCTACTCTGATACCAAATGTTATAGACTTGACCAATATACCAAAAGCCTCGGGACTGATGGAATGTGTGAGATTAAGTCTTTTTTGTTAGAACAACTAGTAAGCTGAATTCACCAAGTATTGTTGCCTAGAGCAGCATTACTATGACTCAGATCATTTTTCATTCACTGGCCTATATGGCTAAGACTCAAAAAAACCATTTTTCGTTGCTATAGTGATTAGTTTGAAGTTTGTAGTTTGTTTAATGTTTTGTTGTATCTTATCAGTAACTATTATTGACTATACTAGAAAATTCACCCCGAAGCTGTGATGATTGTATACTCCAAGTGGGATGGTTATTTATGCATAGTCTTTTCTAGCTAGAGTGCAATTGATTCACAATGCACATTTAGTTACCCCAAATTCATGTTCAAGGAATTCATACAGGATTCAGATATATTATTTTATGCAACCTAATATGTCCATGTTGTTTTGATTAAACCCTACTACCTGCAACCTTTATTTTATCTTTAGTCAAATTTAAAAAGATAAAATTATATTAATTTGAAACTCCCATGATGTTTGCCAAAAATGTAGAACTTGCATATTATAAAATTACACTAACCACCCTGAGGTTTTATTTTTGGTACAAGATTCTCCCATCCGCTAGCGATCAGTTACGGTTGAAGACAAAATGTGATCATTTTAGCAAATGAAAATTTTAAATTACCAAATTTGTCCTTATTTTAGAAGTTTAAATGAATATGTATATATATATATATATATATATATATGTTAGAGAAGTTTTTTTTAACCTTAATATGATACCAAGTGGAAGTTTTGATATGGAAATTAGGATTAAAAGTAAAGAAAAGAGAAAAAAAGAGTAGAGAAGATCGAGAGAGATTAGTAGAAAAGGTTTTGAACATCAAATTATCCTTCCGCTCTACACCTTATATATTTATACTAATATGAGAGAAAAATACAATAACACCCCTAGAAACAAAATAAAAAGAACACTACTTCTCTAACAATATATATATATATATATATATATTCAATGTTAGGGATACTATTATAAATTAATACCCATTCATTAACGCCACTGGCTAGATGATTTTGACATGGGAGGGTAGTGTAATTTTTGGATATGTAGGAGAGATCTCTATATTTTTGACAAACCGTACGGGAGGTCAATGTAATTTCTAACCAATACACCCTCCCATCCGCACATGCTTGTGTATACACGGTATTATAAGATTGTAGTCTAGTGGTTGTATGTATGCAAACTTGTACGTTCCTTATCATGCCTATTAATGGAGTACATATATGTCATCTGACAAAGCCCCAATTCAAGAGATAAGAATACAAGCCTCCTCACCTCCCCGCATCCATCTTGCTTGCTCAAAGAATTAATGAAATTAGATAAAATAAAAAAAAATTACCATTCCTAACATCATGATCTTGTTTAATACTAGAGCAAAAGGCCAACTAACAGTAAAAAAAATTTGTCCAACCAACAAATCTAAGAGCCTTCGGTTTTTCACCTAGTTTGTATAAGGTATATGTCAAGAATCTTTTAAATGGACTACTTGATAATAAAGGTTAAGAAAAAAACAACGCTATATTAAGAGAAGCATACCAAGGGAGCTTAAAGGTGTCTTTCCACCATCCATGTTTGGAACAGTTTGCAACAATTCTATCCAACCGTACAATGATCTCAGCAAAAGTTGGCCTTACGACATATTCTGCAGCCCAACATTCCTCAACCAACCTGCATATATACCCAGTAATGTGGAGAAACACGAGATTACCCTTTTAATTTGAAGCTACTAAAAACAACCCCATTTTCATGAAATACACACACACACACACACACACGTATATATGAATGCTCACACACAATTTCTTCAATTCAAATAACAACTTGATTTATAACCATGAGTTTTATCTTGCCATGAATTACTTTTGATTATCTTCAACTTAGTGGGTGTAGAGAAATTTACTTAGAATGAGAGACAATGTATGGATATCAAAGCAACACTAATGAATAGGAATAAAGACAAAAGGCCATACCTATTTCACAAAGAAACCGGTGACCTTATTACCCCATAAATAGACACAATAAATTGAAATGCAAACCAAATCACTCTTAGCTCCCAAAATATCTTGATGGTTTTGTCAAACATAAAAGCCCCACGCCTTAATATAAGATTAAGTGACAAAATAAAAGACTTCCATTTTCGAGGATAAAAGAGATGGTATTAATGGTCATTTTGATTACAGAATAGCCTCAACTCCTCTGTTAATATAGCCATGACAAACTTTAAGAAGAGGCCCACATTACTGGGAGTTGCCCACATCCTGTTTTTCCTTTCTTTAAAAAGAATGGACTAGATCATGGATTTTTAAGGAAATTCACTGTGAAGATTACAATATTTAATTAACAACGATTGCCGCCAACTAAAAAATCTTTACTTGTACAATTTCACTTTCATGGAAAGATCATGTTATAGTGTTAATTCTTTTTTTGATCAGTAAAAGTTCATTCTATATAATTACAGTCTATTAACACATCTAAATACAAAGGGGTTCTCTTCTTTCACCCAAAAGAAAAGAATTATCTTTCAAACAAAAGGGGGGATGCTCCACCCCCTCAAAAGTCTCCAGTTTCTCCTTCTCTCCACAAGCACCACATAAAGGCATAGTGATGCCATCCTCCAAGCTAACCTCACCTCCTTTTGAACCCTGGCACATCTCCATGCCAAAAGAAACTCCCTAAAAGTATCTGGCAGCACCCAACTACACCCGAAATCCAAAAAAAAATTGCTAGAAATGTATACTTGACACCACTGCATCTCAATCTCAATAATGAAAAATGACAGCTTGAAACGGCTGCAAATTTGGTGACATTTCAGGAAAACAACTTACTCTTTTAGATCTGGAGGATAATGTTTAGATTTATTCTTGAATGTTGGTCTCTTTCCTTCTAGACACAACAATTTAGCAGCATCCTCTGGAGATTTTGGGTGGAAAGGTTGGACTCCCTCCATCATCTGAACCCAATCAAAAAAAACACAAGATAGTAATAATTGGTAAATTACTTCATCTTTGACAACAATCTGAGTCTTAAATTGTAGCAAAATGTATTCATTATTAAAGATTCAAAGGGAAAAAATGCCATAAACTGCCCAAATTCCAATAGACGTCTGTAGGGGTTACAGAAATAAAAAGTATAGCCATTAGTTAAGTTCTCCAAATGAGGGTCAGAGCTTTCTACTTGCAAAGAATTCAATTAACCTAAAATCAACTGGGTAAAACAGGCAAATGTGTGTTTTTAAGATACTGCAACACGTGAATACTATAAAAATATGTATATAACCTGGGAAAGTAACCATTACCTTAACGAGTTAAACAGCATTTTAAGTTGCATGCATCTGGAAATAAGAAAGTATTAATCTGAGAATGAATAAAAGGTACCTCATAAAGAATAAGACCGAAAGAGTATACATCCACACTTCTGTCAAATATTTCACCCCTATAGACCTCAGGTGCCACATATAAACCTAAATTAATAAGGAGATATCAGTGAATAACCTCAATAAGAAGTTTTGATTGGAAACTAAGGCTTCTTTTGCCTGATCTATAATAATATTTACTGGATATATGCTGCAATTACATGCTTCTTGCATATATATTGGACACTTGAGTAAAATGCCTTACTTCTACCCATAATTAGAAAAATTATTACAATGATTGCATTAAAAGCTCGAACTAAATACAACATATATAAAATCAATAATGGCAAGTCAATCAGTCAAATATTTTAAAGGCAAGGTTGGGAAATACAGAGAAAAAAAAGGCTTATTAAATTTTTAAATGGTGGCTCATTTTACATTTTTACTGCAAATAAGCTGTGCTTTGTTCATTTTGGCAGAAGAAACCCACAGTAAAGCCTCATAACTTGGTACTAGGTAGTTTGATCTCGATTTCAAATAAGGTCTTTCATTATTAATTGAAACAATTTAGTCCCCCAATTTATAATTCTATTTCAATTAAGGCCAATTACAAAAGGCCATCCCAAATTGTTAACGCAGCCGCTCACGTGATCGCACATGATTACATCTTAGTACACTATAATTTCACATGGGTTTCAAATTAGTACTCTCTAATTTTATATGGATTTCAAATGAGGCCCTATAATTTTAATTTAAACGATTATGCATGTGATATGTGAATGGTTGCCATTAACAATTTGGGACAGCCGTTTGCATTTGGCCTCAACTGAAATGAAATTATAAATCGGGGGACTGAATTGCTTCAATTGATATATGAGGGCCTTATTTGAACTAGCACCAAATTACAGGGTATAATTAACTCTAAAATCAATAATGGCAATTCAATCAGTCAAATATATTAAAGGCAAGATTGGGAAACACAGAGAAAACAAGGCTTATTAAATTTTTAAATAGTGGCTCATTTTACATTTTTATTGCAAATGAACTGTGCTTTATTCATTTTGGCAGAAGGAACCCACATTAAAGCTTCATAACTTAAAACAGTAACAAAAAGGTTTAGAAAATGAATTCTGTTTTACGAAAACAAGTAGTTATGATAGCCAATCACAGAAACTTTATCTGCAGTCAGAAAGCTTGCAGTCAAGTTTAGCGAGCAGAACCCCAATGAGAGAAGTACCAACATAAATGTACGGACTGTATGCCAGTCTCTTCCCCAACTCAGCAGAAGGCCAGAGAACCTAATGTGTCCCTATAGTTTCAGCAAAATAACAGAAGTACTTAATTGGTGTTTTTTGTTACACTCCTTTAAAGTATGTCACACAGTTTGAAGATCAATGGCAGGGCCAAAAGAAAGAATATCATTAGAGACCGATGATTAAGAATGAGTTTGAAGACATGAAACTGCCAATGCCCATATTTCATATAGTTTGACTTGCATTTCAAGAGCCCTCTGGTTGATCGTAGTTCTTGGAAATATGTGCAGAGGGGTTAACCAGTATTTGATAGAATGGTCTTGGTGTAGGATTAGAAAAGAGTGCTGAATGATTAGAGAAAAGTGCTCATGGATTCTTGAGATATTTGGATTTGGACTTGAAGATCATAAATTGAATGGTGGTTGGAACAAAGACATCATCTTAATTAAATAATTCTCAGAAACTTAGAAGTACCAAGTGCAAGCAGGTATGGACCTGGATTCAGTAGAGAAACGGGGAAGTGCTTGTCCTTTGGAGGTTCACACTCTTAAGAAAAAATGGTGAAGCCCAATGATGCAGATAGGGATGTAACTGTTACCCAGAAATGAAAGGAATTTGGATACAGAAGAGTCCTTATCCATGTTGAGGGGCCTAACATCAAGTCCAAAAGGGCCCAAATGGTGGAGGAATTCACCGGCACAAATTCCGAGACAAAAAAACCTCTACAACAGCTCAAACTTGTGGTGTGCTGGGTTGGAGGAGTTTACAACAACTTCAGGACAAAATCAGGTTGGTTACATGTCAATCATGTGCAAAGAACAAAAAACCCAATGAAATAAAGGATGCTTTACAACCCAATATTATTTTAAACGCTGTTTAATGATCAAATAAGTTTTTTTAAATAATTTTTAAAAAGCACAAACAAAAAACAAGAAGTTGAAATCAATTCGAGCTGAAATTGATTCTTGCTGGGTGTTTTCGGGAATATCTGGCCCTCTTGTGGATGGAGATAGGGTTCAGCTATGGGAGGAGTTACGGTAGGTACACCTGAAGTGGAGTAAACCATGGTGCTTAGGAGGTGATTTCAACGTTGTCAGATGTCCCAGTGAGAGTAGGGGTGGTGGGGATGGTGGCCTGAACAGAGTAATGACAGAGTTCAATGCCATCATTAACTCAGTTGAACTGGTTGATATCCCTCTTGAAGGAGGATGCTTCAGTCGGACCAGTGGAAGGGAGTCCCCAACTCTTTCAAGATTGGACAATTTCTTGGCCTCGGTTGAGTGGGATGAACACTTCCCCTGTGCAGCACAGATATGTCTCCCTTGAGCATTATCAGACCACACTCCTTTGCTGCTTGGAGGAATTAAAAGGGGTAAGGGGCCATTCACGTTTGAAAATATGTGGCTCAAACCGGAGGGGTTTAGGGATCTGGTTGCCTCATGGTGGAGAAATTATCAGGTTGCTGGGACCCCTAGTTTTGTCTTGGCCAAAAAACTGTAGCTGTTGAAGAGTGATCTAAAGAACTGGAACAGAGAGGTTTTCGGTAAACTGGCGATTAGAAAGGCAAGGCTGCTTTGAACAACAGAATGGGATCTCAAACCAAGAGAGGGCCAGGAGAGTGACCATTAAGGAAGACCTAAGCCAGGTGTGGCAAATGAAAGAAATAAGCTGGCGGCAAATATCGTGGGCTTTGTGGCTTAAAGAAGGCAACTGAAATACTCATTTCTTCCATAGAGTGGCCAACTCTCATAGAAGAATGAACAATATAAGAAAAATGAAGATTGAGGGGATGTGGCTAGATCACTATGAGACTGTGAAAAGGGGCATCACAATGTTTTATGAGCATATGTGACTAATTGTAGCAGACCCACTTTGGATAGACTCCTATTTAGCTCTCTGGGAATTGTAGATAGTGACAGATTGAAGTCCAGATTCATGAAAGAGGAGGTTTTGGAGGCCTTAAAATCATGTGATGGGGATAACGCACCGGGCCCAGGTGGATTTTCCATGGCCCTTCTTAAGCATTGCTGGGAGGTGGTGGGTAGGGATGTGATGGAGACTTTCCATTTCTTCTATGAGCACGGTAGCTTTGAAAGGAGCTTGAATGCTACTTTTATAGCTCTAATTCCAAAGAAAGGCGGTGAAGAGGATATTAGAGACTTTAGGCCTATTAGCTTGGTAGGGGGAGTAAATAAGCTATTGGCCAAAGTCTTAGCTAATATATTGAAAGGTGTCTTGGGAGGTCTTATTTCGAATAGTCAGAATGCTTTCAATGGCGGGAGGCAGATTCTTGATGCAATTCAAATTGCAAATGAATGCATAGATGTGAAAAAGAAGGAGAAAGGCTTGATTTGCAAGCTAGACAGAGAAAAATCCTATGACCATGTTAGTTGGGATTTATTGCTATACATGCTTGGTAGGATGGGATTTGGGGATCGTTGGAGGTGGTGGATGAAAACTTGCATTTCACCAGTTTCTTTTTCAGTGCTCGTTTCTTCAAGAGTTCAAGGAGCCTTAGACAAGGCGATCCCTTGTCCCCTTTCCACTTTGTTATTGTTATGGAAGCACTTGGTAGACTGTTGATGAGGGCGGTGGAGCTGGGATACCACTGGGGTAAATACGAGGAATCGATGGTGGAAATTTCTCACCTTCTATACACAGACGACACACTTATTTTCTATGAAGCAAGGGAAGAGCAACTCTGCTATCTTAGATGTGTCCCATTATGCTTTGAGGTGGTGTTGGGTCTCAAAATCAATTTGGGTAAAAGTGAGATCATTCTGGTGGGTGATGTGGAGAATGTGGAGGAGCTAGCATGGAATTTGGGGTGTAAGGTGGGTTTCCTTCCATCGATTTACTTGGGTTTGCCCCTTTGTGCTTCTTCGAGATGGAAAGCCATTTAGGATCTGGTGTTGGAAAGGTTCCAAAGAAGGCTTGCGGGTTGGAAGAAACAATATTTGTCTAAAGGAGGGAAGATCACTTTAATCAAAAGCACTTTGGGTAGCCTCCCTACATATTATATGCCCCTTTTCCCTATTCCAGTGGCAGTAGCTAATCATCTTGACAAACTTCAAAGGGACTTTCTTCGAAGTAGATATGAGGGAGATAATGACACAAACTTAGTAAGTTGGGAGAAGGTTTGATTTCCAGTGGAAGGGGGCAGCTTGGGGGTGAAGGATTTCAGGCCTTTTAACAAAGCTCATCTTGGTAAATGGCTTTGGCGCTATGTTAAGGAAGAGAATGCGAAGTGGAGAACTACGGTAGGGGCGAAGGTGGGGGAGTAAAAAAGGTAATTGGTTCTCTAACTTAGGAGGGGGCCCATATAGGGTGGGTATGTGGAAATCCATTTGTATAGGAATGGATGATTTTCATGATCATATTTCTTTTGTACTTGGGAATGGGAGGAGAGTGAAATTTTGGGGAAGCTCCTTTAGAAATACAATATCCAAGGCTTTTCTTATTATCTTCCAATCGTGATGCATTGGCAGAGGACTTTGTTTCCTTTAATGAGAATGGCCATGTGTGGGCCCCTCATTTTTGAAGAGTCTTGAATGATTGGGAAGTGGAGGAAGCCGTTGAGCCTTTAGAGTGCCTTCTCAATGTTCATGTAGCAAGAGACAAAGTAAACTCAATTTGTTGGAGATTAGACCCTAAAGGCGAGTTTTCGGTGAAATTTTTTTATTCCTATTTGTCAAGGAAAAGTGTAGTGGGCTTTCCATGGAAAGCGATTGGCGGTCTAAAGCCCCTTTGAAGGTGGCTTTTTTTGTGTGGTCCATATGGTGAGGGAAATTTATGACTTTGGATAATTTGCAAAAAAGAGAAACCCTCTTGGCTAATATATGTGTGATGTGCATGGAGAGGGAGGAAAGTATCAATCATCTTTTTGTTCATTGTTCGATTGCTAGATGTGTGGAATCTCTTTTTTTTTTTTCCGGTAATCTTTGGGTTATGCCTTGTACAGTTAGAGACTTGTTGAAGGTGTGCCATGGTTCCTGGTTGCTTGCGATGTGAAGAAAGTGTGGCGTCTTGTTCCCCTTCGCATTTTTGGAAGTTTGTGGTGTGAAAGAAACGATAGGATTTTTGAGGGGAAGGTTACTTCCCCTAATAGGCTAGAGGATAGAATTTTACACTTACTATTTTTTTGGGATGTGGAATCTTTTACCCATTGTATAGATTATTTTGTAAATTTTTGAGGGGCCTTAGCCATTGCTCTATGTAGGCCCTTGTGTATCTCTTTTGCCCATCTCGGGCTTTTTTAATGAAAGTTTTCTTTACCTATCCCAAAAAAAAAAACCCAAGGATATGCCAACCTTCTGTGTGCTTTCCCTTATTACAGGGACTTCCCCTTTGATTTAAGAAATTATATTGACTCCCTGTCAGAGTTGCTGGCTGAATGACGTTAATAGAAAATATGATTTTACATTTTTATCTCATGTATTAAGAGCATTTTTTAACAGATTAACAGACATGAAAAGTTAAAATGATATTCCTTGTTAGTACCCTTTCTTTCAAAAGAATGAGTACAAGGAAACAAATAAATAAGAATTAGGATATGAACTGGGAGCACATAACTACAGAAAGAGGAAGAACAATCATCATCCCTGGCTCCAGAGGAGCGCCAACCCTACAAAGCACCGCCGCCTAATCTCATCTCTCTCCAAAATTTATTCTCTCATACTCCATCCCTCCATCAGTTAAACTTTCTCTCTAGAATTTATCTTTCTAAATCTACTCGCCTTTGCCAGAAAATCCAATCTCTGCCTCACTGCCATCAGTGGTAACCTACCAACTCCATCTCCCAGGAACAAAGCTGGTGTTTGCTATGGTGGTGGATGGAGAGTGATGAAGGAGTTTTTAGGTGCAGTCTTTCATGTAATGGTGGCCATTGGATTTAGTGCAGTGTTGGGTTGTGAAATTATTGGCCATGGGTTGATACTTGATAGAAGAGAAGGTGGATGAAAAGGGAGGGGGGGGGGGGGGGATGTTGATGGTTGGTCTGGTGGTGGAGTTTTAAGGGTCATGTTGAACTGTTGAAGGTTCAGCTTAGTGATTAATGGTTGTGGACAATGAGGTTGAGGTTGCTGTTATGGTGGCATTGAGCAACAGTAGTTCGGTGGACATGGACCAACAACCCTCTTATCATCTTCCCCTTTTGGCTTCAAATCCATCATCACACTGTCCTCTCTCTTGAACAATTATCAAATTGAAGAATAGATTTACACCCTCATAAGTCATATCCATCATTCCCACTGTCCTCTCCCTCTTGAACAATTATCAAATCGAATAATAGATTTACACCAGATTAAATTGATTCTTCATTATCAACTCATTTAGATAAGTGGCTCCTATTTGTCTTCTTTGGTGCATTTGGGGAGAAAGGAATAGAAGAATTTTTTATGGAAAGGAGTCTCCCCAGTGCAAGTTGAAAGATACTTTTTCGAAGACCTTTTTCTTTTGGTTAAAGGCAGAACATACTATGTTTTTAGATAGGTTTATTGATTTTTTGGGGGACCTTAGGCTTTAATTATTGTAGCCGGTCCCTGTTTTTAACATGATAGCCCTTGGGCTCCTTGTTTATAATACAATTACTTTTACTGATAATAAAAAAAAGAGAATAAGAAAAGCAGAGGGGGAGAGGGTTTACATGTGACTACATTTTCAATACTACCGTTTGGAATAGATATGTTGCAGCACTTGGGTCTTTATTGCAGGGACCAATTGAAAAGAAAAAGGAGAACAAAATGGCAATTGTTATTTGTTGTGATGTAGCTAATAGCAGGAGCCACATAAGTTGACGCATAGGTTACAGAAAAAGGAAGTAAAAGGAAAAGAAGAAGGAAAGAAAACGAAGGCCCAAAGAGGACTTCTTATGAAGAACACAATCCCAACCCTTCACTCTTCTTTCATTTTCCCCAACTCATCCACCATTAAATCTGGGGTTTCAGATGGTTTAAGGTTCACACTGATATTATTTTTATTACAATAATTTTTTTATACTGGTCACGAGAAGCTTAAAATATCTTCCAATTCCCATGCTAAGACAAAAATTAGATGACTTCAAGAAGAAAAATTTTCTTTTGGGAAGAGTGTCTATAAACAAAGGTAACAGTGACAGCGCATACCCAAAAAAAAAAATTCAACTCTTCAACAACATGAAAAAAACAAAAGCTTTGCCCTCCCTCTCTGTCTACCTAGGGGACGGAAGGGAAAAAGTCTTTGGCATCCCCACAAAATTATTTGGATTTCATAACTATTATAAGGCTTGGTATGCTACAAAATCACTTTGTATGCTGTATTAAAGAATAAAGTCCATCTACTGGAACAGTCAGTGGAACTCAACTCAACAAAGTCTTATCCCAATTATTTGGGATTGGCTACATGAACCCAATCATGCCATTCTAATTTATTTAAGACCATTCCCGCAGTTAAACCACACATTATCATATCTACTGGAACATTCAGTGCAATGGATGTATATAGATTTTTCATGCACAAGAACTTACTTGAACGATCAATGTTAGCCTCTGGCTGCAATAGTTTGGCTTTGTAAGGTGACATTTTTGACAACCTTATCAAACCGAATCCAGCTACTTTCAACTGACTTCCACTATCCAGCAAGACATTTCTGGCACCTTACCAAAATTTCAAATATTAAAGATAGTACATCTCAATGAGTATGAATTTACAACACTCTACATTAGAATCAACTGCTGCATTTAATTGCCATACTTTGGCTTTAAATCACAGTGGATGATTGGATCCGGTTTACATTCATGAAGATAATTCATGCCCCTGCTAACAAGGAATAAAACAAGACATCACTATATAAACAAGATGGAGATTTAGGGCAAAAATAACAAGCATTTAAGAGGATTTTCATATATAAAACATAGGCAAAATGAAAGAAGCAAAAGAATGCCAAGAAAAGATAGTAGAAAGTAAAAACTATAAAGGGTGAGGAAAATATCAATTCGGGTAATTATATATACAGAATATTTAGTATATGATTCAAGAAAGACTGCACATGCCTTGCAATATCAAGAGCAAATCTCAGAGCTTTCAATGGAGATAGACGCCCTTTCTTTTGAAGATGGCACCCCAGGTCACCCTGAGAAATCACCATCAAAATGAGCAAAGTAAAATTGTTGATTTGTTGTATAAGATATTTGTAAATTCTATATAATCAATGCAGTCTTTTCTCAAATTTTCAAGGTATAACTCCATTATGCCAAGCAAATGGAACTAACCTAAGGATGAAACTGTTTGAAAAGAAACCTACAGTACATCCTGATTAAGAAAAGTGGAAAACTATGGAAGCATTACAACCATTAGCATGAAATTTCCAGAATCTCCAATAGAAAGGAGAACCAATTACAAGAATCAAACAAACACAAAAATGAAGATTTTATATTGATGAGATCAAAGATGGATTCAAGATTTCAATCATTAACATATCAAATAGGTATGTACTCAAGGACGCAGATGTCTATATAGATCGGCTGCAAATATCCTTTGCAATTAGCTGCGTAGATAGAGAAAGACCTCTCCAATTCCCCAACCCTTCAATATACATTAGCTTTTTCTATTGTTAGCAATAAGAACTGAATCCTTAGCCCCACCCCATCATTGTAGATTCTAAGCCAGCACTTGTCAAAGTGTTGCAACAGCTTTGGCTACATCAGCCCTAGCCTTTAGCTTGTGCTTTCTTACCCTCTTATCAAAATCTCAAATTTAAGACTCACGCGCACTGCACACACACAAACAAATGCTTACTTTTGGATGATACTCTGAAACAATCATCATGGGTATATTTTGGGTGACAGCTCCAACGAACTGAACCACATTAGGATGTCGGACCTTTTCTAACAAAGTTAACTCATGTTTGAAAGCATTTCTGCATAGAAAATAATACAAAGTTAGTATGTAATGTTAGATCTATCTAATTGGAAAATTTTGTAAACTAATCCAGAAAACCTTTCAACAAAAATCCATCAAGCCACAGAGAGCTACTTAAAACAGTACTATGACCAAGCATTAAAATGCTAATGCTGAAAGAGCAAAAACTTTACTAGAAAGTATGAAACTTCAAACAGCCCATAGTCCACGCAGAGGTTTTACTATTAAAAAATACTAGTAAATCACTCAATAAACACTTATAACACATTGAATTGCCCCAAAGCACAGTATATTGGAACTTCTACATGAAAAGATCATATGACTAGAAAATCCTCAGCTTTACTCAAACTTTTCATAACTTCCCACCTAAATCCTGGAGCAGGAGTACTAGGAGATAGCATTGATCTGAAGTAAAAGGAATACAATATTGCATTCAATAGAGCTATGGAATATTAAAACATAAGTATGTTTGCCAGAGTCTTTGCTCTATGAACAAAACTAAGCATGGGAACAACGTTCATTGATTATGTCATTATGATATATCTTTCAATCTTACAATTTCAAGCATCAATTTGGCACATTCGTATCAACAACATTTGATGTATCAACGAGATTTCTAGTAGCATGTAGCAGCACCTTATAATTTGATACATTTGACCGTATTGTATGTATGAAGCCCATTTTTATTCATGTGGTCTGTACCTTTTGCAATACTTATCGAAATATAATCGCTCAAGTTCAAGATGAGATTCCTTTGTGGATGTCATTCTTATATGACATAGTGATGCCTCATGTGCTTTATCGTGGGTGGTCGTTAAGAACGATGAAGAAATACCTTGAAAGCATTTTGGTTATCTTTACTTCAACATCCTTAGAGAGTGACAATTAAGGAGTTAAGGGATTTTGTGGTCTTTAACATGTGGCCATTATATATTATCAGGTCTCTTTATGTCATCCTTAACATGTTTTAATTTTAAATAATCTTACCGGTCAATGTTTCAAAATTTCCTATTTTTCAGTCATAATGATAATCCTAGTAAAGGTAGGAGAAGCCCAGTGGTCAATAAATATTTATGTAATCTATCAATTCAATGAATTGAGTTACAATAATTTGAGATTGTGTTATTTGTGATGAAACACAATCTTAAGGGGCGAGTCGTGGGAATCTAGGTGTGACTCCTAGATTTTTTTCTTCTCTTTTTCTCCTTTTCTTCTTCTCCTTAGTTAATATTCACAGGTCACACTTGTAGCCACAGAACAACTCCTATTTCATTCCTAAAACCCTGTCATACCAATCCCTAATCAACTCCAACCCTTTTTCCATTTAACAGCACAAATCCTAAACTAGGATTTTCCTGAACCAAAAATCTAAAATTCCTGCAGCCTAACACCTTTAGAAGCAAGCCAATCCCAACCTCTTTCAATTCAAACTCCCTACCACCTTTTTTTCCATCCTTTTAAACCATGAATCTACAAGCTTTTTTTTAACCCAAGCACAGCATTAAATCAGTTGTACTTCACTTTAAGGGTTTAGAGATTGTTTAATAATCCTATTGAGTGCTGAAAACAGAAATGTTTCAGTGTCTCTCATTAAGTGCATTCCATAAAACCCAAGTAACTACACAGTATCACTTAGAGCCTTAAAAAAAAGAGTTTGAATTTTAAATCAAGTAAACTTGAAAATACTCGATAAAAGTTGGTTTATCCTCCAAAAGTCAAGTCATAAGAAGAAGAATGAGAAAAATAAAACAAAATAATCAAATTTGAAATTTTATTCTCCAACACAAAATGTTCCAAAGTCTCAGTAACAACATATATTTATAGTTCTGTTGATTTACTTGGTCCCTCAATAAGTTAATAATCTTAAAGTTTCTTTACTACTTTACCACAAGTAGCACTAATAGTAATAATAATCTTCAGGCTTCTTTAGGACTTTACCACAAGTAGCTCTAAGATCAACAATTTTGGCCCTAATTAAAACCCATAAAAAATTTAACTGAATCAAATAAAAGCTGTTTTAACTAGACCATAAACTCCGCCTAGTTCTAGTCAACCAAAATTCCTAAATTTCCCCTAAAGCTTCAATAAGCTAAATTGATCAAATCAGCTCCCTTTCTTCTAAAACACAGCATCCGTCCTTTGCACCCAAATAACCTTGGACCTTGATCACATCAGTGAAGCTTCACAATGGAATGTTCAGCGACCAAGAAGTGACATGTTCAAGTATTTGTCGCCTATATGAGCTATCATAATGCATGTGGAAAAACCTGGAAACATATGCTTTTATATTTAGTTAATAGGAAAGACTACGTCAAGAACTAACTAGTGAGAAGATAGAAGGGCACAGATTTAGAATATTGGCTCAATCCAAAAAAAAAAATATATGACTGCTGCTCCCACACACGGTAGATGACAATTCAGGATAAGTAAATCGATAAGGCACTGAAATATCCATCAAGAATCAACCTATAAAGAAGTATTTCATATCAGTGGATGTGAGAAGGACATTAACATAGATGTCAAGTGTGCAACAAAGACACAAGGTTTCTAAAACAGAAATATCACAAAAACATGAATTGATTGTGAAAAGGACAATCACACACATGGTAGATTACAATTCAGGATAAGTAAATCAATAGGGCACCGAAATATCCATCAAGAATCAAACTATAAAGAAGTATAACATATTAGTGGACGTGAGAAGGACATTAGCACAGATGTCAAGTGTGCAACAAAGACACAAGGTTTCTAAAACAGCAACATCACAAAAACATGAATTGATTGTGAAAAGGACAATCACACAAGTGTGTGTGTGTGTATCTCTCTCTCTCTCTCTCTCGCTATACATATATATATATATAATTAGTAGGTAAGTGGCCCTTGGAGTGAGAGTTGAACCCAGGACCCTGGGGATATTACCCAAGCCTCTTCCCAACTCAAAAACCCCAAGGGCCTGAGGTGTCTGTCTTTTCTAACAATAGGGTTTGAGGTGTTTCTTATTTCACAAATAATAATAATAATATAATTTCTTTCTTAGAAAGAATACCATTTCTTTAAATATTAATTCTTAGCAAGAATCATCATACAACAAAAAAAAGCCTAATATGCTGATACAAGAGATTAGAGCATGGGTATATTGGTTTCATTAAAATGGATTAAACATAAAGTTGAGGAAAAAAAGGGAACAGCACTTACATGCTTTCAGGGTCCGAATAGCTATCCTTATCAAGTATCTTTACAGAAACTTTTGTGCCATTCCATTTTGCTACTTGATATGTTCCCTGTCATGAGGTAAAGGAGAAAATCTATCATTCACCCATTTACAAAGAGCAATCAATTTGAGAAGGCATTGAAGAAAACATCAATTCCAACAGGAAGATGGGGAAAAAACAGAAAACAAGAAGAAGTAAACACAGTTTCATTCTGATACAAAAATGGATATCACAGTCTCATTCTAATAAAAGGTCTCAATTCTGACAGGAAGTTGAAAAAAGAAAAAAAAAAAAAAAAAAAGGATATCACAAAGTATCATTCTGATACAAAGATGAAAACTGCAGAGCTCACTTGATGATAGAGAAAATTTTAGCCACAAGATGAAACAAAATATAAGATTGTACAAGCAACTAAACAGAGTATCGCAGCAACACAAGTAACTTGACTTTCAAGAATCTTAAGCCAACAAAAACCACTGTCCACATACATGCCGGAGAATCCATTATTGCTGCTTCATGCATCAATTCAAGGTGTCCATGTAATACATCGGCAGTTATAATGGCAATAATGGTATTCATAAAGACATTGAAAAACTTTTGGAGGAACAGTGGTTTGACTTTTTTCAAAGGATGGCAGTGAGTGAGGAGGGATCCAACCATCATTTAGGCCAGATTGGACATGCAAGTTTGGGTCAAGTGGCAGGCTTGAATACACCAGGTAGATAAGACCTGTAGGCCGGATATGGTTTGGGTTGAATTAAGGGCATAATGCCTCGATACTGTCCCTTCTGGAACTCAAGTCAAGTAGTTGAGATAAGCTCTTCACAAATCTGACTTGTTAATTAAGTTCCTTTTGTCCTATATGTTCATTCTAAATATTGGAGGTTCCAACAACTTAAATGAAAATGTGACTTCCCAAGGATCCCAAGAAAAAAAAATACCATGCAAGATAAATTAGGCACCCTAAGGATAAATTACAAGTAAACACGAGAATACACTCACGTAACACAAATGGCTGCATATTTCAATTCCAAACATGAAATTTCAATAAATATGCACTCATTCCATCATCATAGAAGGAAACTCAGCCAGCAAGACTCAAAAGTCAAAACATTGTAACTTCGTGTAAAAAGTTAAAGTATTCATGAACTCAGTATTAAAATATTAAGACACAAGGAAAAAAGACACATATTCATTTCTTTAGAGACAAAAAAAATAAAAAATTTATAACAAACTAATTTTGAAAGAATCTGTCATACGACTAATAAGAGTTGAATGTGATGAAAAAAGGAACACAAACTCAAAATTTCCTGACAATAGCTACATGCCTTGTGAAAAAGAGCATTGCTGACTTAAATGAATAAAAAAATAAAGTCTGGTCCAAAATAAGGAAGCTTGAACATTTTAGTTTTCATTTAGTGGCTGTGAAATGAAAGATGCAGAAACGCTATCATCCAAAAAATATTGTAAAGCTTTGATATAGGATTGTACATGAGTTTCCAAAAACAGCACCAGTCTACTTATAATTAAGGGAAAAGGACCATGCCTTTGAGATAACATCGCCTTTGCGAACCTGAAGCTCTAGCGGATTGAGCTCATACTCTGGAACTTCTCGAGGATTTGCAACAACCATTGGTGTCTTTCTGATTTTCTGGGAAAATAGCAAACAATTTTGCATTTTATTTTAATAGTAGAAACTTTTCACTCTAAAAGGGGAAACTAGTTCATATGTACCGGAACTTTGGCTCCACGAGCCTTCAAAATATTATAAACTTCTACATTTCCATAATACTTAGCATCAGCAGCCGCCTGTCAAGATAAAAAAACTCTTTAACCAAAGGTCATATTTGAAAGATAAGTAACACAAGTACTCCAGAGGGAGAAAAGGATGGATAAATCTTTGGTATCTCTGCAATATATAGTGATGCATTAATTTGAAACACAGTGGAATCTTAACAAGGAAAAAAAGGTGGAAATGGTACAGTAATTGTTATATTTTTAGGGAAACACGTTGCATCACAGGTGCTTAACATGAATATGTATTTATTCCATTCTTGAGTTGTAAAAATATGTAGAAGGACATCTAACAACTGTTAAAGGATGGCGGGTAATCAGAACCAACTTTTCTAAATAAGTTGCCTAGATCTTAAGATCAGAAAACTTAAGAGAAAAAAATATATCTTAAGATGGGTACACACATAAATCTAAATCATAAAGGGTATAACCCAATGTTGATCCAGTAAATAAGGGATGCTGGGAGGATGAACTGAATATAAGCATGACCTTTTGCATTATTTGTACAAAGTGATTGCGTTCAGACTCAAACCAACATTCTCACACTTGACCTCCCTCTATATATATAAATAAATAAGTAAATAAATAAATATATGAACTTAAAACTTTATGGTGCAGCACAAACACAACAGCAAAACTCAAAGGAAACAACTTCTCAAATATTCTCAACAGTCTGTATGTTCAATATCAAAAAACCACTCCCAAAGAAAATATTCATCCCTAAAATCCAGACAATTCCTAATATTACATAAAATAAATTAACTACCTAATTAAATCTTGAGTTTCTTACGCTTACGCCTGTAGTAGGTACGAAACTTGTTCCATCCTAATCGTGATCCCCATAAACTCTATCCCGCTAAAAAGAACTCGACTCCGATGAGATATGATGGCGGTAGCTCTCCAAAAGATCTGGGTCAAGGCGGAAAATCTCGTACTCAGTAATCCAAGTAGCATAAAAAATAGGACCTCCACCTAATTAGGTAATGCTGGTATCCACCATTGGGTGAACCAATCACCGCATCCTCGTGGCTGCTAAAATGGATGGAGACAACTGAAGGCAACAAAAGAGATTCTTCACTTGATAATTTTCTTTATTTCCGTGGTTGGAGATATTATTCTACCTCCACTTGTTGGGTTACTGTCTTTATGTTTCACCCTGATGATTCACATCTTTTGGAGCAATTCTATCACCACAACTTGTCGGAGTTGAGTTATATTTAGCCACAGAGAAAAGTGGGGAACACAACGGCATTAGATGACTATTTGGATTGTAAATTAGAGTTTATGATTTTTTTTTGGTTAATTTATATTTTCTCAATTTTAAGGTTATTTTAGTAATTGTGATAGTTGTTGCTATTTTAATATTTTTGGGTTTGCCTATAAATAGAGGCTTAATGTACTAGAGTTCCAGACTTTGATTATTGAATATTGATTTGATATTGAGATATTGGATCTCTCTCTTGAATTTTCTCTTGTTTTCTATTTTTTCTCAGTTTCCCTATCTTTCTCAATATTATTCTCTTTTTTAATCTCTCTTTTATTGTCCTACATCACTTTGTCAACAAAAATATTTGGGCATTCCCAAGGTTGTATTAGATATCTAACAGCCAATGTCAAACTTTATCAGATCTCTTATAAACAAATTCTAAAACTATATGAGTGAACTTTAGGGCGTTCAATTGTCCAAACCATAGTACAAACAAAAAAAGAGTGTTATAGAACTTGGCAAAAAACAGAAACAAAGAAAGTTGGGAAAGATAAAAAAAATGTAAAGAATAAAGTAAAAAATAGTAAGAGACACTAAGTATAAAGCATATGAAGATTTTTAATTTTAATTAGGAATGAAGGACAAGGAGAAAAATATATAGAAACTTTATAAGTTCGAGGAGAGGAAAATTAGATATTTTAATCATATTAACTACACTAAGAGTGAAAATTCAAAAGTCTTGATGAATAAAGATTAAATTAAGAGAGACGGAAAAGTTATTTTGAGAAGTTAATAAATGATTATTATACCTCAAGGGAGATAAGAGAAAACAGCTTTTTTTTTGTAATATTAGAGTGCCTGAGGTATAAAATGATTTGAGAAAAAATGAAAACGTGAAGGGCTTGAGAGTTAGATGGTAATCCTATTGAGGCTTGGAGATGACGGTACGTCTTAGTTAACCAAATTATTTAATAAGATTGTAACAACTAAGATGTCTGATGAGTGGCAAAAAAGTATTCCATATAAGAGTGATATCCAAAGCCATTCAAATTATTGTGGTATTAAATTAACGAGTTAGACCATGAAGAAGTGCATTTGGCATATTGTGACGACGACGTATACCTTTAAAATTGAAAAGTAAATTCTACAGAATTAGCTATCAGACTAGCAATATTGTATGAGCAGAATGTTGGCCAATTGAGACACGTGTTAATAAACTATGTGTAGTCGAAATGAGGATGTTGAGATGTGTGTGCAGTAAGACAACAAAATATAAAATTAAAAATAAACACATTCTTGAGTGGTAGGCGTATTGCTTATAGGATATAAAATAAGAGAAATCTGGTTAAGGTGGTATGGCCATGCACAATGAAGACTATTAAATGCACCAATAAGGTAGTGCGACATGGTCCACATAGAGGGTTATGCTATGAGATAGGGGCGATCAAAATTAACTTCGATAAAGATAGTAAAAAAAAATATAATAATGTGTGTGTAGCTGAAGAAATGGTATTAGACAGAGCAGAATGGCGAGACATAATTCATGTAGCCGACCCTAAATAGTTGGGATAAAACCCCATTGAGTTGAGTTATTGAGCAGTGGCAGAGCCACATGGGGCTGGGGTCATCCCCCCCCCCCCCCCAAAACCCAAAAAAAAATCAAAATTTTAATTTTTTATTCCTATTTTCTATAGATGTTTTTTTTTAAATTAGAAGATTTCCCAAAAAAAAAATTTGTAATTTTTTTACCTCCCTAAGCCCTGTTGGGTAGTGTGGATCCGAATAAGTACTGAACACTAGCCCCTCCTCCGCGGATCCAACACTAGCCCCTGACGAATTTTTTTGAGGGTATTTCTTGGTATTTCACATTATTTCCCTGTTGCCCTAATTCTAGATATTTATAGTTGAGGAGCTGCATCTCATTGTAATTTGTAACGCTTTCAGATCATAGTGAAACCGCAACAGCTATGGACGTAACCGTATTCTGAAGTGAACCACGTAAATCTTTGTGTTCTTGTGTGTGCGTGTGATTTTAGATTCGTTTTCTTGTTTGCTTTCGTGTCTCATCGATCCTGGTTAGGTGATTATATTCCTAACAAGCCCATGGTCTGGATCTGCCACTGTTATAGAGTATAGATTAAGACTTGAAACAACAATATCGGACAATCAATTTAGGTTAATGCTAGAGAGATCAATAATGAAAGCCAATCATTTACTGAGGAGACTAATGAGAATGTTTAGAATGAAGAAGAAAGATCCTTATAAGGTGTTTCTAAATTTGGAAAGAGCCTATGATGAAGTCCTTAAAGATATAATATGGTTGGGAGGAAAGATGTCACAAATATATATACACACACACACAAACATGATAGAGGACACATACGATGAAATTGTGACTACGGGAAGAACAAGTATAAGAGAAACAAGCACATTCCTTATTATTGTAAGCTTAAATTAGGGATTTGCATTAAATCCCTATGTTTTTCCATTAGTTATCGATGAACTAACTAAACACATTCAAAATGAGGTGCCATGGTGTATGCTATGGCAGCCCTTCCATCGAAAGACCAAGAGATGGTTAGTTTGGTGGTTAGCTAGTCCTTCCTTGTGAGCCATTTGCTAATGATATTGTCTTAATTTGTGAAATTGAAGAAGGGATAAATGTCAAGTTAGAGGTTTGGAAAGAGACATTAGAAATAAGATAGTTTAAGATAAATAGGACTTAAAAATGAGTTTATGGAATGCAATTGTAGCAAAACAAAGAAAATATAGAATAAAGTAGAAAAGATTGAGGATCAAGATTAACAAAAAGGGAATAATTTTGCTATTCGCTTATCCATAATGAGGAAACGATTAGTGATGATATTGCTCATAGAATTAAAATATAATACGTTTAGTGGAAAAGTGTTTCTGGTATAGTATGTGATAGACATATATTACTAACACTAAAAAGTAATTATATAAAATAGCTATTAGGCTGACCTTACTTTATGAGACAGAATAGTGAGTGATTAAGAAATAACATGTCATAAAATGAACAATGTTGAGATGGATGTGAGGAAAAACAATAAAAGATAAAATTATAAATAAAACATTCAGTGAGACGGAGGAAGTTGTTAGAGTATCTTGTATCATAAATGGTAGTTTAGTCGTTTGTTCTTGTGTTTAATCCCACTAATTATTTTCTTATTTTATTAATTTTTGGATTAAGAGAATTGAGCAATAATATAAGACTTTCTCTCTCTTCTTTATTTCTTCATCTTTTTCTTTCTTGGATCAAAATTTTCATAGTATTAGAGCTTCAATCAAGCATGGGACTTTAGCAAAAATATTGTGGATAGCATGGAGGAGTCTAAAGCTTGTTGTTCGATTGCTCAGGTCATCGGATTCCGGAAGTCAACCACATGGTCTGGATCAGTTTTACATGAGGATCATTTTGGTTTTTTTCCTTGGAATTTTTAGAGGTCATTTGATAGGGTTTTCAATTTTCGAATTTTTTCAAAAATGGTTTGATTTTGTGATATGTTGATTTGAACCTTTTCAAAGGATTTGTCTCTTCTAATCAATCCTAAAGGGTGTGTTTTGGCTTAGAAGAGAAGCCCTCTTGTGGCCCATGCTCATTTGTATCGTTCTGTTTGAGTTTTGTGAAGATCAATGGGTCGGTTCTGTGTTTTGGGTGTGCGACTTGCATTTGTTCGTATTGTTAGCTCTTGAATTAATATGAAACTAATGTTTTGAGGTCGATTATTGATATTGGATGTTGGTTTTTCGTAGGATTTGTGGCAATTTTCTCTTAGTTGGCTAGTCTTGTTTATTATGGGCCTCTTCTTCCTTATTTCCTCCGATTTTCTAATTGAATACGGCAAGTAGTTGTTTCTTGTATGGATGTCAAATTGTCTTTCTTAATGGGGACATGGTTAAAAAAGTTTTCATAGTTCCTCCTCATAGCCTTCCTCACAATCATGGTGAGATTTGTAAACTATGAAAGACCAATGGTCTCAAACAGGCTCCAAGAGCTTTGTTTGACAAGTTTTCTGCTATTATATGTGACTTAGACTTTAGTGCTAGTGATTATGATTCGAATCTTTTTCTTTGATTTACTTTTGCAGGTTGCATTGTTCTCTTACATTATGTTAATTAATAATATGATTCATCCTAGTGACGATATAACTGGGATAGATTTGTAAAATTTAGAGTTGCATGACCATTTTGAGATGAAAGATTTGGTCACTCTTCATTATTTCTTGGCTCTTAAGGTTGCCACTTCTCTTAAGTGTCATCTTCTATCTTAGTCCAAGTATGCATCAGATGTTGTCCAGCGAGACACTAACATTCTGCTTGGATTGAGGGATTTGGAAAGAAAGGAAAGGAAATGGGAAGGAATGAGACATTATTTTGTGTTCAGTTTAAAATTAGAGAAGGAAAGGAAAGGTGACGGAGGGAGGGAGATGAAAGGTTTTTGTAACCTTTATTTATCCGATTTGCTCTCCTCCTAAAAGTGGGAGGAGACGGAGGGAAAGGAGAGAGACTTGTAATAAAAAATTTATAATATCAATTCTAATCTTAAAATTATAGAGGAAAAAATAAAAAAAGACACCTCAATCTTAGGGCATAAAGGGCAAAGGGCAAACCCGGTACATGAGGCTCCTACCACTGTGGGGTCTAGGGAGGGTTAGATATATGCAACCTTTTCTTTCCTTTCTTTCTTCTGTTATTCCCAGGTGGGATGAGAGGATTACGCTTTCCTTTTCCTTATTTGTTATCCAAGCATAAAGGAATGATTACACTATCGTCTCCCTCAAAACTAATGTTATCCTCTACTCTCCTTTCCCTCTTACTTATCCAAGCATAATGTAAGATAGTTGAGACACTAAATAGAGCTCAATGTTGTTACTCTTCTTCTGATGATGTTGCATTGTTTGATCCTACATTATATCACACTATTATTGGGAGCTAGTCTATCTTACCATCACACTTCCTAACATTGTGTATGTTGTACGTATTTTCAGCCAATTCGTTTCTTATCCCACCATTGTTTACTCGGTTGTTGTTCAACGCATCCTCTGCTATCTTCGCAATACATTGCATCAGAGTTTATTGTTTTTTTTTTTTACTCTTCCTTGGAGCTTCGAACCTATTCTGACGCTAACTGGGCTGGTGATTCTGTGAATGGAAAGTCTATAACTGGTTTCTATGTTTTTCTTGGTGATTATCTTATTTCATAGAAAAGCAAAATAACATATCGTTGATGCTTCTTCTTTTGCTGAAGTAGAGTATCATGCCATGGCTACTACTACGACTTAGTTTGTATGATTACAATGGTTGATTGTTGATCTTGGCATTTCTTTGTCTACTCCTACTCCCATGATTGTGATAACAAGAGTGCTATTTGGATTACGGACAATTCTATCTTCCATTAGCATACTAAACACATTAAGATTAATTGTCATTTCGTGCATCATCATCTTTGGCTTGACACAATTTCTCTTATGTTTCTTTCTTTTACATTGCAATTGGCTGACTTTTTACGAAATCTTATTCAATTCCGTGCTTCCACTTGATAAATTCTCAATGCTTTTTGTTGTCACATCGTGAGTTTGAGGGAGTGTTAGAGTATCTTGCCTCATTAAGGATAGTTTAGTCTCTTGCTCTTGTGTTTAACTCTACTAGTAGGGTTTTTATTTTATTTTATTTTATTATTGTATTAAGTTTTGGAGTATGGGAATTGAGCATTAATAAGACTTTCTTTCTTTCCTTTATCTTCATCTTTCTCGCCGTTGGAAAGAAGTTTTCAAAAGTAACATCTATTGGAGATAAAATGAAAAGAAAAAAATTAAGACAGCCTCACCAACTCATAGTATGCCTTAGCATAAAATCAGAAATCAAATACTATTTTCTAATCCTAACTTATTAAAAAAATATGGAATTATCTATCAATTCCATGTCAAAAGAACAGGGTGACAGTGGTTGGTCCTGACAATATGGAATGCATGAACCAATGAAGCGAAAATGAAAAGCATCTACCGTACTGCCCCACCGATCACGGGCATCAATATTGGCCTTCCGACTCAGCAATAGCTTCACAACATCGACATGCCCTTCGCATGCCGCAATATGCAAAGCGGTGCGCCCGTCCAAATCTATACTATTTACATCAATGCCCTCATCCAGTAAATCCTGCACTCCTTTCACGTCCCCTTTACACGCCATGAACAACAATTGTATTGTGGAGTCAAGATTTTCTGGCACGGTGAGATCATCGTTGAGCAGACTCCGGTGAAATGGATCGAGAGAAGACTGGCGACCAAAACTGAACCGCAAATTGTTGCGTCGGGGATCGAGAGAATTCTGCCGCTTGAAGCTGAATTTGCCGCTCATCCTCAACGACCCCGTCGAGAACTGCCGCGAGATTCCCCGCTTCAATTGTGCAGCAATTTCCATCCTCTCTCTGACACTCCTACAAAGCCTAATTGAAGTTTCAGACGATGAATGGATCAAAGGTTATCGAAGTTCAAACAATCTAGATGGCGACATAAGAACAAAAGTGAGAAGAAAAAACAGAGAGGAGAGCTCGATCGATCGAGAGCTATAGGAAGCTCTCGATATCGAGCAATTACAAGGTGAGGTTAGATGAGGGATAGATCGATAGTAGAAGGTGAGAGGTTGAATATAGAAGATCCGAATGAGGCGCCCGGCGAAGAGAGAGAGAAAATCAGGGGGAACGGTTGAAGAAAGAAGAAGAAAATGGCAGGAATTAACTCCGTTTCTTTTTTCCACCCACATATCCCGATAATGCCGTTTCTATTTTTCAAAGTCGCATCTTCCTCCAATTTTGGTCATGTCATGTTGATGTTGGAGTTGGAGCAAAGCAATGCCTGCTGTGGCTGAGCTTCTCAATCTCATCCTTACTTGCCGTTGGTTATGCTGGAACTGGAAAGGTCGATAATTATCAAATTTGTGGTGGGACAAAGCAGCTGGGCCAAAAGGATTTCAGTATCACATGCACGTATTTTGGAACGTTGGAGTTCCTTCAAAGAGGAGACTCGTGTGTCAACAGTCTCTTGGCTCACCCTACGTCACATGGTGTCATTTGCATATGATATCTATGTTTCCAGAGATATAAAAATAACATAATATAATTATTAAAGATTCAGTCAATCAACATGCGAGAATTTCTCTAATTCCATCATGGCTCATCATTAATCAAGTGTAACACTTTAAGATATTGTTAAACAGTCTTTTCTAAAATAAGTATAAATTTTACATAATAAAAATAAGGATATTAATTTTTAACACGATACGAAGTTAACAGTTTTGGATTTAGTATAAATAAGTTTAGGTTATAAATAGGTTGACATATATAACACGATTAATAAACAGGTTATGTTTAAATTTTACTAGTGTCAACTCGTTTAACACGACTTAACACGTTTAATTATAAAATATATTATGAGTTAAGGTAATTCGTCTCACATAAAATATTTATCAATGTTTTGAGATTTTTTATTTATAAAAAAGGTTTCTATTTTGATTTAGTTCAGATCCAAAGTTACTAAACTTAAAAAAATTATCTATACATATTAAAATATAAGTAACTTTTTTTATTTAAACAATAAAAAAAAAATTAAAATAAACCGGTTAAGTGTGTCGACACGTGTAACCTGTTTAATAAATGGGTTGCGGTTTGAGTTTTGAAACTTGACACCATTAGTTAATAGTGTCGGGTTAAAGTTCACACATATTTTTAAATACGTGTACCTTGACACAACCCGAACGCGACACGATAACACAAATTAACACCCCTAAGTAAAAGTTTGTTTAAGTAATTTTAATTTTTTGTGTTTAAATCTATTAAGGGATATAAGTGTATATAGTCATTGCCATCTCTCTAAAATTTTGAAAATTTAATTACTTTATCACTATCTTTTTTTTAAATTATTAAACTTCTCCCTAAAATTTTACACTCTTAAATTCTTTTTATATTTTAGCCCTTAAATGCATGGTCTAGATCCACCGATGCATATAAAGTGTGTGTGTGTGTGTGTGTGCGTGTAAGTTCATCTACATGTAAATAAATAGATACATATATAAATGTATAGGTGTGACTGAATATATTTATAGATACATATAAAAGAATAAAAATATATATATATATATATATATATATATACACACACACACACACACATAGAGGTGCATATAGCATGCATGTTTATATGTATAGACAACTATAGAGGTGCGTGCGCGCACATACACAAGCTAATATGTATGTATATACCTATGATTGTGATAGTAGAAAAATCCCTCTTGCTCAGATTTAATTAATTTAAATAATTAAAACCTGCTCCATTCCATCAAACGGGACAAGGCCAAACCCGCATTCTTGCTTTTCTATTTCTGACAATTAATAACCCGTCTAATAAAACTATAAAAGAGCCCAACACAGGCCCAAAGTTTTTACTTAATTAATTTCGAGCTTCGAATGCAAACCAAAAAGTTCATACTTGGTATAATACTGTCTAAACAATTTTCATAAAACACAAAATAATTTTTTTTTTAGAAAAAAAAATTTATCCAAAGTCAATTCTATATTCTTACGCCACCTCAAACGGGACTCGGGTTCCTGGGACCTGGACTAATAATGCGTTATACACATCTTTATTGATTACTACACTAATTGTCAATTTACTTTGGTATTTAACACCTGTTTGTACCTCCAGGGATATTTGTGAACAATAAGAATTCTTCAAAATAGCACTCCCAATTACTTTTCATTGAAAGAAAAAAACAGCTCTTCTTCCACTAAAAGGGTTCTGCAGAATGTTTCCCACGACTCCTACAAACGTGAATCATATTCAAGCCTTGGTTTCTTCAACAGTACGTAAATTGAGCCACGTTGAGGATAAAAGAACCCACAATGAGAAACCAAGAAGCTGAGAGAGAGCTGGTAAATATCATATAAGATATACTTCCAAGTCTGAAAATTCATTAACATAAGCTGCTACCTAAATCTTCTTGTCTTCAACCGACAGCAGCCCCAAAAGAAACAAACTGTTCTCTTTTACAACTACTAAAAGGCCAGACTGCCCTATGCATCCACAATACCCAGAGCATTATTAACAAAAACATGTATGCTTCCACTTCCAGCATCATTCCCGAGCAACGGCCACCACCTGTTTTCCAACATTGCGGCCATAGAAGAGCCCAATCAGAGCTGCTGGCCCACTCTCTAGGCCTTCAGATATATCTTCAACATATACAATCTTCCCTTCTTTTATATATGGCAGAACCATGTCCAGAAACTTCGGATAGAGGTGATAGTGATCAAAAACCAGGAATCCTTCCATACGGATTCGTTTCGCAATAAGACAAAACAAGTTGTGCACACCTTCAGGCTGGTCCAGGTTGTACTGCGAAATCATCCCACACACAGCAATGCGACCATGGAGTCTCATGTTGAGGAGCACTGCATCAAGCATTTTCCCCCCAACATTCTCAAAGTAAATATCAATGCCATCAGGAAAATACCTGAAAAACAAATTAGATGTAGGTGTAGGTAATGATGGATTTTTATATCAGAAATTTGAAATAAAAATTGGACCAGTGAGCATATTAGGCTGTCTTAAGAGTGTTTTTTGTTAACAAGGCTAGCAAAAAGACCAGAAGTATTTAAGGGAAAAAAAAACATTGCCTTTGTGTTGATCCGGCTAATGTAGGGTCACAAAATGGTTGCTTTCAGACTCGAACACATGTATTTTTTATGCAAGGTACAGGACAGTCATGTAGTGACTTGTAAAATTTGATGCTTTAATTAACAAGGGACATACTCTTTATCAACTCTGTCCAAACAAGCAATCTTTTCATCCAGGCAAAATCAGGGTTTAAAGCTTCATAGTGCTATTGTGTATTTCTTTATAAGTGAAAATAAATACTGACCTTTTCAGAGCTGCATCTAGGTCTTGCTCTTCTTTATAGTTAAAAGCCTCATCAAACCCGAATTTGTTCTTTAACAGATCAACCTTATGTTGAAACAAATGAGAAAGTAAGAAACGTGGCAAACAGAAAGAAGAAAGTTAATGAGGTTGCGCATTTTGTTCCAGCTTACCTACACCAAGTAAAATTATAAATTTGCCACCGTTTAGCAACCATCATCATAGATAACATTCAACTATCTATAATATATTTATGCATAATTATCAACTACAAAACAATAGAGTGAATGGACAAGTTGTCCTTTCAAAATTTTCTGTCAAATAGATTCTAGTATTACTTGTATTTGATTAGAGTTCACTTCCATGTGTGTGCATGTGTGCAAATATCAAGATGCAGAATGTTATAAAAGAGTGCATTAACAGTAGCATTACTTGCCTTTCAGATCAGCACAGTTGAAAGAATGCACACCATTGAACAGTTGGAATGAGAAAATTGTTTTAAAATGTGAGAAAAAAAAACTGATATACCATCATATAGATGACCAACAGAGATAGCTCTAATTCCAGTAGCAGCCATTAACTGGACATTTTGATGAATTGACATAATGAAGACGTTAAGGGCACTGACCTTTTCTTTGGTTCCAGCACTTCCAACAACATAGCAGCCCAACAACTTTGCGAACTGCCCAACAAGCTGACCAACTGCTCCAGATGCAGCTGAAATGAAGACAAACTCTCCCTTCTTAGGGGAGCAAATCTCATAAAAACCAACATAGGCAGTCATACCAGGCATACCTACAGCATAAAATTTCAAAGCAATCAGATGGCATCCAATCTAGTTTAGTAATTATATGAAAAGAAGAAGAAGGGGAAAAAGAAAAGAAAAAATAAGCATCAAACATTTTTGTAGAAAAAATAAAGCAATATAACAAAAGCTTGAAAATTTACTAGTAATCTCAATGGGATCAAATAACATAGATACAGACAGTAAAATGAATCTGTCACCAATTGGATTCATTTCATCCCAAAATTAGACAAGACAAATTAATCTAAACTCAAGAATTTATCTATCCTCCAAACAACTACCTGATCACTTTATTTGAATGTCTGAAGAAGGTAGTGCCTATGACATTTTAAAACGTGTGTTTCTACTTAAATGAATCCATCTTCATGTTATCACAACCATTGAGGCTGGGCCTGGCTGGCGATTCCATAAATTGTGCCGGCAGATATTTGAATGCAGATTGGAGGCAAATCTTTAGTATACATCACTCCAATTCAAAGAACTGAACAACCATAATGTCCCGCGTGGGTTGACAAAGTCAGTCTGCCATTTGTTAATTTGACATAATAATCTATACAAAAGAAGGCTTTACAAAGAAGATCAGGCTAAAAATAACTTATGATGGTACAAGTAATAAGTATTCCATATTTACCAGTAACATACTAAGTCCATCTTCACACACATCTTTTGAGTGCCACCAACAGACTCCCAAGCATATAGTCAATAGACACATAGGCATTTTATTTTGTTTTATTTTTACCACAAGCTCCCTACTATTGGACCTCCCCAATTCTGGCTTGAATCATAATCTCTGATTTTTTAACAGAAACAAACCTCAAATGAAGTGAATCAAGATTGTAGGGTTAGACCGTAAATCATAATAATTGTAATATAGCTCAGCCATATATTGGCATTATATGATATACTAAACTAATAAAGCTGAGACATATATTGCCATTATATGATATAATACACTAATATAGCTGAGCAATATTTTGGAACCTATGATATAAAAAGTGTTAAGAGAGAAAGGGAGATGAGATTGTATTCGGCATAATTACTGGAATGGCAGTTTCACAAGTAAGAATGGAAGCCATCTCCATGTATTAAAGAAGCATTATCCACAAGGATTTTTGTTCTCCTGTCAAAAAAGTAACAGGGGTTTCCCAAGCCATAATTGGGACTAAGGTTTCTCATACACCAACTGGAACAAAAATGTTGCCCTTTAGCATCTCTAGATATATGTTTTTTCTAAAGGTAACCTATAGATATATGTTACCTAATCATTGACATATGTAATTCGGGGGAAAGAACTTAAAATATATTGAAAATAAAACTATCATGTTATTAAATCATGATTCATGATATCATAGCAGAGATACAAAACAGTTTGAAAAATATTTTTTCCCCCAAATATGTGAGAATGTGTCTACAAAAGAACACTTTCTGATTCTAATCTAATGCCACAGGTAAGATGTCTAAGTCATTCTGATTCTTAGATTTTGAAGAAGGTTGCTTAGTGTGATCGTCTCATAATATTGATGCCGCCCAAACGATACCATAAGTAAATCCCATTCCATATGAATCTCAACATTCTTAGTCTTATTCTCTGTTTGGTGGGACAGGAAACTAGAAGGAAGAAAAAGGGAGGAGTTGGGGAGGGGTTGGAGACATATTCCTTTATTTAATACAGAGGAAGGGGGAAGGGAAGGAAAACTGGAACTAAATCCCTCCAAAGTTCAAACGCACCAAAATCAATTCACCCAAATATGGTGGGAAAGAGGAATGAAGGGAACATTTGGGGAAGGTTTTATTCATATGTTTGTGCCTTTCTAATAACAACCTTAAGGGTATATGGTAAAATAAATTAAATAACTATGATTTTCTATCTCTCAACCAAAGAGATGGAAGGAAAGACAATATCCTTTATCTTTATTTATCTATTCATTCCTCTTACCTTGTCCTTCTTGTCAATTTTACATTGCTCCTACCAAAGGAAGCATTAGTGGATGCAAGTAAGCCAAAACGAGAGAAGCTTTTTCAAACTTCAAGTCTTGTTGCCTCCTTGAGAAGTTACAACAATAATTTATTATCAGGTTGTATTTAAAAAATATATATAGGACATCATACTTGAATTCTGCTTTCATCTAACAACATTGCCTTCAAATTCCACACCCCCCCCCCCCCCGGCCCGCACCCCTCTTTTGGTTGGCTTAAGGGGCTGGTTATAGCAGTTGTTCTCAATAATTAAATCAAATGAACTTACCAAGGATTCCTGTATAGTAGGAAAGAGGCACATCTGTATGGTGGATTTTAAATAGAGTCTCTGGAGCTGTAATGACACTATACTCTTCCCATCCAGTTATTCCCCAAACCAGATCATCTTTCTTGAAGTTAGGGTGTCCAGAATCCAAAACCCTGGCTACTCCGTGCCCGGTGATAGGCTGCAAGACATAACATCAAAAGTCACTAATGCGAACTTAATTCCTGAAACATGACCAGATATCGTAACTAAATACAAGTCTGACTTTTACTTTTGAATTGACTCAAATTTCAGCACTACTAAATAATCCTTTTTCTTTAGAAGTCAATCCAATTTAACACTATGCTTGGATAAGTAGGAGGGAAAGGAAATGAGAGAATAACATTAATTACGAGGGAAAGGAGATGAGAGTGTAATCCCTTCTTCATGCTTGGATAACCGATGAAAGAAAAAAAATGTATAATCCTCTCATCTTGCTTAGAAAAGATAAAAGAGAGAAAGAAAAGGAAAGGATTTTATATTATTTTACTATTATACCCGTTGAGATGCCCTAGGACAGAGGTGTCTTTTCTTATTTTTTCCTCTATCATAAAAAAATTCTTTAAAGGGCTCTCCTTTCCTTCCGTCTCCTCTAACTTTTGGAAGGAGAGAAAAGTGGATAAAATAAGGGTTAAGAGATCCTCCATCCCCTTTCTTTTTCTTGTATAATTTTAAACTAAGTACAAAATAACCCTTCCCTCCTTTCCCTTTCCACTCCTTTCTTTCCAAATCCCTCAATCTAAGCCGAGCATAAAAATAAATGATTTCCTTCTGTATCTAATTATTTGTGAGTTGTGACCAACTGGAATTCATAAACTATTGAGGGATACAGCCGACAAAACCAGTAATTGACAAGTTCTGTACATTAAATAAATAAGAAAGTGGCAACATGGTCCATATATATTTTAGATTGAGGGAGATATATAAATGAATATTTGTGTGTGTATCAACTATGCATGTGCGGTCAATTAATTATAGTCAGATTATTGCTTTACTCAAGAAGCATCTTGCACGACAATGCCGTAATGGTTCTTTTAGTCATGAATTATACTACAACTACTTCTTTACTTTACTTTTGCTTTGTAAATGGTTTAAGCCATTTACTACTTTGGTTTTTGGACACAGACGTGTCATCTATGTAAACGGACCCAAAGTGTAGGATATCAGAAACAAAAAGAAATCAAAATTCTTGAAATCAAAGTGGGAACCATACGCACATCTGGGAGGGGAGCAACACCATATATCTTGAAATTTGCAAGATGATAGAATTGGGTTTCTCTCATGATTATGGAAAAAATGGGGATGAATGATTTGGAAATTTGGAGCGAACTGATAATTTTGTTATAAAAGTCGTAAAATTTTCTAACAGTTTCGACATCTTCATTTCTTTTCATTTATAATTTAAAGCATTGGGAAAAGGTTGACTAATTAAATAAGTGATTAGGGTAGTGTAGAAAATTGAATTAACAATCTTCTGAAACAGCATATTACTAAAACACCCTCACAGTCATCAAACAAACCTAAATCTCCAACACGTTATTCAAGAGAATAGACAGAGTAAAGATTATTTTAATAAAATGTTTGTTCATAGATTCTGCCATTTCACAATCAAACCTGTTATTGTGGATGTAGACTTATGTATGTATAAAGTAATGTGGTGATTAATAACTTACAGAACCAGGTTTGAAAGACTGAACGTAGCTTCCTTCCAACTTGTTCATGCGATTTCGCATGTAGGGATCGCAAGACAAGTAGAGATTCTTCAGGAGAATGGCATTGGAACCTTCTGGAACCTTGAGATTAATAGTAGCAGTGGTGGCGATCATGTCAGACTCTTTGGGGAAACCACTGACGTAGTGCTTCAAAATGATCTGTTTGTTGTTCACTTCCGCCATCGTAGGAAGAAAATCAAGGGGAAGGCCGGATGGGGCTCTCTCGCTTTCCAAGACACACACGCTGTCTTTCCAAAATGATCTGTTTGAATGATTGAAAATATCATAGAAAGGAAACCTAGCGGACCAAAATTGAGTGGAGGCGATTAAAACGACGAGAATATTCTACTATAAATAAATAAATGTTTTTATGTTGGCATGTTTTTCACCTGTCAAGAGAAAATGTGAACGCGCTGGAGCTCTCTCCTCTTCTGCGCCAGGGTTGGGTTGGGTGTGTCTTCGTACACTAATAAAATGAAACACTTCCATTTGTCTCACTAGTAGGAAAAAAAATGAAAATTGATTTTAAACAGTTCGGTGGTAAGAAAAGGGCGTGGATTATGTGACCTTCTACCCGCTCTTTCTTGGTAACACAAAAAAAAAAAAAATGTTGCCACGTCGGTTTTATTTGGCACACTGTCCCAAAAAAATGAAAATATTCCTTTTAATTTCTATCTCAACTATGTGACATTGTAAATTTAGCAGCGGATTAAATTATATGAATAATACAACCACACATTATGTGAAATAGAAATTTGAAAAATATTACAATGTTCGAGAAAAATATTCAATAATTTTTAGAAAATGATTCAATGGTTAAATAATGGGTCACTTCTACAAGTACATTCTTATTAATGTAACTATCTATTTAAGAATGATAATGCGATTGGTTTTAGATGGGATAGCATTTCTTCAATTTGGACTCTATTTATATTTTTTATCCTGTCATATTTAGAGATTTATCCCAATTCTGACCCCAACCCATTTATATTTTTCGACTTCATCCGACCCCGTCCCAAATTTCGATATATATATTTTTTTAAGTAAGTTAAAACTTTTATTTCAATATATAAATTAATTTTTTATTGTCAAAATAACTAATATAAGAAAAAATAATATGAGTGTAATATGAAAAATCTTAAAACTAATTTTATATAGTGTTATTTATTGATAAATATAGTATATATAAGAATAAATAAATAAATTAATATATAAACGGGATATGGTGACTATCTCCCGAACTCACCCTGAATCCGACGGAGTTTAAAAGGCCCGACCCCGACCTCGTTTATGAACACTCCATATCAGCCCCATTAGAGGCAGGGCGGGGCGGGTCTCTAATGGATCAGGACAGATTGTCATCCCTATATCTACTCGACTCTTAAGACCACTAGTTACTCTACCGTCGGTGGCTGTTTGGCACACTTAATACTATTAGGTCATGTTTGTTTCATAAATTAGATAAGGATAAACTAGTTATTCCCTTTACTAATAGTAATAGGGTTAGTATTCTCACACCTCCCTATTTTATCTATATTATGGGTCATTATTTATTTTCGATATTATTAATGAGCCTCCCTTTTTTTTTCTTCCAAACACTAACTTCACAAGACCATAGAAACTAATTTATCAATTTTTTTTCCTAAACTGACTAACAAACATACTCTTATACTATCACCAATGACCCTTCAAAAATAATGCTATCAACTCATTTACAAATTTCTACATTGGTTTGTTTTACATTAACAAAGGTGTCTCACAAAATTTTGTAATAAAGACATAAGTCAAAAGTAGATGACGCAAATAGTGGGCAAGTCCAACATTAATATTTTTTTCAACTATAAACATTTGCTACTTTCTAATTCACCCATCAAATTTGAAATATTTGAAAAAGGTAGCAAATTTACTCTCTCCTCATATAATTAATTCCCATAAAGTGATTTTATAAAATTAATTAAGATAAATTACACTGACCTTTCCTGAGATTTCTAACAATCATAAGAACCTCTCCTAAGATTTCTGAAATGATACTAACCTCCCCTCCAGTTTTATTTTTTTTAAAATGACAAAAAATACCTCTTTCATTTTTTCAATTTTGATCAATTTTTTTTAACTTTTTTTTCATGTTCAAATAAATATTAATTAAAATTTTCTTTAACTAAAAAAATATAGTTATTTATTTTAATTTTGTTTTTTTATCTAAAATGAAAAATAAAAAATAAAAGTTAGAAAAAGGTCAAAATTTTAAAAATTCAAAAAAAATAAATAAAATGGGCATTTTTTGTCATTTTGGAAAGAAAAAAGGTTATAGGGAAGGTCTTTGTAGTTTTTCAGTAAAAGTATGAGAGGTTAGTGTCATTTTAGAAATTTCAGGAGAGGTTTGTATAATTTATCCAATTAATTAATTGTAAGAGTTTAAATCTATATATTTTAGAATAATTTAATAAATAGCAAAATATCAGAAGTGATTTTTGAATGTTCCATTATTCTTTTTGCCCTTTATTTTTAGGGTTAATCAATCTCGAGTCTTTGAATAGGTTTTGATGCTGCACTTTTCAGCTCGCAATGAATCTGGGCCCCCAAGACCTGTAGAACACTCAAAAAGGGGATCAGAGGACCACCGAATTGCCTCCGGCGATAGCCGCTCTGATGCTTAAGTAAGTAAACTGAATTGAAAGACTGTATTGAAAGCCAAAGAATGAGCATAAAAATAAAGCGTACCTTTAGGGTTTAATTTATAGACTGTGGCCTTCCTAAGTTGATTAGAATTCGGAGCCGTGAATATAGGGATTTGATCATCGGAGATTGCAGTTACCTTGTGGAGTATTGTATCGTAGATAGAGATAATCATAGATAGTAGTTTCCTTGTTGAAGACTGTTTCATTATTCCCTGCTTGACAGTTGTTAAGGAAACCATAAGGTCGGAACCATACGGAATACTGAGTGAATGTTGCCTAGAACATAAGGTCTGGAGGATATGTGCATGAGAATGTCCTGGAGGCTCCGCCTGTTCTGTATGACCGAGTTTATCGGCTCTGTAGGATATGTATATAAGAATGCCCTGAAGGCTGTGACTGCTTTGTATGACCGAGTTTATCGGTTCTGTAAGCACACGTGTCTCAAGGTGATTGGTGTGTCTGTTTGTGGTATATCAGCTACTCCCCCCTCGAGCCCTAGTTAGGAGCTAGGGCGTAACTAGGGTTATGGGCTTTATGAAGAATCGCACGTTTTGTTTCCCCATTTTTCAAGACGTCGGTTTAATGGGTCATTTATTGCGCAGCCGATACTTGAGAGGCCATCATTACCTTCATCCATTGTGTCGAATCGGCTTGGGGGCTCATATTTCGAATGTGTATATAAAGAGGGGGGAAAGGACTTTTATGCCTTTCTTCTGCACTTGCTTTTACAATATCAAAGACTGCCACCGCCAGTTGACGTATTTTGAAGGTCGAAGGATACCCGGTGTTCATAACCTTTCTTGATTTCAGGTTTGATTTTAGCCCCTTTTACATTCCCTTTCATTTGCTTCGTTACTTTCCATTGTCCGCCATGTTTGGCCCTGGTTTACCTTCTGGTTCAAGCAGTTCTTTTAGGACCATTTCTCAACTTCAACTTGTGAATCTTCCTTCTGTTAATGATGCTAAGAATAAATTAGTAGAGCCCCCTTCCAGTCGGGAGGTTAGGATAGTTGACGCATTCGAAGAGCCCCCAAATAGGGCCGTTGAGACCTCTGGTCGATCTGGCCATAGAGAGGAGGGTGAGAGTGCAATTACTGAGAGGATGTTAGTAGAGTTGTGGGAGAAATTCAATCTCCCTTCAAACATTACTTTTAGGGTCCCAGATCCTCTGGATCACCCACGCGATGTTAGAGTGGAGGAAATCTGTGCCTATTTGGCTTGGTTTGAAATAGGACTGACATTCCCCCTTCCTGACCTTGTAAAATAATTCTTCTGTTGGTTTAACCTTTGCCCTGCAGGCCTTAATCTTAATAGTTGAAGACATCTGTTAAGTTTCATAGTGTTGGGGCATATGAACAATGTCGACATGTCCCTTGACCTGATCCGTAGTAATATGGATCTAAAATACATGAGGGCGGAAGACCTCTATTATATGTCTTTTGATAGTGGGTTCAGACCCCTTACTTCCGTGCCCTCCTCTAACAAGACTTGGAAGAAGTGGTATTTCTTCATAAAAGGAGGATGGGAATATGAGGACTTCCAAGATCAATTTTCAACATTCCCTCAAACCATTGGGCGAAAGGGTGAGACCCAGTTTTTCCCGTGGCTGCTTTGATTTTGTTTTGTGCACCAATTGCCGAGCCGACTAATCTCTGTATCTTTTGTGCAGTTAGGAGCGTGTGGAAGAGACCGAGC
The DNA here is from genome assembly GCA_008638375.1 of Nyssa sinensis. Classification (NCBI taxonomy): domain Eukaryota; kingdom Viridiplantae; phylum Streptophyta; class Magnoliopsida; order Cornales; family Nyssaceae; genus Nyssa; species Nyssa sinensis. The sequence continues at coordinate 219,615 of CM018045.1, read as the reverse complement.
TTTTCTCCCGCGCTTCAGGAGCAATACAAGAAGCTTTTGTAGCCCAGCAACCAAGACTATTCCTCCATTGTTAACCGTGATAAGTTGATGGCTGCCAGGAGAAGTGTTAAGCAGCTGGCAAAAGATATGATGGCAAGGTGGGAGACCGAGCCATCTTCATCTGTGGCATTGGGGGAGGCTTCTTCCCTAGTAGACCCTCCTCTCCAGACAAAAAGGAGGAGGTTACTTTCGAACTCTCCTGAGCCTGCTGAGGGGGAGAGGGAGAGGGAGGTGCCTGCCCCCATTTCTGTGGTCCCCCCAGCCCCATCCAAACAAGCGGGCAAGGGGCGTCATCCTCGGTGGCCCCTAGTGCTGTCAATTAGGGGGCCAAAAAGATTCTGAGGGAATTTTGGGCCAAAGGCTCAGTCAAACTTAGGCCCCAGAAGTCGGAGAAGCTTCTTGCTGATCTGGCTTCTCTTCAGGTTAAGGTAAGTTGTTCAGGTCTTTATCTCTTTTCCCTTTTTTTCAAGTGTTTTGGCTGGGTACTGAACTGTTTGCTTTGTACACTGCAGACCCTGCACACCCATTCTGCTCTGACGGAGGTCTCTCCCCTTTCAGAGGAGGTTGACAAACTTCAGGTCGAGCTGGACGAGGTCAGGCTTCAGCTTGGTACTGCTAAGTCTGAGGCTCACGACTCTACGGAGAGGCTGAAGGAGTCCCAGAATTCTCTGGCAGTCATGGAGTCAGAGAAGAACCTTGCCGTTCAGCAGGCAAAGAGGCTTCAGAGGGAGATAGACGGCATGCGGTACCACTATAATCAAAAGCTTGAGGATGCAGTGGAGCAAACCAAGCTGGAAAACGAGACGGAGATGAAGATGGAACTGAAAGGAATGGCCAACACCCTGATCATGTTTGGCTTCAACAACTTCCGATCTAGGTTCCTTGCTAAATTTCCCAATTTTGACATATCCTCGATTGTGCCTCCAGGGTTACCCCTCTCGAGGTTGTCGTTCCGAGCGAGGTGGTCGACGTTCTCCCTGCCGATCCCACTGAAGTTTCCGTCCTGAACGAGATGGTTGATGCTGCTCCTACCGATCCTTCCCCAGCCGTTGAGCCTGCCTCTGCTGATCAGGCTTAGGACATATGTTTTTAGTTTTTTTTTTTTTTGAACCTCTAGTGTAACAGGCTATTTTGTTGAATGAAACAATATTTTCTTTCTCAAATGTCTTCATCCCATTTCTTTTTTGGTTGACCCAAGTAATATTGCGTTGCACTGCTGCGTAGTTGACCCATGTAGTATTTCCTTTGAATTTGTGGTTGATGTGAGAAATTGCTGCAAGTGAGGCTGTTCTGGATCCCTCCAGATTAACTTTTTAACGGTTGGCAGCTGTCTGCCGAGCTGTATTTGCAACAAGACGATGACTGTAGACTAGTTCTGATTGCTTCTTCTTCTTTGGATAAGATAGGAAGGCAATTTCAATCAGACATGTAGGGATCTGATATTGTTCTTGTGTCACATATATTAAGAGTAAGTTTTGAAGAATTCTGAGGCAGTTTGTTCTGAACCCAAGTTTTTATAGTAGAAATTTGGTGTCTCATGTCTGTCACTCTAATGATTGAGACTGCTGCCTCTTCAGTTATTCAGACCAGGACTGAAATACATCCGAACTGATGTCTTTCGTCATACGGATGAACGGAATGGCTAAGATTGAGAGGTATGTATGTTGGTCCGAGGGCCTTTGTATAAAGGTGGATCGGACTCTGTTTGCTTGATCAGTACGGTATGCTTGGAGAAGCCTTGTATTCTGTCTTCTAGGTATCCGAAAGGACGGTTTTATACGTCATTTATTTATACAGCTGTCTTTTGGGTTTTCGAGGCCAACCCTTTATTTAACCGTTGCGACGGTTCAACTGGGTGACTTTTGGGCTTCGAGGGTCTATATATATGAAAGAGGAGCATATGGTTGCGCCCCATCTCTTTACTTTTGCTCTCAGACTGTTCCCTTGTCGGAAAGAATTTGAATGTCTTTTAGAGGCTTGCTGTTTTCCCGGAGATGATTGACGATTTTCAGTCCGAGTTGGGAATGATTAAACTGTGGCCGAGAGTTAACCTTTCCCTTGATTCAGTCTCCAAGGAAGGATTAGAGGAGGCGAAGATCTTCTTGTCCATCTTAGCATCCGGTCGAGATTTCTACGATTGGAGGTGCACCATCCTTGATTCAACCGAGGCTTGGAGCATTGGTGATGAAGACGAAGGTGGGATGTCTCCTTCCCTTTGTGTCTTGGCAGAGACCCTTGCTCAAGCCGGCTGGGGTGTCATGCTGGATTTGAAAGAAACGAAGGTGGAGAATGGAGGTCTCCTGAGACCTAGAGCCCTCATCATCCGTTGGTCTTGAGATCAATGATAGTGATGATGAAATGGCCTGGGTGCTTCTTGCTGCAGATTGGGGTTCAGGGTTCCTTCCTTTCAAATGGAATCGGCGACGGCGGTAATGGAGGTTTAAAACCTGGGTCCCTTTCTCATTCAAGGAAGAAAGCCATGGTGTTGTAAAAGCGTAGTGATGCCTTTGTTGTAGCTTCTATGTACTTGTTTTATTTCCAGTCTTCTTGTACTGATGTAAATTTTCTGAATCATCAATAAAATTGAGTTCCTTCTTCTAAAATCTGATGTTCTTTTGTGTTTGGATGTGCTCTTTTAGAGTTAAAACACCTTCTTGTGCACTTCTAATGAATAATTCTTCCGTATGTTCTAAGAATAGGTCAAAGAAACTTACATAAAATCTGAAGCTTTGAGCCAAAGTACTTTAAGCCTACTCGGTGCTATAGTATTCGTTGCTTGTTGGTACGTAAACCAAATAATAAGTATCAGCTCTGAGGTATTCCGATCTAGGAAACTTGTGAAAATAGTAGTCAGACTTTTAAAGATGTTTGGAACTTCTGTCTTTGGATGGACTAGATCATTGAATCTGTATATTGGAGACGGACCAGGCTTGAAAGGCCTGTGCATTATAGATGGACCAGGCTCTGAAAGCCTGTGCATTAGAGATGGACCAGGCTCTGAAGGCCTGTGCATTAAAGATGGACTAGGCTCTAAAAGCCCGTGCATTAAAGATGGACCACGCTCTGAAGGCCTGTGCATTAAAAGATGGACCAAGCACTAAGACTTGTGCATTGTAGATGGACTAGGCTCTGGAGGCCTGTGCATTATAGGTGGACCAGGCTCAGAAGGCCTGTGCATTAAAAGATGGACCAAGCACTAAGGCTTGTGCATTGTAGATGGACTAGGCTCTCGAGGCCTGTGCATTAAAGATGGACCAGGCTCTGAAGGCATGTGCATTAAAGATGGACCAGGCTCCGAAGGCCTGGGCATTAAAAGTTGGACCAAGCACTAAGGCTTGTGCATTGTAAATGGACCAGGCTCTAGAGGCCTGTGCATTAAAGATGGACCAGGCTTTGAAGGCCTGTGCATTAAAAGATGGACCAAGCACTAAAGCTTGTGCATTGTAGATGGACCAGGCTCTGGAGGCCTGTGCATTATAGGTGGACCAGGCTCAGAAAGCCTGTGCATTAAAAGATGGACCAAGTACTAAGACTTGTGCATTGTAGATAGACCAGGCTCTAAAGGCCTATGCATTAGAGATGAACATTTTATGGAGGTATTACAAAGAAAGAAACATCTTTATTGATAATACTTCCGTAAATGCTCTACATTCCAAGGCCTAGGAATAGGCTTCCCAGTCATGTCCTCTAGCTAGTAGGTGGTAGGCCTAACAACCTTTGTCACTCTATAAGGGCCTAACAACCTTTGTCACTCTATAAGGGCCTTCCTAGTTGGGTGACAACTTTCCCATAGTGGGATCCTTGGTGTTCGAAAAAGCTCTCCTTAAGACAAAGTCTCCAACTTGAAAGCTGACCGTCTTGAGCCCCACCTTGGATTTATTGACCATTCTCTATTGATAAGCTTCCATTTTGATGCTGGCTTGATCTCTTTTTTCTTCAAGTAAATCCAAATTTTCTATCAGTTGCTGATCATTGGATTCTTGTTTGAAGGCTTCAGTCCTTAAAGTTGGCATACCGATCTCAACCGGGATTACTGCTTTTGTACCATAGGCTAGTGAGAAAGGAGTTTCAGAGGTGGGAGTTTTTCTGGTTGTTCTGTAGGCCCAGAGAACTCCAGGGAGTTCCTCCGCCCACTTTCCTTTGGCCTGCTCTAACCTTTTCTTTAATCCATCAAGAATCGTTCAGTTGGTGACCTCTGCTTGCCCATTTGCTTGTGGATGGCCTGGAGAGGCAAAGTGTTGCCTAATGTTGAGATTTTCACAGAATTTCTTGAAGCCTTTACCAGTGAACTGCGTCCCATTGTCAGAGATGATTACACATGGTATACCGAACCTGCAAACAATGTTCCTCCAGGTGAAGTTTTCAACTTCCTTCTCTGTGATGTGTGTTAGAGGTTCAGCTTCGGCCCACTTAGAGAACTAGTCAATGGCTACCAAAAGATACTTCATGTTTGGTGGGGCTTTGGGTAATGGGCCCACGATGTCCATCGCCCACTGATCAAAAGGCCAAGGAATAGTAATGGGGATGAGCTTGTGATGAGGCTGGTGTTAATATGGGGCAAATCTTTGGCATTTGTCGCACTTCTGGACATACTCCTTAGCTCGCCTTAGCATGTTAGGCCAGTAATAGCCCTGAGTTAGAGCTCAGTGAGCTATCGTTCTGCCCCTATTATGATTCCCGCAAATACTCTCGTGTATTTCAGCCAAGACATATTGCGATTCTTCTGAAGCTAAGCATTTTAACAGAGGTTGGGAATAAGACCTTCTGTAAAACTTGTTGTTCAGGATCAGGTACCGAGCCGCTCTGATTCGGATTCTCCTTACTTTGTTTTTGTCTTCTGGGAGGAGCCCGGATTCTAGATACTGGATGATTGGGGTCATCCAGTTCTGGGGCTGTTCAGCAATTTGGGCAACTTAGGTTTCTTCTATGCTGGGTTTTGTCTGATAAGAAATTTTTACTGTGGAATTTGCTTCGGACTTAAGGCGGGACGCCATGTTTGCCAAAGCATCTGCTCTGCAGTTCTGGCTTCTTTCTGTTTTCTGGATAGTGAACTTCTGGAAGGAGTGCTTCGAGTAGTTCACCAGTTTGGAGTACCGAAGCATCCTATCATCTTTAATGGAGAATTCTCTCAGGACTTGGCTTACCACCAGTTGGGAGTCTGAGAAGACTTTAAGGTTCTGAACCTCGCATTCCAGAGCCAACTTCATGCCTAGGATTAGAGCTTCGTACTCTGCTGCATTATTGGAAGCTCCGAATCCCAAGCTGACCATTTTTTCTGACGAGAGCCCATCAGGGGACTGTAATACCTGGCCCACTCCTGAGCCCTGATCGGTTGACGACCCATCAATATAGAGCAGCCAGGTTCCTGAAGTTTCGATGAGCTGTGCCTTGTCTTGAAGTGCCGGGGTGAACTCGGCAACGAAATCAGCTAAGGCCTGCCCTTTGATGGAGTTTCATGGCACATATGATATGTCAAATTCCCTTAACTCCACAGACCGCTTTACTAATCTTCCTGAAACCTCAGGCTTTCTCAATATTGACTTCAGAGGATAAGCAGTTGGGATTTCAATTGGATGAGCTTGGAAATAAGGTCGGAGCTTCCGAGCTGATATTACCAAAGCAAAGGCTAGTTTTTCAACCTCTGGGTATCTATTTTCTGTGTCGAGTAGTGCCCTACTGACGTAGAATATGGGCCTCTGTAGTCCCTTGTCCTGCCTGACTAATGCGTAGCTGACCGCGTTTTCAGAGACTGCAAGGTACATGAGTAGCTTTTCCCCTTGTACTGGTTTTGACAGAAGTTCTGGAGAGGCAAGATACTCCTTCAGTTCCTGAAAAGCTTTCTCACATTCTTCTGTCCACTGTAAAGCTTTGTTGCCCTTTAGAGCTTTGAAGAAGGGTCGTGGATTTGGAGAGATAAATCTGTTTAGTGCCGCGATTGTGCCATTCAGCGCCTGAATGTCTTTTTTGGTTTTTGGTGACTTCAGTCCAATCAGAGCTTGGATCTGAGTGCGGTCTGCTTCGATACCCCTCTGAGAGACAATATATCCCAAGAATTTTTCCTTCGTCACCCCGAAGGTACATTTTGAGGGATTGAGCTTTATCTTGTGCTGTCTTAGGATATCGAAGGTCTGGACTAAATGCTGAAAGTGACTACCTTTCTATAGACTTTTGACCAGCATATCATCAATGTATACCTCCATGGTATTGCCGAGCAGTGGGCTGAACATCTTGTTTACCAACTGCTGGTATGTAGCTCCAACGTTCTTAAAACCGAAAGGCATTACTCTGTAGCAGTAGAGACCTCGTTCGGTTATGAAGGCTGTCTTCTCCTGGTCTGGAGGGTACATCTGAATTTGGTTATACCCATAATAGGCATACATAAAACTCATGAGTTCGTGCCCTGCAGTAGCGTCAACCAGTTGGTCTATCCTTGGCAGTGGAAAGCTGTCTTTGGGGCACGCCTTGTTGAGGTCTGTATAATCAACGCAGACCCTCCACTTGCCATTTTTCTTTTTGACCAGGACGGTGTTGGCTAGTCACTCAGGGTAGAACACTTCATGTATCATTTTGGCTTCAAGCAGCCTCTGGACTTCCTCGTTTATAATCTGATGCCGCTCTGGGGCTAGCGGCCTTCTTTTCTATCTCATTGGTGGGTGATCTGGATCCACTATTAGTTTGTGAGTTATCAGATTTGGATCTATACCCTCCATGTCTTTGGTCTCCCACGCAAATATAGAGAGGTTGTCTTTTAGAAACTTGATTATTTTCTCTTGCTCAGCGCGTGTCAGGTCTGGGCCAATGTACAAATAGCGCCCCTCTGATTCTGAACTGACCAATACTTTGACAGGCTCGCCAATGGGTTTGGCCCTGCTGTCTCGTTCCCTTGGGCTTAGGGGTTCTTCGATTCTGGAAGGGCAACTTTCCTCCTCGGGAGTGTGGGAGAGAACTAGATCTGCACAGTCCCGGGTGTACTGTAATTGTTATTTGACAGTCTTCTCCTTGAGTGCAATGGCATGGCACTCTCGAGAAGTTGGCTAGCACCCTCTGACAGAATAAACATTCTGGTTGTGAACATACTTTAGACATTGATGGAGGGTCGAGGTAACCGCCCCTATCTGGTGCAACCATGGTCTCCCAATTATGATATTGTAGGGAGATTTCATATTCAACACCATGTGCTCTGAGATGGTGGTTTTCTGCCCTCACCTTCCCCTACAGTGGTGGGTAGATCGATCCTTCCCAATGGGGTACTGAGATTACCGTCAAACGCTGCCATTACGGCAGTGGTAGGCTTGATGCTGTCGTGGTTCATTCCCATCTGTTTAAGTGGCTCATGGAACAGTATATTGACGGAGCTGCCGATGTCAACCAAGACTCTTCTGATCTCGAAGTTGGCAATTTTGAGAGTGATGACGAGGGCATCACTGTGAGGGCAGTGCACCCCTGCTAGGTCCTGTTCAGTGAATTGGATCTCCAGTGCTGGTTTGAGCCTCTTTTCAACGTTGGAGATCTGCAATATATTTGGGGCAGCCCTGGCCTCCCGAGCATACCTCTTCCTTGCCCTGTTAGACATTCTTGTAATAGGGGAGTCTGCATGGAGGACATAGATGACATGGTTGTTCTGCCTTTGAGGCTCATTTCGAACTTCTCTCTGCTCTTGTCTTTTCTCAGGCCTCTGCTCTATCCGCTGTTGAGGCTTATCTTCGTGGGGATTTTGCCTCCCGTCCTGCTTAAAGAACTCCCGGAGGCGTCCTTTCTTTATGAGTTGCTCAATCTCATATCTAAGGGACCTGCATGAGTTAGTCGTATACCCATGATCTTTGTGAAAATTACAATATTTACCTGTGATCCGAAGGCTGGGATCTCCTTTGATGGGTTCTGGCCATCTCAGGTTTTCGCGATCTCGGATCTGTCGAAGTACCTGATTCGGTGTAGTGTTCAGAGGGGTAAAGTTAGTGAACTCCCTTGGTTCGGAATTGTAAACAGCCTTGGGCGCCGTTTTCTTTTTAGGACTCCTGGCTCTCTTCTTGCTAGGGTCTCTTCTGTGGTCCTCCTTCTTATGATCCTCCCTCTTCGGATTATCCCTCTGGTTCTGCTCTTTGCCCTTCTGGGATGTGCGGTTGGCTTCTTCCAAGTTGATGTACTTTCTGGCCCGGTCCATTAATGCCGCCATGTCGGCAGGAGGGCTTTTGGTCAAGGAATCTCTGAAGCCACCGTGAACAAGTCCAGCAGTTAAGGCAACTATAAAGAATCTTGGGCAGCAGTCGGTGATCTCTGTGAGTTCGGCATTAAAGCGTGCAATGTAGGCTCTGAGGGACTCCTCTTTAGTCTGCTTGACGTTCAACAGGAATTCTGGCAATTGAGTTCGAAGGGAGGTGATGGAACCATTTCAGAGCAGTTCCCTTTAAGCTGGTAATAAAAGTTTGGCACATAAAAGCATCAGAGGCCCCGTGGAGGGCCATCGTATGCTAGTAGTGCGATAGATGATCTCCTAGGTCTCTAGTCCCATCGTACAGGTTGAACTTTGGTACCATGAACTTCTTGGGTCTTTCCTCCGACATGATGGCGGGAATGAATGGGGTAACAAGTCTCCTGAGCAGCCTGGCCAACTTATCTTGCTCTGGAGGGTTCTAGACACCTCTCAAAGCTATTGTGCGGTCCATAGATTCGGCAATTTCTTCGACCCTCCGTGGGTCTCTGAACCGGACCTCTTGTGAACCTTGCCTCACAACCTCGACTTCAAGGTAGTCGGGCTGAGCACGTCCCTCGGATAGAGGAGGGCTCCGAGCTGGCGAGATTGGTGCTGCTTTGGGATGAGGCTCCTACAGTGCCAGATGTGATCCCGAAGCCCCCGGAGTCGGGCCTTTAGTAGTGCTTCGGTAGTGGACGTTAGGGATGAAGGCTGATGTTCCCCAGCCTAGGGCTGTTGACGACTGTGGATCTCTGCCAACGTGGGCAACACCCCGAGGGTGCCCAAGCTGGTTATTTGGAGCCTACACATGGGGCTCTTCATTCTCAGTGGTTATATGGGGTTGCGCTCTTTTAGCAACATTAACTGGTGGATTAGGAGGACTTGTCCTTTGATTCTGTGTGAGCATTGCTAGAGTTCTAGATATGGTAAGTAGTTGTTCCTGTACCAGTTCGTTGTGCCGTTTGATTGATTCAATCTCTTGTCGCATGGGATCAACCGTCGGCCCTCTTGCTCGTGGAACAGGTGGCCGCCGTTGAGAGCTTTGTGGGTTTTGAGCGTTCTGTCTCGGTCGGAGATTTGGGGCCATGGTTTTCCGGTGAGGAAAAAGATAAGTTTGTGAATAGAGCACTTGGAGATTAGTCGTTTCTCACAGACGGCGCCAAACTAATGTTGCACTTTTCGGCTCGCAATGAATCTGGGCCCCCAAGACTTGTAGAACACTCAAAAAGGGGATCAGAGGACCATCGGATTGGCTCCAGCGGTAGCCGTTCTGATGCTTAAGTAAGTAAACTGAATTGAAAGACTGTATTGAAAGCCAAAGAATGAGCATAAAAATAAAGCTTACTTTTAGGGTTTAATTTATAGACTGTGGCCTTCCTAAGTTGATTAGGATTCGGACCCGTGAATATAGGAATTTGATCATTGGAGATTGCAGTTACCTTGTGGAGTATTATATCGTAGATAGAGATAATCATAGATAGTAGTTTCCTTGTTGAAGAGTGTTTTTGTGTTGAAGACTGTTTCCTTATTCCCTGCTTGACAGTTGTTAAGGAAACCATAAGGTCGGAACCATACGGAATACTGAGTGAATATTGCCCAGAACATAAGGTCTGGAGGATATGTGCATGAGAATGTCCTAGAGGCTCCGCCTGCTCTGTATGACCGAGTTTATCGGCTCTGTAGGATATGTATATAAGAATGCCCTGAAGGCTGTGACTGCTCTATATGACCGAGTTTATCGATTTTGTAAGCACACGTGTCTCAAGGTGATTGGTGTGTCTGTTTTTGGTATATCAGGTTACTATATTATTATAAAATTCGTGGATTTTTTCAATTCAAGGTGAAGGACTTGGTTATTTTTATTTTTGATCTCATGTCCATACCTAATGACATGTCATTTGCAATTTTTTTAGTAATGGCACTAATACCCCAATAATACATTAGTCCAAAATAACTCTCGCGCCGCTCTCTAAAATAGGAAAGCCCCAAAAAACACATCAGTCTACTATAGGAAACTCCCAAATTGAAGAAACCATCACGCCGCTCTCTCTTACTCGCCCAAATTCGTATTCCTCCATTGTTCATAATCCTCCATTATTATCCAGTAAAGGGGAATAAAACTCTCACTCAACTACTTATTCATCTTCTCTCACTCTCTCATTCTTCCATATCTCTCCATACCACTTATCTCTCTAACTTTTTTTAATTCAATCACTACCATCAACTACATCTACGAACAATTTATTCTAGTCTCCAACAAATCTGTGAGTGGTTTAACACACACACACACACACACACATATATATATATAGAGAGAGAGAGAGAGACATAATTCTTGTTGATGATAATTGAGTTTGCAATGATGATGAAAGGGTTGTTCTATAATGTGTCCAAAATGGCAATAGTGCTGATTCTCTGTGATGGTCGACTATGGCTTGATGGTGATGGAGGGTGATTCTATGGTGACAGTAAGGTATTGAGGTTAAATTAGAGGTGCAATTTTGATTGCTTTGTGAAATTTTACATTGATTTCACATACTGTAAAATTTGATAGTCTTTCTCTTTTACTTTCTAACTAATTGTTTTTAATTTTTTTTTTAGTGTTGAGGCCTGTTTTGTCAGCCTCCATGCAATCTAAGTCCTTCATTCCAAATATAATTTGTGTTCAAGTGTGTTTATTCATAAAACAGCGTAAATGTAAAATTTTACCCTTTCACTACTCTCTCTCTTTCGTTTTCTCACTGATTCTTTTTTCCCATTTTTTTTAGTAGTGAGACTCATCTTGCCAGTATCCTTGAAATCTAAGTCCCTTCTTCTAATTATAATTTGTGTTCAAATGTATTCATTCATAAAGCATTGCAAGTGTAAAATTTCATACTCTCATTGCTTTATGTCTAAATTACTTTTTGTTATTATAATTTTTACTACTTTAAAAGACTCTTTTTGACATAAAAAATGCAACTCAAAAAAATAAATAAAACTGGTAACAAACATTATACTCATAACGAAATTAAAAAGTTCACTACCTTATTTATAAATATAAAATTTTACAGTTTGAGAAGAAGTTTTTTTTCTTCAAAGTTTCATATTACATATGGATCATGTTTTATTGTTCTCAATTTTTAGAGTAAATATATAAATTTTATTAAAAATAAATTTAGAAAGGGTAAATTACACTAACCTCCCCTGAAATTTTTAATAATTACAGATGTTACTCCTTTAATTTCTGAAATTACACTGCACTCCTTATATATTTAAAGTTGGTAACAATCCCCCTTTTGTCATCAAGATCCATTAATAACACTAACGAAATTTGCTGACATCACTATGTTAATTTTTTTAAATGCCAAATTTACCCTTCTTCTTATTCTTTAACTATTTATTAATATATCCCACTATTATTATTTCTTTATCTATATATTATTGTTGGATATATACACACAAATCTATAAATATATATCCCTTGCAAAACGGTGTAGAAATATTTAGAATTATACACACATTATGTTATGATTATTGAAAATGTAAAATATATAACTCATATCATGTAAATATAAACCCAAGTATAAATAACTTATATTTTTTATTCAATGGCTTGCCTCTCAATGAGCTCAAATCTGGGCATCAACTCTATTGAATTTCAATGAGCATTTGTGGCATATATGTGTGTGTATAATTTCAATAACTTACGACCCTTCTCATCTCTTCATCCCAAATCCATAATCTAGATTATAGAATGAGAAATTTTTTTGAATTCACACACAAACAAAGATGAACATAGGAGAGAGAGACTGTGTTCTCACTGTACATTCCTTTCAATTTTTATTTACCAATTACCACAAAAACAATCAAACAAGCAACCTCTAACATATAGTTCTTTCCACAGAACTATATGTTCTTTGTCAATGAAACCAATACATACAAATTCCCTAAATCTAAAAATACATACAAATTCCCTCTGTGTCATATAGTTCTTTCCACAGAACCCTTGTGTGTGTATACACACTCAAATGTATAAAAAACCCAAAATTGATATTTTCTCACACTTTCTCTTTCTAAAATATAAACCAAACTTACTTTTTCACAACTTGAACCTCATAGTTAAAACCCAGGATTCCAAGTAATGGCTCTAGTTACAAAAGCATTTACATGACTCCATCTTTCCAACAGATCGGCTTCTTCATTACCCTCACCTCCATCACCATTTGAATCCATGGCCCATATTCACCTTTCCCCCATATTCAATGATTTTTCTCACCTCTATTTCTAGTGATTTCCCTCACCTCCATCACAGTTCGAACCTCAATTGATGAAGCTAGTGGAAAATTTGAGGAATTTCTTGATACAAATTTGATGGTTTCTCTATTTTTTATTTTTTATTTCTTTCTCCTGCCGATGCAAACCTATTTCTAGGAAATAGAATAAAATACAAAATCAAGAAAAAATGAGAAGAAATTCATTTTGAGAATGGCAGAATCCTTCTTTAGGTTCAATTTGAGTAGAATCAGAATCCCAAAACCTTCACATTAAAGTTAATCAAAATACCCAACAACTTTGTTTCATTCATAACAAGTTCTTGAAATACAAGAAGGTAATAACTAATCATGACTGCTGCACTACTAGACAACTACCAATCATGACTCCGTTACTTAGATAACTACCTAAGATACCACTAACCTATTCACTAAATAACCTATTTTAACTTAACTAAAATACATTATATGTTTATGAATTAAAATAGGAACATAACATTCCATCCCTTTACAATGACCTTGTCCTCAAGGTCAATTCAAAAATAAACAAAACCACCAGGATCCCAAGTTTTGACATATACAAATTTATTAAACAAATTAATCACTGCATGGCCAGGATCCTAAGTTTTGACATATACAAATTTATTAAACAAATCAATCACTACATGGGTTTGGTATCCTCCTAATCGTAAGAGATAAAGTCTCGCAATAATGATATTTTCTTGAAATCCTCTATCACCTTGAGGAAGGAAACTAATTTTTTCCATTACTTCACCGCTCAAATTTTTTTGAGTGCTACCCGAGTCCATTAATAAGGTAATGTCTTGACGTCCCAAGAGACTCTTTCACTCGCATATTCTGTAAAGGCTTGAGCCTTGTACTTTTCATCCTTTTTTTCTCTCTTGTTGGTCTCTAAGATTAAAGTTTTTAATAGTTGGTGAATTAGTGCACAAAGAACTAGTTAATAGAGTCATGATTGCATCCTTAACTTCCGGTTGAGTGGCTCTTTGCTGAGACTGTTCAACCTCGTAAATCCAACTTGTTGGATCTATGCTTTCCTTGTGACATGAAAGTAGAACTGGATTGGTTGAACCGGTTTGGCCCCAACCAACATCACCATTTCTTATTTGTGCTTCGTTACGATTGATAGTGTTGTCTTTTTTGTCATTCGGTAGTTATATTTCAAAGCCAACAATTGATGCTAAAACTAGTCAAACACAACTATTTAATTTTCCAACAGATAGAGCTCTCCCCTTGTCCACTGTCTCGACTCATCATAAGCCAATCAAAACAAGAATTCATATTTAAGAACATCTCTTGCATTTCCTTCCAAATTCTATGATGACCTGAAGCTAAAATTTTGATTTTAGCTATAAGTCAATCAATACATTGATCCTCCATAATCTACTCTGATATCAAATGATGTAAACCTATTTCTAGAAAATAGAATAAAATATAAAAGAGAGAAGAAATCCACTTCAAGGGGGCATAATCCTCCTTTAGGTTCAATTCAAGTAGAGCTGAACTTACTGAACAATTTTTTTTCATTCATAATAAGTTCTTTAAATACAAGACGGTAATAACTATCCATGACTCTACCTGACAACTACCAACCATGACTCCATTACTTATCAAAAATTTCATGGAAGCTTAGTATAATTTACCTATTTATATATTTTGAGTTATTGAATTTTAAAATTTTAAAATGTCTTTTCAAAAGTTGGGCAGAAGTTACACACATCCAACTTCATTATTTTTGGAGACATTTTTGTCTAATAAAAGATGGTGAACTTTGTCTAATAAAAGATAGTGAACTTGATTGGTAATTAAGTTTGAAGTTGGATTTATTAATAATTTTATTACTATTTATGAACTTAAGGCTGGACGGCCCTTATTATTATTAGATATTATTGAATATTATATGTTCGTATGTTATAAAATTAAATTTAAAATATATTAACTAAATAAATAATATATATTAAAAATAAATATAATTTCAAATATCTTATATAGGTATTAAATATAGAAAATAAATATTATTATAAATATATTACTCCTATATCACTAATAGGATACAGGAGAGAGAATGTAAAATGGTAAGTGGCTCATATGTAGAAATTTTTTTCATTGCTTCGAGTGCACTCTACTTGGACCAATGAACGTTTGCCAAATATGCAGAATATGTGAGTCATATATTGATGTGACAGATGTTCATTAATCTTGATGCATTGCACTTGGGATGAATGAATAACAACTCTTATATGTATGGGCAAGATATGATTTAAATTTGTGAAACAAGTTAAGTCAAATGGCTGATTTTTTTGGTAAATAAAGCAAACACTAGGTGACTGTTCTAACAGCGATGGGATGCTCGTGCAAAGGCATGTAATGTAAAGTCAAAGTAGATATTATCTAATATGACTGTCACACACTAAGTAATTGTGTGACCGTCTCTTAGATGATATTAGTTTTTTTCATATTTTTAGAAAGAAAATATGATATTATGCGAGAGACTGTCACACAATAACGTAATGTGACGGTCGCATAAAATAATTACTCAAAGCGGAAATTTTGCCCTTTTGTGCACTCAAATATGTATGTATGCTCACAATTGAAAACTCCATTTCCATTCTAAGCTTCTACAAATAGTGAATAGAGACCCGTCAATCTCTCACAACAAATTTGGGTACCAAATTGTTGTCTGCCATTTAAGAATGGTTATTGATTATAAGACATGCTTTAAAGAGATGAAGAATAAAATCTTGAATCCTATTCATTTATTTTTCAAATAATTAAGTCACATCATTTAACCTTCATGCATCATTTGATTTATATATGAAAAAGCAATAAAGGATCATCTGATCCTTTGCATGACTACTTAATTGCTTTATAATTATTCATCAGGAACAACCACCAGATCACAATGGTGTGGACTAGGGCAGTAGGAGCTCTTCTTGCTTTATAAACAAGAAAACGTGACTCTGAATATAAGGTGCTACTGCCTACTGCTAGCTAAAACTAAAAGAATCAAAAGAGAGAAAAAAAGATTTTTAACAAAATATATATGAATTGCAGGCCTGATATGCTTACTTTCTTGAAGCACCAAATTACAGACCTATCTTATCTTATCTATAAGAAAGAACTGATTGATCATTAATTTGGAAGATAAAGCTAGAAAGGCAGAGGGGTTTGCAGTCGAAGCTATGATGGATAGGAAAGCGCATGCATTAATTAAATTAAAAATCGTGGCTGAAACTGATTGGAAAAGAGTTTCTTTCGTCAAGAGTCAAGAGACACCGGCCACCACGCAAATTGCAATGCACGCGACAAGACTTTGCGACTCATGGAAATCAAAGTATGGCCTTGGGGGGCTATGCCGCTATAGGCTATGGCCTCCTAAATTTGGAAAAATAAATATTTACATCCAATCTTTAAAATAATTTTGTGACCATTTTTCCTCAAACTTGAAGGGAAAAAAATATTTAACCTCCCAAAATTTAGAAAAAAAAAAAAACTTATACGTTCAATTGAACTACTTTTGTTAAAATTTTCTTTAATTTGAGAAGAAAATTACTCCAATAATTTAGTGTATCCTTTTTCTTTTTTTTATCTAACTTTGCCATTGGAGCATAATTTAAGTATTAGTGGAGAACGTGAAATGAGTTAAATTTGTGTTTGATACTTGTTGCTGTTGGGACATTAAGTTTTTATATATAAACATACAAGAAGAGTAGTACAAAATTAATATGGGATAAAGTTAAAAATTATAATACTATCAAATATAAGAGTTTGACTTGGAACACCCAATTTCACAACCACTTGTGTTGCTGATGTTCCATGTATGTCACGTCACTAATTTTTACGCCTCAATCCTGTGGCCCAAAATAATAATAATTGACGAGATTCCAGTTCTAATAGCAGTGTAATTTCCATTTAACTAATTAGGACTAGTGCAACCCAAGCTCAGAAAATGCTTGGCAGATCGAACTGAGTTTGGGTTTGTCGGTATATAAGATGGGCTTGGTTTGGTCAGCTCATTTCAGCCTAATTATATTAATGGAATGGGCTGGGCATATGCTCCACTTAGCATGCAAGAATGAGGCCCTTAATGATCTAGGAACATGATACCTCAATATTGATGTTTCCAAATACAAAATTTATTAAATCTGAAAGCGGGTGGCCGAGTGGAACAAAGATTACTTGTAAGGAGCTTGCTTTCCAATTTATGTATAATCGGGGCTAGGTAGAATGTTTTAACGCCAACCTCAACATCATAAAGCTGCAATTTAAGTTAAATCATGCATCACCAAGATAGAAAAATACAACTATTCATGATCAAACGATTGCAATCATCTCATCGCGCATATAAATTATACAGCAACAGTTTGTACATAAATTGGTAAAAAATTTGACGAGTTGTAAGGAACTAGCCAGAAAACATTTGAGAGTATGGAGCAGAATGATAAAGGAAACATCAATTTATACAAAACTCTTTTTTTTTTGGTGACCACCATTAATCTGTAAAACCTCTTATTTGACTATTACAAGAGTCTCTGCTGTATTTTATTTTGAAATTACCCATACCTATTTTCTATTATTCTGATAATATATATATATATATATATATATATATATATTGTCCTTTGACACAAAATTTGTCATTGAGGGTATTTGGGTTTTAACCAAATTTTTTGTTACATTTTTACCCCCCACCCAAAGTCTAAAATATTTCATATTTTATCTTTCTTTCCATTTCATTTTAACCCATGATTGAAACATATTGATTTTTTGAATTTTTTTGTATAGTCTAAAGCTTTTCTTTTTCATTTTAACCCCTTATCTAATTGATAAATTCAGATATATCAACAAACTTAATCACTTATTAAAAATATTATCAATCAATATTAAGTTTATGTACTTCTTTAATTTTTAAATTTTGAATTGAATATCTAACAAAAAATTTGCCCCTCCTAAATTGAAATCATGGCCTCGTCCCTATAGCACCATCTTGCCCTCTCTTTTGATACTCTGGCTGCAACTTCTTGGCCTTTGGCTTTAAGCAACGATCACGAATGATTTCTTTACATCCCAATGTCAAGGTTTAAAATCATGCAACACGTCTTCTTTCACATTTCTTTTTTTTAATTTTCTCTCTAGGTACAGGTAAGCATCGTCTATTATTTTATTTTATTTATTTAATAGTAAGAAACAATCAAGAATAATTTTCTCTCAAATTGCTTTAGTTGTTTGGCTTCTTTAAAATTCATTTTGCACACAAGGGAATTTGCCATTGAAGATGAGAACGAAATTCATATATGTTATTCACATTCCATGAAATGTTGGACTTCAAGAAATTTTCATAATATTTTTTTTGGACAGAGAATTTCCCTTGTTGCTATATATATTTTTAGTTATGTATTCTTTTTTATATCTATTTTTTTTTTTTTATTAATGTTGGGGTATTACCACTTTCACTAAGGAACAAAAGTTGTTTAATGCATTGTTAAAAATATCTGTAATACTCTATTGAAAAAAATATGAGTTTTTGACAAAATTTTTAATTTATTTTTTTGTTTTATCAATGTTAGAGTATTACCATATTCATAAGGAATAAAAAAATTTTAATGTATTGTTAAAAACATGTATAATATTATTTTTTTTGTTGAAGGGATTTCTCAAATTTCTCTATCTCGGGACGGAGACATTTATCTATCCATGTTCAGTGACAAAGAATTTTTGATGAAAATCTCTATTGAAAAAAGATGAATTTTTTGACAAAATTTCTTATGCAATATGGATCTTATTTGATAGATCTCGATTTTATAGTCCAAATATATATATTTTTTGATGAAAAATTGACTTATATATTACAAGTTATTTATTTTTGAAATTTATAAAAAAAATTGGGTGATGATATAGCAGGGGAGCGCGTCAGGTGCTAGTTGGAGTTCAATTTTATTGAATTTTTACACTAAAATGATATTTCTGTTAATAAAAATTTTAAGACTTTTTGAGTTAAAATTTTGGGGTAGGGTTGGACCTTGTGCAAATTAAGCACCTTATGCGGGACCTATTATCAAATCCCCCAAAATTTAAGGTTTCTCATCCCATACTTGTACTATTTTTTGTGTTGGTTATTTTTATAATAAAATTTTAATTTACATATCAAAAAATAAAATTTTTAACTTATCTTAGGGAAAAATTTTGGGGTTGAGAGCAGAGACAAGTCGGAAAATTTGAATGAAGTCAGGGTTAGAGTAACTCTCTAAGAGGAGTGAGACAAGATTGGAGACGAAGAATATAAACGACATTGGAATTAGAGAAGTGACACCCAGCCCCCACTCCATTGTTATTCCTACATTTTATATTTATTAATTAAATTAATTATATACTAACACAATGAAATTAAGTTATTTATTGTTGCCTAGACGTCACAAGTTGTAGGATAAGGTTATACATATTTAATCCTAACTTTAAAGTGACGATAATTTTGTACATTGAAATTGTCCTTTACATTAAAATTAGATTCTAGATGGGAAACAAGAAATGAGGCTAGTCTATATTAAGATTGGTGCAAGACCTGACTGATAGAATAATTATTTGGTAGTCTTTTGGGATCATAGTTTTAATGGATAAATTGAAAGTCATATATGTAATAATGTATTGTATATATAAATATGATCTATTCATTAAAATTATTAAAACTAATTCATTCAATTATTTCACCTATCGATGATCAAATTAAAATCGATTCATTCAATAATTTCATCTATCGATGATCAAATCAACTCGACTGGGCCCAGAAGTTATTTCTGAAGCCCCGTTCCTTCCAAGTCCCTAAACTAAAAGCAGTAGTTTTGAGAGGGGCCGTGCAAGAAAGTAAGAACAAAATAAATGTTAAGAAAACAGCTGCTACTGGTGCCCAATTGGCAACTCTTGACTAGTTAGTACTGGATATTATTCATTCAGCTCAACTGGGGTCGGAGGGACACTTGATATAATGAACACGTGACTGAAAACATAGGAGGATAGTGACCCACCAGTCAATGGTCTTCTTTTTCAATACTACTTTATATATATAGAAGTCACTGGATGCGCCGCATCATCGATCCTTACCAAATGATGTAAGCATATGTGCAGTTCCATGCACTGGTGGTGGCTTTCATGATCTTAAGTTGGTCAATTCTTTCTACAACGTACCAATATTCTTCTTAAAATTAATTAATTAATATTGTTATATATTTGGTCAAATCCATTCAAAGTTGAAGTCTGATAGGTTTGTACGTTCAACAATCGTCATGTTTGACTGAATAGAATATATATATATATATATATATATATATATATTCTAATTAAAAGCGCCGGCCTTAACCTTATTACTTACTGCCCCAACCAATTCATTACCAACAAACTTAATAAGCTTCTCAAAATGATTAAATAAAACGATAAAACTAAGAAATATAAACACTACTTTAAATAAACTTCATTCATGCTTAAAAATATTCTATTTAGTCACCTTTTAATACTATTTTTCTATCAACCTTTTAATAATTAGTATAATATTTAATAAGTTTTTAATTTTTAATAATTATTGAAATTTTAGTCACTAATTTAGTTCTACAGAGGATAATTAATTATTCTTTCATTTTATAATAAAAAAGTATTCAAATTATTAAGTCTTAGAATAAAAAATGCATATATATATATATGTATGTGTATGTGTGTGTGTATACAAATAAGTATGTAAATCATTGCATTATAATTATTATGTTTTGACTACTGAGATTCATATTAACCAAATGACATTAAGAACTTTTTTAGAATTTTATTTTAAATAATAATATTTAAATGTAGAGTAAGGATATTCTTATCATCTCTTTTTGCCATTTTTGATTACCACCTTTTTATATGGATGAATCATGGTGGTAGGTGGGCGGTACCAGTGTGAAAGAGTGGCAATTAAAATGGTAGAGAAATGTGATAACTATAGTAATAGAGTTACCCTTTATTTATTCAAGAGTGTAATTTATAAGGTATTGCATACATGCATGTGTTTGAAAATTTCGTGCAGCACGACGAAATTAAAATAATAATATATATAATATAAAAAAAGAAAAAAAAAATCATGACTTTGTCAGTATATTTATGAAAGTTCAATGGCAAATAAATATAAAAATTATTTTATAATATTACATGAAGGCCAACTTATCCCTAGAATTTGAAGGCCAAGGCTCAGGATTTTGGAGAAATCCCAAGAAGGCCAAGGCTTAGGATTTTAGAGAAATCTCAAGACTTACAGTTGCTCTCCTCAACTAGATCTATACCTCTATGATTTGGATTCTCATTTGAAGAATTTCTTGAAGAGTTATTGGATAGAATTTCAAAGGCAAAGCTAGGATTTTATCAAAATCGTGCAAGAATCGTGAGATAGGAGTCTCTCGAACCTTTCATTTAATTTGAGAGTCATTTGATGTTCTATACATTGATCTTGGTACGCTTGGATATCTTGTGTGCCTGTGGGTATATATGTTTTGATGTATATATGTGTTGATTGGTGTATATAGATATGATTTGATGAGAGATCCACTAAGGATCTCCACTAAACGGTGAAGTTTGAATATTATATGTATGAAATCTAAATCCCGTAGTTAATTTGAGTTCCACCAACAACACTGTTACGAATTGGGAAGACCATAACGTAGGCCTTGTTTGATTCAGCGGCTTCGCCGCACTGATTGACCCCCAAAAACAGACTTGTATGATTTGAGGATGTTTGGGCGCACCAGCCCAAAACGGGCAGTTCCAAAAAGCAGCATCAAGGGGATTTTTGAACTGGGGCCAAAGTGGGATGAACTTTAAGCAATCAATTGCCCTTTGATTTTGTTTTTATTACAATCAAGCCATCATTTAAAAAGCCAACGTAAATTCCTTTCCGGTTTACAAAATTCCTTTGATGTTCCATAAACACATGCGCATATATATATATATATATATATATATATATATATTATAAATAATATTATATTTAATATTAAAATAAATAGTTATTACGTTTAATATTAAAATAAATAATATTATATTTTAAAATAAATAATTACTTACTTTATTATTATCTATATTATTTACTTATAAAAATAATCTAACTATAAAAATGTAATACAGTACAAAAGACTCATTTTAATATACAATGGCAAAAAAGACATTTGATATTGAAACCGTATTTTTTTACCGCTCATCCAAACACTAAAATAGCATTTAAATACTTATCAAATACATTTATCTAAACACTTAACTTAACTCAAACTGTACTTTTCAACAACTGCTTAATTCAAACTGCATTTTACTACAGTTCATCCAAACGAGCACATAATCAATTTAAGTCTAAATTGGAGCTCAAGATGTCTAGTTTCTTTTTAAATTGGTTTCACCCATAAACTCCAAGTCAATTCCGATTTATGAATTTTTAAAGCCAGACGGGTAAAATTGAAAATTAGATTGATGTGAAACAATGCACTTTAAATTGTCATATCTCTCCCAATATTTTGAATTAAATTTTGAAAATTTGTGGGGATGTATATCTATCTTAACTTTGATTTGATATATTATAATTATGATTTGGCCGTAAGATGAATTGGATATAGTAATTTTATCAAAACTGTCCAAATTTTGACCTTAGTGGATTGTTTGGCTTATATCTTAAGTTGTATGTAGAATTTTTGAGTGATCCCAAAGCCCATTGAAACTAGACTTAATAATGATTATTTCAGGAAAGTTTCATTAAATTTCAATGGAAGGATTGGAAGAAAATTGAATTTGAAAGAAATTTGAGTTTTGACTACTTGTCTACTATTTATCCGAAAAATCATACTTTTAGAGAGTTCTAGAGCTTAGCATGACTGTAATGAATAAGAATTAGATAGTGGTTCCTTGGGAAATTGTTTGATCATTGAGGAATGGAACTTGATATAATATTTAAATAATGCATGGAAAAAAGAATGAAAAATCTAATGGCGAATTTATCATATGAATTAAATGGAATGATTAGAAACCAAATTTATAATGTTTATGTACTTGGTAACTTAACTTATAATATAAAGTGGATGGAATATTCAAAGTCAAATTGGGAATGTTTAAATACTTGGTGACAAAAATTTAAGTCATAACTTGAAGTTAAAGATGTGATTAGAAAGGAAAGTGATTGAATCTTGTTTAAATGTTGAATGGGTAATGAATTACATATAACTAAGAGAAATTATAAGTAACATGACTAATAAGAGTCATGAGGATTCTGAAGGGGGAAATGATGCATACTTAGAATGAAAAATGACATATGGTGGGAGACTCTAGTAGTGTCTCTTTGTGGTTGGATGATGACTAGGACTAGGGTGATGTCCCGATTAGTTGCCATGGCTTACTCATCATTTAATGCATGTGATATAACTGTCATAGTTATCCAGATGCCTTATCATTGATTGATTTCTTGCGATGTTATCCTTACTATTCTAATGCTTGGTTTTTGTTTGTTATTATGATATGATTGTTAATTTCTTGCTGATGCATTAGAACTATTTACATTTCTACCATAGATGTATGGATGGACACTATTGTTATTATGATTATTGTATGTAGACATATCTTGTATTCAATTGTTATGGACTTTGATATTTATTGTTATTCATACTGTTGAGCATATATGAATGGTGTGAGATTTGAGTAGATATGATAATATTAAGCATACCAGAGTGGTAAGCAAATGATGTGGAATTGAGGATATTGATCATATTGAAGTGGTGTGAATATGATGATGTAGATTTATGTGATAGTGAGAAAATGTGAGCCCCATTATTGTGATGGGGATGGTGTCTTCTTTTGGTTATGGACCATAACCCCGCGTATGAGGTTTCTTAGGTTATGAGTTAGCAACTCATGAAAGGGCGTGATATAAGTGCTTCAGGAGCCATCTTCGTGTGTTAAAGTGTATCATGAAATCATAACCATATCATACTGCATTCATGAAAGTATTTACTCATTGAGTGCTTGCATCGGTTATATGAGCGAATGCAGTGGATGATGATTGACTTATTGTGTTGTGTATTGTATTTGGTGTATACATATTCTATGTGGTGATCAAACCTTGTTAATTTATCTTACTTATGACCCATGTTGGTTGTATTACTATCAGATGATATTGTTCTTCTTGATTTGAACGGATTTTGTGGGGATTACACCTCATTGGCCTTTTATACTATTATTGGATATATTGTTCTTGTGACTTTGAGTAGGAAATGGAGGTGTGTTATGGGGTTTGTTCACTTGGGCTCATTCTTATGATTCTATTATATATATTGGTTGTTCTGATTATTCTTGTTACACCATGTAAAGTGGTGCCACATTTTCTTGATTATTATATCTACGCCTGTGGTTGAATAGATGATATCGCTATGTGCTTGAGATGCATATTTGACAATAAGAATTGTCCTTTTCGGATTTGTATTAGTTTTTGTATGCTACTTGCTTTTGTGTTTTAAAAAATCCTACTGAACGTTATGACTCATCCAGGTTGTTCATGGAAATGGTAGGTATTGGACTAATGGACGATAGCTGTTGGAGCAATACAGGATAGATAAAAACCAGTGTATTATTTAGTTTACATTTATGTAGCATATTCGTTATATTTTGTAAGGGGTCCTGTACCCTTCTTACTATTGATGTATATGTAGTATATTGAACTGATTAGAGTCAACTCTGGAATTACCTTGTTATACAGTGTAGATGAAAATTTTGGTATAGTTACATTTGATGGTAGTTTATTTCACTTTATTTCGTTACGGGACTTGAACAAGTATAATCATGGAAACGAACCATAAATAATTTACAGAATCAATTCAAAAAAAAAAAGGACCGTATTTTACACACTTGAGTAGGTTGGTTAAGTTTCGTTTGTTTACGTTTTCAAAAACAAATTTTTAATTTCAAAATGCGGGATACGCGTTTGACAAACTATTAATTTAATTTTTTATAATTTGGATTATCATATCCAAATACATTTTCACAGTTTTTAAAAAATTAATTACAAAATTTTTAGAAATATTTTTCAAAAAATTATATTTGAATCGCTATTCAAGCGCAGCCTTAGTCTTATTACCTTCCTTTTGGAGTTCCAATGACCCCTTAATTCGGTTCCCCAAGTTAGGGTTGTGACATTATAGTGACAAGATTAACTAATTCTTTAGCAATCATTTTTATATGTTTTTCATGTTCTTTCTCTATTTTAGAGAATACTAGAATGTCATCAATATAAACAAAGAAATATTCTTAATGTTTTCTAAATATGTGATCCATTCTTCTATGAAATATCTATGGAGCATTATATAATTCAAAAGGCATGACATTCCACCCATAATACCCTTGTGGAGCACTAAAAGCTGTATATTTTTTTAGAATTTTTCTCCATTATTATTTGCCCCGTATCCTGACTTACTATACCATTTAGTGTTTCTAAGTTTTTTTAAATAATACTTCTTTATTTGACAAATAATATTCATCAAATAAAGTAGCTTCGTTTAGTTTTCAATAATTGATCACTATTCTAGTTTTTCCTCCTTATGCAAGACATCCTTTTAAGAGTGGTATCTTATGGAAGTCTTTTATATGCCCTTCATATTGGTAAAATGGTGTTTTTTATTTTTGATTCTTCGAAAAAGAATTGCCAATTATAAAATCTCCATCTAGGTTAAACATCATTAGCACCTGTTATTTAACATGATTAAGAACATTTCATTGTGCTTTGGTTATCGAAGGTTAACAATCCGTCACTCACATTTCTTTTACAATGCTCATAGTCTGTACGTGCAATTCCGTCGACAATGATACCTTTCATATTGGAAGTTCATTTTGATGTAAAATGAATTTTTGGGAGTATAAACTTTTGTATTTTTCTCAAGAATTTTTTTCTTTTTTCTTCATAATTTTACACACATTCTTTTTTAGTCTTTTTAAACATGTAATTGAGATATGCAGATTTTGCCTTACGAATATTTAGTGGTTCTTTTCGAGACATGCCTTAGGCCATGACTTGTATGTACATTTATGAAAGTTTAGTGGTAAACAAAAATAAAAATTATTTAATAATTCTAATAAATATCTTTCCTTTTATAATATTACTGATCAGAACATGTCCTGACAAGAAAAGGCTGGGGTTAGAAAACACGAGGAATGGGATATAATGGAAATCTATTGAAATACAAGGGCCATAGGTGAAGTCAAGATTGCCGCAGAGCGTGTCAGACTGGAACTCTATTCAGCCACGGGGTAGTTCCCATTGTGTCCTTTAGATTTGCTTTTTCTGGAAGCCAATTCTCGTTTTAAAGGTACCCCTCCACGTTGTGGGGTCCATTTTCGGGGTACTCCGGCCCTACACCCACCGGACGGAAATGGCCCCTTCTCCCCTCCGTTTTTGGTACTTCTTTCTCTGATTTAAACGCTAATGGCGGCCAGTCTTTTTTATTTTATTTATTCTTTTCGTGCGTAAGTGGCGGCTAGTGTTACAATATACCAAATAATACCTATTTATTAATTCAGTTATTATATCCATTTCAAAGTGAGAAACACAACTCTACACGTGGATGGTGTTTTGTGTTTGCTCTTTTAGTATTTAAAGAAATTGTTTATTGGACCTTTTTGAACGCAGAATCTGGATGGGTTTGGTCTGTTGCTGAACGTTAATTCTCTCAATTTGTGCTTCTGGGTTTCAAAGAAAGTGAGATTTTGAGCTCTGAAGCTGGACCCTTGGTAGATTTGGGATTCTACGGTTGGCACCGTCAAATTTGAAGTCTGAGGCGTCTTTTTGGTTTTCATGATTCAGTTAGGAGAAGGCGTCCTTTGAGGTTTGCAGTGACAGTAGAAGTTAGAGTTTTGATTTTCGGACCAAAATCAAGGTATTTAGCACTCATTTCAAAGTTTTAGTACTGATTCTTTTGAGCCATATATATATATATATATATATATGTATGTAGCTCTCACTAAGATTTCCATTTTCAAGCGAACAATTTTGTCAGGGACAAATTGTTTTAACCTTTGAATTGGACGATTTTCAATTAGGCTTAAATGATATATCTCAGACTCGGGGTTTTAATTAGAAGAAGGCATTTTTGTTGAGATTTGCTGAGGTTGTTGCAAGATCTCATCTGATCGTGGCTGAAAATAAGTACTTTTCTAGCGAAAAAAAATAAATGAATAAATTTAGAAATTAGGGGATTCAGAATTGGTGGAGAGAGTTTTTTTTTGGGACTTGACGACTGTAAGACTTAGTGTATGATCATGGAGAAACAGAACAGTTTCCGGGTGGGGAAAATGGAAAAACAGCAGAGTTTTCATGGTGGGGTGATGGAGAAGCAGAAGAGTTTTCACGGGTTGATGGAGAAACATAAAAGTTTTCGTATAGTGATGGAGAGGCAGCTCAGCTTTGGCGGTGAGAGGAAGAAAAACAAGGAGTCACCTGGAAGACGGGGTGACACTCCACTTCATTTGGCTGCCCGAGCTGGGAATTTGATTAGAATTAAGGAAAATTTTCACAAGTGCGATAGTAATGGAGTGAAGGATTTACTATCAAAGCAGAACCAGGAGGGGGAGACTGCCCTTTATGTGGCTGCGGAGAATGGGCACGCCCATGTGGTTGGAGAGTTCTTGAAACATTTAGACCTTCCAACTGCATCTACTGCAGCCAGGAATGGCTATGATCCGTTTCATGTTGCAGCAAAGCAGGGTCATCTCGGTAAGAATTCAATCTCATTCTTCATTTCTCTGGTTTAAAATAGGCTGTGTTTGTTGTTTGGAAATTGCTGGAATGAAGTTTTTTTTTCTTTGGTTGGGTCGAGTTGTGTTGGTGTTTTCGACAAATTAAATTCTGAAATTTGTGTAGGAACACATTAGTGGTGCCCTTGCTGCACAAGATTAATTTGCTCCATCAACAAAAATTCAATATGTTTTTTTTTTTTTTTGGGTGCTTAACATGTTTTTTAAAATGATGTAATTTTTCATTGCTTTTGATGTCACACACTTGCTGTTATCGTCTTGGAGAATTATACCCACAGGGGCAATCTTCCATGGGTTGGGGACACCTGCCCCCACTGAAGTTTTGAATGTTTTTTTAATTTGTCCCCTCTAAGTAAATTGTTTTAAACTTGCCTCTACTAAATTTGTTTTACAAATTTTGTAATCAGTCACATTAGGGATAGACATTGAAGCAAAACAAAGACAGTGAGAGATGCTGCTGCTTTGATGTTACTTCATTGTTACTTTTGTTGGGTTTTAACACTAAATTTTGAATTTTTTTTCTTAACTTTATTTATTCAATTTATTTTGTCACTTCAGTTGGTGATTTAGTGATTATAGTAATAATTAATGATTTTTTCTTTCTTTTTATCATTCAAAGGGTGAAGAAGAAGATACGAGTATACACGTGAATATGTAAAATGTATTTCTTTTTTTAATTTGTTTTGAATTTTTCCTATCCAAATCTCTATTGAATGACATATCATACAAGGGTTCTTAATATCAATTTCTTTTTACTTTTTTTGGTAAATATTATATATATAAAGAGACACTGAAAAAAAGAGAGAGAGTGATTTTGCAGTGACTTTCTCCTTACATTCAATGCAATGGGTACCAAAGATTCTTTCTTTTATGCAGTGGGATGTTGTATTATTCTTTATCTTGCTGAAGCACTTTTTTGGCATGATTTTGCAGAGGTATTGAAGGAACTTTTGAATTCTTTCCCCAACCTGGTCATGACCACAGATCCATCCAATTCTACTGCCTTACACACAGCTGCAGCTCAAGGACACATTGATGTAGTAAATCTGCTTCTGGAAGCTGATTCAAACCTCGCTAAGATAGCCCGAAACAATGGTAAGACCGTGCTGCATTCGGCGGCAAGGATGGGCCACTTGGAAGTGGTGAAATCCCTGTTAAGTAAGGATCCAAGTATTGGTTTTAGGACCGATAAGAAAGGCCAAACTGCATTACACATGGCTGTGAAAGGGCAAAATGTGGAGATTGTACTCGAATTGATTAAACCTGACCCATCGGTTTTGAGTTTGGAAGATAACAAGGGAAACACAGCGCTGCATATTGCAACGAAGAAGGCCCGTACTCAGGTTTTCTCGCATTTTCTTTATCTTTTATTTCTTCTTTAACTTATTTTTCGTGTCAACATTTGCTTTAAGTCGAGTCTAAATTTTATTGTGCCTGTGATATGAAGAATTTTTATATTCTTTTTTATATTAATATGAATGTCATAAACTCTGAGATGGGAACCTGCAAATCCTTGAAATTTCCAGTTTATAGGAGAAATGATCCAACTACTAATGATAACTTCTTTTTTTAATCAGCAAGAGTATAGAATATATAAATGGCACCTGAGAGGGTGGGGGAACTGATAAGTACGAAAAAAAAAAAAAAAAAGAGATCTACAAAGATTATAAACTAAGATCCCCCCAAAATCTACAAAAGTATCTAGATACATTTGACTGTCCTCTTTGACCCAAAAATAAAGAAGATGCAAAAAAGAGTCTTTAAAGCAAAAATTAGAGTGCTCCTTCCCCTCATAAGTTGTACGATTTCTTTCCCGCCATAAACTCCAAATTAGGCAAAGGGAGCCATCTTCCATGCAGACCTCAACTTTCTTCTGACCCTACGACACCTCTAACTTACGAACAATTCCCAAATGGAGGCTGGCATAACCCACTGGCATCCAAACAAGGAAAAAGAGCAAATCCCAAGCATCGTTGGCGAACCAACAATGAATAAACACGTGATCAATTGACTCTTCCTCGCATTAAGCATACAACACCGGTTAGCCACCTGAGATCCCCTGCACAATAAATTATCTATTGTCATACAAGCACCCCAAGCTATCACCAATACCAAAAAAGCCACATTAGAAGTCACTTTTGACTTCCAAATGAGTTTCCATGGGAAGGAATCTTCTCTGTCTCCCTCCAAATCTTGATAGAAGGACTGAACAATGAATGTATTTGGCTTATTCATTTCCAAACCATAGCATCCTCCCGACCTATGAAGCAAGTACACTCTATTTTGGTTCACGTGTCCGTGTCAAACATGTGTTGGACACCGACACTTTTGGACACTTCCCAGACACGTTTCGGGCACTTGAAAAAAGAGTGTTTCATTTTTATTTTTTGTTATGAATTTCGGACACGTTTGGGACCTTTTTTTTTCTTCTTTTTGTTTGGATTTTTTCCTTTTATTCTCATCTTCTCCTTCGTTCTTTTTTTTTTTTTATTGGGGGTTACACACACACATATATATGCTTTATGTAATAGTTGTAAATTTGTTTTGAAACTTGAATCATGAATGTTGATGATTTAATGAAGAAATTTTTGAATTTTTATTTAATAATGACTTTTTTATTTTAATAAACTAATAATATTTTTGTAATTTGTGTGTTTTTATGTCAATTTTAATTGAAATGACGTTAGGTTTTTATTATATAGTCATATAAAAAATGTATATATATTCAACGTGTTTGTGTCCAATTTTTTTTTTTTAGAATTAACGTGTCTGCGTGTTCGTGTCATATCCGTGGCTGCGTTTGTATTCATGCTTCTTAGCTCCCTACCAATCTGCACTTTAATTCTCCCTAGAAAGACCCTCCACCTACCCAAACATAGAACTTTCTACGAAAGTATGGACTCCACCCAACCCCCCCCCCCCCCCCCCCCCCCCAAAAAAAATAAAATAAAATAATCGGCGACAAGAGCCTCCTTATTACAGGCAAGGCTAAATTGGGTAGGGAAAGTCATTTTTAGCAAAACATCATAGCACCAAATATCCTCCCAAAATCTCACTCTCAATCCCTCCCTCACCTCAAAATGAACAAAGTGGTGGAAACTTGTACCTCACTAACCTCTTCCACTAGAATTATAACACTTTTATCCAAATTCACCCTCAACCTCAAAGTGGCCTCAAAACAAGGTAAAACACAACACAAATATCGAAGTTGTCTGTCATCTGCACTTCAAAAAATAAGAGTAATCGGTGAACAATAGATGCGAGATAGCCAGTCTCTTCCCACAGTTGATCGTAAGGTGGATGGAAGTAACAATAAGGAGTTAGTTGAGAGACCAGTAACCAGTGACAATGAGTTTATGATGTGTCCTCCATTGGCTACTATTATTCCTTCTGTGGATCTAAATGTCAAGCAAGCATTGAAGGAGACAGACGCATTCAGGTTTCAGATTGGGTGCTCAGAAAAATCAGGGGTGTAAGTAGGTACTTGGGGGTGTCTTGCAACGGATATGAAATAGAACCAATGCAGCTATTTGAGGAAGAGCGTAAGAACAGACAGGGAAGAATTACTTGGGGCAGGAAAGTAGGGGAGACAGCAAAGCAGATTTCAGGTAGGAAGCTTAGAAGAGAACTAAGGAATCTGGAGTGTTCAGTTAACTTTGGAGGAAGACAGGAAGGTGCTGGACAAGTTGGGGAGAGCAGGGACTTGATTGCTTACAGTGATAAATGACGTTGAGAATAATTTCCTGGAATGTGAGGGCCTCAACAACCCTTAGAAAAGGACAGTAGTAAAAGGGCTGCTTGAGGTCTGGAAACCTGGTATTGTTTGTTTGCAAGAAACAATAGTAGAAGAGGTATCATCTACTTTTGTAAGGAGTTTGTGGGGAAACAAGTGGGTAGAGTGGAGGAGCCTGGCATCTAGGGGCTCAGCAGGTGGTACTGTGATTATGTGGGACCCTAGGAAGTTGGGTGGTTGGATACCTGGGTGGCAGAGTATTCCATCTCTTGCAACTTCAGCTTGGTTCAGGGACCAAAAATAAATATAATGAAATAAAATTTATGAACTTTCTCAGATTAACTACTAATTAGTCTCATCAGAACTGGAATATACATATAGAGGTTTGTTGAACTTAAGCATGTGCTACTAGGTTTTTCACATCGGAAAACAAAATCTATCTCCAATTTATTGAAGGATTGGTAGGTTTTTTGTTTATAAATGGTCCTACCAGGCTCCTGTTTTTGGTGGGTTCTTCATCAGCAAGTAACCTCAGGTTTGGATACTAATAGCGATTGTTTAATAGTGTTAAAGATTAACATGTCAGGGTTCCAATGCTATGGTACTGTGTGTGGAAACTTGATGTGTAGGTTGAACTTGATCATTTTGGTAATTTCTCTTTCCCTGATGACACAGATATTAAATGTTTCTTTGATTATTCTGAATCTCAAAACTCAACCAACAACTTGTATCATTTTTTACATTAAAAATTTCACTGGACATTTTCAACTGAAATTCATGTTGGGTAGTCCACGCTTCTCAGAGTCTTTGTGTAACCTTTGGGGTCAAAAATAAAAGACAAATAAATAAAGTTACATTGTTGGTTGTCACTTTGATGCCTCTTGATTCTCAACTCAACTCAACTCTACAAAGCCTTATCCCAATATTTTGGGGTTGGCTACATGAATCTTATCTCAGCTACATGCCTCTTGATTTTAGCAAAAATTTCTTATGTTAACTAAACGACAAAACCACAAGGAGTAAAACTTTTCACCCTCTTTCCCACATATGCTCAAGAAATGCATAATGTTTGTATCATACATTCATATCATATGACCCAATAAGTCACTTCTTTATTGTTCAACTACTTATTAAGTATGCTGCATTGATGTCTAAGGACACATGTTGTACTGCTTAAATTATTGCCAGGATTTCATGACTATAGCTAAATTGGCAGCTCTATATGGTCTTACATAGGTATCTCTATGGGCTATGCGCAGATTTTGGGAGTCTCCATGTTGAAAATTCATATCTTTTCAAAATATGGCAATTACTGTCCTTGGTCATGAATCATAAAAGTTGATTGGAAGAAAGGAGAGCATGTCAAAGCTCAATTATACTGATGATTTCATATACAAGATGAACCCAAGTGCTTTATTGAGTGTAGGATATCAGCCAAAACGAATGAACTTCAATTATATAATGGAGTTCTATAATGTGATTAGATAAATGACATATCCTGAGACCTAATTTAACAGTATCTGGCTTTAAGAGTATTGTTCTTATTTCTGGCTTTAACATTATTGAAATTTGCCTTTATGCCCATAGCAGATGGTACTTGGTCTACTATTGGTCGAGGGCATTAGCATCAATGCAATCAACAAGGCTGGAGAGACCCCACTAGACATTGCAGAAAAGTTTGGGACTCCAGAACTTGTCGCTGTCCTAAGGGAAGCAGGAGCCACAAATTCTAAAGATCGCGGGAATCCCCCAAGTGCAGCAAAGCAGCTCAAGCAGACTGTCAGTGACATAAAACACGACGTCCAGTCCCAACTCCAACAGACCCATCAAACTGGTGTCAGGGTCCGGAAAATTGCAAATAAGCTAAAGAAGCTCCACATCAGTGGCCTTAACAATGCTATTAACTCAGCGACTGTTGTTGCTGTTCTCATTGCTACTGTTGCTTTTGCAGCCATCTTCACTGTACCTGGCCAGTATGTCGAGGAGAAAACAAACGGGTATTCACTCGGGGAAGCCCACATAGCAAAAAATCCAGCTTTCATAATTTTCTTTATGTTTGACAGTTTGGCTCTATTTATCTCCCTGGCTGTTGTTGTAGTCCAGACATCTGTGGTTGTTATAGAAGAGAAGGCAAAGAGGCAACTCATGTTTGTGATAAACAAGCTCATGTGGTTGGCTTGCCTCTTCATTTCAATTGCTTTCATTTCTCTCACCTATGTGGTGGTGGGACCAAAAGAAAGGTGGCTTGCCGTGTATGCGACAGTAATTGGTGGCTCAATCATGCTCACTACAGTTGGCTCAATGTGCTATTGTGTAATTCAGCACAGGTTGGAGGCATCAAAGTTGAGGAACATAAGGAAAGCTGAGACCCTGTCCCATTCTTTCTCAATGTCTATAGCATCGGATACTGAAATTTTGAACGAAAAATATACGAGGATGTATGCGCTCTAAGAGGAAATGAAATTCAAAGAGTAATAGAAAAGAAGATTAAATGACCACCTGTTTTTCAATCGACATCTTGCAATAACTAGTTGCTGTTGTACTTGGTGGCAAGTATTGCTCCATTGCAAGATTTTGAGCTGTACTTGGTTCAGTTTCTCAAAGGTGAAGAAGATATTACGGGTTATCTTAGTTTTATCTTCACCCCGTTGAACATTTAATGCTAAGATTGTAAGGGGTGAAGATTAGGATTCAAACTTAGTTAATTTATTGCAAAAAATAAAATAAAATATTTACGAGGACTGAAACTCAGGAGCAGACCTGAGAATGCGCCAATGACTAATGCTTATTCTAATCTGCAGGTGAGTCTCTTCGAAAATGTTTTTATAATATAGATAATAATAGCCTTTTTCCCATAATATTCTTGTTCTTTTTTGGTACCTGTGGTCTATTTAACATTTTGTTCAGTCAGCTGTGATATCATCAAGTAGCGGCAACTATGGTTAGTTTAGGGAAATAACTTCAAGGAATAATAGCTTTCTTTCTATCTATCTATCTATCTTGTTTCAGTTTTTGGTGCTAATACTGATTTTGAGGTTAAGGTTTTATCAAGGAAAATAGGTCATCTCTTTAAAAGTGATTCCCAAGTTAGAACTGGCTAGCTAGGTCAAGAAACTGTTTTCGCAACAAATACTGATGCTGTTATTGCTTTTTCAACATTACTTGGTGCATAATGTGCTGAGTATTTAATTATTCAAACCATACCCTTGATGTACTAGTTCCATCTTCGAAGTCATTTTTTGCTTTTCTACTGGAACCTTTTTTCTTTATTCATATGACACAACAACGACAGATCCCAGTTAGCTTCCATAAACCAACAACTGCAAGGACTTGGGAACATATTGACTAGTATTTGTTCAAAAGCAGATCAGCTTCTTTGTGCTGCTTGTTATATTTCCTTTACACTTTACATTACTGAAGAAACAGTTTGTCAAAGAAATTTACAATGTGTTCTGACTAGAAACTTGGCGTTAAAGAATTAACTAGGTTAAAAAAAAAAAAAAACATATATCTGGACCTGACAATAAACATATCTGTCCCAAAATGAGTGAAATGGAGACCAATCTCCACAATTCCACGATTATTTACATCAAGATGCTGACTAGTATTGTCTGAAGAGGAAAATGAATAACCCAGCATCAGAATTCCCTCAACAGTCCACTAGATGACGCATCCATTTCTGCCTTGTATTATC
Source organism: Nyssa sinensis (assembly GCA_008638375.1). Classification (NCBI taxonomy): domain Eukaryota; kingdom Viridiplantae; phylum Streptophyta; class Magnoliopsida; order Cornales; family Nyssaceae; genus Nyssa; species Nyssa sinensis. The sequence continues at coordinate 184,891 of CM018045.1, read as the reverse complement.
AGTCTTAGTTTTAGCTTCAAGGACCATGCAAACTTCAAAGGTCATCAGCCATTTCAGCGGCACTGCCAACATTACGAAAGCCCAGACCGGTGATGGGACCTTCCTCGTGTTCTTTTAGAACTGTTATTTTTTGAGTCAATGCAAACTGTCTTGGCTGAGAAGCAGTGACGCACACGAACTCTATGACTTATTGTCTCGATGGAGTAACTACCCCGTACATTGACCAAAAAACTTGCTTCCTTATCTCGGGCATCTTCAACACACCTGCTTTGTGGGATCTCGTCCGCAAAATCTTCTTGGGTATGGAATTCTTCATGATGTATTGAGATTTCTACAAATTGATCAGGTCTAATTATGCCAACTGCTGGTGTGACCTAAACCACAAAAACAAATGAATTTAGCTATTACAGTGAATCAGAGCACAAACCCTCCTTGTGACCATCATTGTAGTGAACTGTAAGGCATCCAATAATTCCCAAAAACCAATAAATAATTATTCAGCAGTATCAATTATACATTATAAAACATGTCAATGGTAGAATTTAGGGGTGCAACACTGCAACTCGGGCGGGGTGGGGCGGGCTCGGGTTAAAGCATGTCTAGGCCCAGCACTAGCACTAAAATAAAAAGCTCAAGTCCGTCCCGAACATAAATTCAGGTATAGTTGGGTTACCCAATGCTCAATAAATTATAAAATTTGAACTCCAAAAGTTTTAATAAAATTGACAGCCAAACAAAATGTTACATTGCACATGGAATGGAGGGCTCTTTTATAGAAAGAGAGAACCCTTAGCATATTGCTCTCTTTCAATGTGCGACATTTCAACTCTTCTCTCTATGCCATTCCCACACTACTCTCTCCTCTGCCATTCCTGTGGACGAAAGTGCTCGGCATCATGGGGCAAGGATTTTGCGAGGATAGAACCCATCAACGGCATCTTCCTATATTCTTCTTAAATTCCTGGAGACACATCTGGGGTTTCGAGGATGTTGGGAATTGTTGTTTTGGTATAATGTTATTCCAAAGTTAACAGTAAGAGATGACCCTACAGATCTGAGTTATTTGGACTCAAACCATATGAATTGTTAGGTCCGGTGGGGTAGCCAAAAGAACCAACCTGTGAGCTTTGTTGGCTCGATGTATTGTGGGACTTGCCATTTCCTGGTGTGCATTTCAGGAAGACCAAAGAGTGGCAAAGACTATTTTCTAAGAGATTCTTTCAATAAAGATGGCCTAGAAAAGTGGGGAAAGATCAGAAAGAAGGTTATGTAGCAGTCTCTCTCCAATTTCTTGGTTCCTATGTCCTAACACACTCTAAAGGTATAAACTACTTAGATGATCATGAACCATTGATAATTTCACCGTCAATGGGATTAGGTTGCTGCTTGAGGCACTTTCTATCTATTGGAGGCAAATTTTCCATTGGAATCTCATTATAACTTCATCAGTATTAGGATTCTTCTTTAGATCCAAACATTTTTTATCTAGTTCGGGATGGGCCTAGGCAAAAATATTTAAACCCGACCTCGCATCGAGCCAAGCCTGGGCTGGAGAACCTTAAGCCCGATACAGCTCGAACCCTACTTAACTAGCCACTCTTGTTCGTTAGGTTAGGTGGAGTTTAAGCATATAAACTAACTTCAAGTAACATAATATTCCGATGTGGGATGGAAATTTCATTCAAACTAAAATCCGCCATCGTCTCCATTGGCCCACCACGCACAACAACTTAATTGCTAAGAAATTCATTCAGATGGATGGCTATTGTAATTTGATTCAATGTGAATAGCTGCCACCAAAATTAAAAGCATGGGGTTCGAGAAAGAGAAGCTAATGAGGTAATTTTCTTTTACTCTCTGGCTTTCCTTTCCCATTTCTATTTTCTTGCAATTTGATTAATGGGTCAGAGAATTCCTAGGTTCTACAATGATGGAAATCAAAATCTTGAACTTTCATTCATAAGAAAAAAAGGACATCCAAGAGCTCAAAAAAGGGTTACCTCTGTACAAGGTTTCAGCACCTTTGTTGAAACCAGAAATTGGAGTTGTTGACAGAAATAGAACAAACGGAATGAAATCATACCAGAAAATCATGAGTCATGGAGAACAAGATTTCTCAATCCAGGAAGTGAACTCTTCTTGCAATTTTCCTATTGTTTTTCTACCTTCAGTCGATGCTGAATGATGACAATTCCTCTTGTGTGACTACTGATTTGAATCTGGGCATTATCATGACTTGTTTTTGGATTATTGCTGAATAACCATCATCTTTGCGATCAATCAAAATCTACCTCAACTTTGGGATCAATCAATCTCGATGGCAAGAAGCGTGAAATCTACCTCATACCTCCAATGTTATCCACTCATTCTCTTGTAAACTCTCTCTATAGTTAGTCTCTCGTTCTATAAAAAAGGCCATCAAAATGTCTAGGTACTTCTTATTGAAACTGCTTTTACAGCTGTGAAAAAAAAGTTAAAAGCTTTTTAACCGACAAGTAAAAAATTTGTGCGATTCACAAGGTATCGGACAACCCGAGTAAATCCGAAATATTAGAGCATCTCCAAAGGGCTCCCTAAAGGAACTCCTAAGTCATTTTAGGAAGTAAGTTCACAAAAATCAAAAGCTCCAATGGGACTCCCTATCCTCCTCCTAAAATAGGGAAAGTTCAAATCACTCCCTACAAGTGAGGAGAGAGATGAGAGAGAAGACTCCCTAAATTGATTAAATGAATATTTTAATGTGGTACTTTTCTAAAATTCTGTTTATATAAATTGATTAAATATATCTTTTTAATGTGATTTAGAAGTATATAGAAGACATCTTGTTGGTCTATTTTTTGTATATTTCTTCTTAATTAAATTTTTATTTAATATTTTGTTAAGTTTTAAATAAGTTAAATGGGTGCTAAATTTAAATTCAGAATTTTTCGTTAAAAATTAACAGTTAAAAATAGTCGTTAAAAAGTGGCCATTAAAAAAAAGGGTATTAAACTTGAAATAAATTCAAATATTTCAATTCAAATTGTAACTGTTAAAATTCAAGAAATTAATAATAAAAATTCAAAGTTAGCTAAATTAGGGAGTGTGGTTGAGTAGCCCTTCAAAAAGTGGCTGCCTAAATTAACTTTTTAGCCATTTTAGATAAAATAGGGTGGGAATTTAGGGAGTATGGTTGGAGTTGCTCATACTTGGGTTGGGTTGGGGTTAGAGTTTTCGGACTTTTGTTCGGATTCGGGACGAGCTCAGTCAATTTGTTTTCGAGCTTGGGCTAGGCCTGGGTGAGCTACAAGCCCAATTCGGCCAACTTGCACCCCTGTGTAAGACAAGTAAATGGGTTGATACCGTTGATGTCTCTCTAAATTAGAGAGAGAGAGAGAGAGAGAAAGAAGGGGCGGGGGAGTCGTGGGAGGAGAATCAATTATTAAAAAAAAAAAAAATTATGCAATGTCCCACATGGTGTTATAGTAGAAGTTGGAGGGCTTTATAAATCTCACTCTATCACCATGTGATATAATGATAAAATAAAAATGATTACATTTTAAAAAGCATACAGAAGTCGGGTTCGGGTTATGCCTGGGTTTTCTAAGCTTTAGCCCAAGCCCAACCCACAATTAGTTTAGGCTTGAGTTTTGCTGTCCAAACCCATCCCGAGTATAAAAAATATCAGCCCAAGCCCTAAAAAAATCGGGTTGGACTCGGATTAGCCCACCCAAGTTGCACCCCTAGTAGTATTTTTTTTTAGAAATCTGAAATTTCCATGAGATATCATATTTAGTTCCTCCTAAAGAGCTATGCATATCAATATTTTCAATCTTGAACGAGATGTTGCTATAGTGTTTGAGTGAATGAATGGGATCCAAAGCAGGTGTGGGGAAGAAGTTTGGCATGGTCACCATCTCCTGATAATTGAATGTCTTATAATGGGAGGAAGTTTGGCGTGGTTAGTTTCTCATTATCTCTTCACAGTTGAATGTCTCAAAATGGAAGGTACATATCAAACTTTGGAATTATGGTGTGCATCTTAAGATTTAACTTCTCCCCACTGGACCATAAGCACTGGGAAGAAAATCAGAATAGTTTTGTGTATTTTTATAAGGATATTGAAAGACACCTCTTCAAATATATCTTCTGGATTAAAAAAGCAAAAGAAAAAAAGGAACCAGTAATACAGCATTTAACTGGGCTGGTCCAATAAAGTGATTCTGCATATCAATTTGGATGACTGCAGTCTCTCCCTAGAAAATACTGAGTTTCTCTCCAAGGAGGGAAAAAAAAAGAATGATAATAAAATCTATAACTTCTCCTTGTATGCGTTTGTTGTTGGGTCGGTGTCATGAATTCACCTGGACAATTTACAGCCCAAAAAATGGGCAATGTGTGGGTTTTAGGAAAATTTTTGACTTAGTTTTGTTCTTGGCAATTTCCAGTAGCCTAACTTAATTTTAGACGCATGTAGGGTTTACTGCGCCAACTTGCCAGTTTTGTGAATATAAGGATGTTATTGCTTTAGGGTTTCGGGAATATGATCATTGTGTGAGTGAGGAGCCGCTTTGTGAGCCGTTTTTGGGTGTAAAGGGGCTTTTGGATTTGAGTGTTTTCACACTTGTAATCTCCTTTGATTCATAATGGATTGATTGTCGCTGCCCGTGGACGTAGACATCTTGCTAAACCACATAACTCTTGTGTTCTTTATCTTGCTATGTTTTATTTGATTTTGCACTTCTTTATTTCATTTCTTTCTTCCGTTTCATAACATTTGTAAATGGATTCCCAAAAAGTCAACCATCTTTAAAAGGTGATGGAACTTTCACAAGTGTCAGGAAGAAAAAAGAACAGTCAACCATCTACTTTTTTGTTGTTGGTTAGCAAAATTGGAACGGGTTCTTTTTGTAAGAATGTTGTCTTTTGGGGGATCTGTAAGCCTAAGCCCTAAGGACTCCAGTGCAAAGAGATGATAGTTTGGTCAGCCCTTTCAATTGTGTGTCGGAGCCATTATATAGAGGAAAGGAAAGATTTTTTACGACATAACATCCTTCTGATCTAGCAAGGATCAAAATGTCGTTTCTTTTTCATCGAAACAGCCTAAAACACTTCCCATTCTTAATGAACCAAAACGAAGCACAAGTGGAATAACCAAATTCATATGTTTACAACTTTGTTTCCATCAAACATACTTTGTTTTTGTGGAAATATACTGAAACTGGTTGAAACATACTAAAATGGTAGAAACATGTCCTTCGTATCAGCAACAAATTCTAGAAGTTGGTATGAGATAATTTTTTTTTTCAAATGAAGGAGGAGATTAAAAGATTAAAACCCAAAATTACAAGAAGATATTTATGTTTTTTTCCAAAAATAGTAGATAAGGAAAAGTAGAACTAGTGAAAAGGAAAAAGTAGGTAAATAATTTATTTTAATACTTAGTTACTAGTTATAAGAGGCTGAACTTACTATTTGTTTAACTTAAATTGTTATTTTATGTGTAACTTGTGTCAAATTGTCTAATCCGTTATATTTCATAGCACATATCTATTATGATACAATATTATATTTAATTATAATAATTCGACAAACATTAAAATAATTAAACTAATTTTTGTATCGCATAAAAAAATAGCTCAAAAGTAATAAAGAATTATTTGGTATTAATAAAAAATTACATTTACATTTATTTCTTAATTTCACCTTAGTATCCTCTAGCGTGGATGGGTATTTACCCTAAAACATTTCTAATTAGTTAATTATAATATTTATTTTTACACATTTATATATTTTAATTTATATTTCCAAAAATTTCTACGTGTTTTAGTTTTTTACATCATTTTTACTTTGATTCCAAAATATTTCTCTTTTCTGGGTGACCAAAACAACACTTCAAAACAAAATTTTGATCCTTGTATTCAAGAAGGCTGATCTTCTCTAGTGGTTTACTTTGGGTTTACAAAGCATGAGGGGCTAGTTTTGAGATAAGTAGCATTAGCATCCAACCAAAAGCAGGACACGTTACCTCAAGCCAATGGGGAAAACCAAAGGAACCTCGTGGACGATAATCTGATGCTTGTTCGTCCTCGTTGATGGAGGACTGACCTTCACATACAATTTGAAATAGAGCCTTGTCTTTCCCACTTTTGTTTGTGATTTGTAGAATGGATGTGTCTTGATTTTGAAGGATTATGCTGCTGGTGCTAACTACCGTTTCTGGAATGTAACGAAAATCTTCAAGCAATGAACTGATTTGATCATTAGATTTTATAATTTTCCCAAACTCTTGTCTCCTTACTGATCTATCAACATGGGAAATTTCAACATTGAATTTGCACCGGACAGGTTTGTGATCACTTTCTGTCACATCCATGCAAGCCTCATACCTGTCAAACAAGAGATGTCTCAAAACAGAACATGAAAGACCAACAGGAAGCAACCCCACAATGAAACCTACAGCAAAATTGAAGACACTACAGGGCACTCTAAACTGCACTCCGACACTGAAGCTGGCCGGGTGTCGCGATACAGTATCCTGTCACACCAGGCCGGAATACGCTTCTTCTCCCCTGAATCATATCCTGTAACAGATAGATAGGAGAATATTTGGATTTTAATAATTTCAGGACAAACAATGATGGAGAAGAAACCCTCTTAAAGGCAATGCCAAAATGTTCCTTGTTCCCAGCTCTTAGACCGCATTTAATTCTGAACTAACTTGGCAAAACATTTAAGGCAAATATTAATACCATTAACACTACATCATACCTCCTAAACCTGCTTTGCCCCTTTCAAACTTGTAAGTTGGGGGAAATCTGATGAGTGCTTCATGCATTCCTTGGAAAACTTTACCAGCTTTCATTTCTATTCTCAGTTGATCCTTTTCTCGAAGGCAATCAAAGCATCGCTGGGAAACGAAATCCCTAGCTTCATCATAAGATATTCCAAAAAGCCGATAATTAAAATCACCAAGAAATGTGACCATATCAGCTTCAGCTAACTCAGGCTTCCCTTCCTCAGGATTAATACCCGGAATCTGTTATAGCAACAAAACCTTGTAACTCAATACCAGTGATGAAAAAATATATATATGTGCAAGAATCTAATTTGATCTCAGTGATACCAATCAAAACATGAACATACATTTGTACCACGAAGCATTTGAACAGCAGATGAGACACCAGCTGCAACAGAGAGGACCCATGGCAAGCCAGAAGAATAAAGCAGCCAAAATAAACATGTGGAGAAGGCAAGAGAGCAAGACAAAAACAGGTATGGCAGCATAGCAGCAGCAGTATTAAGGAGGTTAGATGATTGGCTGAAAACCATTGTTCGATAAATATGATCAAAATCAGCATTTCGGCGATTGACTGCTTCCAGATGTGCAGCAAAGTGACAGTTCACGAAGCACATTATTCGATCATGTACTCTCAACCTCAAACCCACACCCCCCTGCTTAGAGAAATGTAGCCATGTAATTTATCATATTTGACAAAAAACAAGGTCCAGAACAAACTGATTTATCAAGCCACAAGAAAAATGGTCATGAATATCTATGTTGAGAAAAGTTCAAAAAGTTACTAGAAAACAACTTGGGAGTAGCCACAAGTTTCCAAATTCTACTTCTCGTGGAGAAATAATGCATACTTGGGCCATGAGAAGGAAGTTATAAAACCATCTTGTCCACCATAAACATCATACAAATGAAAAGTGTTTCAAAACCACCATATGGAGGTTATGAGAACTTATCTAGGTAAAGATTTAAATGATAAGATGACCATAAACGTATAACACTTCCTTCTCTTCAATTGGAAGGATGAAATTAATAGAAGAATAAGAATTACCAAAGCAATTATTTGATTATTTCTGACAGATATCTTAACTAAATTCAAACTGCAAGATAGGACCACTCTTCTATGTGCATCAAAGAATCGATCAAAGTGTATCATTGCAACATGATTTCCTGACACTTCTAGCAAAGGAAAATCTTTGATAAGATAGCATTCATTATGTCTTGTTCCTATACAGTTTGCCTACTAGTTTACACATTTTCTCAATAACGCCCCACTGCTCTCAATTTTGTCATCATTTAATTACAAAAATCATAACCTGGACCAGACCCCATCATATGATTAAATTACTAGAACCATAAACCTAAAACAAGTTGGTTAATGTAACTGAATAGGAAAAGAGGAGAATGTGCTGCGAGGTCCTTGCACAGAGCACGTAAGAACCCCTCTTTAGTAGATTTCATGAGGAAAAATTATGAAACTACTAGCATGATATGAGAAAATAACATGCAAATTCAAAAACTCCCTCTCATTTTGTGTATTATAAGAGCACTGCCAGATTCTGATAAAATCTAATTAATAATTGACAGTGAGGCAGGATTGCCAATGCAGAACAGTAATACGCCACATGCAAACTTCACATATCATCACGTTATAACTATTTGAATTTGAATGAAAATAAGCTAAGAATCTCTAACCCACTGCTTTTTCATTTTATTCAGCAACAAATTTACCCAAATTGAGCATGAAAAATAAGCCTTGTGAATTAGACATCCACACCTTATTACCAATTGCACGCCCTAAGCCACAAGCAACTGCTGCAACATCGAGGTCCCCAACATGTGTTCTGATATCCTTTCTTACCCTAGATGAGGAATATCAAACCATAATATTAGAGATGGAGAAGTATAAAAGTGTAGAAGCCCGTAGGAGAAACAGGTTTGATCTTCAACATAAAAATAGAAGCATGTCACTTAAAAGAACTTCCCATGATAATGACTTACCAAATAGCTATGAGCAATCCCGCTAGCTGCCTAGATCCTACACGTTCAAAAGTTGATCCTTCATCCAAGGTCTTTCCTATTGTGTCCTGCCACCATTGCCCAATAGAACTCCCTTCAAGTCCTACCTACAGTTGGCATAAAATCAATTAATAAATAATACATGCAATCATACAAAATTTGAGGGGAAAAAAAAAGGAAATTTGAAAGAAAAGTGATGTCTCATAGAGAGACGGAAATAATTTTTGCCAATTGCATCATACAATCATAGGGAAATTACAGTAAATCAGGAAAACCTAAACAAACTATGATGGTCGAAAACTAAAATCTCACGTTGCTTGTAGTTTCTACATATATAAAAAAGCATCTGGGTAGATGAAGCTATAAGACCAATTCAGGACTATTGACTAGGGGAATAATTTGACATTTGAACACAAATTGGGAATACTTTATAGAAAATCAAAGAATTAATTTAGTTGTAGGATTAGCAATCAAACAAGATAATAGCCGAAACTGATAATTTCATGTAACTCGATATAATTTGCTAGTTCCCTAAAAAGATTTGGGCATTAGTGATTAGATTAAAATCTATAAAATATAATTATAAATTCAGAAAATGTAATTGATGAAAAAAAGTAAATATTATTCATATATAAAAAAAATTAAAATTTTGGAATTTTTTCACAAGAATTAGTCAGAATTTGATGCATTATAATTCATATCATCCAAAGAAGTGATAATGTGGACAACAATTTTTTTTCAATGGCTATAGTTTATTAGCATACTCATGACTTCTGACCAAATCTTCTGGCATATCAACCATTGGGTCTTGTTAACAAATGTAACTTTTTTTGTGGTCGGGACTTATGTTCAAAATTTGCTATATCTGCAATTTCCAGTCCAAAAACCACTACTACAGAATGAAAGTGCATCAATAATTGAAAATGGAAGACTAACTCAATGCCATAGGAAACTCAATGCTATAGAATGATGTTTCCTGTAGCATCATCATTATGTAATTTAAATCCTGTTACAGGGAAGATGTGTGAACTTGACATCATTTAATGCCAAATGTGCTGAATTCCAAAAGTTCCAAAGGAAGTTCAATCAAGAACCAAAATATAAATCCAGTAAAATGTTTCACTAACTTCAGACCAAATATGTATGTGTAGACCTTCAGTTAATTTCTTCTGGAATTTTATAGTAAATTTAATCACGGTTCAAGTTAATTTGCATCCACAATGTAGATTTCTAAAGGATCTCACAGTTTCTTTTGCTGCAGACATCGCAAGAAAACCTGCACCCATTTCCACTTCTTGCAACCCAACAACAACAATGCCAACATCTGACAGTGTGGAACCCAACCATGACATAAGTGCATCATGAGAGGCTCTTCCTTGGCCAACATTCCATGTGCCAACTAAAATTTTAACATTTTCTTTTCTTGTGTACATGAGTTCTTTTCCAGCTAATTCTGAACGCAGTATGTTGTCAATAGGTCCAGGAGATGTGATGTTCCATCCACGTATACCACCATGAATAGCCAAGCTGAAAACATAACCAGCCCCAACTACCAATTTTATCACAGGACTACTATGAGCAACCCATCCTGCAATCAGATTTCCCTCAAGATCTAACACCTGGACCATACCACTCACATAGCCTACCCAAATTCGTGAACCATAAGTGCAAAAGCTTTGAACAGCACAAGGATGGTGATGAAAATCTTGCAAACGATTGCCATTACTATCCCATTGAACAAGTAAGCCATTTGAACATCCACACCAGATCATTCCATCTATTGTTACCACTAGTGCTTCTGTTCTTTTAGAATCTTCTACAAATGCCCCTGCGCCCTTTGTTGCAACTCGACGAACAGCATCTGCAGCTCCCATTATAGCATCATGTGACCGTTGCAAAAAACTACTACCTTGGGATTTCTCCTTTTTTGATTTGGAAGCGAACTTTACATTAATCTCATCTTCAACCATTTGATCTTGCACAGATGACATGTTGGCTCGATTCTCAATCTGACCATCTACATTATATACTTTCAAAAGTTCCCTTGTTCGCGCATCCCTGCAGAATAGCTAACGATCAGGATAATTAAGATCAAACAATGAAATATAAAATTTCCTTCACAAGCAACAAGGCACTAAGGAAGTCATGTTTTTCCCCGTAAATTATCAATTTTGAAGTGTTTGACAGAACATGACAAAAAAATAATAATTTTTTTGCTTGCAAATACCCAGTAACCATTAATTTTTGACAAGGTTGTTTGAACTAATGGATTTTCAATGGAAAATCCAGCAAAATATCAATTTTACAGAGGACAATGTCTGAAGTACAAACATACCACAATGAGAAGGATAGAGACCCAGCTGCCCACACTTTAGCTCTAACATTATCAGATAACAAACACCTCACATCCGAAGAAGATATATTACAGACACCATTAACAGTGACTTGGCTCCTCAGGTCAATGAATGACCTCTCCACTAGTAAAGCAGCCATGTGTTTTTCCTCTGAGGATAAAGAAAGAGATTTTTCAATAGCCTCCCATGGCCAGATCTTAAGAACACCACCCTCAGAAGCTGACCATAGATCACCTGGACCAAGGAAACATAAAGCTAAAATTGGCAAGAGCGAAACTGCAGTACATAACATCTAGGAGCTTTAGAAGATATTGTCCTGTACTTTTGTGCGTTTTTGTCTTAATCCTGTAAATAATAAGCAAGATACAGGTGCCTCACTGGATCCTGCATCACGACCAAAAGAATTTTGTAGAGACCAGTTCATAGTTAAGTTGACTGTTTCAAAAAAAGGCATAATCTAGCACCATCAACATGCATATAACACACAATAAAGATGATGCAAATTAAACCTGGTTCCCAAAAGCCTAAGAAGCACAGATACTTCTACGAAGGTGCTGTGGACACACCGGGCATCAATACTTTGCAGACACTCCTAACTACATGTCTGACACCTTGTAAATGTATCTATAATTTAAAAATAAATTTAATTATTTTGGACACTTGGCCAACACGTTTTTTTTTTTTTTGATCAGTCACTTGGCCAACACATGTTAGAACTCCCAAACACATGTTACATGTCAGAACTGCCAAACACATGTTAATGAGAGCCATGTCCACTCTTGGAAATAATATAAACGCACCACAAAGAGTCCCACCTTTTCTTTTGTAAAGAAAATATAACACTGTATAATGATCACACGGCTACCACAAATATTATATATAGGTAATTATATAATATTTGTAAAGATAAATATATAAAGAAATATCAAACTGGTGTCAAGGTAGTAGTTGCTTATGGTGGAGCACCAATCAACCAACAGGTTGTTATTGCTTTTTCATTCATTAAATTATTCATGTGGAAGTATAGAATTGAGCTTCTGTTCATATTTTATCTTCACTCTTGGTTTACATTTTTGATGATCATAAACTGAAGATTCACAGCCATAGAGGGCCAAGAACTCTTGGAAGAAGCTAAAGAGATAAAAAAAAATGTTGGATTCTAAAGATCCATTACTGTTAATCTGAACCAAAGCAAGGAAGACAAAGAATGTTCGCACAAATCGAGGAGAAATCTTTTGATGTAGTTCATGATCTGGAGTCACCAGGCGAGCTCTTTCAAATCGTTGAAAGGGGCCCAGGAGTGGTCAGAAGGTTATGGGTGTTAAGGTGGGAGTTAGAATGGATCTGCAACACCTTGGAAGCTCTTTCAACAGAAAATCGTAGAGTTGTGCTTCCAATTGGTGTGCGCGGGAGAAACAGAAGCATCTTTCTGAGGAAAGGCTCAAATCGGAGAGGGAGCTTCATACGGCTTGAGGGATGATCACAAAAGGGGACTAGACTTTTATTTTTGTTGAATGACGAAACCAGAGGGGGATGGTCAATATACGCTTAAGCTTTCAGGTCATTAGGCTTATCTAAATCCAAATCTGTCACGATCCCTAAGGGATCATACTTGGAGGTCTACCGAATCAAGGAGTGGCCGGCGGAACCTGTGTTAGTGGAATTGCAGCCAGTAAACGTCCCTGAAGATATCGAGGTCCACTTGGGTTCTTGTGAAAGCCGCTTCAATCATCTTTGCCGATGTTTAATCGGCAGAGTTGTTGATCAAAACACTCCAATCCCAGACAAGTTAAAAATACACAACTGGGCCCTCAAAAACTGGGGGATTCAAGTAGGACTGAAGATACTGGATCTAAACGAAGCTTGGTTTCTCTTCGAGTTGCCGTCAGTAGAGGAAGCCAATCGGATTCTCAAACGAAGGAATTGATCCTTCGAAGGATTAACTGTGACTCTGCATCCGTGGTCCCCGTCGGGTTGCTGTTCGGGACTGGAAGAAGAAGGCTTCATATGGCTAAGGTTTTTGGGATTACCAACATTTTTGTGGAGCTCGGAGGTCTTCCGTGCCATGGGGGACCACTGCGGCAAGTTTGTGACTCTGAATGAGGACACAGCCGAGTGTCGCCACCTGAGATGGGCAAGGATGCTGGTCAGAAGCCGACCGGAGAAAATCCTTGCATCTCTCAACATCAAGTGTGGAAAGTGGTCATTCTCTCTACCAATCTGGTCGGAAGCTGGCCCGGTGTGCATTGAGGATGATCCCTGTCGGCCGGACGTTGCAGCGGCGAACGGCAGAGACGGAAGGGTAGCGTCGGGTGTCCACGCGTCTAGAGCGCGTACACACTCTAGAGCCAGCCCTGACATCAGACGTCATTGCTAGTCCCTACCCTCTCCTTGCGCAGAAGATTCAAAATTCAAATCTCGGAGGAATGGGAGATGGACGCAAGTGGATTGGAAAATTCCACAAGGCTGGAGAAAAAGGGGGAACTTGGGGTTAGGGTACCCATCCAATGGCTGATTTGGGCCGACTGGTCTAGGCCAACATCAAAATGAGGCAGATTGGAATGGGCCAACTATACTTGTGGACCAAAGGAAAGGTCATTTTAAGAAATGGAAAGAGATGGCCCATGAAACGAGGCGGCCCAACTCGGGACGCATCGAGCTTCCGAAAGCAGTGCAGGCTTAAAGGCCGACTGGACTGGGCCAACTCCTTTTGTGGCCCAAAGGAAAGCTTCTTTTAACAGATGGAAAAAGGCGGCCTAGCTCGGGGCGCCACAACGCAGCGCAGGATCCCTTCAACCCCACCAATATAACCCAGGCGTTCGGTGAACAGTCTGTTAAAGGCAAAGAACTAGAGCAGGTTGTTGCAAACTCTGGAGCAGGCTGCAGGGTAACAGGATTGTGTCAAACCACCACACTTTGAATGTGGGTGAGATGCTGTATTTATAATTACAAAATATATTTACAAATGATATCTCAAAAGGAATAAAAACTATTCTCCTAGAATCAAGTAAATGGCTATAATCATGGGTCAATGAGTAATCAAGTAAATGGCTACAATCACGGGTCAATGAGAGCCATAGAGATAGGCGTGTGATCCTCAACACCCCCCGCAAGCTGAGCGTGGGATTGGAATGGACATGAAGCTTGGAGCGAAAAAATTCGAATAGAGGTCAAGGAACACTCTTGGTGAAGATGTCAGCAACCTGAAGACGAGAAGGCACATAGCGAGTGTGGATCTTGCCAGCAAGAACAAGTTCGCGCAGAAAATGATAGTCTAATTCAACGTGCTTGGCGCACTTATGGGAAACTGGATTGGAGCCCAAAAAAATCGCACTTTTGTTGTCACATAAAAGGAGAGGCGGTTTGGGAATGGAAACTCGGAGATCACAGAGGAGATGAGTGAGCCAAAGTAGTTCGTCAATAGTGTAGGCAAGAGCATGATACTCAGATTCACAGCTTGAACGAGAGACAGTGGGTTGCTTTTTAGCACTCCAAGAAACCAAATTATCACCAAGGAAAATAGAGTAGCCGGAAGTGGAACGGCGTGTATCAGGGCAACCGGCCCAATCAGCATCAGAGAAGGCAATGAGAGTACCAGGAGCAGCAGAGTGGCGAAAAGTAAGACCAAAATGAAGAGTGCCCTTGACATAGTGAAGAACATGCTTAACCGCTTGAAAGTGATCGTTAGTGGGAGCATGTAGAAATTGGCTGACAGAGTTGACAGCATGAGAGATATCAGGGCGCGTGATGGTGAGATATTGAAGAGTACCAACAAGAGACCTGTATAAAGTAAGACCTGTATAAAGTAGGATCAGAGAACAAAGAACCATCAGCAGACAGATTCTGAGAGACAACCATGGGAGTAGGAACCGGCTTGCTGTCAAGCAACTAGGCTCGCGTAAGAATATCACGTGCATATTTGAGCTAACTGAGAAAAAGACCATCAGCAACAGGCAAGGCTTCAAGATCAAGAAAATAGCTGCGAGAACCCAAGTCTTTGGTAGCAAACTCAGAGTAGAGTTTACGAGTAAAGCTGTTAAGAAGAGAGGAGTTGTTCCCAATAATAATGATGTCATCAACATAAAGAAGTAAATAAATAACCGCGGAGTTCTGATGAAAAACAAATAGAGAGGTGTCAGCACGACTGCAAGTAAACCCAAGTTGAAGAAGAAAAGAACTGAAGCGCTGAAACCAGGCACGAGGAGCCTGCTTGAGGCCATAGAGAGCTTTCTTTAAGTGACAGACATGATCAGGGAAACGAGGATTAATGTAGCCAGGAGGCTGCTCCATATAGACATTTTCAGTGAGAGTACCATTGAGAAAAGCATTCTTGACGTCAAGTTGATGAAGGGGCCACTAATTGGTTATAGCAAGAGAAAGTACAACACGAACAGTAGTAGCCTTGATAACAGGACTGAAAGTGGCAGTGTAGTCAAGACCGGGGACCTGGGTATATCCTTTGTCAACAAGGCGAGCTTTGAGTCGCTCAATGAAGCCATCAGGGAGATATTTGGTCCGGAACACCCATTTGGAGCCCACAATGTTAGTATTTGCAGGTCAAGGGACCAAGATCCAGGTGCGATTGTTTTGCAGAGCTTGAACTTCTTCATCCATAGCGGCAAGCCAAGCAGGATTCTTAGCAGCAGATTTAAAGCCTTTAGGCTCAGCGGAGGCAAGAAGGGCAGAAAGAAGTCCAGAGGAGCTCAAGACACCAAGATTCGCTGGATGGCGAGTCTTAAAAATACCAGCTTTACCTCGTGTGAGCATAGGGTGAGAGCCTAGCGAGGTTGCAGGAGCAAGAGCTGGAATAGGTAAAGCCCAAATTGGATTTGACAGGGGAAGGGCCCCATATGTCACAATGAATAAGATCTAAAACATGTGATGACCTATGTGCATTTTGGGTATAAGGCAAGCGATGATTTTTCGCAAGTTGACATGTACTGCACAAAGTAGGAGAAGGCAACAGAGATGTAAGAGAAATATGTCCTTGTTTATTTAAATGAGAAATAACAGAATGATTTACATGTCCAACGCAAGCATGCCATAAATCATAGGAAGCATGTAAAGATTTATTTTTAAGGACAGAAATGAAAGCAGAGTTGCCACGCTCTAGCACATATAAGCCGCCATCTCTCTTACCGGTTGCTACCACCCTTCTCGTTGGACGATGCTGGATAGAAAAAAGATCATTAGTAAAAGTAACAGATAAGGGAAAATCAGAGGTTAATTTACTAATAGAGAGTAGATTTTTAATGAGATGGGGAACAACCAATACATCTAATAATTGAACATTAGGAGCAGAAGAAAGGGTACCAGTATGTGTAATGGGTAAAGAGGCACCATTTCCCACAATTACAGAATCCTTACCATTGTACTGAGAGGACTGGTCCAGATGAGATGGGTCATTGGTCATATGGGCCGAAGCACCAGTGTCCAAAAACCAATCAGACGCTGCAGGGTCAGTGAGAGAACAAGAGCTGGCAAAGGCTTCAGCAAGGTGAGCAGAGGACGCACAAGCATACCGCTGATTGCAATGGTCAACATAATGACCATCAAGACAGCAGATTTGGCACTGGGGAGGACGGCGGTTGTGACTAGAGGGATCTCAGCCACGGTTTGCAGAGGAGTTGCGGCCATGGCCAGAATGGCTGTCATGAGAGTTGCGAGATGAACCCTGCTGATGGGACCGCGCAGGGCCATGAGTGGCGGCAGTAAACGCAGCAGCAGGAGGAGTAGGCGGTTCAAGAGATTTTTGAAAAATTTCAAAACTCTCAACTTTTGAAACAAGATCAACAAAACCTGGGAGAGGCGTGAGCACCATCTGTGCGGTAGAGAAAGCGGAGAAATCAGCACCGAAGCCGCGAAGAAACCAGTGCACCTTATCGGTGCCATCAACAAGCCGACCAATTGCATGGAGTTGGTCGCAGAGGGCCTTGAAAGCACGAGCATAATCTACAACAGACTGAGTACCACGTTTCATCAATTGAAGTTCGTCTTTGAGTTGGATTTCACGGGCCTTCGATCGGTGATTGAAAGTGATTTCCAGGGCAAGCCAGACATCACGGGACATAGAAAGACCAACAATCTCTACCAAGGCTTCTTCGGTGAGAGAAGAACGGAGAAGACAAAGGAGACGTTGATCTGCAGATTTCCATGCCATGTATTTATCAGTAGGTGTCTGAGAAGTGACAGGGTCAAACTGAGGAGGTGGAACGATGGTTCCATCCACATAACCAAGCAAGTTTTGGCTTTCAGGAAGAGGAAGAAGCTGACTCTTCCAGAGAAGATAATTGGTGGAGGAGAGTTTGATTGTGATCATATAGATTAAGGTGTTGAAGGGAAGAAGGGTGGAACAGGTGTCGGTGGCCATGAGATTTATGTGGTTCTGCACAGGATCGTGAAGAGGATGTCAATCCGATGGGATGTTAAGACAGAGGTAACAGCTACTTTGTTTTTTGTTAATACAGAGGTAACGGCTGTTGGGGTAAAAAAAAAAAGAAAAGAACCAAAAAATAGATGTAGCAAAACAGAGGTTACGACTGCTCTGTTTGGGGACTGTTGGATGGAGTCTTATAATAGCAAAACAGAGATTAACCCTTTGTCAGCAATGCTGCGCTCTGATACCATAACAGGATTGTGTCAAACCACCACACTTTGAATGTGGGTGAGATGCTGTATTTATAATTACAGAATATATTTACAAATGATATCTCAAAAGGAATAAAAACTATTCTCCTAGAATCAAGTAAATGGCTACAATCATGGGTCAATGAGTCTAAGTAGGGGAAGCCATAGAGATAGGCTTGTGATCCTCAACACAGGGGACCTGCGACGGAGCGGGAAAAGGAGGAGGAAAGAAAAAAGAAGCAGGCAGCGCAAGCTGATACCAGCTCAGAGTGGCCAGCTTCCGACCATAACAGGACGATGGATGAGCGGGAGTTTCTTCATTATCTGGAAAGTAGCTATTGCAAAGATGACCTCCAAAACAATTGGGCTGTAGCTTGTTTCTTTGAAGCAGAGGTTGAATCGATCACGGCACAGGAATTGCAGGCTATGCTAGATGATCAGGGGGACGAAGAGTTGTTGCTGCAGGATATGCCAGATGAGTAGGGGGGTGAAGTGCTGGTGCGCAGCCATGAAAACTCTGAAAATCTGGAGGACTACAATCCATTAGCAATGGTTTTGCCGGACGGGTGCTCGGATAGCTCCACTCAAATTCAGGAGGCGTATTCAGCTGACCACCTATATCGTCCACAGAAGATGTCAAAGGGGTGGGTGCTTCAAAAATTGGGGAAGGTGAGTAAATTGCTAGGTGTCCCCTGCGCAGGATTTGAGGACTGCCTGATGGACCTATTCAAAGAAATAATGATGCACAATTCTCTGTTAAGACCCGACCCAAGTAATGCTGCTGAGAAAGATAAGGAGGAAAAATCAGTAAAAAGAATGAAAAGGGTAATGAAAGAGTTGTCCTACTTGGTTAACTATGGGGGCAGCAAATCGGTGGAAGCCTTTGTGGAAGGTAGTGGGAGGTTCTAACCGTTTCTTGTTTCATGAATTTAAAAATGTTATCCTGGAATGTGAGAGGATTAAATAATCCGAATAAGCGTACAATCATCAAAGGCTTGCTGCATGAATGGAGGCCTGTAGTCATCTGTCTTCAGGAAACTAAAATAGAAAGTATCTCAAGGAGAGTCATTCGTTCCATATGGGGATCTAGATGGGTCAAATGGGTTGCTTTGAATGCTCAGGGCACTGCTGGTGGTATTCTTGTGGCTTGGGACTCCCGAGTGGTCAATTGCATAGAACACAGAGTGGGTGAGTTCTCCATCTTGTGCAAATTTAACCTGATTTCCAACTCTTTGCTGTGGGGCTTTTGTGGGATTTACAAGCCAGTTGTGGATGGTGTTAGAAGCCTATTCTGGAATGAGTTATAGGCATCGCTTTCCTCCTGGCAAGTCCCTTGGTACCTTGGGGGGGACTTCAATGTTGTGCGGATCCCAGATGAGACGATAGGAAGTGGTCGGCTGACCTCGGCTATGAGAAACTTCAACGCGTTCATAAATTCTCAAAACCTAATAGATTTACCTTTGGAGGGAGGGAGATTCACATGGTCCAGAGGAGGTCATCAATCTACTATGTCTCGGTTGGATAAATTTTTGGTGTCAAACAACTGGGAGGACGTTTTTCCTGGTATTTCCCAAAAGTGTCTTCCGCGGCCTTGTTCTGACCATCATCCTATCATGCTGTGTTACAGGGGTTTTAGCGTAGGAAAAAGCCCCTTTAGATTTGAAAACATGTGGTTAGAAAAGGAAGGCTTTGTGGACTTGGTGAGAACTGGTGGGATTCTTATATTGTGACTGGGTCTCCATGTTTTTGCATTGCCAAAAAGCTGAAACTCCTCAAAGAAGATCTTAGAAAGTAGAATCGTGAGGTCTTTGGTTCAATTCAGGAGAGGAAGCAGTCTTTGCTGAATAACTTGATGGAGTTGGATAAGGAAGATCAGCAGGGCGCCCTATCTGAGGAAAGAAGGGTTGAGAGAGATGGCCTAAAGGGCCAAATTGGGCAGATCCTCAAGATGGAGGAAATCTCCTGGAGGTAGAAATCTTGTGCTATTTGGCTTAAAGAGGGTGACCGTAACACCAAATTCTTTCACAGAATGGCTTCTTCTTACTTCAGGACGAATCGAATCTCCTCTATTGTTATTAATGATCAAGTTCTCACCGAGGAGGAACCCATCGAAGGAGAACTGTTGACTTTTTCTCTAACCTTTACACTGAGCCGTGTAGTTGGAGACCCGGGATGGATGACATTCTCTTGAAAAGCTTGAATGGTGATGAAGCCTCTAATCTAGAGATCCCTTTCTTGGAAGATGAAGTGGTGAGAGCCTTAGAGCCGTGCAATGGGGATAAAGCTCCAGGTCCAGATGGGTTCTCTATGGCCTTCTTTAAAAAATGTTGGGATGTGTTGAAAGCGGATGTGATGGCAGTTTTTGGGACTTTTCACAAGGAGGGAGGCTTTGAGCGAAGCCTCAATGCTTCTTTCATTACCCTCATTCCTAAAAAGAAGGGAGCTAATAGCATCAAGGACTTTCGCCCTATCAGTCTAGTGAGCAGTGTTTACAAACTAATTGCAAAGGTCCTTTCTTTAAGGCTAAAGAAGATTATGGGCAGTATCATCTCTCCCAGCCAAAATACTTTTGTGGCAGGTCGTCAAATCCTGGATGCGGCTCTCGTTGCGCATGAATGCATACTCTAGGATTAAACAGAAAAGGAAGGGGCTAGTGTGCAAATTAGATATTGAAAAGGCCTTTGACCATGTTAATTGGAGCTTCTTAATGGGTATGTTGACGAAGATGGGCTTTGGGGGCAAGTGGAGGAAGTGGATTCAGTCGTGCATATCCACAGTTTCTCTTTTAGTTCTCGTCAATGATTCCCCTGCAGGTTTCTTCTGTACTTCTAGAGGTTTGAGACAGGGGGATCCCCTATCTCCTTTTCTCTTCGTGATAGCCATGGAGGCCTTGAGCCGCTTCATGCTTCGTGCTGAGGAAGTAGGCCTCATCAAAGGTTTCCAGGCGGGGGATAGAGGGGGCGGAGGCGTTGCCATCTCACACTTGTTGTTTGCCGACGACACCATCATTTTTGGTGACCCTTCAGTGTGGCAGCTTCACTTTGTCTGATGTATTTTAGTGTGTTTTGAAGTTATTTCAGGTTTGAGAATCAATCTTGCCAAAAGCAACATTACCCCGGTAGGGTCGATCCAAGAGATGGACATGTTAGCTAGCACTTTGGGATGCAGCGTGGGATGCCTTCCCCTGGTTTACTTGGGCCTTCCGTTGGGAGCTCCATTGAGATCCATTGGGGCTTAGGATCCAGTGGTTTTAAAGATTTCTCAGTAAGCTGTCAAGTTGGAAAGGCCAACTCCTTTCTAAGGGAGGCAAGCTAACCCTTCTTAAAAGTACATTGGCAAACCTCCCTACCTATTTCATGTCTCTCTTCACAATGTCAAAGACGGTTAGTAGAAGTTTGGAGAAGATTCAAAAGGATTTTTTATGGGGCCACGATGGTGATTGTAAAAAGATTCATTTAGTTGCTTGGGATAAAATCAAGAAGCCAGCGTCTTTCGGGGGTTTAGGGGTGAAGGATTTGAGAATCTTCAATACAGCCCTTTTAGGAAAATGTTTATGGAAATTTGGTGAGAGTGACAGTGAGCTTCGGAGGGAGATCATTGTTTCCAAGTACGGGTGTGATAATGGGGGCTGGTGCTCAGGCAATACAGAAGGTCCAAAGGGATGTGGTCTTTGGGGTTACATTAGAGGTGGTTGGAGGATTTTCATGAAAAGATGTAGGTTTGTTCTCAGAAATGGTGGTAGGGTGAAATTCTGGGATGATGTCTAGACTTGGGACGAGTCGCTGAGGGTGAAATTCTCTATGTTATATAGTTTGGCTTGCAATAAGGCGGCTTGGGCTAGCGAGTGTTTGGAGAAAGTTGGGAACAAGCTTCTCTGGAATCCTCGCTTTAGGAGAAATTTTTTTGATTGGGAACTAGAAGAGGTGGGCTCTTTCCTTTGTTACCTCAACAATTTCCGGGATATGGAAGATAGGGAGGATAAGAGAGTTTGGAGGCCGGATAAGAAATCTTTTTGTGTCCGATCCTTCTATAAGAGCATGTTCGATTTGGATAGCCCTCCCTTTCCTTGGAAGCTCATTTGGCATTCAAAAGTCTTTCCTAAAGCTTCTTTCTTTGCTTGGAAAGCTGCTTGGAAGGCTATTTTAACTGCGGATAACTTGAAAAAAAAAGACTTTTTTTTGGCTAGCAGATACTACTTTTGTAAGAATTATGAGGAAAGGGTGGATCAAGTGCTCATCCACTGTCATGTTTCGTGGAGCTGCTGGAATGTTATTTTTACTCTGTTTGGTTTCTCATGGGTTATGTCAATCTCAGTAAAAGACCTTCTATTGGCTTGGGAAGGTTGCAATCTCCCAAATGAGATTAAGAGTGTTTGGAGATTGGCCCCTTTTTGCCTCATGTGGTGTATTTGGATTAAAAGGAACAGCCGTGTCTTTAAAGATATGGAACTCGCTACTCCCTTCTTTAAAGACGTTTTTTTGCGCTTATTATTTTTTTGGGCTAAAGAGGCTTTCCCTGTAAATATTTATTCTTTTGTAAATTTTTTGGGTTCTCTAAATCAGATATAATTTTTTAGGGTTTTTGTCCTTGATGCCTTTCTTAGGCAACATTATATATACAACTCTTACTTATCAAACAAAAAAAAAATATATATATATATATATATAAAGAAAGTAGGAGTAGCATATATAATATAATAATCTTTATGATACTTCTTTTTTTATAAGTGAAAATAATTTTATAAAAAGAGTGCCCGAGAGGGGCATACCCATATACAAGGGAGATGCTACATAAAAAAGGCCTTAAGCTCCCAAAAAAATCAACCAAAGAGCCTATGCTAGAAGAAAAAGCCTCTTTGGCCCAGAAGTGTAACGTGTACAAAAAAAGATCCCTAACATTAGGAGGTGGTTTCTCAATTCCTTCCAATACCCTACTATTTCTTTCCTTCCAATCCATACCAAGCTTAGAGGAGCCATCTTCCACACCCTTTGAATCTCCTTTGGCATTCTATTGGCCTTCCACCCTAAAAGTACATCCTGCAGCAAATCTGGCAGGACCCAAGAATAGCCAAAAATTGAGAAGATCAAATTCCAACAGCTTCTGGCCAAAAGCTTAAGCCGTTAGGTCTTGGACCCAATCATATATATATTAATCCTTCCTTATTACTTACACTTATATCTATATATATAATAAATGGAAAAATAAAGAGAGAACTTTTGGAACCTTGATTCTCAATTGATGGATTTCTTCTCTCTCCCACAAAGACAGGCACATTGCCACTCACATAAATGTTATTGTGTGGTTGTTTTTCCACTCCTATTTTTGTTGTTAAATCTTGTGCATTGATTGTTCATAAATGCAAGTAATACATCTTAATTGCTTAAAATTTTCAAAATTTATTGACCAAAACAAATTATTTTGATTAGTTTCAAGGGCAGAAGGCTGTGCACTTATCTCTAATCAATTTTGCTACTAATAAAAGTTTTTAGTTTTTTTTTTTTTTTTTGGTGTTGCTTACACTAGAACATGTAATGCACGAGCACAGACACTGGTATATATTAATCATTCAATAAAAACATCTTTTGAAACTGTTTCACGACTTATTGCACAAGATGCTGATTTATCATCTATGGGGCTGGTTAGGGATGATGTGAAGGCTTTGTCTCAACGCTTTCATTCATTCAGTTGTAAATTTGAACTTACTCAGTATGCTAAAAATGTAATTGATTTCGTTGCTTGGTTGGAGGAAGCCCCTATCTTTATTGAAAGGTTCCTCTTCTCAGACATTTCTGATTCTTAATAATATTTGTTGCTTGTCAAAAAAAAAAAAAATTTAGTGTAATCAGTAATATTCAAGCGAATAAACAACTACAACTCAAACTTCAATAATCCTCCCCTTCTTGGATTAAAAAAAGGTTAGGCAAAAACAGTGGAGAACCTTTTTAAATTAATGGCATTAGTTACCATTATTTGAAGTTATATGCATCCAGTTATTGATTGGGAAATAGGACTTACCATAAGAAGTGATCACCATGGAAAGAATGGGGCCACGATGGGCCTGCCAAGAGATACCTTCCTTGAAAGGAGTATCATCCAATGGCTGATCCATCTTCCAAGACCTAATTTTACCATCCTTGTGCCCAGTCCAAACCAATTTGCTCCCCGAATCAACTATCAAACACATTGCGGGAGAAGTATTAGCCGATTCATAAAACGGTGCCGCGTACTCGTCCCCTCTCCGAGCTCTACCGCCGATTCCAATCCCCGGCTCGTACGCGTCAGACAAATTCCAAACCCTAACCCCAGTCTCCTGACCCGCCCACAACTGGGTGTCCGTACAAGCAATGGTTCTCATGAACTTCCCGACCTGAGTCTCCCTTAGCGGGTGGGGTCTCAACTCGAGGCAGGTCGGACGGCTGGGATGGACGGCTGCCCGAATCGGTACTTTGAAGATTCCGTTTTCGCCGCCGTTTGCGGTAAATTCTGGCAGCGGCTGGTAGAGTTCATCGGAACCGTTCATGGAGAGGCAGAGGTCGACGGAAATGCCGTCTGCAGCGCTACTTCCGGTGGCGTAGGGGTAGAAATCGTCGTCGGAGTCGGAGTCGGAGTAGCGACCAATGTTTTTGGAGATTCGGTCTTCGTCGAGACTATGCTTTCGAAGTTGGAGGCGGTGGCGTTTGTGGTTTCCGGTGTTGCTACGCAATTGCTGGCTGTAGGAATGCGCTTTACGATCCGGTGGCTCATTGGGCAGCGCGGCTAAAGCTTCTCCGTCGTCGTCTTCGAACCGATCGTCCATTGTTGGGGAAAGTCACAGAGCTTCTACAGAGAGTGAAACAAAGCCATACAAAGTAGAGAGAGGTGATGGAGAGAGAAGAGAATCGGATTGGAGTGCGGGGAGTGAGGAGGCGAACGCGAAGCTTGCTGGGAGCGTACGGACATGAATATTGTGACCCAGCCTTCTTTCTTGAACACTCATTTCCGTACATGTGTACGGATATGGAAGTTAGCAGGTGACACGTGGTTAGACATAGACAACCGTTTTGACTAACTTGAGTTGTGAATGATTGCAGATAAATGAGTTGACTCGAGTTTTTAGGCTTTAACTTGTAAAAAAAGATCAGCTCTACTTGAACTTGAGTCCACCTAACCTGGGCCATCTCCAGCAAAATTTTACTCTCATTTAAATTTGAATTGGTTAGAAATGTTTTAGATATCAAATGCAATATATAACTAATAAAATGATCACTTCTGCATGCATGTAACAGAAAAAAAAAAAAAAAAAAAATCTCTTTCATCCATCTTCCCTTTCCTGCAAGGAAGGAAATAGATTAAGGAACTCCCCTTTTTAACATATAATAATCATGAGAATATGAAATTCATTCACTTTCGCTAGTTGCTAGATACGCTGTTAGAATCCTTTTATCATTAATTTTGGGCTAAAATTTGAATATAGAGAGAGAGTTAAACAATGAGATATGAAATTTGAGTATCCGAAGGAATTAAAACCACATATTTTATGGTGTACGCTCAACCCATCAGTAGGCAGGGCCAAGACGTACAGCATTCTATATACTGCCTCAAGGTATTATGTACCCTTAAAAAATATTTTATGAGACAAATCATTCTAATATGAACTATACCCTTTAAAAAAAAAAAAACAATGAGGATCAATAAAGAGGATCGGATGATGCAAATATACATGTGTAATGGAAGAATCATTAAAAGATAATGATTATTTGAAGAATAATATAGAAATGCCAGTGGAAATTGAGGTCAGGGCTCCATACGTGCGTTCACTATTCTATTTTATCAAAAATATCTTCTCAAAATATCCTCTCAAGTCATAATATCAAATAAACTAAATCTAAAATCCTAGTTGCATGATAACATAAATATCATAGATGTTTTATTCAAGTCAAATACTACACATGATTGGTGATCATTTTTCAAGGCATCAATTAGGATACAATTTTACATATTTTTTGAGTAATTTAAACATAAAGATAAAATATCTTCATGTATCAACAAATTTGAATAATTTTGTACTTTCGTCTCTCGGATCCCTTTAATGTACGAAGGTTAGGTTCACATTTTTTTCTTGAAATTTTTTGTTTTCCAAATTCTTATTAGATAACACTATATATGTTTCAAATAAATTAGATAAAGTTTGATAGCTATTTTTTTTTTTGTTAAATTAAGTTGTTTTAAAGATATTTTCATTGACTCCTCTCTATTTTTTTATTTTTTAAATATAATTTGATTCACATTTATACTACTTTACATGAAATTCAAAATAAGTAGGTATTATAATACAAATTTTATAACATGCCAAAAATTTTTTAACAAGTTGTACATATCATGAGCCAATGCTAGTAATACATATAACAAGATATTATTAAAACAATACATCATCACTCATTGTACCAGGACCCATGAAAAATATCTCAAGAAATTAAACAATATATGGCTTGCAACACAATCCTTGTCGAAAGAGTGATTGCTACCATCACTGTCGTTCACCATCAAATCAGATTGGGATAAAATTTGTGAAAATCTAAATTTTTTTCCTCACCCATGCACTTTGGTTTTTAATTTTCCAAACGCCTGCAGTTTTTTCAAAATTAAGTTTTACTCAAAACCAAATAGTATAAAGCCCTAAGATTACTTGGAATAATCAAAATTAACATCTATTTTCTAGTAATAGTAAAAGATGCGACTGAAAAATAACATGTACATGAGTTTACTTGGCACCGGGTATTTTAACATGATTTTGGTAAGCTGAATTCAAATAAGTCCTACACTAAAATAATTTTGTTAAGCACTAGAAAATTAACAATTATTATTGTAAGTTCTTAAATAATTAATGGTATTATTGAGGAATTGCTTAATGACAGTATTGATTTCAAAATTTGCAATTTTTGTAATAATTATGTTAAGAGTATTGTCCAACAAATTGTATATAAACTACAGAAGAATGTCCAACCCAATCCTTCAAAAATTCTCGCCTTAAAATGTAACATCCTCTATACGCAAAAGCAAGTTAACCTCGTGAAAGATTGGCCTGGCCTGGCCTGGCCTGACATGGACTGCTTATAGAATCTTTTTTCAGAATTCCACATGAAAGATTCCAATAAACATTCGAATATCATTTTTTATTACATAGGATGCAATATTACCTATCGTGGTAAGTAACTGAAATTCAAGCCCACTTTCACTAGGAGGCAAAATCCCACCAGAAATATATGACATCTCCAGGAATTTGGCAAGAAGAGGACAAATGAATTCATGCCCAAACTAGCGTCTCTCATTCTTCGGCAGCACTGGCAGCACTTAAATCCACACTGAGGTCAAGAACCTGCATACAAACAAACGCTAGTCATTAACACTTGATGCCTTGGGGAATACATTATGGAAATGATATGATAAAAAAAAAAAAATGCCTTGGCTGGTAGCTAGACGTGCTTGAAAGCAATTTTAGGAATTGTTACCCCCCTCAAATTTTTTTTTTTCAGGAACGTCTTTAAGTGCCTTTTTTGGGGGAAAATATTAGATAAGTTGAAAATATATATATATGAATTTGAGTATTTAAACTTGAATACTGTCCAGAGTCCAGTATAATTATCTATAAGTTTAATTTGAAAGTTTCATCACCAATGAACAATTATTAACAAATAGGTGGTCTCAACTTAACAAAGTCTTGCCCCAAGTATTTGGGGTTGACTACATGATTCTTGTTCCCACATTCTACTCTAAATCTCAGTAGTTAGACCACATGCTATTATATCTTTTTTTCAATATTTCTATCACAGTAAATTTTGGGATCCTGTGCTCCTAACACAACGCTCGATGTGAACCATGTTAGCCTTCCCTACCAAATAGGTGGTCTCCTTGAAGTTATTCCCATAAACATGCCCAAAAAATATAATGACAGAGATCTCATAACATTGAAACAAATAGTTTTTTTCCCCAAAACAACGATCCCACAAATCATACTCAATGCAAAACAATTGCAACTTCATATCATACTGGTTAGACAATGTCCGAATCTCAGTTCAACAGCCAATGGATTCATACATGCATGCTCCATATATAGAACATGAAATCATATAAACCAGAACTGCCATTGAACCTAAAATATAATCTATAAAGCATGGACACTCTATTTTGGCTCATGTGTCCATGCAGGCACCGACACTCATACTTCCTGGACATGTGTCAGATAAGTAAAAAAAGAGTGTCCAATTTTTATTTTATTTTTTCTGAATTTCAGACGAGTTTCGGACACATTATGGACAAGATTTCTACTTTTTTTCTTCATTTTTTCCATCGCTGTTAAAATCCCGATCCGGATCCTACAATTTTACGATCTTAAAATACCAAATCGATCCCGATCCCAATCCCATCAAAACTCCCTAGAGGATAGAATCTTTATGAAATCCTTATAAGATCACAAGGATCCTGAGTTGACTCCCGATACTATCAATTTTAGTGATCCTACAATATATCAATATAATATTATTCTTACATGTGTCTTTGATAAGTTACGGTTTGAGACCATAATAATATTATAAAACAAATACAAAGATTTATTTAAATATTCTAAGTGAGTCAATCACGTCAAAACTTTCTTAACATTTTGATCTTTGAATAACTTTTTTCGTTTGCTTTCGATTAGACAAGTGTTATACTATTTAATTTAAGTAATTTAGCTTCTTACTCTGACTAGTATGGGCTATCTTTTTTGATCGGTAAATGGTATGCATTAGTATGGGCTATCTTAGTTAAATGTTATATAATAAACATTTGTTATGCTCGTATACTAAAAAAATATTAGGACTAGTGAAAACTTTTGTACTTTAAATTTTTATTATAATTTTTTATAAGATTTTTATTTTTTTTGATAAGTAACGAGAAGTATATTAAAAAGAAGCCCAAGAAAGGCACCACGGGAAAAAATTCCAAGAAGCTTTACATAGGTCTAAGCGACCCCAAAAAAAGAACAAAAGAAGAGACATTTACAGAGAAAGTCTCTTTGGCCCAAAAAAATAATAATTGCAAAAACGCATCTTTAAAGAAAGGAAAGGAGAGCTCCTTATCTTCAAAGACACGATTGTTCCTTTCAATCCATAGACACCACAACAGGCAAATAGGGGCCAGCCTCCAGATTCTCTTAATCTCTTTAGGAAGATTACACCATGTCCATGCCAGCAGAAGATCTCTGATAGAACCTGACATGACCCAGAAAACACCAAATAGAGACAAAACAAGGTTCCAGAAGCTCCACGGGACATGACAATGAATAAGGACATGGTCCACCCATTCCTCCTTTTTATGACAAAAATAACACCTACTAGCCAAACGAAAACCTCTCTTTTTCAGGTTCTCCGCAGTTAAGATGGTCTTCTAAGAGGCTTCCCAGGCGAAAAAAGAGGCTTTAGGAGGAGCTTTTGAGTGCCAGATAACCTTCCACGGGAAGATAGGATTTGCCGTGGCTACCAAACTCTTGTAAAAGGAACTGACCAAGAAAGAACCCTTACTAGGCAGCCACACCCTTTTATCCTCCATACCTTCCACAGCACGAGACTCACTGATATGACTAAGGAAGGAAACCACCTCATCCAGCTCCCAATCATGAAAGTCTCCTCTAAAATGAGGAGACCAGACAAGCAAATCCCCAACTCTCTCTAAGCACTCGCTCACCCAAGCCGCCTTATTGCTGGCCAAACTATATAACACTGGAAATTTCGTCCTCAACAACTCGGCCCCGTTCCATCTGTCATCCCAGAATTTCACTCTGTCACCTTGACCGATCGCAAAACTGCACTTTTCCTCGAAAGTACCCCATTCACTTCTTATGGAACCCCAAGGACCACATCCCTTTGGACCTTCCACATTGCCCAAACACCAACCACCATTGTTGCAACCATACTTAGTAGCAATGATCTTTCTCCAAAGATCCCCATCGCTTTCGCCAAACCTCCACAGCCATTTCCCTAAGAGAGCTGTGTTGAAGGTACTCAAGTCTTTAATCCCTAGACCCCCACGAAAGACTGGCTTCTTGATGTTGTCCCAAGCAACTAGATGGATTTTGTTCATTGTGTATTTTTAAGGATTCTTAAGAGGTAAAAATATTAGATACTATTAATTTTCTCATTTTGTAGAATCTTACAATTCTCGATCCAATCCTACAACTCAATCCTGAGAACCCTCTCATCGATCCGTTGTAGGATCCCGATTTTAACAATCTTGATTTTTTCTAGATTTTTCCTCTTTTTCTCCTATTCTCCTTAGTTCTTTTTTTTTTTTTATTATGTCTGTGTGTGTGTGTGCGGGTGTGCATATATATGTTCTATATGATAGTTAGTAAATTTTTTTGAGAACTTGAATCATAGATGTTAGTGATTAAATAAAGAAGTTCTTGAAATTTTATTTAATGACTTTGTTATTTTAATATCTTAATAATATTTTTGTGTTTTTGCTGCTAATTTTAATTGAAATAACATTAGATTTTTATTATATAGTCATATAAAATAATTTTTTTTATATATATATTCAACATGTTCGTGTCCTGTTTTCTTTTAAAAATAACGTGTCTACGTGTCCGTGTCGTGTTTTATCCGTATCTGTGCTACTTAGGATATAATCGAAAGGACTTCAATATTAATGTTGCAGTCCTGGGCTTTCGTTATTACTGAAATACCTAAGTTGGTTATTACTTTCCATCATAATATTCATAACACCAATGTCATGTTCCCAAGGATTTCTATTTCCCATATCATCACTTGTAATGTACAAAATATTTTGAACAAAATTAAGGCTATCGCTTCATTAAAGAATGTTGAAACATTACTAATTTTGGAAGTGAGCAACAGCAAACAAAGTCATTATCAGGCTCCTCCCTTTATAGTGCAATGGCATTG
This sequence comes from Nyssa sinensis, assembly GCA_008638375.1. NCBI lineage: Eukaryota > Viridiplantae > Streptophyta > Magnoliopsida > Cornales > Nyssaceae > Nyssa > Nyssa sinensis. The sequence continues at coordinate 154,196 of CM018045.1, read as the reverse complement.
CAGTGATTTTACTTATCATAGAGCCACAAAGCTTGTCAAATTGACACAAAAGGAACTAGTGAATGGAAAAAATTAATTCATACCTTCCCAGTTATCATGGTATACATATTGAGCACATCCATGACCGTTGACTCAAAGTGAGTTGTGGCATCATAACTCTGTGGAACACAGTGAGGGAGGTAATTACACATCCACATTAGTGAAAGCTTCATGACATAACAGTCTTCGAGGATTGGAATTAAGAGAAGCTCACAGTTGATATAAAACAATTGTCCAGAGCAGGCTCGTTGACTGGTTCATATCTGTCATAAATATCGAAGAATATCTCATCCATGGGCCCTAGAAGATCAATTCCTGGCTTTAGTTCAATCTCCGGTTGATCAGTCTCTGCTTCCGTTGATACAAATGCAATGAATTTCCCCTTTGGGGCAACATTGTGGGAATAGGAACAACAAAAAAGATACCTGCAGAAGAGCAGGACATCATATAAGGTAACTAATTAGTTGACGCGTAAAATTTTAACATTGGAAGTTACTCATTTGCATAAAAAGTGAAACAATTAAAGAACTACTACTCACATACCATGCATGCACTACTTCCCTTGCCTCATCTTTTCCTCCCTTGGGCATTCAGTAATTCCCTTTTTTTAATGGGGACCCATCTAGTTATTCTTATAAAACTTCATTTTAAAAAATTCGCACTGATGAGTTCCCTATGAGTGAAGGTAGAGGATGAGGTGGCAATGTTTGAATAGTATAAAGGTACAATTACGCCCTGATTTTCGAGGAAGGTTTGAGGGCATAGGAAGAATGTAGAGAACCAAAAAAAGAAAAAGAGGAGGAAGCTACAAGGTATAATAGGAAGAGTGTAGGGAACACAAAAACAATAAAAATAAAAAAGATTTCTTTATATAGCATTAGGTTAGATATAGAGAAGTCAATTTACTGTTGGAGAATTCCTAGAAATAAAATCATCTAATTTTTGTAAACACAAAAGTTGACAACGTTAAGCCTTCCTGTCCAAGTTACAGCAATAAAGACACTTCTTTCAAGAGAGAAAAGGTGAGGTGGGGAGCCAGGGCTCATGTCCTCTCAGGGACTGGTACCAACATCTCCACCGTTACCAACAGAAAGTTGCTCTTACGAACTAAAATCATCACCAAAATACTAGAAGTGAATAAAAACAAGGCCATTTACAGAAATAGCAAGATATATTAATCTAAACAAGTATAAATGGATGAAGTCAATTCTTAATGACATAAAGAAACAATTAACTCATTTCAAAAACTATTCAGGGCCTGTTTAAATTTTCATGCAAGAGCCAAAACTAGTTTTATCAACTGATATCAGTCAGATAACTGAAACCTTGTCAAAAGTTAATCTACAAGCCATAACAACCACAAACACAGTCTCTCTTATTTTCTGACAACCATTTAGATCTAATGGAAATTTTCATACCTTTTGGCATATTGGCTGTCATTTTTCTCATTTTAATTTTTGAACCTCAACCCAAATAAAAATAATAGGCCCAGAATAAGAATGTAGTTAGTCCTCTTTTAACAATCAGTTGACTGGCTAGTTTTTGTCTAAATGTCTCTGAGAAAAGAAAAGAAAAAAAAGCTTCAGATTAGACCCAACTAAGAAAGAAATCAGACCCCAACAATATCTGAACCAGTAGCATAAACCATAGAATTCCTCTAATTCCAAAACATCAGAGATATGAAATCTCTTTCTCAAAGACAACAGATGAGAACTCACATATCTGATTTACGACCCAACTGCTTCTGTGGCAGAATAACCTGCACTGAGTGAGAATCATTGGTGTTTGGGATTGGGTGGCTCATAATGCAAATCGCCCTGGCGACCCGGCCAACCTTCCTAACCTGTCACACATCATGCTTCACATGTTCACAATGTTTTTTTTTATCAAAATGACACAGTATTGGGTCAGATTATCTTTACAGCATATAGTTTATTTTTTTCCTAATTTAAAAAGCCTTGGATAACTATAAAACAAGCTGGCCTGTGAAGATACATTATACATATATATATATATATGTATTTCCAGTTCAGAAAGATTTGAGAAATAAGGATATTCACATAGGTACAGGCTTAAATTCCTCTTGCATAAGCCAAAACTACCCAGATGATTCACCTAGAAGAAAGTCAAGCACCACCTGGAAGGCTGGAATAATGTTGACAGGCTAGGACAAAAAAAATTACCTTGTTGGGCAAGTAGGAAGGATCACAGACAACTTTCTTGCACCTGGCAGTTTCCCCTTCTGACGTTACACCAATGACCTTGCCTTCCTCGTTGAACTCTACCTGGCATTTGAACAAGATAAAACTGTGTGAATCCTCATAATAATAATTTCTATCAGGATTACCCTGACTAATCCACATCAAGATAAATGCAAATCATAAGGACAAAGACCTTCAAAACTGAGCAAGGAGAAGAAAAAGAAGAAGTACCCTGCACTCCGGTTTATTCAACATGTATGTCCCACCATAAACAGCACTGAGCCGAGCGAATGCCTGAATGAAGCAAATCAACATATTCTTAAGTAAATGGCCCAACCTTCAAGGCTTCATAACAATACCAGGTTTAAAAATATATAGACTCAAATAAACACAAGCAGCAAACATAAAAAGTAGAAAATAGATGATCGAGATAGAAGAAGATGAGGAAGAAACAAAAGATAAAGAAAGGGATGGAGGGAGGATAAAAATAGGAAAAAGAAAGAACCTGTGGAAGCTCTCCTAGTCCGTACAAAGGGTAAATGTATGGTGATCCTCCTTGAAAACGTGCAAAAGACTCCGAATAAATCTATCTCATTATAAGAAGCAAGCCATATCAGAAAAGTGCAAAAGAAGTTGAAACTCTATTAAGAATTCAAAACCAAGGGAAAAGGACAAATACTACAGATCCTGTGCATTTTTCACCTTCATTCTCTTCACGGTATCCAATGCAGGTTCATCCAAGTAGTGGTCATCTCTGTGAAGTGCCAATGCATGACCAATAAAGTCCACAGTGTTGTCATCAAGACCATATTTTCTGTCAGAAAGTCAGTATAAAAAGCATAACGAATTTGACCGCTGCAGAAGCAGCTTGTATGGCTCATTCCCAATAATAAGATCCAATCATAAATCTCACAACATTTTAAATGGACTACCGTCCTAACACAAGAAACAGTCATTAAGGTGTTGTACCGCCAAAACATTTTGGCAATTTAACAAGATCCAATGATGCAATAGTGATGCAAATCATAGCACAACTTGAAGGGATCCAGTTCAAGTTCCAATTGGGCCGGTTACGAGAGCACGAGCAAAGAAGTTTAAGGATGTACTCAACGGATTGATTCAAGAGGCATGGACCCAGGCAAATTCGTGGAGGCCCATTGAGCATGAACCACGTGGGCAACAAAGATTCATCAACATGATTCAAGTTCGAGAAGAATCTAGCCAAGGCTAAGCTTAAATTGGCAAAAACGCTAATTGGGCGATTTTCATACAGTTTCAACGTCACTTTGTAATCTGGGCATAACTCTCTCATCCGAGCTCCGATTGAGATGATTCAAGATGCTATGGAAAGCCAATGAATAGTTCTACAACTTTCATGTTTTGAGGTTTTCGAGATTCAGGCTGCATCAAGGTCGAAATTGGGTTTTGAAGTTGCTGTACCTGCACTGATGACGTTTTTGGCTACACGAAATTCTAACTTAATTAGTGGGTTTCTTTTATTAATTTAGTTGGTAGTTTAGGATGTTTTGGGCCTGAAAATGTTTAGCCCATATCTTTTGTTTAATGTAAGCCTTATTCGGCCCTAGGGTTTCATAGTGTTTTAAAATTAACTTGTAGCCGCATTTGGTATGGTAGACGATTATTCAGTAAAATTGTGAGAGTATTTTCTCTACGGTTCTTTGAAGAACTATCTGAACTTATCGGGATTTCCCGTAGCGTTCACCAACGACTTATCAAACGGATTTCCACCACCGTTTGTGGCGTCTTCCTTATACCGAGGTTCTTGTTTCGCACTAAACAACGGGATGAGGTCATATATACCGAGGTTCTTGTTTGTCGTAAACAACGGGTCAAGGTCTTCCATTCAGATCTGATTGTAGAACGATCTTGGATTCTCCTTTTCGTTATCGGGTCTCGTTATTTCTTGGCGAGGTTCACATCATATAGCCTTGTAAAAGCGCCATCAGATTGTGGAATTCGAAACAACTTGACCCTGACCAAGTTTTCCTGCAAATCTCTACTGCAGTCAAGGTGAAGGCGTCTACTTGGAGGAGAGTTCGAAACTCCTATGAAACTGGGAATCCAACATGTATTGCAACCTTCCAAGATCAATCTTTAAGCCTAAATGATCGTTGTGCAATGCTCAGGTTGTGTTCCCTGTTTGGTCTCTCTTTGCTTTGTTTCTGGTTTAGCTTCTGCTAGTAGGATGCTCATGTGTACTTTCTTTGTTAGACAGTTTCTTAGTTTGGTGAGATCTATGCTGAATTTCCAATTCATGCCAGGGGCAACATGAAAAACAAGCCAAATATTGAATCAAAATCTGTTTCTTCTTTACTGGATAGATTGTTGGGTCACTTTATACATGCAAGAAACCTCTTTAACCTCCTTTCATCCCACATTACAGACAAAATTATAGCTTCAGAATCCTTTTATCGCTCACTTGTCTCCATTCTCACCCTTGGAAAAACAAAATGTTGAGGGCATAGTTGTTAGCATTTTACGATATATAATACGTATCTTACGATATGTTTCGATATAGACATAAAACGATACGTATTTTATATTTGTATCTTTTTGTACCGTATCTTACGATACGCACAATACACGAGATATGAGAAATCAGGCTAAACAACATCGTTCTGACTTATTTTTTGTTGTTTTGTTATATACATAGGACACATATTTTATTTGTTTGGTTTTATATTGTCTCTTTGTAATGCCTAGAAATATTTTCTCAAACAAGAAAGAAAGAAAATAAGTATTTTAAGAAAATGTGGGCGCGGAGTGAGCACATACAATAAGTTAAAGAAAAAAAGAAAGTGAAAAATTATTAGCATATGATGATGGTGATAATGATATCAATGCCATTGAGATTAGATATTAGGAATTTTTTTTTTTATTAGTAAAATGGTTCAATATTAATGGCGCCCGAGGGGGGCGAAACCCAAAAATACAAAAGAAAAGAGTGGCTGAAACTAGAGCCTGATGTCTCCCAAAAACAAAAGAAGCTAGGTACAAAAAATTGCCTTCTCACTTCCAAAAATAGAGAAGACGCAAAAAGAGATTTTTAAAAACAAAAATAGACATCTCCTTTCCTTCAAAAGTTCTAGCATTTCTTTCCCACCAAAGGCTCCAAATCAAACATAAAGAAGCCATTTTCCAAACACTTCTCTTATCCTTCCTAACCTTGCTGCAGCTCCAGCTCATGAATAAGTCCTTAATGGTAGCTGGGATAACCCACTGATAGCCAAGAAGGGATAGAAGAAGGTTCCATACATCTCTTGCAAAAGGACAATGAAGAAACAAATGGTCAATCGTCTCCTCCGCGCCTTTGCACATACAACATTGATTTACCATATAAAAACCCCTCCGCTTGACATTATCAAGAGTCAGACAAGCTCCCCATGCAACCATCCACACAAAAAAAGACACTTTTGAGAGCACCTTGGCCTTCCAAATAAATCTCCAAGGGAACGCAACATTGCTTCCACCCTCCAAAGCAAGATAGAAAGACTGAACAGTGCATTTATTAGACTTATTCGCTGTCCAGATCATAGAGTCGCCTCTATCCAGACTAAATTTGACCATCCCCAAAAAATGCAAAAGGTTCTCCAGCTCCCCTAACTCCCAATCAAAAAAATTCTTATGAAACCGCAGGCTCCAAACCACTTCCCCCCCCCCCCCCCACAACTTCAACATAGTCAGCAACAAGGCCTGCTTATTGCAAGCAAGCCCATAAAGAATGTGAAAACTTCTCTTTATCGGAACGTTGCCATGCCAAACATCCTTCCAAAATCTGATTCTCGTACCCGCCCCCACATCAAAGTGAATGAACTGGTTGAAGAATGCAGCCCCTCGTCTAAAAGACTTCCAAACTCCACACCCAAAAGGTTCCACTGCCTCTTTTGAATGCCAGCCTGCTTCTTCGCTCCCGTACTTGTAAGCGATTATGTCCCTCCACAAAACTTCTTCCTCATTCACAAATCTCCACAACCATTTGCCTAATAGAGCGCAATTGAAGGATTTAATACTCTTGAGCCCCAAACCCCCTTTAGCATAAGAAAGTTTAGCTTTCTCCCACCTCACTAAATGCATCTTCCTCTCCCCTTCCTTTCCTTCCCATAAAAAATCTCATTGGATTTTCTCTAATCTTTTCTCCACCGATGCTGGCAAGAGTGTTTTTAATAAGAGTCAACTTACCCCCCCCCCTTGAGAGGTGTTGACACTTCCACCCTGCCAATCTCTTCTGAAATCTCTCCACAACTGCATCCCACACCGCCTTCGACTTTGCATTAGCACCCAAGGGAAGGCCCAAATACTTCGTAGGGAGAGAACCGACCGAGTAGCCCCGAACCATTGCCAAGTCCTCAATGTTCGTTAAATCTCCCACTGGGTAAATCATACTCTTGTTTAAGTTGACCCTCAAACCTGAAACAACTTCGAAGCAGATCAAGATGTATCTCAAGTAACCAAGTTGACTCTCTTCGGCATCATATAAAACTAGGGAGTCATCCGCAAATAATGTATGGGAAACAATTAGCCTCCCACCAATGTTGTTTTCCAGCATGAAACCCCTATTCGGATTGGCATTGACTGCTTTATCCAACATCCTACTGAGGGCCTCCATAACCATGACGAACAGAAAAGGGGAGAGGGGGCCCCTATCTGAGTCCACAAGAAGACTTGAAGAAACCTGTTGGAGAGCCATTTACGATCACCGAGAATGAAACAATCGAAATAGAAGCTTGCATCCATCCTCTCCACCTTTCCCCGAAACCCATCTTCCTCATGAGGAACATCAAAAAATTCCAATTAACATTATCATAGGCCTTTTCAATATCGAGCTAATAAACAACTCCCTACTCCTTTTTCTTCCTTCTAGAGTCTATACACTCGTTCGCAATGAGAACTGCATCTAAGATTTGTCTATCTCCTACAAAGGCGTTCTGACTCTTCGAGACCACTCTCCCAAAACCCTCCTCAATCTCAAAGACAAGACTTTTGCCATTAGCTTATACACACTTCCCACCAATCTGATTGGACGAAAATCTGTGATGTTTACTGCTCCATCCTTCTTTGGAATTAGGGCAATAAATGAAGCATTCAAGCTTCTCTCAACAAAGGCCCTCCCATGGAAAAAACTGAAAACCTCCAAGACATCCTTGTGAATGATGTTCCAACAATGCCTAAAAAAGGCCATAGTGAAACCGTCCGAGCCTGGGGCCTTATCCCCATCCCAAGACTTGAGAGCTTCCATTATCTCTTTCTCATCAAAAGGAAGTTCCAGAGCAGTAGCTTCCACCCTCGGTAGGGTGCTAAACTCCATATCTTCTAGATCAGGCCACAAGTCATGTGACTCCATGTAAAGATTTTTGTAAAAATCAGTGACTCCCTGTCTGACCTCCTCCACCTCCGACACCAGTCTGCCCCCAATCCTGATCTCACTGATGTTGTTCCTTCTCCTATGGAAATTGGCCACTCTATGGAAGAATTTGGTATTTTTGTCTTCTGCTTTCAACCATAGAGCTCTAAACTTTTGCCTCCATGAAATTTCTTCCACCTTTAAAGTTCCTGCCAGCACCCCTTTCAACCTCTCCCTCGCCTCTTTCTCACCTGCCAACAGGGAGGAAACCTGCATTTATTGGTCTTCGTTTTACATGATCATACCACCTTAGCCGATGCTCTCTCATCTTGTCTCCTATAGGTGCTACTCCTACCATCTCACGAATATGTTCATTCCTAATTCTATCATTTCTTGTCTTATCGCACATCTATCTTAACATTCTCATTTCGACTACGCTTATTTTATTAACATGATGTTTCCTAATTGCCCAACATTCTGTTCCATACAACATAGTTGGCTTAATAGCTATTCTATATAATTTACTTTTTAATTTTAAAGGTATACGTCGATCATGTAATACCCCAGACGCACTTTTACACTTAACCCATGCTGCTTTAATTCTATGAGCAACATCATCTCCAATTTCTCTTTCTTTTGAACAAGTGAACCTAGATATCGAAATTTTTCACTTCGTGTTAATTCCTGATTTTCAACTTTCATTGCATCCCCATTTGTAATACCAGTTTTACTAAAATTACACTCGAGATATTCAGTTTTTGTCCTACTTATCTAGAATCATTTTGATTCTACAGTAAATGATTCTACAGCTTTTCTCCAAATCTTTAATTTATCATTTATCCCTCTTTTAATTTCATCAATCAGGATAATATTATCATCAAAAAGCATACACAATGTTGTCAAAGGCTATTGCCTTGTCGCCTAGGCGATCAGGCGAGGCGATTTTCAGTCTTATCACCTTAACATGTTCCAGGCCAAGCGTCTTCAAAGAGACGACGCCTAAGCGATCGCCTTAAGCAAGGCGAGAGGCAATCAAGCGATGGCCTTTTTAATTGTAACATATTTCACTTGTATGTTCTTATGTTTATAGTGTTTTATGCACTTGTTTAACAATTTTTCGATAGCCATATCAATATAAAAGAATATAGTTATAGTCTAGAAATGTTATTGTGCAATCTATTATATTGATACAAGTATTATTATCAAATATTAGCACAAAATTGATCTAATAAATATTTAAATATTTGAAATATTACCAAAAATTCAAAGTTTTGAGGAGAATAACACTTTTAGGGATTGATATTTTATCTTGTATTACTAGCAAAGTGTCACCATTCTTCACAAAATCTAAGCCTGCTCACAATAAAATATTTTTCTTCCATCAACTAAATTAATCATCTATATGAGAAGTCTTCTCAACATAGGTTGATTTTTTAGAATTAGTTTAGATGTCTACGACATTGGCCTATCATGTCTTCCATATGATTAGCACTAGCAAGTTTACAAAAATTTATTCTATACAAGACTTGGATAACAAAATTTTGAATATTAATTTGGAAAAAAAAGCACTAAAGCTTAAAATGGTTATATTACTTAAATACGTCATATGTAACTCGGAGATTGAACTTTTTAGTGTTATGTGATAGTTAGTTTAATGACAAGATATTATTTAACTTATAATGAATTTACTTTTAGTGTGTAATATATATATATATATATATATATATATATATACTTTTTATTATTATTATTTTATTAGTTAGCGCCTTGCTTCAGTCAAGTTAGCGTTTTTTTATCACCTCGCTTTTCGGGTAATGTGAGACCTTAGCACTTTAAGGGCGCCTTTCGTCTTTACCTACACTGAGCATACACCATGGAACGTCATCCTATATATGCCTAGTCAGCTCATCCATTACTAAAACAAAAATGAACGAGCTTAATGCTAACCCTTGATGCAGGCCTACTGTGAACGGAAATTCATTTGTTTCTTCAACAATTGTCCTCGCTCTGCACGCTAGGCTGCAGAGTGGGTGCTTTTCCCTTGGTTTATTTGGGACTTCCGTTGGGTGCTCCTTCATGTTCAACTGGGATTTGGGATCCTGTGGTGGAAAGGTTTTTCAACAAGCTGTCAGGATGGAAGGGCCAGTTCCTCTCTAAGGGAGGCAGGCTCACCCTTATCAAAAGTACCTTGGCCAACCTCCCCACCTATTTCATGTCTCTTTTTTTCATGCCAAGATCAGTTAGCAGAAGGCTAGAGCAGATTCAAAGGAATTTCTTATGGGGCCACAAAGGGGAGCGCAAAAAGTTTCATCTAGTGGCTTGGGATAGAATTAAGAAGCCAGTGTCTCTCAGGGAACTAGGGGTGAAAGACTTGCGTAGCTTCAACACAGCTCTTTTAGGAAAATGGTTATGGAGGTTTGGCGAGAGCAATGGGGAGCTCTGGAGAGACATCATTGTTGCTAAGTATGGGTGCGACAACGGAGGTTGGTGTTCAGGCAGAGTGGACGGGCCAAGGGGATGTGGCCCCTGGGTTTGCATTAGAAGTGAATGGAGGACTTTCAAGAAAAAGTGTAGTTTTGTTGTTGGGAATGGTGCCCGTGTTAAATTTTGGGAGGACGTTTGGAGTGGTGACGAGCCGCTAAGGGTGAAATTTCCTACTTTATATAGTCTAGCTAACAATAAGGCGACTTGGGTTTGCGAGTACCTAGAGAGAGTTGGGAATAAATTTGTATGGACTCCTCGCTTTAGGAGAAACTTTCTCGATTAGGAGTTAGAAGAGGTGGGCTCCTTTTTTGGTCATATAAGCAAGTTTCGTGCTACGAAAGGGAGGGAGGATAAGAGGGTGTGGCTGCTGCATAAGAGATCTTTTTCTGTCAACTCCTTCTACAAGAGCCTAACCGATTTTGAAGGTCCTCTATTCCCTTGGAAGCTCATATATGGCACTCAAAAGCCTCCCCTAAAGCCTTCTTCTTCGCTTGAGAAGCCTCTTGGAAGGCCATTTTAACTGCAGCAAATTTGAAGAAAAGAGGCTTCAGTCTGGCTAGCAGATGCTATTTTTGTCAGCAGGAAGAGAAAAGGGTGGATCATGTTCTCATTCACTGTCATGTTGCTTGGAGTTGCTGGAACATGGTCTTTCCTCTTTTCGGTGTTCCCTGGGTTATGTATGGCTCCGTCAGAGACCTTCTGTTAGCTTGGACAGGGTGCAACCTTTCAGAAGAGATTAAAAGAATATGGAGACTGGCCCCTATTTGCTTATTGCGGTGCATTTGGAGGGAAAGGAACAACCGTGTCTTTGAAAATGTGGAGCTCTCCACTCCCTTTTTTAAAGACGCGTTTTTGTGCGAATTATTTTTTTGGGCCAAAGAGGCTTTCCCTATAAATGTCTCTTCTTTTATAGATTTTTTGGGGTTGTTAAGACCTTTGTAAAGTTTTTTGGGGTCTTTCCCCTGTTGCCTTTCTTGGGCACATTTATAATATACATCTTACTTACTTATAAAAAAAAAAATTCTTCTTAATAAGTAAATAGCTTCCATTGTTGATCTTCCTGGCATAAATCGAAATTGATTCTCTGATGCAAATGTCACGAATTTTAATCAGTGTTTTATCACTCTTTCCCAAAGTTTCATAGTATGAACCGTTAAATTAATGCCACGATAATTTGTACAGTTTTGGATATCCCATTTATTTTAATATATAGGTACTAAAATACTTTTCTTCCACTCATCGGCCATTTTCTTAGTTATTGTGATTTTATTAAATAACTTTGTTAGCCAGGACACGCCTACCTCCCCAATATACCTCCAAAACTGTGATACTCATGTCCCACATCAGTTGGGTGGGAATAGTATGATTAGAATATAAGACACTACAAGTCTTACTACTAACAACTTGAACTTAAGTTTTTGAGTCATAATGTTGTGGACTCTTTCAGATTGTTGGGCCAGTGGGCTTGGGGCGTTACATTTATGGTATCAGAGCCGGTTCCCAGAGGGTAGAGGCACCTAGAGTGTCCGTTTAACGGGCAACTGAGAGATCGAGATCCACCCCACGAGGACGTGTGGTCCTAGGGGGGGAGAATTTAATACTCCTGTCCCACATTGGTTCGGTGGGAGTAGTATGATTAGAATCTAAGACACTACAAGTCTTTCTACTAACAACTTAAGCTTAAAAAGCCATAATGTTGTGAGCTGTTTCAGGTTGTTCAGCCAGTGGGCTTGGGGCGTTACAAAACCTCAATAGGAATACCATCTGGTCCTAAAGCCCTGCCAGTTTTCATCTTTCTCAAAGCGTTTTTGACCTCGAACGTTCTAATTTTTGCCCACTTTCACCACATTTGAGTGCCCATGCATGTGCTCTTTGTCTATTTTTCAAAGCACTCAAGAGTTCATTAAATGTGTTGCTTAAGAGAAACGCATTAATATCTACCTGAATATTGTAAGCATTCATGTTCACGAGGGACCTAACAAAGATTTTACTCTAATTTTAACAGCCTAACATTGGTTGTCACCTACCCCACCCATATTTTTCTAGATATATCAAGCCTGCCCCACCCATATAATTAATATACATCTTGATTCAGTAGGAATAAGTTGTGAAAGCGAACAAGACCGATCTATTCCAAGTGAATCTAACCCAGAGCCAAAATTTTGTACCCAGGTCAAAATACAAAGTCCAATTAAAATATGATTCAGACACAGGTTCGACTTGAATAATGAATACCTAGTCAAAATCTGCCAAGATCTATACTATTAGATCACATTAAGATCTAAGACCATCTTTACTACAAAATTCCTTACGAGATATATGGGATAAAAACAGAAGCTAAAGATCAAAAGCATACGCAATAAGCTCTCCAGTGGTCACCCTTGTTAGATCCATCCCCTCGTGTGTTTTGGGATTATTTTCATCATAATCTTGCACATATATGATGAATTTGCGAGCACGACGCTTCTCAAAAATGCCCATTAGAGGAGATTTCAGGGCCTCCATGTCAGTTGCCGGCACCTTGTGGACCTATAGCAGCAAGATTTCATTACAAGATCAGGCAAAAATACTCTATCTCATAGCCAAACAGAAAACAACTTCTTGTACCAAGGGGAGAAAAAAGGAAAGATAGCTTCTAACATATAAAGAATTATTATACCTTTCCTTTATTATAGACATAGCTGCCATCAACGGCTTTAAAGTACAAATATTTTGTAACATCTGTGTGAATAAGGACTCGTACAAGAGCACCATTTGCCATCATAAACTAACAAAACAAATACTAGTCAGAATATACAGAAAGTTGAAAAGGTATGAGAAATGAAAAAATGGTCAATTATAATGCAATAAAGTAGAGAAGATAGAAACCTTTGGGATCATGTCCACATTATAATCCCTACTAGAGCCCAAATTTGCTGGAGGCTTGTCACTTCCCCTAAACCTCTTCCAGAGCTGTAAATTAATAATTTCATCAAGCCAAATAGATTTTAATACAAGATTGCAATATCGCATATCTTGCACAAAACCTTGAGGATATAAACCTGAACAAGATTGAGTGAAGTTGACTCTCCTCCATAATAGTCATTCCTATCCATGTGCAATACCTGGTACACAAGATGTGAAGTATAAATGACCAAACAACTGCTCAGGAAAATATAACATATTTACCATGTTCAACAAGAAACAAATATTTCCAGATTTCCAGTATGCTTATGAAGAAGGAGAAACACATTTGGCAGTATATGGAATCACATAAATGAAGAAGCTACATTGTAGCGCTGAGCCAAAAAGAGCAGAATATCCAAAGCTAATGCACCTTAGAAACTCAAATATTGGATTAAGGAATGATATATATATATATATATGTATATATATAGAAATTGTTATATTGCAAAATATCACACACGGGTAGCTGATTGTATATGCATTTTAGATCAGGGGTAGTTTGGGATCCCTGTTTTGTTAAGAGCATTCCAAGACTCGGAGCTTTCTTCAGTGATAAATTCACAAGGTGTTGGTCAGCAATAGTCAGTGAGGGGGGTTTTCTTGGAAAGAGATTTGGAAAGCTTCCATCCACTCAAAGGTGTCCTTTGGATGGGCTTCAACTTTGGAAGCAATTCTCACATTGAATAATTTGGAAAAAAGAGGGAAGATGCCCAAGAGTCTACGAACAATTTGTTCTTGCATTGTTTCACTTGTATGGTTGCTAGAGATGTGGAGTCTATGTTCCTTGCTCTTTTTAGGGTTTTTTGGATCATGCCTGGGTTCATGAAGGACCTTTTTTGTGTTGGATGACAGCCAACCACTCAGATAAGGTTCAAACTTCAAAGTGCTTAGAGAAAAGCTCCGTTGTGTGTAATGTGTGTATTTGGTGGGAACACAATAGACACACTTTTGAGGAGATTGAGCTGCCTGTTCATAAGTTAGACAAGAATATATTAAATACTTTTCATTTTTGGATTTTAGAAAAATATCTTAATTCTCTGCATTCTTCTGTAAATATTTTAGGTGACCCAAACTGTAATGGAGGATATGTTCAGATGCTCTTACTCTTTAGTTTGTACATGGGTTGCACCCACTCTGGCACGCACTTATAATATATTAATACATATACTCATTATTTAAAAACCTAATTACCTATATGCCTTGGTAGCTTTTTAGGAAAAGCCTAATTCATTTCATTTTCATGTCGTTAATAATTTTATTACTTATTAATTAATAATATTTTTTAAAAAGTCTTTAATATTAATATTATGACAAACAAAATACATAGGTATTTATCACCAAAAAATACTAAAATTTACTCAAAAAAATTACAAAAAAATGATGGTTTTTTGTAAATAATAATGTTTAAACACGAGGCCTACAACAATCTGCCACTAAGGCCAGTCTTTTTGAAGCAATTCCAAAGAGATGGAAAAACACCATCTGCAATGCCCAACTTCACACCAACAGTCTATCCAAAATTTTACTTTCTACAACCAGCTATCCTGCCCCTGAGCTAGCCTCCACGGCACTTTGCTCAATCCATCTCTGCAACTAGCCATCCTGCTCCCAGTCCCTGGATCCTAACTGTGCCAAATCAAAATCTGCAATATCCTGAGCCTTGCCTGATTCACTGTTGCCCTTGGCCTCCCCCCATTAGGCCATGCTTCCCTTCCCCTTTGGATTCCTGCATGCTAACAGCCCCATTTCCAACTTTCCTCATCTGTCCCTACCCCTCAATGCAGCCCAAATGTCCAGCAGCAATACTTCTAGTATATGAATTCTTACCCCTCTACCCAAGAGCAGCTCCGCTGGACTCTGCCCCCCCTCCTGTTATTGCTCCTTCCTGTCCCATCTCATCCCCCAACTCTATTTCCATATGTTCCCTTCCCCTAATCCTCCTTGACTACAACCCCCAACCCTTACTCTATCACTGAAGTTGTTTGTATTGCCCAGTACTTCTCCCTCCCTCCTCTCCCCCATGTCTCGGCATCTTTCGTTACCAGAAGTAGAAGAAGAAGGAACATCCCCTGACACTCGTTTCCCCCCTCTTTGCTTGTTTAGATCATCTGGATTAGGCCCATTTTTATTTTCAACATACCGGGTTCTTGCTTTGGAATGTGGGCAGGCCCAATAGATGTTTTGACCACCCATTTCCACTTCTGAGCTCAAGTTGCTTTACCCTTTTGCGAACTGGGTCTATCCTGTAACTGCCCTAGCCCATCTCTATTTACTTGTGTCTCTGGCCCAACTCCATACTTGTGGTTTGGCTTGTTCTCATTAACAACCTTCTGAAGCTAGTCTATTTTAACTGTGCGCTCCAAGCTAGGCCTTAGCTGCTCAGGCCCACCTCCAACCTCCTTAACATTGGGTCGAGAGTTCAGCCCACTTCCCTTCTCATTTGCCCCGACCGAACCCCTCTTTGTTATAGTCCAACCTATCAAGACCATTTCCAATGAAGTAACCAACTCGGCATGTAACGATTTGAATTTTTCTAATATTAAAAAATTAACTAAAATTAGTGACAATGTATAATAATGATGATTAATGATAATTAATAAGGTAGAATGAGTTTGGTAACTATCGGAAGACATAAAGTTGCATAATAAGACCAAATGGAATTTCGGCCATTTTACCAAAGACACGGGACTTCCTGATGGTAGTACCTGGAAAACATTATTAATGAGACTTAAAAACAATTATAATTATGTTTAGATGGGGAATTATAAAATAAGAGAGGGAGAAAGTTACCTTTTAACCAAAAAGGGAAGGAAGAAAGATAAAGAGTAAAGGAAGGGCAACAGGTGAGGGGAGGGGCTATAAAATCAGGTTTTAGGGCCAAGAGACCCCAAAAACACCCAATCTCTCTCTATACTCTCTGTAATCTCTCCAGCAGCTAGGGCAAAGCCCACTTTTCCTTCCATTTTCTTCTTGTTCTCTCCAAATCTAAGGCCAAATCCAAGAAATCAAGGCTGGGGTTTTTCATTTGGGAGATCTCTACAGCTTTTACAAGCTAGGGCAAGGGAGGATCAAGGCAAAAATCAAAGGTTTCAAACAAGGGATTCCAAGAACTTGCATTTGAGGTAGGGGTTTCTAACTAGAGGGCCAAGTAAGTGTGTTCTCATATGCATTTATGGTTGTACATGACACTTGCATGAAAATCCACAAGTCTATGAACATTTAATTGTCTTAAATGTTGGAATCTCTACATATACTGGTTTTAAATTTTACTGGAGCATGTCATTCATCATTTTAGGAGTACTTGTGTAATTGTAATCTCTTAGATTGTATGGGAAAATTCATATCGGCATGTATTTTGAATTTCATGTGTATATGATATGTAAACCCTAACATGCCTACCAAGTGTTTATTTAATTGTTCATGAGAGAGTAATGTGATTTTCTTGACTTGTATGATTAATACTTGAGAGTTGAGACATATGATGCATGAGGGATATTATAGTCATGAATGTGGATAATATGCATGAGATTTTGTCATAGATTGAATGCTTGGAAGCAGGTGTGGTGAAATGTGTGAAGCATGTCTTGTGTGTGGCGAGTGTGTTGGATTGTGAAGGATATTAACTTGAAACTTTGGATAGGACTCGGTGTACTTCGGCTTCGGGACGTAAACTCGCGTGGGTGGTGCTAGAATCTATTGGGTTAGTAGCCCAAGAAGCTAGCCACAAAAGTTAATTGATTGTGTTAAAAACATGGAAAGGCTTGACGGGGGCCCGAGGGTGTGTGTGTTGATAGAAGTGGTAATGGATGGTGTGGTGGGTGTTTGAATGTGTAGTGTGCCTTGGTAGTGTGCATGCTTGCATTTTTCCTAGATGCTATTAAAAGGATGATTCGGTATTTCCTTATAGTGGTTAATGAATGCATATTATTTTTTAGCATGCCACGACACTAGCACATGCTCACTTAGCACCATCGATGTTTAGCCTTTTTGGTTGCTTACTCCTACGGGGGCGTGGTCTTACCCCTTACCAGTTTCAGGTACAGAGAATAAGCTGGAGACCTGAGAACTAGCTATGCTTGGAGTTTTTGACATGTTTTGGTAGTTGAGACCTTGGTGGTCATGTATTATGGATGTTGATGGCCTTGGAGGCCTATACATTGTGTTTTTGGTGTACTTCGGGAGCAATGCAATGTATAACCTCTTCCTTGTATATTTGAATATTTGGTATATAAGCAAATTAAATATAATTTGTGTATTTGTATAACAAATGATGTGGAAGAATGAACGAAAGTGAAGTATGTATATTAGTAAGTTGGATAAAGAGTGTCCAATTTTTTTTCTTTAGAATACCGGACACATTATGGACACGTTTTCTATTTTTTTATTTTCTAATTTTTCCTCATTTTTTGCCTAATTCTTTTTTTTTTTTTTTTGGTTATATTTATATATACACAATATATGTTCTTGAATTATGGATGTTGATGATTAAATGAAAAACTTTAATTTTTATTTAATAACGTTTTTATTTTAATATCTTAATGATATTTTTATGAATGTGTGTTTTTAAACTAATTTTAATTGAAATAACATAAGGTTTTTATTATATGGTCATATAAAAAATATAAAAATTTTATATATATGTATATATATTCAATAAGTCCCTGACATGTCCATGTCGTACTTTTTTGAGAAATAAAGTGTATGCATGTCTGTGTCGTGTCGTGTCGTGTCGTGTCATGTCCGTGTCTCGTGTCGGTATCTATGCTTCTTAGCTAATACTCAGAAAGAGTAAAAAATTGTTGATAAGACAATTCTTTCCATAACTTATAAAAAAAATGATATGTTCTATAACACTACAATTAAAACATAAATTCAGTCCATTTCTACATGATCTACATGTTATACCATATTGATTAATGAAATTACCATCAAATTTGTCTAAAAAGCTCCAAACATAAGCTTGAAGCTGTAAACTACCACCCATAAGCCTAGTCTTTGAAAAACAAAATCTACCCACTAAATCACAAGACCCAAGCTCCAATCACGAGATCTAAGCTCCAAATAAGGAGATTTAAACTCGAAGTAAGTAGATATGAAGAATACGACCAAATAATAGCATTCAGTTTGAAAATTCAACATTGAATGATTTTCTACAAGATTAAAATCATGCTAAATTACTCGAAATCAACATAGTAAACTTCAACATCAGTTTCAGAAGCTTGGAAATAAGATTGAGTTGGACAAAAGCTCAAAAATGAGTTTAAACTCTTGCTTTTATACCCAAGTTGCCAAACAAGGCCTAACAGTCATAATTGTCTACATCGGCCCTTATTGGCCTTGCAACAGCTTGTAACGACCATTACACAGTTTTTTACTAACTTATAAATCGGTGCATATTGGTATTGGCACCTGCCGCACCTCCAATATCCGTTACGTAATGACCGATATTTTATTCCATAAGCACCGTATATCAAGTATGTTTGTCTGAGATTCCATTCCAACATTTTGTTGTATATAAACGATCAAACAAATAATAAATCGATTTCAAAAAAGCAAAATAAACAAAACACACACAAAAGACACAAAATTTGCATGGTTCAACAATATACCTACGTCTATGTGCAGTGATGATCAATCCACTATGTATCAAAGAGATTACAAGAACAAACAACTCCCAAAAAGCCAAAACCCCCCTTTTTATCCCAATGACGACTATCTTCTTATAAGTCAAAACCCTAAAAGATAATACTCTTGTATAAGCAGGCTAAAATATAAGAGACAAAACTAGTCAAAACAAAAAACAAGTCAATTTTTTTTTGTCCTCACGGGTCATCCAGAATCCAAGTGAATTCATGATAACCACCCAACACATTTTACTTCCATTTCCGACTACCAATACAATCTTCAAAGCTTCTGATTTCACATCAACTACAACTCACTTAAACCCTCCACACTAGTCGCCAATTGCTTCAAATAAAGCCACACACCACAAATGTAGAGGGAGGCCATGAACAGCCACCCTTTCCTCCTTACTCTAGTTTTATACGCTTGAGCTACCCACACTAAAAAACAAGTATATAGTAACAAATAATAAATCGATCTCAAATAAGCAAAATAAACAAAACGCACACAAAAGACACAAGATTTGCATGGTTCAACAAGATGTTTACATCCACGGGCAACGATGATCAATCCACTATGTATCAAAAGAGGTTACAAGAGCAAGCAACGACCAAAAAGCCGAAACCTCTTTTTTTATTCCAATGACGACTATCTTCTTATAAGTCAAAACCCTAAAAATATAATACCCTTATATAAGCGTATTACAATATAAGACACAAAACAGGCAAAAACAAAAAAACGGGTCAAATTTTTTTCGTCGTCACTGGTAATCAAGAATCTGGGTGAATTCATAACAATCACCCAACACATACTACCTCCATTTCTGACCACCAATACAATCTTCAAAGCTTCTAATTTCACATCAACTTCAACTCACTTAAACCCTCCACACTAGTTGCCAATTGCTTCAAATAGAGCCACACACCACAAATGCAGAGAAAGCCCATGAATGACCACCCTTACCTCCTTCCTCTAGTTTTATACGCTTGAGCTACCCACACTAAAAAACCAAGTATATAGCAACAAATAGGCATCCCCTCAACTTCTTTGACCCTCTAGTTCCTCACAAATCTAGAAGAAGGGGCTACTATTTTTTCCAGTGACATCATTACATGCGTACATAGTCATCTGCCGAAGGATTATAAGTGATGGGGGAACTTCCCATGTCCCAATCTAAAAGCACACAAGAAATGGCAATCGAGAAAATACTATCACAAGAAATAAATTTTTTAATGCTTACTTTTACATAATTTATACTTTTACCACCGGTTAAGTTCTCATAGAGTAGAGGAAAAATAATTTCCTTTCCTAGTCTTTCCTTTATTCTCTTGAAGAATAATTAAGTTGCATATATAGGGGATTTATTCCAATGGAGATAAATATAAATTACATACAGTTGTCATTAGTTCATCGAACTGCCATTAGCCAAAATCGAACCAATGTTGATCTACTCCGTTGCTTAGCCAATTTTATCCAGAAAATGGAGAGAATGTTCTACTTCCCGACATCATGCATACACGGCAGCAAATAATTCACACTCTACTTGGATTGAGGGATTTAGAAAAAAAGGAGAGGAAAGGGGAAGGAGGGAGACGCTATTTTGTGCTTGATTTAAAATTAGGGAATGAGAGAAAGGGAAAGGGAGGGGTCTCTCTTAACCATTATTTTATTCAATTTGCTTTCTTCCCAAAAATAGACAGAGACGATAGAAAATGAAAGAGCTTTTAATAAATTTTTTATAATACTAATTCTAACCTTTAAATTATAAAAATAAAAATAAAAAAAATAACTCTATCCGGAGACATAATAATAAAAAAATATATAACTATTTCTTTTCCCTTCTTCTTTCTTCTGTTATTCCCAATTAAGATGAAAGGATTATACTCTACTTTCTACTTTCCCTCATTTGTTATCCCTAGTCTCCTCTCCTCTCCCTGTAACTAATGTTATCCTCACCTCTCCTTCCCTCACATTTATCCAAGCATAGTGTCAATGATATTCACCATCCCAGATCCGTCTGATCGCAAACAGATACTCACTGAAACCACTTCTGGTCTCGAAATAGCACCCATCTAATCAGTGTAACAAATAAATAAATAATTGCCAGATTCGACCACGATACTAATAACAAATAAAGGGCATAATAATGATTAGTATTACTTATGGTATCAAGAGAAGACGAGGCAAGACCTTGAGGCCGTCAACGGAGAGAAGACCGCTAAGGATGCATTCTTTAAGACCCGTCCCCAGTACTATGACGTCGTACTCTTCATCCATTGAATCGGCAACGACTCACACAGACCGAGAGAAATCAAACAGATCAACGAGTTGAGAAAGTTCGGGCTTTTAGGTTTGAGTCAAGTGGGAGTTAAGAACATCCCCAAGTGTCAAGTGGAACACTATAGATTAGTACGGATTAACAGTTAGTTTAGAGAAGTAAGAAAGGTAAAAAATAAAAGAAAATAGATTATTAGTTATTAAGTAAAGAAAAGGGAAGAGAGAAGAGAGGTAGTTCATCTTTTATATTTAAATAATTAATGAAATAAAAGATAATTAATAAAATGAAAAGAATATAATTATTTTATCTTGTTTGAAAATAATAAATGAGAAAAAAGAAATGAAATTATTTTATATTATTTTATTATTATATTATTTTAAATTATATTTAGATGTTTTAAGATAGGAATGTTATTTTTATTTTGTCTTTTATAATTTTAAGGGTAATAATGATATTATTAAAAATTCATTAAATTCTTATTTTCTTTTTTTCTATTTTTGTCCATTTTTAAAGGGATAACAAAATTGTTTAAATGAAGGTTAAGGCCCTGTTTGCTTTGTGTTTGAAAAACTGATTTACAGTATCCAAGAAGTAGAGATACTGTTTGATATTGAAAATAAAGTTGACTAATGAGTGTTTCTGTCAGAATGAGCTGAAACATATCTTTAGAAATCAAAATACAGCCCCCCGTACTGAGCTTTCGTCCTTACATAGCTGAAACATATCTTCAGAGATTTCAAAATACAGCCCCCTCCTCTCCCGTACGGAGCTTTCGTCTTCACACAAAAGTTGGAGAGATCTCAAAATACAGCCCCCTCCTCCCGTACTAAGCTTTCGTCTTCACACAGAAGTTGTAGAGATCTCAAAATACAGGCCTCTCTCCCCCCCTCGGTACTGAGCTTTCACCTTCACATAGCTGAAACATATCTGTAAAAATCTCAAACTACAGCCTCCCCCGTACTGAGCTTTCGTCTTCACACAAAAGTTGTAGCTGTCTTGCCAAAGAC
Source organism: Nyssa sinensis (assembly GCA_008638375.1). Classification (NCBI taxonomy): domain Eukaryota; kingdom Viridiplantae; phylum Streptophyta; class Magnoliopsida; order Cornales; family Nyssaceae; genus Nyssa; species Nyssa sinensis. The sequence continues at coordinate 132,257 of CM018045.1, read as the reverse complement.
CTCTTGATCTTGATCAGAAGCAAGCAGCAGACGATCGATGACCAGCCCGCTGCTTGATTTTGTTCTTCTGAACCAAATTTATTTTTTGATTTTTTTTTTCTTTCTCTCTTGTTTACCACCTAGGGCGCCTAAATCAGTCACACAACAACCAACTCTCACTCTCTTCAAATCTCTCTCTCTCACTCTCTTCAAATCTCTCACATTTTTAATGTGTGAAAGTATGAGATTTTTAATGTGTGCTTTTTGTATGTGCATATACGTGTTTTCATATCTAAATCAAAAACTATTTTTTATTCTCAAAAAAATGGCAAATTATCACTTTGATAGAGATGTGTTTGGCAAAAAAATTGTTTCACATTTCATTTTTTTATAAAATAATTTTTATATTTTTAAATTAAAAATTAAAAATATCTTGAAAAATAATCCAAACATATTCTCACAATTTTGTTCTCAAATTTAAATTTGGATATTCTTATATCCAAACGCATTTTCATTGTTTTTAACTCAGAAGCTAAATTCTAATTAGCATAACCAAACGCATTTTCACAGTTTTTAAAAAATAAATTACAAAATACTGAAACACATTTCAAAAACATTTTTCAAAAAATCATATCTGAATTACAATCCAAACGCAGCCTAAGCTTTTCCTTCTTTTTTCTCCCTTGCTTTCCTAATTTTTAAAACAAACATGATATAAATTCTCCTTCTTTTTTCTTTCATTCCCTTTATTTCCAATTAATTCCATTCAAATATAGTGTACGTTTTTTTTTAATTATAAATTAACCCTCCTCGGTAATTCAGATGTTGTTTAATTTATATTATTTTTAATTATTGATATAAGCAATTATTAAATAAGTAATTAAAATTTAAATATTTTTGTCTATAATGGTATTTGATTATCATATACTAAAAAAATAGTTTTTTTTTTACAACTAATCATTTATACATAAATAAACATCTTTGATTACAACATATAAAAAATCAGTTTTTTTGTTTTTTAGCATAATTATCATGTACTAAAGAATTAGTTTTTTTTTTCAATTAATCATTTATACAGAAATAAACATATTTGGTTACGATATATAAAAAAAACAATTTTTTTTTGTTTTTTACTATAAATAAAAAGTAAAAAATTGTAATTTTTTGTACATTGTAAAACCAAAAAAATAATTATGAACAATATTGAAAAATTATACAAAAAAATCAATTCATAACATATTTATTATTATTAATTATAATCATCTACAAATATTATTACCTATAATATTTTATGCTACTTTTAAATAATTAACACAAAATCACACTAAATAACGACATCAATAGTTAAATATCATTTAGTTTTATACTTCAATAGAAAAAGAAGATTTAAGTTAGCTTTATACTTCAATGGAAAAAGAAACTCTTATACCAAAAGTTATAAAAAAAAATTGTTATTTGGGCTTAGATTTAAGACCATGTTTTTAACTCAAAAATTTTCTTAATTATTTTATAACTAAAATACTCCCTAACTGATTGCCGCAATCAAATAACATGTTTTCATTTTTTTTTTCAAATTACAAAATTTAATAAATTATGATATATAAATTAATATTTAATAAAAATTATGATAAATTACACTAATACTTATGAAATTTTTGACAATTATAATGACATACCATACTTTACATAACAATATACAAATACTCTCACCAATCAAATTATTCTTCAAAATTATAACACTGACCATTTGATTTATTTATTTTTACATTTTTTTGTTGACCAAATTTTTTTTAACTTTTAAAAATATTTGTTATTGTTTTATTTAAAATTAAAATTAAAGTAAATAACTTATTTTTATTTTATATAAAAATAAATTTAAGATTTTTATTAATATTTATTTGAAAATAAAAAAATGGTCAAAATTTTAAAATGTTGAAAAAAAATGTGAAGGTGTAGTCTTATAATTTTGAAAAAGAAAAATTAGCTGAAAGACATATTTATATATTATCAAATAAATAAGAAAATATTAATATAATTTCAAAAATCTCATAAAAAATTAATATAAATATGAAAAAAAATATTATTACAAAGCGTAAAATTTATTTTAATGGGACAATTAAATTTCATTGTTTACAAACAAGATAGTGAAAGACAGACAAAAGTTCATGAAATAAACTATGAAAATTTTGTAAATAAATTATCATTACTAAAAATTAACTACCACACATATCAGATAGTTAAAAAGACATAAATTTTTTGAGATTATAAATATTTTTCTTGGACTTAAGATTAAAAACTTATTCTCAAGAATGGGTAATAATTAACTCAATAAAAAATGAATTAAATTAATAAAACAAAAAAGACTAAATGAAAAAATTTTGGGACAACAAATTGATTTGCAAAATACTCGAGGGACCATCCGGGTTTTTCTCCGTCTCCCTCCCCATGTCTCTCTTCAACACCCCACCCACACTAATTAATCAGGTTATGCTCTCTCTCTCTTTCTATCTCTCTCTTTCTCTCTCTCAATTAATTTGTAGTTTTCTTTTTCTTTTCGATTTTTTTTTGAAAATTTCCTCCTCAGTTCTGCAGAAGACTCTGTATCTACTAATTTAATTGATTTGTCTTTTGTTATTACGTATATCGATTGATGATGGAATTCGGGTGTTTTTTGGTATTTTAGGTTGGTACTGGATCTTTGTATCTCGCTTGCAATTTATGTGGATTTGATTGATGCTGGGGTTTGAGGGTTTCTACTGATGTTGGTCTGCTAGCTATCTATCTAGATCGTCTTAGGGTATTGAAATAAGATTTTTTTTTGGTCCCTCAAAAGATTGCGGTTTAATCTCTGAATTGCGGGGTTTTTTTTAGCCAGGCTAGGTTTTTGTTTGTCATTTCGCCTGTCTGAATCCATTTGGAAGCGGTAGATTCCAAGAGATAGAAACAAAATTGGGTTTCGACTAATTTGCACGAGGCGTTTGATTTTGTTTTGTTGGAATTGAGATTCTGAAGAGAGAGTTTGCCTTGGATGTTTTGGCTTGTAGAAGTCTTCTATTTAGTTTCCATTAGTATGTATACTGGTGCAGTCTGGAAGAATTGAGTGTTTTTGCCCAATTTGGGCTTTTGGCTTGGGAGGACAGTTAGTGGCAGAACAATGGAAGATGAGAAAATTTATAACGGCTTGCCGTTGGTAGTAAATGAGACTAACCCCAGAGATCCCTCATGCGCTCAGATGGATACTGATGAGACTGCAAATGGAAGTCCAAACAATGAAATTGCAGTTTTTACATCCGAAAAAGGCGAGGGCAGCAATGTGTTGTTCTCAAGGGAAACACCCCTCGTGGGTAAAGACCCGAGAATGTCAGGTGGCTCTAGTTGGGGTGCAAAGAAACTAAAATCCAGGATGGTCAGTGCAGATTCTGAAATTGGAAAAAATGAGATAATTGGGCATGAGAAGAAACTCAATAGACAAGATAGGATTGAGTTGGGGCGATTGTTTCAGGGTGCCGTGAGTTCCCACGATTGGGAGCTTGCAGAGAGTCTGATCTTGTTGGCAGATCCACAGACTCTTAATGATGCCCTGTGTATTTCCTTGGATTCTATCTGGTTTTTGAGCACAAAACAAGAGCTATATGGCATAACGGGATTAATTAAGAAGATTATTGCTAATGGAGCTTATGACTTCACCAGAGCGGCTCTTAGGACTTCATTCCTTGCTGCTTGTGTTTCTGCCTGCCAAAGCCGAACAATGAGTCTAGCAGATACAGTAACTGTAATGGCCCAAAGGTAAATCTTATTTACTTATTATTATTTTGGTTTTAGATGAAATACTAAATTGCTTTCTTTTCAAATTAAGAATAAAACAAAATTTGGCTGATTTGCGGAGTAAAAAGAAATTCTGAATGAACAAAATAACTGTCCCTTTGTTTCTATCATATTCAAGGGGCAAGCAACTCTGGTTGATGAGGAGTATCGTGCATCTCTTGCTTCTTTCTTCCCACTTGGAGAGAATATTATTAAGCCTTCTGTCTATCAGATATTCCACAAATGAAGGAAATGGCATTGGCAAATTTTTCCATTGAGTAGTGAAAAGGAAATATTTGTGACATATTCACATCTAAGTGATAATATATCTTCACAAGTGTGTTATGCATATGCCCACCAAACACTTATGAAACAGCATTTGGTACCATGTTGCTATAAACTTCTGCTTGAACACTTTGAGAAAATAGAGTTGGATTATCCATTGTGTAGTTCACAATTGGTTGTCATTGAAGTTCTCTTCCATTAACTTGTAAGGATGGCACAAATTATTAGTCTATGATTATGTTCATATGAATACTACATCGGTAATTGAAGACTGAAGTAACATGACCTTCAAGTTAACTCCGCTTGTAGGTGTTATGGAAGAACTTGGAATGATATTTTTACAAATCTCTTTTGGCTTTCTTCCTTTTGTTACATGTGTACCGGTACTGCATGTTATGTCAGTATTTGTAGTTTGAAATTGAGTGTCAGTTTGTTCTACCATTGTCTTCTTAGCAGGCTGCATGAGCGTCTCCAGGAATGCAACGGGGATGAGGTTTTGAAGGCGGAAGCTAGTGCCAAGGTTCAGAAGTTTACTGAATGGGCTCTGAAATGTATAGGCTTTCATTCTCGTTGCCAGGGAAATAGGGATAAAGTGAGTCACAACTCGGCTGTTGAGATTCAACTTCAGTTATCTGCATTCAAGACGTTTCTAGATCTCGCTGGCAACCATCTCTCAGGAAAGGACTTTACGGAGGCCTTTGATGCAGCCTGCTTCCCCCTTACTCTCTTCTCTAGTTCTTTTGACCCTGGTTGGGCATCTGGGATATCAGCAACTGCAATTCAAGGGCTGCTGGGTATGTTGGTAGACGGGGGTGCAGACAATGTCAACCAGTGTTTTCTTGAAGCGTCACGTTTTGGGAGTACAGAACTTGTGCGGATACTCCTGCAGGTAATGCTAGTTACTTGGACATTTTTACGGACACAACCCAATTGTCATTTACAGTTTTATCTGTTTGCACTGCTAAATGGTATTTTGTAAGGTTCAAGTTGTTATCAGGTATTATGGGAACTTACTCTTCAAAATGTATTTTCGCTTTGTTCTCTGGATGCACATGCAACTTATTTTTTGGTATATTTCCCTTGTTAGCATGGTTTTGAATTTGTCTAGATACTTTGTTTCCTTCAATGGCTCCTTCCTTTGTATTCAGTTCAATTTATTTTTCTCTGTTGGTTCCATGGTTTTTCAGTTCAATCCCAATATTATGGTAGCTTCCTAGTCTGAGCTTCCTTTAATTTGATCGTTCACTTCATTAGCAATATATTATATATATTTATAACACATATGGTCAACTTTGTTGCTTTAAATTTGTCTAGATTATTTGTTGTTGGTTCAAAATGCACCTTGAATGGTATATATATCTTTCTGCAAGAAGCGAGCCTTGCTTGCAAATTAGATTTGGAGAAGGCCTATGATCTTGTTAGCCATATATTTTTATTGTATTTGTTGGAGAGGATGGGGCTTGGGGAAAAATGGAGAAAATGGATGGAAAGGCATATTTCAATGGTTTATTTTTCAGTTCTTGTGAATGGATCAGCCACGGGCTTCTTCAAAAGCACAAGGGGTCTCCGGCAAGGAGACCCTTTATCTCCTTTCTCTTTGTAATTATTATTTAAGCTCTATGCCGTTTGATGACCAAAGCAGTGGATGTGGGGGTGTACTAAGAGGGTTCACAGTGGGGGAGCATGAAGATTCAAGGGTGGAGGTAACTCACATTCTCTTTGAGGATGACACTTATCCTTTGTGATGCACAGGAATCCCAGCTTCGTTATTGTAGACGTGTTTTGTTGTGCTTTGAAGCGGTGTCAGGATTGAAAGTAAATTTGGGAAAAAGCGAAATAATTCTGGTAGGCAATGTGGAGGAGATTGAGAAACTTGCCTGGAGTCTTGGGTGTAAAGTTGGGAATTTTCAAGTTGTTTATTTGGGAGCCAGTGGTGGACAAATTTCAAAAGAGATTTTGTTTCAATGGTGCAAGAGTTATTGAGGCTAAGGTGGGATGCGATGATAGTCAATGGTGCACTAAGATGGTGGAGGGTCCTTTGGGTCTTTGGAAGACAATTAGAAATGGAGCGGCTGATTTTGTTTTTGCTTTACAAAGCTTGTTGTGGCTAATGGTGGGAAGATAAAGTTTTGGAGAGACGCATGGTGTGGGGAAGGTCCTTTGGCTCAAAGCTTTCCTTGATTGTTTCAATTGGCCACTAATAAGGAGGCTTTTGTGAGAGATTGTGTGTCTTTTAATGAGAATGAGTGGACATGCAATCCTTGTTTTTGTTGGAATTTGCATGATTGGGAAGTGGAGGAAGCTGTGCCTGTTTTAGCTATTCTCAATGATGTTCAGTTGGTTAGAAATAAAGAAGATTTTATGTGTTGGAATGTGGGTGCAGGAGGAGACTTCTTGGTTAAGTCTTCTTATTGGTGCTTGGTAAGGCAAGGTGTAGATAATTTTCCATGGAAAGCTATTTGGCCCCCTAACGCTCCTTCGAGGTTGGCCTTTTTTATGTGGTCGATGGTGTTGGGGTGGGGGGCAATCATAACGATGGATAATTTGAAAGAAGAGACTTCTTTTTGGCTAATAGATGCTCCATGTGTTTGATGAGGGAAGAATATATTAGTCATTTATTTCTTCATTGCCCGATGGCAAAGGAAGTTTGGGATATTTGCCTAGCTCTTTTGGTTATCATTGGTTTATGCTATGGTTGGTTGGAGACTTCATCAAGATTTGACATGGAACTCGGGTTTCTCGTGATGTTAGAAGGGTGTGGAGTCTCATTCCACATTGTGTTTCTTGGTTTATATGGAGAGAGAAATAGTCAATCCTCTTAATAGGTTCACAGATATCATTTTACACTTATTATACTTTTGGATGATGGAGGCATATTCTCATTGTATAGAATCTTTTGTTTTTTTTGTTTTTTTTTGAAACCGGGGGGGGGGGGGGTGTAAGCCATAATCTGTAAGCTGCCCTTCTTTAATTTTTGTAGTTGTTTGCCCTTCTTGGGCACATTAATAGAATTATCCTTTGCTTATGAAAATAAAAATAAAAATTCTTTCTACATGTTGGGCACTTTGGCATTATGAAATCATAGTCTGAAGCAAAAGATTGAGACATAATAAAATGGTGGAAAATCAGAAGGCAAAATGGAAAAATAAATTAGTCATCATGGCGCAACTATAATATTGGATGTCAAATGTTTGTTAGTTGTCCTGCTTCTTTGTTAATATTTATACAAATTTTGAATATGTATTAGGAGAAGGGTGTCATGAAGGATATGCTCTTTCTCTTTAGCAACTCCATGGTTACGAGTCGCGTTGTTCTCTTTCCATTCACGTGAATTCAATAAATTGCACTAACTGAGAAAGGACTAAGAATGATACTGTGGACGAAGCTTTTAAAGGACTATTAGTTGCTCTTACGGAGGAACTCTAAATAACAAATTACATTGACTTGGTCATAAAGTAAGTTCTATTTAATTTTGTTTCAGAAGTGTTTGCTCCTGTAACAAATTACATTTACTTTTTATGGGTGTTTACCATTAATGATTCAACTCTTGATCAGTGTTACCTCAAGAGTCCAGCCAATGGTCCCTTAGTGAACTATGATCCAGATCACCTGATCTGAAAGACTTCACACTTAATGTTCCAGAGCACTAAATTTGGCATCCCAATTGGTTCCCCCCTCAGTGAATTGAAACCTGAAAAGATACAAAATTTTGAGGGCAAAAATGGATTTAAAAAAAAGGGCCGCAAATGGATATACAAAGCTTGTAAGTTTAGAATTTTAGAAGGTACAAGAAAGGTTGTAAACTTTGTGAATTCTAAGGGGTTAAATATACTTGGTTTTTGTTTTTTGGATAAGTAAGGATAATATTATAAAAGGAGCGTCGAAGTACAAAAGGGGAGGGAGCATTATACAAAAATTAGAGGCTCAAGTTTCCTAAGAACTCTATAAAAGAATCAATAGAGGAAGTGTAAGACCCAAGAACTTAAAAGAAAGGGCTGCAAATGGACTTAAATCTACAAAAGGGAAGCACTTCTCCCTCAAAAACTCTCCTTTCATTTCTTTCCATATATACCAATGCAGAGGTAATGGTCCCACATCCCAAGTCTGCGTAATGTTTCATATTTATATCCCCCTCTCCAGCTTCGCACAACACCATCACTGAACCTGTCCTAGTCCAGACACGACGAAAAAGCAAGAGAAGGAGGTTTCACATATCCCTGGCCACCGTACAATGGAGGAACAAGTGGCTAATTGTTTTCTCCTTGGATCTACACGTGTAGCACCTCTTGTCAACCTAAAGCCTTTCTCTTCAGGTTACTCGCAATGAGAATAGCATCCCAAGAAGCTGTCCACATGAAAAAGCCACTTTATGGGGAGCCTTTGTGCACTAGATGCTCTTCCAAAGAAAATCTTCAACCCCGTTCTTGGTTCACACTTTATATAAAGACTTGACACTAAAGTCTACCTCTATCGGTCTTCCATCTAATTGAATCCTCCTTGTCTTCAATTGCTTTCAAATGATGGAGCAAATCCATCGGAGTTGTAGCTTCCTCCAATTCCCAATCATGAAAATCTTGGTGAAATTGAGGAGTCCACACCACACCATTTCCAGTGAATGACACACAACTTGCTACAATGTCTTCTTTGTTGGAGGAGATCAAAAACAAGTGAAGGAACCAGTCTTTGAGAACAACATTACCACACCATGTGAATTCCACCCTAGAACCATTCCCCACCTCAAAGGCAATAAATTTACTTGGTTATAAAGGTAATCCCAAATACATCATGGGAAAGGAACCCTATCTTGCAACCAAGGTTCAAAGCCAAGTCTTCTATGTTCACCACATTGCCCACTAGAGTGAGCTCACTTTTTCCCAAATCAACTTGAAGTCCCAAGATTGTCTTGCTGGAATTTACTTGGTTATAAAGGTTTTTAGTTGCTCGATTTTCAAAAAATTAGCTGCACAAAATTGTAGATAACAACCAATTAAGGTTTTGGAGTGTCAAAATAATGGCGAAAGAGTAGTTGAAATGTTAGGGTTAATGGAATTGGTTTTTGGGGATGAAAACTAAAATAGGCAATGGTTATAATTAATTTAACATTTGATCACAAAGAATCGAATAGAAGAATAATGAGTAGGGTGAGGAGGAGGAGGTGAATTTATAAGGTATATATCTAGGTTGTTGGATTCTCTTACTCCTGCTATGTCTATTATTGGACTTGGAAATAGAAAACTTGAACTTTGATTCCTCAAAACATTCTAGGCATATTATTAACCACATTGAAAGATCCAATAATTTAGAAAACGTTATCACCCGGTGTTGGTCCTGCCAATGCAAGGTGTTACGAGAGGCAAATTGGATATTGATCTAACATTTGGCATTATTTTCACATAGTTATTGCAGTGTTGTCAAAGGCGATCGCCTTGTCGCCTAGGCGATTTCTAGTTTTATCGCCTTAACACGTTCTAGGTCAAGCGTCTTCAAAGAGGCGATGGCCTTAAGCAAGGCGAGAGGCGACGACATTTTTAATTATAACATATTTTACTTGTATGTCCTTATATTTATAGTATTTTATGCACTTATTTAACTATTCTGTAAGAGGCATATCAATATAAAAGAATATAGTTTTAGTCTAGAAATATTATTGTCCAATCTATTATATTGATATAAGTATTATTATCAAACAATAGCACAAGATTAGCTTAATAAACATTTAAATATTGCAAAATATTCAAAGTTTTGGGGGAGAGTAACACTTTCAACATGATTTTTTTTTAAAGTACGGATGGATATTTTATTTTCTATGGCTAGCAAACTATTATCATTCTTCATAAAATGTAAGCCTGTCCGTAATAAAACATTTTTCTTCCACCCACCAAATTAATCACCTATATTGTAAGTCTTCTCAACACAGGCCTGATTTTTTAGACTTAGTTTAGATGTTTACAAGATTGGCCCTATCATGTCTTCCATATTATTAGGACTAGCAAGTTCACAAAAAATTCTTTTATATAAGACTTAGATAGATAATAAAACTTTAAATATTAATTTAGAAAAGAAAAAAAAGTACTATAGCGTAAAATGGTTATATCACTTAAATACATCACATGTAACATTTAGTTGTACTTTTTAGTGTTACATGATAGTTATTTTAATGATAAGAAATTATTTAACTTAGAAGTTGGAATGAATTAATTTTTAATGTGTAATATATATATTGATTATTTTCTTAGTCAGCGCCTTGCTTCACTCAAGCTAGTGCTTTTTCGTCGCCTCGCTTTTCAGGTAATGTAAGACCTTAGCGCCTTAAAGGTGCCTTTTGCCTTTAACTACACTGAGTTGTTGCTCTTAGATAATGATAACCATTATTAGCACACACAAAAACATCCAAAATGAGACCCATGGATTACGGCTATAGCCTGTGCAACAATATTGAAATTACCAAGATATCCTTGGCTTATAATATAATCTCTTTTATTGATAAAAAAAAAAAAAAAAGGCTGCTATATTGTCGGATCAGTAAAATTGGTAGAATTGGGAGTCAACCCAGGATCGTAGTGATCGTATAGGGATTTCATAGGGATTCTATCCTAAGGATTTTTTATGCGATGCAGATTGATTTTGTATTTTTGAATTGTAAGATCATTGGATCATAGGATCCAGATTGAGATTTTAACGACCATGATATAAAAAAGGTTGTCATTTATTTTAAACACGTCTTACCAATCTCCATCTAACAATACTTGGGAGGCAAACTAATACAGGAAGTGTAGGCTTTCCCATTACCATGAATTTGATCCTTGTGTCATGGACATGAAGCCATGGTTTTAAATTGCGTCGCAGTCATGGTGTAACGGAATTGGGAGTATCAGACGATACGTAATGGAAATTGAAAATTACTATTATGAATTTTTTTTAAACACTAGCAAACTCGTAAAAGTCGTTGATATGCATATTTTGACCCCAATTTAATATTAGTAATAGAACTATATAGGAAATTAGTCATTACTAAGACTATAATGAAATAAAACATAAAAACAACAAATAAAGTATTACTAAAATAATTACTCTAGTCCTTGAGTGTGATTAATTATTTTTTTGATAGAAAAATTAATATATGCATTAAGAAAGCCTTAGGGGGCAAAACCCATATGTATGAGAGAAGGCTTTGAGATTAAAGCGTTAAGGTCCCCTAAAAATCGACTATCGTGTCTACATCATAAAAATGCACTTCTTTGGCCCAAAAAAGAAGATTACATATCAAACTATTCTTGAAGCAAAGAAGATGCATTTCCTCCCCTTCAAAAACTCTTTTATTCCATTCCTTCCAAATGCACCATATGAGACATGACAGAGCCATCTTCCACAAAATCTTTCCTTTCCTGCGATTGTTTCCCCACCCACGCAACAGCCCCCGTCTGGGATCGCCGTCGATCAGGCAACTGCTCAACCGGTGATTGTATTGTTTCCACATTCTCTGCCAGTTCATCACCGGAATCAGCCACGTTATCTCTACTCTTCTTTTTGCCTCCCATACAAAGACATGCCCCATATTGTTCCTACACTCTGGCCATTTTCTTCCGCCTCTAATCTATCCCTACACTCCCTAATGACATGATCAAGATGACCACAATAGTAGCAGAAATTTGGAAGCCGTTCGTTCTTAAAGTATACCCAGCAAGCTTCCCCTTCCTCCCATTCAATTCGCATTCCTCTTCTCAGTGGTTTGAGGACATTAATTTTTACTCGAATTCTTAATGATTTTTCCCAACGTACTCCTTCACACTCCAACTTCACTTCCACAATTTCACCCATGTTATTTCCAATCATTCTTCCCGCCTTTTTATTCATAACACACAATGGCAGATTAAAGACGTACCCAGAACACAGCCACATCCATCACCACCTTTGACGGTTGAATCCGACCTTCAAATTCTTTTAGCAGTGGTAGATGTTTATCAAAGTGCCATGGACCTGAACGTAGAACCCACAACCTATCCGCGCAACTTGTAAACTGAAAGATGAACAAGTTGTCTCTGATGTCCTGAATCACCATAGATTTTCCTGGCTTCCATACTAACTTCAGAGTTGCCTTCTGTGCTTCAGATTTGAAAGGTCTTCGAGTTAAGAGCCTTCCAAGCAAACAAGATTGTCCCACAACGTGTCTCCTTCAAGATATCCAACCCAACAGGAATCCCTTCCTTCTCCTCATCAGGTAGCGTAAAACCTTTCCACCACTCAACCAAGGAATCCTCCATAATAAAGCTGCCAGACTGCCACTCTGTATTGAGATATCAAACCAGATCCGCAATCCACAAAAACCCCCCACAAAGAAGCCCCTGAGGAGATCCACACCTGCACAAAGTAAGAAAAAAAAAGAACCTTACCGAAGCCCTAGCTTCAGAGAGGAAAAACCATTGTAAAGTGAAGTGTTGATTATAGATAAATGAAGAATCTGTTTTGAGTGTTTCTTTTCTTTTCTTTTTTATAGCTCTTTTCAATTATTACTTAAATATGGGAGAATGCAGATGAATTGATGCTCTTGCAGTTTGTTAATAGTTGTATGACCTTTTTTTTATATAAAAAAAAATGTTTTCCATTAATTGTTCTGAATTCATTTTTCAATTTTTTTTTTGTTTGGATTGAAATTTGTTTCCTTAGATTGCCCAAAGGAATAGCTTGGATGTAGATGTTGATCTGGCTTTGGGATTTGCTTCACACTATGGCAAGATTGGCACAATGGAATGTCTAGTGGAAGAGGGTAATGCCATAGCTTTCTTGGGTCCTTTGATGAGAGCAGCTGAGAGGGGTTGCATGGAGGTTGTCCAATGGTTTGTGAAAAGGGGCTGCCGAGACATGGAACTCTGTCTTGCCCTCACAGCCGCAACTTCCAGCAGCCAAGTTGAGACTGCTGCCTATCTCCTCCCGCACGTTCCTCAGCATGTCCTGGCAGCCCTCAGCATTGAAATTCTCAAGGCTGCTGGTGAACGAAGTGGTGGATCTCTTGATGGGGTTGCATTTCTCCTCCGTTCAGACTTCCTAGGTGATCCTGCTGCTACATATGCTGTTGCAGACTGCATTGCTAGGTCGGATGATGAGACTATCGCTCCTGAGCTGAGGGCTTTTCTTTGGGATCACTGGTCAGAGGCAGCTTTCTTGGACGGACTAAGAGAAGGACAAGAACATTACTTGAATGTGGTGAAGATTTTGAAGTGGGGTGGATGTCCTATTTGCTTGAGGGATCTCCCAGCCCCTTTGAGGGTGGCCGTAGCCTATCTGCCACTGTATAGGGAGTGTGTCAAGGCGGGTGGCTGCTTGTTATCTCAAAGGCTGAGGGGACAGCTTGTGGAAGCAGCAAGAAGGCTGGGAAGTGGGGCCCTGAAAGAGGTGAGGCAGGGGAAAGAACTCCTGGCTGTTTTGGAACATTATCTTCCTCCATTTTTGCTCTATGCGCCGAGTGTTGCATAGCGAGGTGTCATGTTGGACCTTTTTCAGATTTTTGGCTTCTCTTTTTCTCCGTCTGATGTATGTCATAGAGAAGAATAACATTATATATAGATTATAGCTGGGTTTATGGTGACAAGGCTATCAAGGTTTGTCCATTTTCGTACCAGGAAGTTGGTTGGATGGCTATATATTATCTTATGCTTTCTCCGCATTTGCGACTAGTATCATATTTGGACGAGCATGTCATGTATGTAAAACAGGGAGAAACTACTTTCAGAAGGGAGGAAATGTGATGTGTATATTGGCCAGCCGGCAAGGTATCGTGACTATTGTCTTTAGAAAACGACGGGCAAGAATGGATCACTGATTATTTTTTAGCTTATGGGATGATCATAACATCAGTGATGTTGATTTCTCAGACAAATGGTGTTGGCTTAATAGAACATAATAAATTTGTCATCAACTATAAGAAAATAAATACAAATGTATTAGATGGATAAATTTAAGATTACTATTTGCAAAATTAAAGGAGAATGGTGAACTACCTTAAAAAGGAAGGCAAATGTTTTGAAAAATAAAAGAAGTGAATTCAAGCAAGAGCATGTGAATGATATAGTGTGTATTACATTATATATTTGTATGTGTATATATATGTATATATATACACACATATATATATATATATACTATTTATTTTATTTGATACAATGATGGGAAGGGGGAATCTAATTTCTACTATTACTATTAGTGAAGAATCAGAAAAATAAATCAGATGAGAACTTAAATCATAACATATTGTTAAAATTAAAATGGAAAATATACACCAAATTAAAGGTATGATTGGACAAGAAGTTGAAGAGTAGAGAAAATTATCAAGTAAATTAAGAGAACTAAGCCAAAGGACATTCACGCAAAGATTTCTGTTTGGGCCAAGGAAGGGAGGCCAATTTATTGTCACAAACATTTTTTACGTTCAATTTATCAATAATAACAACGGTGCATGAGGAGATTTAAAAAGTTGAGAGGGCAAGGCCACCTGCCACTACCATATCCGCCATTGCATTACATATATATATGTATGTATGTGTATTGTACATCAAACGAATTCACAAGTAAAGCTGAGTTGTTTTTCATGTGAGTTTTTCTTTTTTTTATCCTAATTGAATGAATTTGAAAATTCTTAATTATTTATGATAACTGAGGTTTGAAGATACTTACCCTATTTTTTATTTTTTATTTTTACTTTGCCCAAAAAAAAAAACTGAGGTTAGAAGATGAAGTTAATGTTTGAGTTCCTATAAATAAATTAAAAAAAAAAGGTGAATAAAAACGGGTTTATTAATGATAAGCTCCTTAAAAAGATCAAATTCGGACTAAAGTCCACGCGCATTCAATTTCTGTTCGATGGTGAGATTCATCATCGTAGCAGAGTACAGCTCTTGATCATCCACATATGGTGTTGTATTCAAGCAATTTTCTCTTGTCATTGTTCGAAACCCCTTCTTGAAGAGTTCTCTACAGATCGTGCATTCAAAGACTGGCTTTTTCCGTCTCTTCTTCTCCGTTCTCTTCAATTTGGTGTTGAGCATGCCTTCTGCAGCATATAACCTCTACTTTGCCAGCTACTGCTAGTTTTGGCCTCTGTCTCGCATGCATCTTCTTCGGATTCCATTGGCTCGTCATAGCTGTCAAGATCTAGGTCATTGGCTTAGTTGCCTTGAGTCATTGGTTGTGTATCATTCTGCATGACGAAAAAGATTTGATTCAGGGATATGCATTGACAAGGAATGGACAAAACATCAGGAAGACCAAATTTGGTGGTTTTTTGAAAAGATCTCAGACCTCAAGGATGAAAGACGTGCAAGGCATGCCAGGCACTTCAGGTGGCCTTGCCCTGTGTCTGCTAGTTTGTGTTCGCCATTATGTCTCTTTGTGTTTTTGGCCACCATCAGTGACTTCCCTTTTGTCACTTTAGGTTTGTGTGGGTTTGAGAAGGATTTAAATCTCAAGGATGGCCTCCAATTTTTATTTTTATTTTTTGAAAGATATGAGGGAAACGAGTAGAAAATGCTTAAGAATTTTTGTGAGAGCCCTCAAAACAGTGAAATTTCACTGTTTGTTGTATTCTTTTTGGTTTACTTCCTCATGGGAAAATTGAACCCAAGTTTAGGTGTAAAGTTTTATTTTAGAACTATTGTAATAGAAGTTCCATATTTTCTTCTTTTTTGGTTTAATTTCTCACTAGGACATTTAAATTCCAATGTCACTGCAAAATAGTGAAATTTCATTGTCAGAAAAAGAGTGAAAGACATTGAAATTTCAGAGTCTTGTAGCAATTTTTTTTTTTTTGAAAATTTCATATGCAATATACATTTTGTTAGATATATCTAGATTTTTAGAATCCAAATATATAAATTTTATTAAAAATAAATTTATAATTTACAAGTTAGTGAATTTTGAAGTTTGAACCCCAGGGGATTGGTTGAGTAGAGCAAGGGCCCTTTGTAAGGGACTTATCTCCCCAAGCTCACAGTTGCGTAGAAAAATGAAAATTAGCCGAATTCTGATTGTTTTGATACCTCATTTGCTTGGCAAAAAAAAAAATTTCTTGTAAAAACTTTTTTGAAAGAATTCTTTCTGTATTCATGGAAAATCAGTTAAAAGGAGGAGTATTTGAGTTATAAAATGATTGAGAGAGGCCTGTTGGTAACTGAAAACCAAGAATTTGTTGTCCCTGGCAACATGCGTAATCCTCTTATTCAATTAGCCTTTTTTCTTCTAAATTCAAACGAGGTAACAGAACCTGCTCCTTCCATACATATATACATACATACATAAATGTGTGTATTTTGCCGAATGGTTATTTTCTAATTAAAATTGTGGGTTTAGCATAGAATTCTTATCAGTTTGAGAAAGAAAGGCATCGATTGCATTTCTCAAATTGTACATTGTTGTCTCCTATCTTCTAATAATGGTAGGCAAAAAGGTGGTATTTCTTTTTTACCCTATAAATTTAAAAGTTGGATGTTTTCAGATCCATTGTCTCTTGAGTAAAATTCTTCACAGGTTGGAAAAAGAATAAAAAGAGACCATTGTTTGTCACAGATATCCTTCACCATCACGGTTTAAAACCTCCCCCTATTTTTGCTGTATGCACCATGGATTCTCTCCTCGTCTTTTACTAATAACAGTTCAAATGAAAATGTGATCTAATGACTAGAACTAAAATAAACAGGCATCACAAATTCCATGCATAAAACTAATGACATGTATAAACGTTCATAGTTTCATGGATTATCAACAACAAAAGACCAAAGCGGAGGAATTAAAATAGGATGATACACAATTTTTTTTTTTTTTTTAACTACAATGAATGTGCAGCAGCAGCAACATATCTCAGGTTGGATCCCCCAACTACGCGAGGTTAGAATATTATTTGTCGATGATGTGAATACTGAAGTAAGAAATAAAAGAACCGTTTGATCTTCTTCTGAACATTTTGAATTATAATAATAAATAAATAAAAAAACTGTATTGACTCTAGACGATTTTACACATATGTACAAGTTATGTCTCGAACATTAGATGGCATGAAAGCCAAGATCATAAGCACTGCTAGAATGCCAATGGGAAGCAGCAGCAGCAGCATGAAGGGTGGGGGTGGCAATGGCGGGAGTATAAGTGGCAGGATCAGCAATGACGCCGTAAGACAGATGAGCAAAAGTAAGGACTCCAAGCCGAAATAGTTGGCAGGAAACATTCTTCTGCTGTGACCTTGTGAGTGCGACCGACCATAATCTATTTCCTTCCCTAGAGCCAAAAGAGTAGGGTTCGATTTCTTTGTTCTCACATCCATGACGCTGCCCCGCAGTTGCAGATTCAGATTAATCAATCAAACCTTTTGACAGTCCTCACTCGTCAACACTCTAATTAAAACTGATGCAGCTAATTTGGGCTCGTCATGGAATAATCCGTCACTGTGAACCTGAAAAGAGATGATTAATAAAAAGCCACCGGGAAAGGTTCCGGTGGTAACCTCTCCGATGGTTAAATTAGTATTCTTTCTCTGTGATCAAAAGTTTTGACTCTTTTATCACTTAATATCTCAGATGATCTCTTCTTTTTTTCATACCTGCTTTTTTCTATGTATAGTGTTGAAGAGGCGGTTTAACTTGTCTGACAAGCGGTGGACATCGTTTTCATATAATTTATGGCTCCCTTTACACGTGTACGTGCAAGAATGGTTTTCCAAGCCTGTAGCTACTTTTGACAGGACTAGGTCTCACCGCCTGTCAGGCTATAGCAGTATAATCATGAGACTTTCGTCATTCTTTTTGTCGATTTCCTCAATTGTTCCGAGCTCGGTATACCGAGGTAAACCTCGGTATACCTTCCCCGTAGTAAGTAAGAAAAACTAGCTTTTCGGAACACATTCAAGTTGTCTGAATTAAGTAAAGTGTATCTATGACATATCAGTTACTCCCCCCCTAAGCCTTAGTGCTAAAAACACATGTATTCAAACTAAGGCTGTGGTTTAGGTAAGGTTACGTGTATATTGAAAACACGCGTGTATTTAATTGATTTTATATTTTGAAAAGACATAGCCGTCATGGTACAATTAATGCGCAGTTTTAGTGTTTTGAAAATCGATACCATTTATTATGTCAGCCGTTTTGATGTCGAGTTTCTCGAGAATTTTAAATATTCACTTTCCCGGTTCTCGAAAGGGGTAAACTGGTACGTTTTTGAAGTGAAATGAGGGTTTATTTTTATTAGACCCGTTTATATCTTTGAAGAATATCTTCACAGTATTTAGGAATTTCGGCAAGCATAATCTCCAAATTTCTGCAAGCGTTATTTCCAGTAAGTTTCAGGGCGACTTCCGGTGACTCCAAATCGGATTTTGGAAATTTGTGACCGGTAATATTCTAATTTCTTCTTCTTCTTATTCTTTCTTCGTAATCACTCTGTGTTGCGAATCGATTATGTCTAATCCCAACCTGAGTGAAGTAAGGGTTGAGTCAGAAATGAGGGGGGAAGAAGATCCATTGTCTTCATCTTCTACTTCATCTTTTTCTTCTTATGATTCCGCCCATGAATCTATCGAGGGGGAAATTAAAAAACCTCAGAGGGAAGAGGGTGAGAGCCATGTAACTAAGGGGATGCTTTTTAACCTTAGGAGGCAATTTCAGTTTCCCAAGAACGTATCATGCAGAGTTCCCAAACCATCAGATCGTCCCTCCGATGTTAAAAGGGGGGAGATTTGTGTTTATTTAGAATGGTTTGAATTAGGCGTACGCCTTCCTTTACATCCTTTGCTTAGAGAGTTTTTTATTTATTTTAACATCTGTCCTGCCGATTTAAACGTCAATAGTTGGAGGCAGCTTTTAGGTTTTATCGTTTTAGGTCATTTGAATAAAGTTCCGGTAGATCTGGAGCTTGTTCGTAGTAAAATGGATATGAAGTTCCTCTCTACAGAGGGACTTTATTATACCTGTTTTGATCAGAGGTACCGACCTCTGACAGCGGTACCCTCTTCCAATAAAACATGGAAGAAATGGTATTTTTTCGTAGGGGGAGGTTGGGAGCGAGAAGACTATGAAGGCGACCTGAGTCTTTTTCCTCGGCAAACCGGCCCCATTGGTGAGTCTTGTTAGATCTCAGTTAAATCATAATATGTTAATTTCTTGCTCTTCAAATTTACAATTTTACGTTGTTTTATGATCTTTCTACAGATAAGCAGAGGTGGAGAAGGGCACCTTTCTCGCCCGAACTAGAGAGAAAGTTCACACAACTTCTTCAACCCCCCTACCGACATCATTTACAGATTCTTTCGCCGGCAAATCTGATGGCGGCTGGACTGACCAAGGATGATGCTGCTAAAGTAAAAAAGTCTATTTTGGCCGGTTACGTCCCATCCTCCAAGTCGAAGGTGGGAGGTTCAACCTCCTCAATACCGGAGCCAGCTGAGATCCCGACGTCATCGGAAGTACCGAGGCCTGTTCAAAAGAAAAGGCGGGTAGTGTCGAGGGCTGCTCGGGAGGCTGCTGAGACTTCGGCTCAAGAGGCCAGCAAGACAACTCAGACCGAACCGTCGCAGCCTGCTGAGATTCAACCCCCACAGGCCGAAGCCGCCCCCACTATTCCTGTAACCACCTCTTCCCGCCCGCCCAATGCTCAAGGGGGGTCAAGCTCAGGACCACCCAATCCTGCCGCGGCACCCAATGGTTCAGAGGCTATAAAAGCGGCTCTAAAGATGGGACTGCCCTCTGGTTTTCACAAGAAAGATACAAGGCAGATTATGGGCGAACTGATGACGGGTTATGTGAGGGTAAAGCTTCCTTTCTTTTCCTCTCTCTTTTTTCTGTTTTTTTTTTTTTTTTTTTTTTTTTTTTTTTTTTTTTATAAGTATTTTGTTTGGTCGGTAGGGTGTTGGAGCGATGGGATTGTTAATGGATCGTTTCGATGAAGCCCAGAAGGCAACGAAACTTCAGGAGGAACTGAAGAAAGTAAAGGCCGAATTGAGTACGGCCAAAACTGAAGTGAAGGATACGAAAACGGAACTTACTTTGGCCAAATCGAATCTGACTCATGCAGAAACCAAATTGATGGTTTCTGATGCCGAACTTGGGGCGGCTCAAGCCAGGGTCAAGTCTCTGGAGACTAAGTGCAAAGCTGTTGAGTCGGAAAACATAGTCTTAACCCAGAAGCTAGGAACCATGCTTGATCAACGGGATGCGTTTCGTCAGAAGATGGAGGAGCAAAAGAAAAAGGTTAAAGATACCGAGATGGCGGCGGCTACAAAACTTGAAGAAGTTAAGGTTGCTACCCAAGAAGCTACCAAGGCTGGAATGATGGATTTAGTGAACTCTATGGGAAGAGAGCTGGTGGATTCTGGTTACCTCCTTTGTAGGAAGAAAATTCAAAAGTTGTACCCAAACTTGGACATTTCTCGTCTAGACGATGTCGAAGTTGAGTCGCTACCGAGCTCTCCCAATCCTCCCGATGTGGAAGGTTTTGTTGAAACGGTCCCTCCTATCTCCTCTATCCCTCCGAAGTCGAAGTAGATAATATTTTGTAAAAAATATTTGTATTTCTTTGATTTATATATATGAAATTTTACTGTTTAGCCGGATTATTATTTTTTGTACTTGGTCATTTTATGAAATGAAAAACAACAGTTCTCTGTTTTGACTTTCATTTTGTTTTAATCTAGCTCTGAATGCCTTTCATACTTAATACCGAATCAATTCGTTTTAATAAGCAGATAACAATAAATTTATTTTGTTCGGACATAAATCAAAGAATATAGATCAAAGATAGAACAAATATATTCTCATTTATCACAAGTATCTGAATCTAACCTGGTGGTCATCTGAAGTGAACCAAGTCGATAAGGATCTTATGTTTTTCTGAAACCAGGTCGGTAGACCGGTATCTTTACTTGTAGTCATACCCATAGTACGTAGCTAGCAGAGGCCTTGCTGAGCTAGATATCAGGCCTGTGGACCAGTCTCTTTTCTTGGAGCCATACCTACAGCACCTTGGCTTGTAGGGGCCTTGGTGATTTCAAGATCAGGTCGGTAGACCAGTATCTTTTCTTGGAGCCATACCTACAGCGCTTAGGCTTGTAGGGGCCTTTGTGATTTCAAGATCAGGTCGGTAGACCAGTATCTTTTCTTGGAGCCATACCTACAGCGCTTAGGCTTGTAGGGGCCTTTGTGATTTCAAGATCAGGTCGGTAGACCAGTATCTTTTCTTGGAGCCATACCTACAGCGCTTAGGCTTGTAGGGGCCTTTGTGATTTCAAGATCAGGTCGGTAGACCAGTATCTTTTCTTGGAGCCATACCTACAGCGCTTAGGCTTGTAGGGGCCTTTGTTGCAGAACAAGTTGGTAGATTTTCCGTGTTGAGAAGATATATCACCTGAAAGGTAGAAATAATTTTATTGATAATACTGTCTTAGGTGTTCGATGTTCCATGGTCTGGGAATCAGTTTTCCCTCCATGTCTTCCAACCAGTAGGTTGTTGGCCTGTTAATCTTTATAATTCGGTAAGGTCCTTCCCAATTTGGGGACAACTTTCCCATCGTAGGTTCCTTGGTATTTGGGAAGATTCTTCGTAGAACCAGATCACCTAAGTCAAAGTTTCTACCTTTGACCTTTTTATTAAAGCTTTTGGCCATCCTTCGTTGACATTCTTCCATTCGAATTGAAGCCTGTTCTCTTTTTCCTTCGAGTAAGTCGAGGTTCTCGATTAACTGAAGCGGATTTGTTTCCGGATTGAAGGCTTCTGTTCTCCATGTGGGCATACCGATTTCTACGGGAATGACCGCCTCAGAACCATATGTGAGTGAGAATGGTGTTTCCTGGGTAGCACTGCTCCTCGTTGTTCGGTAAGCCCAGAGTACTCCAGGAAGTTCTTCTGTCCATTTTCCTTTTGCTCGTTCCAACCTCTTTTTGATACCACTTAATATAGTCCGGTTCGTCACCTCGGCCTGTCCGTTTGCCTGTGGATGTCCTGGCGAGGAAAAATGATGGCTGATATGGAGATCGTCACAGAATTTTCTAAATACTTTTCCTGAAAACTGGGTGCCATTATCTGATATGATAGTTCGTGGCACTCCAAACCTGCAAACGATATTTCTCCATGTGAAATTTTTTACATCCACCTCGGTAATGTGAGTCAGTGGTTCTGCTTCCGCCCATTTGGAGAAGTAATCAATAGCGATCAACAAATACTTCCTATTTTGAGGAGCTTTGGGCAAAGGTCCAACAATATCCATCTCCCATTGGGCAAAAGGCCAGAGACTGACAATGGGTACAAGCTCTTGTTGTGGTAGATGTTGATAAGAAGCAAAACGCTGACATTTGTCACATCTCTTTACATACTCCCTGGCTTGAATCAGCATACCGGGCCAGTAATAACCATGGGTCAACGCCCGATGGGATATGGTCCTGCCACCATTATGATTGCCGCATATCCCTTCATGAATCTCGGCTAGTACATACCCCGATTCTTCTGGAGATAGGCACCTCAGTAAAGGTTGGGTGTAGGACCTACGGTAGAGTTGCTCATTTAAAATCAGATACCGAGCTGCTCTGATCCGTAGTTTACGTGCTTGACTCCTATCTTCCGGGAGTTTTCCTTCTTTTAGGTATCTGAAAATAGGAGCTCTCCAGTCTTGACATTGTTCTAAGAGGTGAATTTTTTGAACTTTGTCAATACTGGGGTGATCTTGGGAAGAGATAATTAATTCTGAATTCCCTTTGGTACCGAGATGAGAAGCCATATTTGCTAATGCATCTGCCCTTGTGTTCTGTTTTCTCTCTATTTTATGAATACGGAAAGTGGCAAATGATTTTTGTAGAAAACTTACCATTTCGGCATATTTGATCATTCTATCATCTTTCACAGCAAATTCACCCAGAACTTGGCCCACCACTAATTGAGAATCAGAGAAGGCTTCGAGGTTGTGAGCTTCATGTTCTCGGGCTAGTTGCATGCCAAGGATTAATGCTTCATATTCAGCCTCATTGTTTGAAGCCCTAAATCCCAAAGTAACTGCTTTCTCTGTAGAAATACCATCGGGAGATCGGAGGATAAGACCAACTCCGGACCCTTTATCAGTGGAAGAGCCATCCACATATAAATGCCACGTGGCCATGGTTGGGTTAGCGTCCAACTTCTGTTTTAGTGCTGGGGTGAATTCAGCAATAAAATCTGCCAAAGCTTGCGCTTTAATAGCAGTCCGAGGTGTATAGGTGATATCGAATTCTCCCAGCTCTATTGACCATTTCACAAGACGACCTGAAATTTCAGGTTTATGTAGTACGGCTTTTAAGGGGTATGAAGTTGGGACTATAATTGAATGAGACTGAAAATAAGGCCTGAGTTTTCTGGCCGATATGACGAGTGCGAAGGCTAGCTTTTCTATCTCGGGATATCTTTGTTCTGATCCAAGAAGTGCTTTACTCACGTAGAATATGGGTTTTTGAACCCCTTGGTCTTCTCGGAGTAATGCAGAGCTTACGGCATTTTCAGATACCGCGAGGTATAAAAGCAGCTTCTCTCCTTTTATTGGCGTAGATAACAATTCTGGAGATGCCATATATTTTTTAAGCTCCAGAAAAGCTTTGTCGCATTCAGAGGTCCACTCCAAGGTCTTATTTCCCCGTAGAGCTTTGAAGAAGGGAAGACAGCGGTCTGTAGACCTTGATATGAAGCGATTCAGGGCCGCAATCCGGCCATTCAAAGTCTGTATCTCCTTCCTAGACCTCGGAGGCTCGAGTTCTGCCAAAGCTTTGATTTGGGATGGATCGGCTTCAATGCCTCGTTGTGAGACAAGAAAACCCAGAAACTTACCACGGCTCACCCCAAAGATACATTTAGATGGATTTAACTTCATCTTATGTTTGTTCAGGATGTCGAAGGTCTTTTTTAAATGTTCAACGTGATCCTTCTTCTGCTGACTCTTGACCAGCATGTCATCGATATACACCTCCATCGTATCACCGATCAGAGATGCAAACATTTTGTTGACCAAACGTTGATAGGTGGCTCCAGCATTTTTAAGACCAAAAGGCATCACTTTGTAGCAATACAAGCCTCGTTCAGAGATGAAAGAGGTCTTTTCTTGATCGGGAGGATACATCTGAATTTGGTTGTATCCTGAGTATGCATCCATGAAGCTCATCAACTCGTAACCAGCAGTTGCGTCAACGAGTTGATCAATTCTGGGAATGGGGAAACTATCCTTCGGGCAAGCTTTGTTAAGGTCGGTATAATCAACACATACTCGCCATTTCCCATTTTTCTTTTTAACCAGGACTGTGTTAGCAAGCCATTCTGGGTAAAATACTTCCCTGATTAACTGTGCATCTAGTAATCGCTGGACTTCATCATTGATGATCTTATGTCTCTCGGGAGCAAATGTTCGTCTCTTCTGCCTTACAGGGTGGTACTCAGGATTTGTCGTTAGTTTATGGCAAATACATGAGGGGTCGATACCTTCCATGTCCTTAGTTTCCCATGCAAAGGTTGATAACTGAGTTTTCAGAAACTCAATTATCACTTCTTGTTCTGGTGGAGATAAGTCAGCGCCCACCTGTAAATACCGTCCTTCTTCCTCATGTCCTACCGAGATCTTCAGTGGATCTTGGACCGGAGCAGCCATGCTATCTATGCCACGCGGACTTAAAGGCGCATCAATCTTGGTAGGACAACACGCATCTTCACCTCGGTCAGACAGGTCGAGAATCATTTGCCTCCGAGATGTCTGTAATTGCTATTGCTGTTTGTCACCTTTGAGTGCAACAACATGGCATTCCCGAGATGATGATTGGGAACCTCGAATAGTGCAGATTTGATCGTTCTGTACATATTTGAGACACTGGTGAAGGGTAGACGTGACAGCTCCTATTTGATGTAACCATGGTCTTCCCATGATCACGTTGTAGGGAGATCGGCAGTCCACAATCACATATTCAGATAAGACCGTTTTTTGTTCGTCGCCAACCCCAATAGTTGTTGGGAAGTCAATACCGCCCATAGGAGAACTTAGATGTCCATCGAAACCAGCCATTACTGCCGAGGTGTCTTTGAGGTCAGACACGTTCAACTTCATCTTTTGGAAAGGCTCAAAAAATAAGATATTAGTGGAACTGCCGGTGTCCACTAATACTCTAGAGATGTCGAAGTTGGCGACACGAAGAGTAATGACCAACGCATCGGTATGCGGGTGATGTATGCCAACTAGATCCAGTTCGGAGAATTGGATTTGTGGTGAGGGTTTCGGCTTTTTCTCCAGAGTCATGATTTGAACCGGAATTGGTGCCATTTTTGCTTCTCGCGCATAACGCTTCCTCGCCCGATTTGAAGTGCCAGAAAGAGAATTAGTGGCATGGAGAACGAGGATGACATGAGCGTTGGCTTGTGATGGCTGATTAGTCCCAAGAGTAGACCCCTGATCTTGTCTTGGTAGCTGAGACTTAGGCTCCTGCCGAGGTTGTTGGGGTTTCTGAGTCTGATTATTTGATCCAGATTCCCGTTGAACGAATTCTTTCAATCGTCCCCTTCGAATTAGCTGCTCAATCTCCTGTTGAAGATGTCGGCATGTTTCCGTAGTATGTCCGTGGTCTCGGTGAAATTCACAATACTTACTACGATCTCGGTGGCCCGGATCAGCATATAATGGATCCGGACGCTTGAAATTTTCCTGTGTCTTGACCTGATGATAAATCTCAGATATAGAAGCAGTCAAGGGTGGCAATGGCACACTCAGAGGTGCGTATGATCTGAAACGTCCCGAGGTTGTTTGATTTTGACCTCGGGATGTTTTCGTCTCAGGACTTCTCTGCCGCTTGCTGGTATTGCCAGCATTCTGCGTCTGTGATTTTCCCTCATGTTGTACTTGTTCTTTGGCGAGACGGAGGGATGTTCTGGTGTCTTCCAAGTTTATGTGTTTTCTTGCCCTCTCCATTAATGACGCCATATCGGCAGGAGGATTTTTCGTCAGGGAATCATGAAAACGCCCTGGCCAGAGTCCAGCATGTAAGGCGGCCACCAAGAAGGCCGCGCCACAATCAGTGATCTCGGTCAGTTCGGCATTAAAGCGAGCGATATAATCCCTGAGGGATTCTCCCTTTCGTTGTTTTATGGACAAGAGAAATTCTGGTCCCTTTCTGAGCCGCCTGCTGGTTAGAAAGCGATCAAGGAAACGCCTGCTGAGCTCGTAGAAGCTGGGGACTGAATTTGGAGGGAGATTATGGAACCATCGAAGGGCTGCCCCTTTGAGACTCGTCACAAAGGTGCGACATAGAAATGCGTCCGTGGCGCCGTGAAGGGCCATGGTATGCTGGTAATTTGAAAGATGATCGCCAGGATCATCCAATCCTTCATACGGGGTGAATTTTGGGACAATGAACTTACGAGGACGCTCCTCGGCCAATATAGCTGGGGTAAACGGAGTCGTAAATCTTCCAAGAAGCTTTGCTATTTCGTCCTGTTGAGGAGGTGGAAGTCCTTCTCGAGCAGGAACTGCTTGTCCAATGGAATCTGCCACTTCTTCTGATCGTAGCGGTACTCTGGATGGGGCAGAGTGCTGAAATCCTGGTATGCCACCCTCAAGCCCAGTAGGTTGAGGATTGTTCGGGCTGGGGATTGCATGCTCGGGCTGTCTTTGATTGGACGCCGGTGCCGGTTGAAATGGTAGTCCGGATTGCACCAAGTTAGCGCCAGAATTCGCAGGGCTAACAACATGGCCCCTGCTATAATTAACGTTATTAGGTTGCATGTTGGGTACACCCTCTGGAACGTCATATCGAACTGGAGTTACGCCCTGGGGAGAGAAGGGACGGGCACTAGGGCCACCCTCCTCATATTGCCTCCGTTGCGGAGGATACACTAATGGGTATCCGCTTTCAGGCACTCCAGAGTGAGGGAGAACCGATGGATTTTGTGTCAAAGAAGCCAAGACTTGAGATATGGCAAAGAGCTGAGCCTGCGTTTGATCAGCTTGTTTCTGCATCTGAGCTCGAATTTGATCCAGCTGTTGCTGCACAGGATCAGAAGTTGCAACTTCTTCATCCTGAGCGAGCGGTTGAGCGGATAGTGGTGCAGAGCAACGGTTGGAAGCCATGACTACCAAATACTTTAAATGAAGAAAAGAAGATTAGAGAAGAACGTTAAACGTTTCCCACAGACGGCGCCAAGCTGATGCAGCTAATTTGGGCTCGTCATGGAATAATCCGTCACTGTGAACCTGAAAAGAGATGATTAATAAAAAGCCACCGGGAAAGGTTCCGGTGGTAACCTCTCCGATGGTTAAATTAGTATTCTTTCTCTGTGATCAAAAGTTTTGACTCTTTTATCACTTAATATCTCAGATGATCTCTTCTTTTTTTCATACCTGCTTTTTTCTATGTATAGTGTTGAAGAGGCGGTTTAACTTGTCTGACAAGCGGTGGACATCGTTTTCATATAATTT
This sequence comes from Nyssa sinensis, assembly GCA_008638375.1. Lineage (NCBI taxonomy): Eukaryota > Viridiplantae > Streptophyta > Magnoliopsida > Cornales > Nyssaceae > Nyssa > Nyssa sinensis. Next base: position 104,752 of record CM018045.1, on the reverse strand, counting down.
ATGGCTCCCTTTACACGTGTACGTGCAAGAATGGTTTTCCAAGCCTGTAGCTACTTTTGACAGGACTAGGTCTCACCGCCTGTCAGGCTATAGCAGTATAATCATGAGACTTTCGTCATTCTTTTTGTCGATTTCCTCAATTGTTCGGAGCTCGGTATACCGAGGTAAACCTCGGTATACCTTCCCCGTAGTAAGTAAGAAAAACTAGCTTTTCGGAACACATTCAAGTTGTCTGAATTAAGTAAAGTGTATCTATGACATATCAAAAACCTTCTAGATCGAATATCCCTTTCAACCCCAAATATCTCAGAGGGGGCAGGGAAAGTAGAGAAGCCAAAGCAACCTCTTCAGATAACCAAAAATTGGAAGAATTGCATGATTTTATTTGCCATCTAAGAAAACATAAAATCTCTTTTAACCATCTCCGAATTCAATTTCAAGTCCTGTGGATACGTAAATGGCCGCAATCCACTAACCATGACACATCGTCTCCGATAATCCAACTGCACTCCAAATTTCAAAACAATTTGTGAGATATCGGACTCAGTTAGTTGTGGAAGAATCATGATTCCATTCCATCAAACGAAGAACCAAATAAGCTAATCATAGTATTATTTTTTTGCTTTCAACAAAAGGCAACCAATGCGTAAATTTAAAAACTATTTTTATATCAGATTCAAAATCTTTCATACTCAACTCAAATCATAAAGATCTAAATTGATCACAAACCCCAAAACAGAGAAAACCGAAATATAATAAATTATTAAGTAACAATAATTAGACAAAGAGAAAAACAAAAGGGGAGGATCATTTTCAAGAAATCCCCCCAAAAAAAAAATTCAAACATTTTTGTACCTGGTAAAATATTCATATTAAGATAAAGAAATCTAGTTCTTTGAGGGGGTGATGAACATACAAGATAAAAGAAAGGATGATGCAAACGATGTGGAGAGTAAAAGCAGAGAGGAGGAGGTAGGTTAGATAGATACCTGTGATGTTGATGCAGATGCTGCAGGCTTTGATGATGGTGTTGGGTTTGGGACGAAAATTCCCAAATGGGGCAGCAAGAAATAGATGTCCACTCATGCACCTTTAGCATTTCAGCCCCCTCCCACTCTCTCTCTCTCTCTCTCTCTCTCTCTCTCTCTCTCTCTCTCTCTCTCTTTTCAGAAAGCTAACACCTTAGAAATAATAATAAGAGGAAGAAGAAGAGTAGCAGCAGAATGAAGTGATCACAGAACAAAATGTAGAATTAGATCTTTGTGCAACCATTTTATGTAAGGAGTGGGGGAAAATGTTGGTGAGAAATTTGTGTGCAGGGGTATGAGGTAGGGGGAATGAGGCAGGTGAAAAGGAAACGTATGAAAGAAGAGTGGGGGGTAGGGTAGGGGATGTTCTGGGTTGGCGTTCCTTTGTGGAGAGAGAGGGAGGAGAGGAGGGTTGGATTCAGTGAATTCACAAATCAGGTGGGGTGTTGCAATGCAAGTTGATGGTTTTGTAAAGGTGAGGGGGGAGGGGGGTGTCTCCCAATCCAAGGTTCGTCACCCCTAGACTCCTTCCACCCCTTTCTCTCTCTAGGAGGGCCCTCACCAGTCAACACCAACCGCGTCTACTTTATCACCATTGAGCTCATTTTTACTTGCATAAACCCCTCTCGTCCAAATAAATCCTGCGTGCTTTGGACGTGTTGCATCTATAATACTGGCGTAAAATTATTTATTTTTTTCATATAACTTTTCCATTTTATCCTTTATTTGAAAATGAGAATTGGGATTAGGATAAAAACAAATTTGAAAAGAGAAAAGAAAGGGAGAGAAGAGAGATTGGATCAACGTAGGATTATCTTCTTTATCACTTTATCATCTACGGTTTAATCATAAAGTTAATAAAATAATCATTTTAAACCCTACTTAAAAATAAGATCTCAAATTTTATATACTATATTATAGAAATTTAAAATTAAAATTAATAAAAGTCTAATTCTATATAAAAAAAATCAAATTAGATGTCTAAGTTTAATAAAATTATAACACTATTAAAAGACTTCATAAAAAAAATAAAAAAAAATTAATTTTATTAATAAAATTTTATTAAATTTTACTCTAATCTTTTATTACTGTACTATCTATTTAGATAAAAAAAAATTATATAAAAACTCTATTATTAGAATTTCATTTAATATATATTATTAGAATTTCTTCTCATATTCTCACAAATAAGTTTTTCTAAATTTACATATGTTGTTTTTCGAGTATGGATTGGAAATTGATTTTTTGGTTGCTTTTAAATCAGTTATTAAGGAGATCTAATTAAAAGTCCCCGACATTAATAGTAGAGACAATGAAAAATAGGGCCAGAAGGTGAAAATATGGATAGAGACGAGTGGTTTCGGAAAATCTCAATGGTAAAGCTTTCAACCAATAGAAACTAAAAGCAATATCCCCAACGATTCTATGTACCCTCCACTAGAATTGCTACTGCTCCACCATTACAAACAATCACCCTTAATTATTAACTGCCGAAGAAAAGGAAGGCTGAGCCTGACACCCACTTAATTCTTAATTTGCAGTACATATGCCTTACCTTTTGACACTGCAACTTCACATGATAAATGGTGGCTGGGAGGTAGTGTTGTTGCTCTTGCTCACACCAATTGTTTTAATAGTTGTATTAGATGATGAGATATTCGGTAGATGTAGATACCAAAATGTATATGCATATCAATTTCCGTGACATTAGTATTGCAGTTTTGGATGTTCATAATTAACAGTTTGAAAGGAGAAAAACAAAAATTCTGGGCTGAATTCTGCAATGGGTTTAACTCATCTTAAGTAAGATACTAGGGGTAAATTTGACAATTTCATTCAAAAATTCACAATCAATCTTAGCCAACACGCGCGCACAATGGGATTATCACAGTCATTAAAGCTTTAGCCCATGATCTATACAAATAAGACTTGAGATATTTTTACAGAAAAGAAAGAAAATGTTAGTGAAATCTTGAAAATATAAAAATAAAAGACAGAACAAAATAAAATAAAATGTTCTATTATGTGAATAGTAATTCTCTTTATTTTCAATCCAAACAGAACTTAAAAGACTAACAAGTCCTTAATTTTTCGGACTTCAAACATTAGTCATTGTTTAATTCCTACTTTTTTGTCCAACAAACAAACGAAGCCTAAGATAATAATAATGCTAGAGTCGTGATGCTAATGATTATCAATCATATTTCTTCCAAGGTCAGGTTCAAGAATTTTAGGTTTTCCAATGAAATATAGAAACTTCCTCTATCTTTTATCAGAAGTTAAAATCTTGTAGATTCCATCTACCGGCAAGGAAGACCCCTACCCATTTTTGAACAAGGAGAATCCAAATAAAATTAAGCCAAACCGAGGTGTAAGTAGAATTAACCCTTTTTTTATCCACTAATGATTTTACTGTATCCACCAAGCATCTACCTTCTGTAATTTGTGTTTAGCAAATCAGCTAGAAAAAGTAATACCAAAAGTAAGGATCCAAACAAATGAAAGAACAATATATTAGGACAAACTGCAATAACCTGATTAATAAATCATACCAATAAAACCTTGCTATGTAAATTAGATATTAGTTTTGTATCCCAAAAAGTGAAACATCTTATCTAATGAACTAAGACTGTAGACCACGCCCATGGCAAAACTTCTCCATTTCATTTTATGGGTTTGCAAAAATCAAATGAAAGATAAAGAAAGAAAATCTAAATTCAATGGATCAATGGCTCTTCAAGCTCATATATCGAGGACATCAACTACCACGCCGAAATATAAGTCGGCGTAACCTTTTACAATGACAAAACAGATGGGCCGGATTTCGGCCTAAACCTACCCCTCCAAGTAGAGGTTAGCCATTTGTTCCTTACTTACATTTTTGCATGCCATCACGGATCGAAAGTACTAATTCAATATTAGTTTCCCACGGAGTCCTATAGTTTGCTGCACTGCACATTGAGTATGACAAGTGCAGAACCTATTTCTACTTATGTGCGTGCATATCAAATTATGCAAAGTGCCTTATCATTTGGTTGACTATCATTTAAAAGAAAAAGAAATAATTACACTTACCTCTCATTTCATTTATAGTTTTTGAGAATTACAAATACATCACCTATGATTTAATACATAAATATAAATTTCTCCCTGCTGCCGGTCTCCGTTATTGGCAAGAATGGAGAATTCTAGTTACTTACGCATTATACACACACACACAATCCAATCCCTATCAAAAGCAGATCACTCACAATTGATTTGTCTGAAGGAGATTAAAAACTAGAAGCAAACAAATCCAAAAGAGGGCTCAAAGAGTACAATGATCAAATAATCAAATGCTCAAGTGCTCAAATTGTCATCAACTAATTAAAAATCCAAAGTCCCGACTTTTAGTTATGTCAAACTACTGAAATTGTATTCCAAGTTTATCAAATTGGACAAAATTTCAAAACATCAAAAACTGCAAAATACTCCGAATTGAAAAGAAGCAACTTTCAAAATTTTCTGCAAGCTAAAGCTTAAACTTGGCTAGTAACTCCAAGCCCAACATCGTGAGGGAAAATTGTTACTTTGTAGAGATTGTTGTTTCCATGAACAACATCAATCCCATTAATCATTGGAATCTCGAGATGGGTAGAGAGTGCAGCCTTTGGGTTTGCCGGATGAATTTGTGCGAGACCCAGAAGCGAATCTTGATGGGTCTTTCAAAATTTTGGAAATGGAATATGGGTTGAAGGCAATGGCAGTTGAGAGTGATGATGGATGGGGTCTTGCGACTTCGTTCCTGCTCCCTTTCTATCTCTCAGATCAGTGGTAGGCGTCAACAGCAGGGATCAGTGATGATGCTTTCGGTGAGAGAAATTGAGAGAGAAATGAGATGAAATTGGGTTGAGAACTTAAGAGAGAAAGATCTGCTTGAGAAAGTGAAAAATATAAATGAGAGGTTGATTTTTTATTAAAATATATTTTGTATAATGGACATTTTTGTAATTTCAAATTTGCCGTCAACACTATTTGGCCGACATGTCTGATAAGAAGGATAGTGTCATTTTAAAAACTAGAAGAGAAAGTATATACAATTATCAAAAACCACATGAAAAGTAAGTGTAATTAACCCAAAGAAAAAAAAATTAAAGAGTATTAGTGTTGTAAGAAATGTCAATGCATTGATGATTAGCTGCAAAATTAGAAAGACCAATGGCACGGCAGTTATCTGGCATATTATCAAACAGTTATTTCCTTCCTATAAATTATTATGGGCTTTAAATGAAAAAAATTGTTATAGGGGCTTTTGAGGTCCCCAAGACCTCTCCGCCTCAAGCAAGCATTGCCAGACACATCCAAGGACTCGACCTAACCTTCCAACCACTGGAGAGGATTTAACTTAAGAAGTGTGGCTAAGTGGTAAAAACTAAAAAAGAAAGGCAATTCTCAGGTCTCGAGTTCACCATTACCCAGGGTGAGGGAGGTTTTAGGGGGCCCACCGCCCCCAAGTTTACAGGCCGGCCACATGCCCGAAGGGTTTGGTAGGTAAGGTCAGTTCTTGGGATATCAAAAGAATAAAAAAACAAAAACAAAACACAAAAGATTTGAGTTGTCTGAGATTGCAGCCAGCGTATTTGCTCTCCACATATCAGCTATAGGAGGGCATCCATCAACCACAAATTAACAATTCCCTCAACTAGAAATGCAAGTACAAGATACCCACAAAAATAAAACTAAAATGACAATTACAATCACTGGTCCAAAATCTTAACAAAGTCACTGTTCAAGCAAAGACAAGTGCCAATTTGTGATATCAACCACAATAACACATGCATAAACACAATGCCAACTTTTCCTCCTAAATTATATGTATATTATCATCTCAAGGTGATAATATACATATTAACCTACTAAAAGAATAATAGCCACTCATATGATATAAACCACTCCTGCCAAGCTCTTCTCTAATCCTGCACCAAATAAAGTGTTGAGATTAAATCACAGGCAAACAGAAGCATAAGGAGAAAAACATTATAATCTCCACTGAGATTTCTTAAACTGATAAGTATCACCTATTGTTACGTTCTTATATTGCATTAAAAGGGCAAATAATTGCATATTTAAAGTGCAGGACTCCCAACACTGATTTGCATCTTTCTCACTAAGTTACCATCTAAACATCAGGTTGTGACTAAAATATCCATGCGTATCATGTAAAAAGAAACTACTGCAATGGTAATATGATGTGTCATCATCACACAATTAAAGAGATGGAAGTTTCAAAATTGACCGTGACAACAGTTTATCTTGAAAGGTGGCTAGGGAAATGTGGTCCAGTGTATTGGCTTTGCTCAAGATGTAGTTGGTGTTCCTTTGATCTGTGAGAGATCTGGTTCATATTTGAATACGAAGCAAGGTTCGTAGGAGCAAGGTTTAGAATGCAGACCCTTTGGGAGGAGTGGATGTCAATCTTTTCAAGGGTTAAAGAGCCAATTCACAAATTAAAATTATATGCATATTGGATTTGTTATATAGTTGGATGGCAAGGAAGTTTAATCCTTCCATAAGGCACTTTTTGGATTTATATAGATTATGGAATCTTTTGTGTATCTGTGTGTGTGTGTAGGGTGCTTTGGCCTTTGTTTTTGCCTTGTATACATCATGCATACACAGGTTGCACCCCCTCTTGGTGCCTTTTCATGAAATCCTTCACTTATCAAAAAACATGTCAATATTTCTATATAGCTCTCTCTACTTCTCATAATGAAAATGATTAGTGGGATTCTATATCTTGCAGTTCATTACGTAATATAGTTATATAAAAACAAAAAAGAAAACTCTTGTAAGATTTAGCAACAACTACCTGAGGATCAGACAACACAGGTTGAAAGATATGCAGTTCAGGATAAAGCAACAGAATTAAAATACCTCGTCATCGTCATCGTCATCGTCATCACCCCCATCTTCTTTGTTCTTTTTGAGGCGGGTTGTACCACCCTCCTTGCTGATCGGTAACTTCATTGCTCCGAAGGGTGTGTCCACATCAATGTGTCCTTTCATGGTGTAACCAGTACCTTTCCCTCTAATCATGTCCCAAAGAACAGAGCCAAAGTCCTTAGGCCTGAAGGTGATCGGAAGATCCATATAAGTTATTCCACTTTTGTCAATTTTAGTAGATTTGGCAAGTTCTGCACCTCCAATGCTCATATCAGATAGCCAAACCTCATAATCTAGTGCATTGAGGCCCAAGTCAAACTCATTCTTGTTTTCCAATTTTAAATGGAGGACTGCAACAGTTTCTTCCAAGGAGAATCTCTCAAAATGTATTTTCTCAACATCAATATCAGGCTTGTAAGGTATGGGGATCTCTCCAGTTTTCTCAACAGGCAGAGTGAGCCTACCAAAAACAGGCACATCCACTATGAGCTCAACTTTGATCTTATAAGGAATGATGCTTCCAGGCTTTATATCATCATATGTGTTTTTGATGTCATCATATATCAAAGTAACTGGTATTTTGACAGTCTCCGAACCATGTGCATGGATTGTTCCAGCATCAGGGATCAATCCAGAAATGAGTTTCCTTCCATCACTCTCAATTAAGTAGTTTATGTCAATAAGTGGAATCGGAATGGGATTTGGGTTTTTGATGAGCACATCAATAACTATCTCTGCCCTCTCAAGATTAATAGATGGAATGTGAATTTCTGAAACATCCGCAGTTGGCTTCCCAAATCCAATAGTTTCCTCAATCTTCTCACCAATGTCATGAATGAAATCTTTTACCTTCTCAATAAATCCACCCTTTCCCTCATCTTTGTCATCTTCTTTCTGTTCTTTCTCCTTAACATCCCTTTCAACTACCTCTGGTTTATCAGCTGATGCCATACCTTAAGAGCAATACATTTCAAATGTTAAAAGTATTAGATCATCGAATAACAAGGATTGTGTAAATGAAATGATAATAAAACAACCGAGTTAAGAAGGAAAAAATAGACTGTAAGTAAAGAACACGAATACTAGGAGGGCACTGTTATTTATTAAAACACACACTCTACACAACCTTTATAATTGCATTGTCTATAATGGTTCTTGCATATAAATAGGATATACTTATAACCAATTATTTTACCTAACTTAATGCAGTCCATAAGAAGTTCAATAAAAAGCAAATTCAAAGGAAGGAAAAATATTGGAAATTTGCTAAACTTCAATACAAGAACCATTTGGGACCATAAGGATTGAGTTTCAATTTGAAACAAGTCTTCTTTTTTTGTCACTTTACGTTAGGTTAACTTTATATAATGAAAAACTTTGGAAATTTACTTGATTTCAATACAGGACACATTTGGGTCCTCTTAGGTTTGAGTTCCAAATTGAGTCAACTCTTCTTTTATGTCTCTCCATGTTGGTGTAACTTTATATATATTTTCTAATTTTTTAGAGTTAAGGGCATTTTTAAAATTTTTAGATTTGTTGGACATGGGCTTAGTAGGGTCCATGGGTCAAATTATGATATTAGGTTTTATGTATGGTTTTTAATAGGTTGATTGATATAAGTCTGTCAGCTAAAGTGTTAACTTTCTATTTTTTGAAGTCCAAGTACTATTAAATTAGGATTTAGGAATACTTAAAAATCTATATGTAGCCATGTAATACATTTAATTCGATAGATAACAAGGTTAGAGAAATTTTCTAGCAATTATGCTCCTTTGAGACTGTGTGGTATAATTCTACTCCTTGATGTGATGCCAATGGAAAACTAGGTTGGGTGCCTAGTTGTTTATTCTTTCTTCTTTTCTTAATTTTTCTACACCTTTCTTTATACCGGCAGTCAAACCTTACCAACTACCATTATCACACCTAAAAATCCTACTTTGAAATGCCCATTCTTTCCTTCCATCAAAGCTCTAAACAAATTAGAGGTATCCCCAGAACCTTTTTTTTACATGATTATGAGTTTGATAAGCAAAAAGAATATGTGGAAAATTAAAATTTAGCACTTCTTCAAGCCTTAAGCACACATATATTGGTTATTGCATCATTCATTAATAACTCGATTTAGATTCAAGGAAGAAATGGTGATGTTCTCATATTCTAAATAAAAGGCTGCCTGTTGTTTCCTTTAAGATACTCTTCTCCAATCCTTCATTTGACCGGTGTAATCCAAACAAGATTTCTTAAAAAAACGATGCTTGAGAGCTCAACAAAATACGCCCAATGGGGTGGCAAACGTTCAAGGTAGAGAAGATTACCAACAGTCAGAAAACACTGATTCAGATCACCGAGAGGAGATCGAGGGTGGTCTGCAACTGAGAACTAATAAGGATGGCTTGAGGTGGTCGTGCAAGCAGCCGGAAAAGATGGAGAGGAGGAGTGATGGCCGGAAGTCCAAAAGGGTTATACATGCCGGGATAGGAGCCCAACGGTGTTATGGAGGTTGATGACAGCTTGATATACATTGTTGGCCCATTTTCTAACAGCTCAAGTTTTTAGATGAGTTGGTCGTTTAACATAGTATCAAAGTATTGGTTATGAGAAGTCTTAGGTTCAAGTCTCTCCATTGCATTTATTTCCCATTTAGTTTGTTTGTGCAAAATTACACTTGGTTCTATTACGTGTTTAGGTGTGGTTTGTCTCTCCACGCACAAGTTCGGGGTCGCATGTGAAGGAGAGTGTTTTGAGGTGCCTTTGTGAGGTGTGATGAATCAGTGGGGAGGAATGAGGCACAGTGTATATATACAGAAGTTTGATAAGGGGAAGGGTGGAAAGGAGCTGCAAGAGCCTTCATGGACTTGCTGAACTCTATGAAAGGAAAGGAGATCTGATAGAAACCATTCAAAGAGGTGGCAATGGAGGCTAAGCAGCCAGAAGGTAATGTAAGGGTTACAATGCGAAAAGTAAAGACATAGGGTAATGTGATAATTGATTACATTTCTTGTAAAGAGAACCTAGAATACTATAACTGGTGCTGTGTTGGGAGGTGGAATCTATGGGACATGCAAGCCAGAAAGAGATAAATTGCAGATAAAGGTTGACAGAAAAATGGGAAGTACCAACCAGAGTGCGAGTTGTAGAATTGCATGGTGTTTGGTTTTTGTTTGAGTTCCCATAAATGGAGGTGGCTCAAGAATTTGGCAAGTCAGGGATTGGGTGCTTGAGGGGAATCCCATGTTCGTGGACTAGTGGGGAAGCGAAAGGCTGCTGTTCGACTTTGGACAAAGTATGGATATGTTTGATTGGGCTTCCTGTGTTTCTTTGAAATCAAGAGGTATTCAGGGCTATGGGAGATAGCTGTGGTGGCTTTTTGAAAGTTGATTAGGACACGGCACAGAAAAGCAATTTCCAATGGGTTAGAATGTCAGTGATCAAGTTGGAGACAGCTTTGCCAACATCGGTAAAGGTGGAGGTGGGGTCGTGGCAATACGAGGTCCCTATTTGGGTGGAGAAGGGGCCTCATTTTACGGTAAATGGAGGAGATTCAAAGCGAAAAAGATTGGATGGTGCTGGAGAAGGTCTTGTAGGGGGGGAAAAGCGATACACGCACAATAGGGGCATTTTGGGGGGTGGGGCGGATAAGGGGCAATCTAATGAACCTGTCAGAGAAAGACACTCAGAAGGATAGGAATTCAAATTTAAGGCGCACCAGGGAGGGTGTGGAGCAAACAAGAGGTGGGATTGGGCCGCGGAAGTCTATCATTACTGGAAGGAAAATCCAGATGAATATGAATTTGGGCCGAGCCTAAAGGGAAGATAATAAGGGGCCAAACTTATGTGGATGGGCCAGGTTGGGGTCTGTTGGGCCATAACTGTTATGAGATCTTGGGATTGAAAGGAGAGGGAGGGACTAATGGCAGCTCAGGGGCCCGATCCATGGTGCGGGTTAAAGTCCTGTTGGACCAAACAGAAGAAGAATATCTAATGAAGTTAAAGGAAGCCCAGCGGAACAACAAGGCCCAAGGGAGTCAGGCCTGAATGGGAGGCCCAAGCACTGACACTCGTTATACAGAGATACAAAGAGATGAACAGAGAAGGTTGCAGGGCAGAGCTCTGGTTCATGAAGGGAAAGAGCTTGGGTGACAGAAGGTGTAGAAATGAGTGGCGGAGGGTGCGAATGGGGCACAACTATGTCTCCAAAGGGGGAATGCTCAAGATGAGAAGACTGCCGCGATGATTCAGCAAAGAAGGGGGAGAGTTCAGAGGACGGGAATGTGTTAGCAGACTTTGAAATGGGTGAGGATGAAGATCCATTGAAGGCAGTCTGGGTCCAGACAAAGATGACCCATGTGAAGTAGTCACTGGAAGAAGCAACGATTGGGACTCACTGTTGAGAGACTCAGAACAGTTAAATGACACAGAAATAAGTTTGGTATCGAGAGTTTCTGAAACAGTAGAGGTGGCAGTGGTTGCACATGGACTTCCAGGTATGGACACTGCATCAAATGGGGGTGTGAATAACCGGGGAGGGAGGAAACCTTTGAAGGTGATGTCCTCGAATGCAGTGGTTGTCAGGGAAGATAGTGTGCTCAGGGAGGTTTTACAGGAAGGGCTGGTGGATGGTCTTAGCCATGAAATTAACGAACCAGTCAGTTGTAAGTCACTGGCTTGATCACTCCAGAGGAGCAGTCCAGAAAGTCAGAAAGGCAGGAACTCAAAAGAATTGAAATTTCTGAATGGGTGTTGTGCAACATTGGAGGCATCAGCAAGTTCTTGACCTGATGAACCTATTCCAGGAGATTGAACAGCAAAACACGGAGGGGAGGATCACAGTGTATTGGGAGAAAAAATTAGATGAGGAGATATTGGCAAAGAAGATGCAAAGAGTCCTGAGAATTCTAGCCTTGTGTGCTTACGGGAAAAAAAGGTGAAAGAGGTAACAGTTGAGTTTGTGAGGAGTTTATGAAGTGCTAGATTGTGGAGTGGAGGTTTAAGGTGGCTAGGGGTACGGCTGGGGGGATTCTTATTATGTGGGATTCTACGGTGATGATGGGGCTGGAAAACTGGGAAGGGATGCACTTCATATCTTGCAAGCTAAGGATGAATTCTGGAAATTTTGAGTGAATTTTTACAGGTGTGTATGGCCCAAACATGGAAACAGATCGGGATATTCCCTGGGGGGGATTGCAGGAGGGTGCCAGTCATGGCACTGATTTGTGGGTGATAGGTGGAGATTATAATCTGACAAGATTTCCACATGAGAGGTGAAGCGGGGAGAGAATAACCAGGAACATGAGAATATTGTCAGAGTTCATTGATCATGACAGGCTAGTGGATTTGCCATTAGGGGGAGGAAGATATGTGTGGGTTAGTGACAGAATTGACCCAGCAATGTCAAGACTGGACCGGTTTCTAATTTCCCTGGGAAGGGAGAACAAATGCCCCAACTCCACTCAGACTTGTTACCCTAAGCCAGTTTCGGATCATAATCCAATTATGTTGGATAGTGGTGGGATGAAGGGGGTAAGTCCCCTTTCAGATTTGAAAATAAGTGGTTGCATGCTAAAGGTTCCAGGGAGAAGGTGGTGGCTTGTAGAAAGTTAGAGACTCGAGTTTTGTGTTGGCAATGAAGCTTAAAATGCTAAAGGTGGATTTGAGAAAATGGTACAAGGAAGAGCTTGGAAACGTGTAAGCCAAAAGAAGAGTATTTTGATGGGCATCCGACAGTTAGATAGAAAGTAGTAGGAAGACATATTAACTAAAGAGGAGAGGATCCAAAGGCAGGGTTTGAAAGGGGAGTTGCAGCAAGTGCTTGAGTTGGAGGAGATCTCATAGAAGCAGAAATCTAGAGTTCTTTGGTTAAAAGAGGGGGATAGAATTTTTTTCATTGACTAGCAAATTATCACAAGAGGAAGATTAACATCAATGTTGTTTCTAATGGGAAAGTAGGTTGCAAGAATTTGAGGAACTGAGGGCAGGAATAGTTGACATTTATCAGGAGTTGTAAAAGGAGCCCAAGGAGTAGAGACCGGATTGGGAATTTAATTCCATTGGGGGTTCCAATGCAGCCATGTTAGAAAGACCCTTTGAAGAGTTTTGAGGGAGATGGTACGTCCCAACGGGAGTTAGGGTGTATGAAATCCATGGAGACTGGTTTTTGTTCGAGTTTTCGTCGAGGGAAGAAGCATCTCGCATATGGCAGAACAGGGAGTGGGTTTTGGAAAGTCATTCAGTGTTGTTGGACTGGTAGGTGGAGGCAGGGTGTTGCTCGAGGAAAGGGTTTCGAGAAAAGGAAACTTGGCTTCAGTTCATTGGTATCTCTCCTTTCTTGTGGAGCATGGAGGTGTTCGCAGTGCTTGGCAATTATTGTGGCCAGTTTGTTAGGATCGACGAGGAGACAGCAGCTAGAAAACACCTCAAGGGGGCAAGAGTGCTGATTGAGAGGTCGGAAGTTGATATTCCGGCATCAGTGAAGGTCGATGTTGGTTCGTTAAGTTACGAAGTTCCGATCTGGGTGAAGCGTGGCCCTCATTTCACAGTGGGCAATGATAACTTGGTGAGACAGCCACTCAACGGCACCGGAGGACATGGAGATGCAATGGGAGTTTCTCGTCACGCGAGTAAAGTGCGCGAGGGTGGAGTGTTGGGAAAAGATAAGACGCAATCCAGTAAGTTGGTGGTTGAAGGACGCGTGGCTCTACGGTTCTACCGCCTTGTGATATGGGTTTTCAAATTTCAAAAGGGAAACACTTTGAGGTGAGCTACCAAAAGAGCGGCACTAGATCACGTGGCTTTGGGCCTTATCAAAAGCAAGCCCGAAATAGACCTCTGACGGGGCCCAATCAATTTAAAGCCCATGTTGGAATGTAGAACAAGTTTTATGTGCTGGGGAAGGTCCTTGGTGAGGATGGTCACAGTGGGGAAGGGGCCTGTTCTCATCAAGCCCAAAGTGGGGATAAAGCCTAATCTCTACAACCCATAGAAAGTGGCCCGCACACTGCCGCAGGGGAGAAGAGTAGAGGAGCTACTTCAAACACCCCAAAGGCTGGTTTCGCTGCAACTCGGGATGAAATGATAGAGAGCCAGTTGAAGTCAGTTTCAACAGAAAAGGGAAAGACGGGGGAAAATATTTTGCAGTCAGTTAAGGGAGTGGAGACGGCAATTGGAAGGACCTGGGCCAACGTTGATGAGGACTAGTCTAAGGAGGAAGCTATCTCTGAGGCTAGATCAATGGTGCCAGAGATGGATGAAGAAATTGGGAGCATTGACGAAGAGGATCTGTGGATGGACCTACAGAATGTGGTGGACAGAGCTATGGTGACCAATCGTGCAAGAAGCTCCTGGGCACAGGCTTTGGGGTCAGATGTGGGTGACGGGAGAATTCGGGCACGTTGAAGCACGTGAACACGGCCCTCGTCATGGTAAATCACAGAGAGGCTAGGCTGGGTAGTGAGGATGGAGTTGAGGTTCTTGGGGTTAGGAGGAGCTTCAGGAAGGTCAGCCGCACCTTGGGGCATACTGCGCATGCCTTCGAGGGGAGATTGCTGCAGCTGTTTACGGATATTGAAGAACACAACATCAAAGAGGGGATTATCACTCCAAGGAAAGCTCAGAGCACAGTGAAGAAGAGATCAGTAAAAAAAGTTGAGAAGGGAGATGCGTAATTTAGCCTGCATAGTGAATTATGATGGTAGAAAGGGAGAGGAAGGAAGGGAAGGATGGAAACTAGCCATGGCAAGTGATAGATGCCTTAAAACTCGTATCCTAGAATGTTAGGGGCCCAAATGACCCGGATAAGCATGTTGTGGTGAAGGCCATGCTGAAAAAGTGGAAGTCTGGGATAGTGTAAGCATTTGGGGGTATCGATGGGTGAACCGGTGGTGTCTGTCGACCTCAGGGACTGCTGGTGGCATTGTGGTGATGTGGGATGGAAGACTTTTGAAGGGCGTGGATCACTGGATGGGCAAATTTTCTCTCTCGTTTGTTCAAGAGTTTGGAGGATAATGTCCCGTGGCTATCCTTGGGGGTGTCTGGTCCCAATCTGGATAGTGATAGGGGCATGCTTTGGGAGGACTTACAACGGGCTCGGGCTAGGTGGAATGGGTTGTGGGTGCCGGTTGGGAATTTCAATGTGCCTAGATTCCATGGGTTGTGGGTGCTCGTTCTCCTATTTTATTTTTCCTTTTTTTGGATTAAATGTTTTATAGCCAAATTCTTATAGAGCATTCAATTTTTCTTGTCTTAGATAGTGATGTATTATTGAAAATGAGTAGTTATTCACTACTTGCGAGATATTGGAGGAGTTGTCGCAAAAATATTGGAGTATGTGTATAAAATGGTAGCCAAGCGGGGAACTTGGCAACTCTTAAAGCGACCATGAAGACATGTGGCAGAACATGGGATAATGGGCGCTCCTAACCTTTTGAGAGTTACTTTGAGCATCTATATATACCAGAACTGCATGTATAATCATGGCTCTTTAAACTCTTGCGATTTATCTTTTCTTAGCCTAACTTTACATAGCCATAGCCCATTACCTAGCATAGCAGTAGTTGAGTCCTAGTTGACCTAATTTAGCTGTAGCCTAGTGTAGCACAAGCCAACACAGTAGTCAAGACTTCTATAATTACTAACATCTCCATTACATCTTTTACCATCATCACCACCAATTGACCGATATTACAGCCTCCTATGCAACTACATTGTACTCAATGCAAAGTTGTAATAAAAGATTGATCCATATCTTCATTACATATCTTATTGTTTTTTATTATATAATCATCTGATGTAATAAAATTTCTTAGCTACAAGACAATTGAATCTTAAGGGAGGGTAATTTCCCTACTTCTTGACAGTTGCCTGATCTACCAAATAACACTTATTATAAGAAAAAGTTTGAAAATTACACGGGAGCCTATCTAATTCTGGGACGCATGCACATTCATTCCTAATTCACAAGATTTTACTAGAAAGCGAACCAAACACTTAGTGCCCTTGCTGAATGAGAAAATGTAAGGTGACCTAGCTGACTAACAAAACCAATATTAAAAGGTCAATCCAAATACACTATGGCTAGGGAGATTGTTCAGAGTATGGGAACGAGTTGAAATTACAAGTGAGAACTTCAAATCGCCAAGTAATTGGTTGGTGATGGTCCCATCTACTGATTAGCGTTAGCAACATAGCAAAAGATAAAAAATAAAAAAATAGACATGAGATTCTAGACAGCAAGGATTAGCATTTGCTTCGAGATGACACCATCTATCCGGAGATGTAGCAAAATACTTGGAGTAGAAAAATGAAGAAATATCATGACTATCTAATGGGAATCATAGACGCAAGATTCGCAGATATTTTAGTGATGAAAAGAAGATTTGAATTTTATATTTAGCATAATTATATAATTGCCTGATTTTGGGATATGATTTAGTTTCTATATTTTTAGGATTTGATTTAGTTTTCATATTTTGGCTTTGCCTATATAAAAGCCTTGGGTGTAATGGATTTGTCAAATTTGAATGATTTTGAATATTGAGAATATCTAAATATCCCTCCTCTTATCTTTCTCTCTCTTTCCTTCTCTCCCTTCTGGTTCTGCATCACTACTATCATCGCCATCAGATGTCAGCAAGTTGACGAATGAATATATATCGATTTCATTGCAATGAGAAGATAGCAGTCACGCAAGTTCCAGGTCAATATTATAATAGAATAAATTATACAGTTTGGACAGTAGATCCATGAAATTCAGTGAAGAGCGGTAACTAAAACGGAGATAAAACCAAAAAAAAAAATTCAGATCAATCGTATTATACGCTGCATATTGAGGGGCAAAAAAGGCATTAATAGCACTTAAATCGGATTCCGGTGTTTAGAAATCAAATGGAAATTCTTCCAAAAGGGAGGAAAAAATAAGGAATATGCAGATCCAATGGATCGGAAAGATAACAGCGACAGGCATAATTCAGAAAGAAACAGTCTCGGATTTGAACGTACGTTTATATTAGCGATCGTAAGTGAAGCAACACAATAAAAATAAGATCAATCAATTTAGCCTACCTTTCCCGGAATTTAATTCTCCGAGAGTACGACTAATGGAAAATGGAGAGATCTAAAGAAAGGAATCAGATCCAGTTAGGTAATAGTAGTAGTAGTTAAAAGGCGTTTAGATTTGTCGGGGACAGATTCAAACTCATCGATCGTACTAAAATAAATGATATCATTTCAATTTTCAACACAACACGAGAGAAAACATTGCACTAAATACATAAATTAATTAAGAAAACAGAAGATTTCTTTCACCTGAGAACTAAAAATCGAAGACGATAAAAGCACTATGATTGGCTTTGGTTTTTCTCTTCTTTGTTTGTGGTTTCTGGAAGAAAGAGTACACGAAGACTGCAAGAGCTAAATTACAAGATCAAAGGCTCTTTCTTTTCTTTTTTTAGGGGTCAGAACAGAACAAAAGCTCTTTCACATCATACAGTTGGACGGATGGCGCATATTTATGGAGAGTCATTAAATGATATTTGCCGACGTATCGCGACGCTCGCAAAACACGGTCTCAACTCGATTAAACTTCGAACCGATGGTCCTGCAAGGTGTAAGTGCTGTGTAAAACTACTTTTAAAATTAAGCGATTGATAAAAAAAAAAAATTATGTATGCTATATTAATTAAATTAAGTTATTAAATTAAAATATTTTATCATTGATTATGATGTCAGAAATAAATTGAGTGATTAGGAGTGTAGTTAATAATCTTGCAATTTTTCTTGATTTGCGGTGTATGGGATGTGAAGTAATTTTATATATTTTAAGATGAAATTAGTCTAAAGAGATAATACATTTTTGACAATTGTAGAAATCTCCCTTATATTTTTTGAAATAACATTGTCCTCCCCGTCAGTCTTGTTTCCTTAACTCCGTTAACGGAATGAGTAAAATTACTAATTTACCCTTATATTTTAATAGTATAATTTTATCAAAAAATTCATAACATTCTCTCTCCTCCTCCATCCTTTCTCTCCATCCAAATCCCCCTCAGCCCTAACCCCAAACAGTGCACAGCCTCCCTTCTCACTCCTTCTCTTGCATCGCCGTCTCCAAAACCACCTGCACAACCCCGCCATTGCCGCCTGCACAACCCGTCGTCGTCCCAAAGCTCGATTTTTAACCTTTATCCCTCATATTTTTCTCTCTCTACAGTAATCTCTCCTTCAACGAGTAGATTCGGTCCACCATGATCGCACACCCAAAGCTCGATCCAATGTCCGGCGAGCTCTTCACACTCAGCTACGACGTCATCTAGAAGCCATATCTCAAGTATTTCCGATTCGCTCCTGATAGAAGGAAGTCTCTGGACATCAAAATACCTCTGAAACCCCAAATTGATTGATGTCGTAGAGAGAACTAAAACCACTTTTGCCAACCCCTGCTCCAAATCTTTCTTAGGGGCTCAATCTCCCTTTACATCTCCAACTACACAAACCTTCAACAGGCTCAAATTATTTTTGTTGCGCTCCTCTGTAAATTAGGGGGGTTTTTTTGCGCTCCTCTGTAAATCCTCTGTAAATTAAGGGTTTTTTTTTTCTTCTCATTTTTAACGATCAATTGATTAGGCTGCTTTGTCCTTCAATAGCGTGTCTTTCAATCTTAGAACTTCTTTGTCCAATGGGTTCTCTGGTTCGACTGTTCTCTAGTTCTTTGGTTCTTTTTTGCTCTTTTTACCCCCCTCTATTAAGTTATTATGAGTCTTTAGATTTGCTTGAATTTGTTTGCCTCTATTAAGTTAGTATTAGTCCTTAGATTTGCTTGAATTTGTTGGCTTTGCTCTATTGTTCCTTGTGTGTTCAAATTCTGGAACTTTTAGAGCTTCCTGAAGTGTTTATTGGTGTTTTTCCTTTTCAATTAGTGGAGCATTATAATCTGTTTGTTCCTATTTCATGGTTTGTAACAATCCAAATCAACCAGGTTCAGCTAGTTCTCTGGTTCGACTGCAAGGTACTGATTTTTGAATGGAAACTGAAAAATTTAGGGTAGGGAAATGGGCTTGACAGAGAGAGAAGGAATTTGGGTTTATGAGAGAGAAAGGAGATGGAAGGAGAAATTTTGACTTGTAAGGGAGGCAAAATTGGCATTTAAACAAAAATATTTCTTACATCATCAAACTTTGTTAGGTCAACTAACGGTCATTGACGGTAGTGGGAAAACTGTTATCGACATTAAAACCAGAAGGGAGACAATGTTATTTCAGAAAGTATAGGGGAAGTTTCTGCAATTGTCAGAAACCTCAAGACAGGTAGGTGTAATTTACCCTAGTCTAAATTAAAAGTTTGAGACCCTTTTCATGTGAAAAAATAATAATAATAACATTTAAATAATATTAAATATCTTATTATTTTTAAATATTAAATTATGTTTAGTAATGTATTATTTTAATAAAATAAAATTATTTGTAATTAATAAATATATAACAATATAAATAAATATTTATATATTTTAATATTAAATATACAATATCTATGTTACATTCATATTATTTTTAATATAAATTATATTATATGTATACTACTTTAAATATCAACCATTAAATATATATCATTTATTGTTAATATATTTAATTATATAAATATACTTAATTACATATATAGATCTATATATATATATGTGTGTGTATATTTCTAAAAATACTCAACTTTATAAAGTACAAGTACTAAAATTACAAATCACAAAATGTACCATCTAACCGTATGCATAATAATTAAAATTATAATAATATACACTACCACAAGTCATAAAATAAAATCAAAATCAAAATAAGTTCTTACATAAATAAATAAAAGAATATAATAAGTCCTATATAAACTACCACAAGTCATAATAAGTACAAACAATAATAAATGCCTAAAAAAAAAAAAGGATGAACAAAATAAGCCATGCGTAAATTATTACACACGTCTTCAAGTCATAATTACAAGTTAATAATTTGGTTGATTTGATTGTAAAATATAAATGCATATCTCTTAGTCCTGTTGGTTTGGAAGATGTCGGAGATGGTGTTGAGATTGAGTAAAACGGGCGTGCTTCAAATCCATGAGGATGCGGAGAGACCTTTAGGTATTTTGAAGTGGGCGTAAAAGAGTTGTATGAGTTATGTGTATTGGATGTTACATGTGAATAGGAATTTGGTCCAACCAGAATAATCGAAATGGAAAACAATGAAAATGGATTGGGTTTTGAAGAAGAGAGTGTTGATGGTCTTGCCATATTCTATAGGTCGATGCTTGATATTATCGTGAACTTTTGGGCCGTGGAGAGATTGATAAAAGTTTCTCTATCGTGCCTAGATTTGGTACATTCCTTGGGATCAGAATCGACCCTAACACATTTTCCTAAGAATTTGGAGGATGAATTCTTGATTTTGGGAGTCATGAATGAGAGATTTGAAGGTTTAAAAGTTACTTGGAGAAGTTTGTAACGATTAGAGAGAGATAAGTTGAAGAGTTGAAAAGGCACACTTTTTGAAATGTTTGAAAATCATTTAGTTTTTATAAATTTGATTAAAGCAATCAACTGATTCTTACTATTAGTCGACTAGTTGTACCATAATTTTGAAGGAATCGACTGATAGGTTAACTAGTTCAACCAATAACCATGATTCTCTTTTTAAAAACTCAATCAGTCGACTGGTTTAGCTATACAGTTCACTGAATTAATTAGTAGCCAATTTGCAACTTAACTTGCTGATAGGGATGGAAACGAGGCGGGGGACCCCTTCCCTAGCCCCACGCTATGAAGTTTTTTTTATCCCCAGGCCCGTTTAAATCCCGTAATAAGCAGGTGCAGGTCCCCACGAGATCCCCATTCATTTTTTTACTTTTAGTTATTAACTTATTTTATTAAATTAATTATAGTTAATATATTTTAAACAAAATATTACATGTGTTAAAATAAAAAAAATATGCATGTTAATAGAAAATTAGAATGACATTATTATTTTTTTCTAATATATAACTTTATCAAATTTGTATAAACTTTTAATAGGTGGCTAAAAAATAGAATTATAAACATTGATTATGAAATACAAAATTCATTTATTCTGTTATTTTATATAATCTAGGCAGGACGAGGCGGAGTGGTTTCTCCCCAAACCTTAATGGGGTGGAAAAAGTTTCTCCCAAACTCGTCCCATTAAAGGCGGAGTTGACAAGTTCCCACCAGGGCAGGTTAAATACTTACTGAGTTTAATAAACCTTTTGGTTGACTATTCCTATTATCAGTCAACTGGTTCTCAAAGATAGTCGACTAATTTGAGCAGTTGTGATTTTTATCACTCAATTTAGTAGACCTTTTGGTTGACTATTCCTGCTATCAATCAACTGCTTCTCAAAGACAGTTGACTGATTCGAGCAGTTGTGATTTTTCTCACTCAGTTATTCAAATTTTTGGACTAATCATTTAAAGTTCTCTTTTAATAAAGTAAAATCTTTTCCCTTAGAATGGTTTGGTGAATATATCCGTTAATTGATGATTTATATCAATACACTCAAGGATTACATCATTTTGCACATGATTCCTACGAAAATGATGTCTAATTTTTATGTGTTTTGTTTTAGAGTGTTGCATGAGATTTTTACTTATATTTATGGCACTAGTGAGCTTAAAGTCATAAAATTGTTGCTTCCTGTAAAAAGTTTGAGCACAACAACTCCCGACTGACACATATTCAGCTTCGATCATGAATAGAGTTACGAAATTTTACCTCTTGCTAAACCATGACAAAAGGAAATGTCTTAGAAAGTGACAAGTCTCACTTGTGCTCTTTTTATCAACTTTCTAACTAGTAAAATCAGCATCTAATTAGCTTAGTCGTCAAATAATGTATTTTTATGGTAGAATAATCCTATGTTTGTAGTTCCTATTAAGTAACTAAAGATTCTTTTTACAACTTTTAAGTGTTCAAATTATTCCTTATCTTCTAATTTGTTGCAAATTAAAAATAAATCAATAAATAAATAAATAGGTATCCTCAAAAGTGTAGTATGATAAGTCCACTCAAAATTAATGCATGCTAGCTTCCTCCTTTACTGGAGCCAAGGACATCATAGTCATACAACCACCACAACCCCAAATGGCGGGCGGCATTCCCATGCCCATGCCCATGCCCATGTTATCCATTAACAAAGGGGCAAGAACACCAGTCAGAAGCACGTTATGTTCATGTAGCACATTGATTATTTTACATTGTCACTTCTGTTTTATTTTTGAATTACAATTATTCAAGAATCTTTTTTATTTGAAATTAATTATTAGAAGGTCCTCAAAATAAGTGTTTAAAAACAAAGGTGCAAGGTAAAACTCCAAAAGTTCTTGAATTTTAAATTGTCTGAGATCAAGTCCACATATGATAACATGGCCAGTCCTCGAGCTTTTTTATTGTCTGAGATCGAGTCTCAAGTATTTTTTTTTTTTTAAAAATGATTGTGTACTTCAACTGGACCGCATGAGGGGCTTTATTTCAGCCTGATTGGTGGCAAAACTAACAACCCAATAGTTCATAAAGAAATTATCAAACCAGGTCTTTTAACTGAGCATGGTGTCAGGATTGTTTCGAGATTGGGCCATATGTGGGGTTCTGTCACAAACTCTGAAGATCAAGAAATCAAGGGTAGTCAAGGTCTCGATGATGCCGGCAAGGACTTAGAAGAAGAGGATGCGCAAGTGGAAGACGAAGAAGATGATCTAATGTTGGAGGATGAGGAGATCCCTTTTGGTGCAGGTGAACAAGAGATAGAAGACCTCAGTGGGCAACTTAAGGCAACAAAGAGGAAGGCTGGAGAGATAGAGGATTGGGACAAGCATGATGATACTAAGCAAATTTTATGGAGGGTTAGAGGACCCTGAACTTCTTTTCAAACTAAATGAAAATACTATGTTGGAATGTTAGAGGTGCAAGACGATAGTCCTGCATCTCACATATAAAATTTTTTATTAGGTGTTACAAACCTGATATTTTGACTATTTTGGATACTCGAATGGGTGAATGCAATGTACAAAAACTGGTTAAAAAAGCTTATATGAAAAATAGTTTGAGCGTTAATGCATGTGGACAAATTGATGGTTTGTGTTTCTTTTGGAATACTAACGAATTATCAGTGGATATTTTACATTATTCTAATCGAAATATTCATGCTCTTATAATCGACAAAATGACAAACTGGACATGGTTATTAACCATTGTTTATGCTTATCCGCCGACTTGTCAGAGAAAGATTCTTTGGAAGGTACTCACGGAAACTGTTGGAATATACAAAAGCAAATTGAGGATATGGAGATGAAATCCCAAGAAGCCAAACAACAATTTTACACCAAGTCCCCATGTGTATCACGTTGACATCATATGGTGCAGATCCAACAGGGAAAACAGATAGTATAGAAACACAACCTTTCATGAAGTCTCTCTCTCTGTTCTTGAACTCTCTATTCTTGGATTTTCATTCACAAGATTTCACATGGTATCAGAGCAATAACCTCATTCCGCTGCAAAGTCTTCGATCTTTCGCTTCAGTGTTCTCTCGATATTACTTCTATGGCGGAATCCCCCTCTTTATCTTCCTCAGAAGTTAACCCTAACCCTTCTGATGACTCATCGAGTCCTTATTTTCTCCACCCTAGTGACAATTCTGGAGCACTTCTGGTGGCAGAAATCTTTAATGGTGACAATTACATTGCTTGGAATCGATCTATCTCCATCGCACTCACCGTGAAGAACAAGATTCGGTTTGTTGATAGTAGTCTTCCTCCACCTGGTCCTAATGATCCTCGGCTTCAAGTGGCATGGCTTCGTGCAAATAACCTTGTCCTTTCTTGGTTGATGAATTCAATAGCAAAAGAGATTCGTGGCAGTCTTCTATATTTCAACACTGCTTCTGAGATTTGGGACGAATTGAAGGTAAGATACCTTCGCAGTGATGGTCCTAGAGTCTTTACCTTGGAGAAATCTTTAAGTTTTATTTCTCAAGGTTCTAGTTCAGTCACTGAATACTTCAGTGATTTCAAAACGTTATGGGATGAATACATTAGCTACCATCCCATTCCTAATTGTACATGTGGAATAATAGAAAAATGTACATGTGCCATACTAAAGAATCTCTCTGATAGACAACAAAGGGACTATGTGATGAAATTCTTGATTGGATTGAATGATTCTTACTCAGCTATTCGTAGTCAATTGCTACTTCTTTCCCCTCTGCCTTCTGTGGGAAAAGTGTTTTCTTTGTTGCTTCAAGAAGAGAGTCAGCGATCTCCAACTAATGTTGTGGGAATTTCTCTTGATTCTCAAGCCATGGCTGTTGCACAGCCATCTAGACAGCCATCTAATGCTTCGAAGTTCAACAAGAAAGGCAAATATGATGTAATTTGTACCCATTGTGGTTATTCTGGTCACACTATAGATAAATGTTTCCAGATTATTGGATATCCACCAAGATGGAAAGGTCCTCGAGGAAAGAGATCAATAACTGCTCAAACTCCACATGCTAATATTGCTTATTCTTTGAAGCAGAATTCAAGTGTCCCAACAATGCCTTTTACACAAGAGCAAATTCAGAATTTGATTTCACTTGCCAATAGCCTATCCCCATCTACACTCAACCCTAACCCTGCTGCCTATATTGTTTCTGCGTCAGGTATATCTCGATTAAATCCAACATGTTTTGCTACTTCATCATCAATTGCTAACACTTGGATAATTGATACTGGATTAACAGATCACATGATCTATTCTCCACATTTTTTCACATCCATGCAGTTGCTTACTAAACCTTCTTTAGTTCAATTACCAAATGGTAATTCTGTTCCAGTTAGTTTCATTGGAACAGTTCAACTTACACCTGATTTGACATTATATAATGCTCTTTATGTACCATTTTTCAATGTCAATCTTATCTCTGCTTCAAAACTGACCAAAGATCATTCCATTGCCTTGTTTTTCTTTCACTCTAAATGTATATTGCAGGATCTCCGCAGATGGAAAATGATTGGTCTTGCTGAAACTAGAGCTGGTCTATACCACTTAATCAATCTTCCTGCCATCAACAATCAGTCATTGATCAAGAAGGATTTATTTGCTTTGAAAGGTTTATCTTCAAATATTTTAACTCATCTTCTACTACAGTTCCTGATATATGGCATTACCGATTAGGTCATGTGTCTTTTGCTAGGTTACAAATAATTTCTTCTTTTGATTCATCTGTAAAATCATCTCACAATCATGTTTGTGAGATTTGTCCATTAGCTAAACAAAAGAAGTTGTCTTTCCCTGCATCACAAAGTAATTCAAATAAAATTTTTCAATTGATACACTGTGATATATGGGGCCCTTTCTCTGTTGTTTTTCATTTGGGTTATCAGTTTTTTCTTACAATTGTAGATGATCATTCAAGATTTACCTGGTTGTATCTCATGAGAACAAAATCTGAAACTCGTTCCTTGCTCATGAATTTTATCACCTATGTTCAAACACAATTCAATACTCAAGTGCAGAAAATTAGAACAGATAATGGCCAGGAATTTAATATGCCAAATTTCTATCAATCTCTTGGCATTATTCATCAATTGTCTTGTGTAGAAACCCCTGAACAAAATGGTAGAGTTGAAAGAAAACATCAACATTTATTAAATGTTGCAAGAGCTTTACTTTTTTCAATCAAAACTAACATTATCCTACTGGAGTGAATCTGTTCTAACAGCCACTCATCTTATTAATCGAACTCCATCTTCTGTTCTTGATAACAAGACACCATATACTCTACTCTATCAAAAACCACCTTCCTATAATTACCTTAAAGTCTTCGGGTGTTTGTGCTTTGCTAACACAATCACAAATAATCGAGGAAAGTTCTCACCAAGAGCTGTAAAATGTTTGTTTATGGGCTATCCACCAAACATAAAGGGATACAAATTGCTTAATCTTTCAACTTTCATATCCAGAAATGTAGTATTTCATGAATCCAGCTTTCCTTCCATTCCAAATGCTACATATACACCTTTTGCATTCCTTGAATTTCCTCAGGTATATGACTTCATACAATCCTCAAATCCTATTGCTTCTCCACCCATTCTATCTCGAGATTCTTATATCACAGCAAATGAGAATACAGAATCTTCCCTTTTGTCCACTTCTACAGATCATAACAATGTTGTTCCAGATATTAGAAGATCAACTAGGATAAAAAAATCCTCCTTCATATTTGCAAAATTATTATTGTGGTTATATGACTCAGCCTACTTCAACAAATCAATCACATTCCAACTGCTGTGCTTCAATTTCTAGTAAGCCTTACTATCTTACTAATTTTTTGTCATATGATAAACTCTCGCCAAAACATAGAGCCTTTACTTCTTCTCTCACAAATGTTGTTGAGCCCAAAACCTTTAAACAAGCCAATTCTCAACCCGAATGGCAAGATGCAATGTCAAAAGAAATTAAAGCTCTTGAATTAAATAATACTTGGGAACTTGCAATTCTACCTCCAAATAAGACAGCAATAAGATGCAAATGGGTTTACAAAATCAAGTTTAAAGCCGATGGTTCCATTGAAAGATATAAGGCCAGATTAGTGGCCAAGGGTTATACCTAACCAGCAAGGCCTTGATTTTTTTGACACCTTTTCACCTATAGCAAAAATGTCAATTGTAGAGTCTTACTTTCTGTTGCTACCATTAAGCATTAGCATTTACATCAACTTGATGTAAACAATGCTTTCCTCCATGGAGACTTAAATGAAAAGGTCTGCATGAAGCTACCACTAGGCTATTCTTCCCCAACTGATCCTCGAGTTTGTAAGCTTAAAAAGAGCTTATATGGTTTTAAGCAAGCTTCAAGGCAGTGGTTTTCAAAGCTGTCCAGTTCTCTGCTACAGTTTGGTTTCCTACAAGCTAAGTCTGATTCTTCCTTATTCATTAAGCAAACATCATCAAGTTTTATGGCACTCCTCATCTATGTTGATGATGTAATTCTGGCTTCAGACAGTCTTGCTGATATACATAATGTTAAGAAGTTTCTACATGATTCTTTTACAATAAAAGATCTTGGAGAACTTAAATATTTTTTGGGGATTGAGGTTGCTAGATCAGAAAAAGGAATTGTTTTGTGCCAACGCAAGTATGCTTTAGATATCTTGCATGATAGTGGTTTTTCTGGCTGCAAACCTATTGCTTTTCCAACGGAGTCCAACTTGAAACTCATTGCAAATGATTCTTCTCCACTGCTGACAGAACCCGAATCATATAGGAGGTTGGTTGGCCGCCTCTTATATCTTACAATAACTAGACCTGATTTATCCTATTTTTTCCAAGCACTAAGCCAGTTCATGGCTCATCCAACTACCAATCATCTTAAGGCTGCTGAAAGGGTATTGAGATATCTTAAAGCTACACCAGGCCAGGGGTTATTTTTATCTGTTTCTTCCTCATTGCATTTGAAAGCATATTCTGATAGTGATTGGGCAGGTTGTCTTGATAAAAGGAGAAGCATCACTGGATACACAGTGTTTCTTGGAGATTCTCTTGTTTCTTGGAAGTCTAAAAAGCAACCAACTGTAAGTAGATCATCGGCTGAATCAGAATACCGCACTTTGGCAGCAACAACTTGTGAAATTCAGTGGCTCATGTATCTGTTAACCGATCTCAACATTTCCCATCGTCAAGCTGTATTGTTGTATACCGATAGCAAGCCAGCTTCTGAGATAGCTTCTAACCCAGTCCAACATGAAAGAACTAAGCACATACAGCTGGACTGTCATATTGTTAGAGAAAAATTGGAAGAAGGTCTTATCAAAATCATTCATATACCCTCCAAGTACCAATTGGCAGATTTATTGACTAAGCCACTTGGATCTCTGCATTTTCTTCATCTCATATCCAAGTTGGGAATGACTCATATTCATTCTCCACTTGAGGGGGGGTGTTGGAATATATAAAAGCAAATTGAGGATATGGAGATGAAATCCCAAGCAGCCAAACAGTAATGTTACACCAAGTCCCCGTGTTTATCACGTGACATCATACAGTGCAGATCCAACAGGGAAAACAGATAATATAGAAACACAACCTTTCACGAAGTCTCTCTCTCTCTGTTCTTGAACTCTCTGTTCTTGGATTTTCATTCACAAGATTTCACAGAGACTTGAACTACTATTGCACAGGATTGGCTTCTCATGGGGGACTTCAATGCCTTGCTATCATCTCATGTAAAGGTGGGAGGGCACCAAGCTCACAGGCATCAACTAGATTATTTTAAGGACTTTGTCGCTGAAAATGAACTGATCCATCTAGCTTTCACTGGTCAAAAATACACCTGGAGTAATATGAGACAGGGTTTTGCTTCTATTTCTGAACAACTAGATAGATTTTTAGGATCATCATCTTGGGTTAACTGTTATCCTGAAGTTAAAGTCTATAACCTTCCTTTTTTAGATTCAGATCACTCTCCCATTTTCTATCTACTTTTAATGCACCACCACTAGGTTTTAAACCTTTTTGTTTTGAAGCTATGTGGCTTTCGGAGAGGAGGTTTTTTAGTTTAGTGCTAGATGTGTGGAATGCAAGGATTCAATGTAATCGTAGTTTACAATTTGCTAAGCTTTGTGATAAATTTAAGTGGAAATTTAGATGGTGGAACAAAAATGTATTTAGTAACGTCTTTCGGCAGTTAAAAATTTGTCTTGATCAATTGGCACATATTGAAAAGGATAAAACCAGCAGTAGTGTGGAAAATTTAAATTTGATAGAAAAAGAAACTAAAGAGAAGAATTTAATCATTGACTTCGGTATGAGAATATCTTTTGGTGTAAGAGGGCAAGGGATAGTTGGATTCAGTGGGGAGATCAAAATAGTAACTATTTTCATAATTTAGTTATAGATTGAAGGAAGAGGAACCAGATTTTCAGGATAAAAAATGAAAGGAATGGATGGGTGCAAGATCCAATGATAATCAGGAATATAATATGTTTGAAAATGAATATATGAATAAGTTTACCCCTCAAGGTTCACCTGACATAGATTTGGCATCACGTAGAGATTAAGGTGACACATCAAGATAATGCAACACTGATTGCGCCCTTGACCTTAGATGAAATTGAAATTGTAGTTAGGCAGATCCCTGATTTAAAAGCTCCAGTCTTGACGGGCTGTCAGACCTGTTTTATAAAAAAAATTGGCATATAGTGATTGATTCGGTTAGAGGCATGTGTTTTGAGTTTTTTAACAGCAGTATCTTATGCCATGACTTGAATAAAACATTTATAACTTTAATTCTGAAAAAGGACAACCCAAAGGGGTTTAATCAATTTAGACCTATTAGTTTATGTAATATGAGTTACAAAATTATAGCTAGAATACTTGCTAATCGTATGAAGCACTTAATTGCACCAGTAATATCATCTAATCAAAGTGCATTTGTAAATAGACGACAAATTGTGGATAATATTCTTGTTGCGCATGAAGTTAATTATTCTTTTAATTTTAAAAAGGGCAACAAGGTTGGATGACTGTTAAGAGTGACTTGGAAAGGGCTTATGATAAAATAGAGTGGATTTTCATTGAGAAAGTTATGAAAAAGCTGGGTTTTCATGAAGTTTTTATTCATTGGATTTATCTTTGTATTTCGTTGGTTGTTTTTCAATTATTAATAAACGGTTCTCCCACGAAGGAATTTAAGCCCACTAGGGATATTAAGCAAGAAGATGCTTCTCCATATTTATTTATTATGTGTATGGAGAGTCTATCAAATCTTTTGAATAGTGAATGGAGAAATGGGAGGGTTAGAAATTTAAGAATCAAGATTGGTAGAAAAGTAAGTCCTATAAGTCATTTGTTATCCGCTGATGACTGTCTGATTTTTGGTAAAGCAGCAATAACAACTTGTGATATTATTAAGGAAAAACTAAAAATACTTGGTAACGCTTTGGGACAATTAGTCAACTTTGCTAAATCTAGTATTTACTTCTCAAAAAATGTTCCTTGAGTGAGTAGGAGAGTAATAAAAAATATTGCTTTAATGGTGTGCCATTTGGATTGCCAAAAAATGACAATGTCATATTTGACATTGAAAGTAGCTAGTTACATTTTATGACATTCATAGAATACAACTTCCATATACCAAACAAAAGTAAGATCCACGGCACTTTATCAAGTAAATACCGAATAAAGGTAGAGTCTACACTATTTTATTAAGAAAAAATAATTGTAACTAAAAAATGACATTTTAATATTAGAGCAAAATTGCCAAAATTTAATTTTTTTTGTACGGTAGCAATCCAAATTATAGGATTAACATAAATAAAATAACATTTAGCATTGAAAATGCTCTTAATAGAGCTTTTTAGCGATATAAAATTTGCAGGCTAATTCATTAGGAGCATATTGCAACTTTAGTTTGTAAACAACTCCAAAAAGCTAAATGACAGCCTGAACATGCTATGGTAAAATAATCATTATCTTGCTTTAAAAAAATCAAAATTAAGCTATGTTTTTGTGTTAGAAAATCATAAAGTTTTCTAGTGATATAAAATTTACATGCTAATTCATTAAAAACATATTGTAGTTTTAGTTTGAAAATAACCTAAAAATGCTAACTCACAACTTTAACATGTGGTAAAATAATCATATATCTTACTTTAAAAAAATCAAAACTAAACTCTATTTTTGTTTTTTATTTTCTATTTTTTGTTAGAAAGTAGAATCAGAGAAAGATTCGCAGGCTAGTTTATTGGGAACAGATTGAAATTTTAGTTTGAAGACAATCCAAAAAAGGCTAATTTATTGGAGCAGATTGAAATTTTAGTTTGAAGACAATCCAAAAACGCTGACTGACAAAATTTCTCTCTTAAAAAAACCTCAAGTTTCTATCTACCTAACGAAATTTCTATGTTAAAAAAATACGATATATATATATATATATATATTTTTTTTTTACAGAATTTCATATGCAATCTGAATATTGTTCGATAGATCTCATTTTTAAAAATTCAAATATATGATTTTATAAAAATAAATAAATTTATATTTGCAAGTTATTTAATTTTGAAGTTTCAAAAAAAAAAAGGGATAACATGATATAAGCTGATGGCAGGAAGGGTTGGAAGAAGTTGTTTCTCCATGTTTTCAATCTTTTGGGTTAAAATGTTTCGAGCTAGATCTTGGACTAATTAAATACTTTATAGAAGATCTATTACTGAAGTCCTTTTTATTTATTTATTTATTTATTTATTTATTTTGGTAGTACTTTTCGGGAAGCATTGTTAAATCGCATTATGGTAATTCTACAGAAATAAAGGCTTGGCAATCCTAGTTCCTTTCTTGTTTTTTTCCAACTGTTGGGAGTCGGTATAGTCATCCACCACTTGTCCTGGGTTTATCATTTGCCATGGCTGTGGATAGGATAGCATAACCTAACCGAAGCATTTGGCCATGAAAAGCCCTCGCTAATTGTTAATTATGTTTCAAGTATGATTGTAATACTCAAAACTTAAGGTGACAATTACACTTCATAATCATAGAAAAACAACGAGTATGGAGATCTTTGAATCTGAGACAAAAAGAAAATTGCATTATAAACATGCATCCATTAATCATTGAAAATTGGACACGCAATTATATAGAACTGGAACCCGTCTCCAACCACCATAATATGTCAGTTTAACTTCTATATAAAATACCTGTTTCTGCCTTGGTTTCGCCAACTCAATCCCTCCATGCTTTTAACTTCTCCACTCTTTATACAGTTTTGGTGCCACTTTCATCCAAGTAACCTTCGAGAACTTTTCTCAGGTAGTCTTGCTGCTCAAACCCACCTTGAAGTTCCTCCCACTACAAGAAACACACAAAGAAAGGCATTATATAATCTATCTCTCTCTCTCTCTCTAGCTTTTCCAAATTAAGAAGTAAACCAACCACCTCCCCCCTCCCACCAAAAAAGAAAAAGGCACCTAAGAAATGGTTTACTATTGATGATCTACATTCAGAAGTCCCCACGACTAGCCCTTTTTTTGTCAAAGCATCACCCCTCAGATTCAACATACCAAGACATCGTGAAAAACTAGGCAGTCTTCAAACATACAAATCATAGCTGTGGCCCATTTTCCAGGTCATAGTTGACTTATATTATTTGCTAACAAATTTTTTTACTTTTAAATTATTTTCTCTAAGAATGTTTCCTAACAATATATGTTACTGCAACTACATAGCACTCACCTCAACAATAATGCTACACTTCCAAATTTTTATCCCAAATGACGTGCCACTATATCGTTGTACCACGTTAAGTACATAATTTAAAGTATTACCAATAATAAAGTGGCACATCAGTGCTACAATTTGGGAAGGAAATTTGGGGAGTGTAGCAATGCTCTTCACTTCAATTGTATTCAGGCCTAATATGGTGTTCCTCAAGCTTGAAACCTAGGCTTGGGCTTGGGCTTGGGCTGATTAGGAACAAGAGTTGTTCTAGCCCATATTGTTCCCCAGTAAAGGATTTATCATGAGCTAAAAGTAAATGCAGTATGGTTGTGCTTGGTATCTGATAATAGCAGCTATCTTACAAATTCAAAATTGGTTCCCTAGAAAGTATTTTCTCAGATCAGATAGCCCAAATGCCCTAACTGATATAATGGCCCATGGAAGTTAACATTTCCCAATACCCTTCAACGTCTAGCCTAGGTATTCTAGGCATGCTTAATCTCACTTATCTCATTTGTTAGCTAACTAGAGTACTGACATAACTTGCAAACCACACTCAATATTCTCTCTTTCTTCTCTCCAACTCTCCCACGGCGTAAACTTATGTTCATTTGTGATGTTTTATGGGACTAAAATTTCTCCCTAGTCATATTGCCCTTGATCTGAAGATGAATGATCAACTAGTCACTGTTTTCGAAATCTTGTGACCATTTTTTTTTTCCTGATAACAGGAAAGTCAACTTCTGAAATGTATTTCTTGTTCTAGTTGGATTGTCATTATACATGGCTTAGATGTCAACAATGTACTCAATTTTTCATATTTATGCTTAATTTCAAAAATAATGTCTTTCTTCTACTTTATTGGTATGTTTAAGCATTGATGATTAGAGAACTTCTAATTTAAATTAGCTTGCTATGAAGTTTTCTCAAAAGAATTCATAATACAGCAAGGTGTTCCTGGTGACTCCTTTAGCAATGATAATGCTATGCTTGCTTGCTTTGTATCATATGTTATGATGACACTACTGAGGCAACTAGCGAAATACATAAAGTTAATAGATTTATAAACCCGCATTAAATAACTATTATGTTGCCTTTAGTCTGTTAACTATTACATGGTAGGATGGCAAGGGATTCGTGGAATTTATTATTTGCTCTTTTTGGTTGTGTTTGGGTGATGCCGGCCTCCATTAAGGATCTTTTGTGGGTGGAAGTGCAAAAGAATTAGGAAGGAATTGAGAATAGTGTGGCGGATGGCTCCCTTTTGTCTTATTTGGTATTTATGGCGGGAAAGGAATAGGAGGATATTCGAAGGGGTCGAATCTCCCCCTTGAAATTTAACAGACAATTTTTTGAGAACTCATTTCTTTTGGATTAAGGAAGAATTTCCTATGTTTCTAAAGAGGCTAATAGATTTTTGGGGGGATTTTAAGCTTTAATTTTTGTAGTTGGTCCCTTGCTTTTGTACTTTTGGGTGGCCCTCCTTGGACACCTTGTTTATATTACAATTACATTTAGCAATCAAAAAAAAGAAAGACATACAAGAAGGCTTGGAGCACTAAGAAGGCATGTAGGTGAAGGATGAAGTCAAATGTGACAATTCACCAACATACTGTACAAGAGTGCACATACATCAGCAAGGCCAAATGAGTAAAGCTAGAAGAGCAAAAAGGTTCCTAGAAGCCTTAGTTTCTAAAGTAACTTAGAATTGACTAACAATTAAATTGAGGTCAATTAGATAGGCCTTGGTGACTCCTAGAACACATTGGTTCGCCAAAGAGAATCTTGGTTGACCAATATTTCACAGAGATCACTAATTGGTTGAAAAACCCGAGGCTTAGTTGACCAATGTGCACCAGTGAGCACTGGTTGGTCAACCAACCATAACCGCCCAAAATTTCCCAAAAAAAAAAAACATTAACAATCTGTTGGGCTCGATCTCTATATATAACCACAAGTCTTCAATTGTGGAAGATAATGATGCAATTATGAAAGCTATTGTACACAAGTTATACATACACTCAAGATCACTCCAAGGAGCATTTCTAGCACATTCTACACACACGAAGGGGTGACTATCTCTCACACACTAGGCTTGAAGGAAGTGCTCATCATAATCAAATCCATAGCGGTCAAATATTCAAGTAGTGTTATCTTAACTCTCTATTTGTGCAATTAAGACGCATTTACATGCCTCAAGCACCACAACCACAACTCACACAGAGTGTCGAATTTAGATTTTCTCATCTTCCCAAGTGAAATGAGGAGAAACACAAGATTCTAGGTGAACCAATTCATCTTGCACAATACTTAGTTTGTTTTGAACACAAATCCTAGGGTCTGTTTAGGAAAGACTAGAATTGGTGCAGTAAAGTACAAATGAATTAGTTTTAAATCGTTTAATATTTAGTACGTAACTTTTAGCAACATCAAGATATATATTTGTTTCTAAAAAATGCTTAAAACAAAGGTCATACCACAGGGAAGTTGATTTTTCCGAAAACTAAATAATTTAATGGTAGTTGACTCAACCTAGTCTATTTTGAAGAATTCCCAAATAGCCTTCTACTGTTAGATCACTAGGTTGGGTGCTGGTATTCTAATTGGGGTAAAACCAATATAAATTCTAGGTGAGCCATTGAAAACCTAGGAAAATCTTAATTAAGGGGTGTCCTTGATTGGGTAGGTTGTTGGTGACCCTAGGTATAAATTAACACTTGAAAACGTTGTTTGGAAAACCTAAGACAATGAAATTCTGGTGATAAGCCAGAAGTGAACGTAAGCATGTTGGTCGAACCATTATAAAATTATTGTGACCATCATATGATTGCTTTTACAATTATATGCTTTAAATGGATGCATGAATGGCAATGTTTATTCAACCATCACAAGAATATCTAGACATGCTCAATTGTATGTGTTGATTGTTGAATACAAATGTGAATTAAATGATTGTTGTTGTGAATTAGTCTATTGTGATAGTGTGTAATTGACCAATTATGTTTACAAATATTTTGATAGTTAAATACACACCTTGAAGTAAACTAACATACAAACCTATCACAAGAGAATTGAAAGTATTGAATTGTGAATAATCAATTAAGACATAATTGACTTATAGCATAATTGAAAAATAATATCAAGAAAAGTCTAGAAGAATTAGAAGTCCTATGCAATCCCCCTAGGACAATTCCAATCTCCTCCTAGGAGCACAACCAGTCACCATAGAAAGAATCAAGCAACACTAGGGACCAGGTAGTTCCTTGTTCGGTGCTTCCAACATAAAAATAGGAATTTTATACACCTACAATCTATAAGAATAGATAGAAGAGAAGCAATTAAATGAAAATTCTTGATAGTGAAATTGAATTAAATCAACCTACAATTAAGGAAGCCTAAGGTTTACATACTCAACAAAGCCTTTATCCCAATTATTTAGGGTGGGTTACATGAATCCTATTTTGCTATTCCACTCATTTTAGAGCCATATATTTAGTTACACAAGAAGTTACCATGCGTTTCCTTATTCCCTCAACCAAGTTAGTTTTGATCTTCCCCCTCCTCTAACATTACCCTC
Organism: Nyssa sinensis; assembly: GCA_008638375.1. NCBI lineage: Eukaryota > Viridiplantae > Streptophyta > Magnoliopsida > Cornales > Nyssaceae > Nyssa > Nyssa sinensis. The sequence goes on along the minus strand of CM018045.1, from coordinate 68,985 downwards.
AACTTATGAGCCCAATATATAAATCTGAAAGTAAATAATTGGTGAAAATAAAATAGACATTGAATTGACAAGAAGCACAACAAAAATTGAAATTGTATTGATTATTTGAGATGCTGATGTATGATAAGTGCAAAACATACACTCCTACAAGGCTCTATTAAAAGTTGATGTAGGGAAGCTTTTACAATATCTTTAGGGGCTAATAATCATTGGTTTTCTGTGACTAAGAGGTTTGTAAAAATTATGGAGTTGTAGGGTTTATATCGAGGTAACAAGAAGGTAGGTTTTGTGTCATATTTAAGCAAATTAAAGGAAACTTTTTGGGGGGCTATTTGGCTTGCGGATGTAAACACTACTGTGATAGTAAGGGCTAGTTGTGTTAATTTTAAGTTCTAGGTTGCAGAATCAAGACAGATAAGAAATTGGGGTTGCAAAATATGATCTTAAGGGGTTGACCAGATCTAGTTGTGGGGTTCCAAAGGCCTAAATGAGAGAACAAGAAAGGTGCAAGACAGACCCTTATAACAGACCATGTCCACAAAATCTAGTATTACCAAAATACTCTCTCTCTCGCACAGATAAGTCAAAATACCCGTATCTCTTAAAAAATAAAAATAAAATAGGACCCAATTAAGGTTAAAAATTGATATTTAAAGGTCCCAAGTGAGCCCCATCTTAAAATCAAACCAAATTTCAAAATTTCTGTCTCCTTTAAATTTGCTTTTCCTTGAACTTCTTTTGGATTGCATCATATATGACTTCAGTGTCAAGTGTCAACCTTCACAGCTTAATTTTATGAACATGAGTGATCTCCACCACTTAGGGCATCCACTTCCCACTCTCTCAAAATGGGAAATACAAGGTATACAGGTTTCACTTCCCAAATCTGTTGAATTACATGATAAGATTGTGCTTAACATTCAAAGGATACTTCACTACCTGCAATAGACACTACACACGTTGGCTTGATTGTGCTTTTCTTCTTCAATGCCATGCCCATTGTCATCTGCCACATGTCAACGTGTCAAAGCTCACACAAGCTTCACTTACTGTCTCCCAATGCCAACAAGTCATTTTTCTGGCTGTTGATCAGACTGCCACATGTATCCATATTTGTGGCCGCCCAAAACACTGTCCCTACGATTTTCTTCAACAATATGTGTATCAATGTGTTGAAAGTTACTTGTCCGTTTTCCAGCATTTCCTCACGTACCAAAAAATCCACTTTGGACAAGAGCATCAAAGTTCCTTACTTAAGAAATCAAGCTCTCTTAACAGATTTCAAAAGCCATTGCATTTCATGGCCCATCCCATGATATAGAGGACTATGTTCATCTTTCACCGTATTGTTAATATCACGTGTAATTAAAATTTCCTTTGCCTACTATCTAGTCTCCCTCCAGTATCAATCAAAGTTATCTAGCAACTGAGAGCTGATATTCAACATGTTTAGATGATAAATACTCATTCAAAGAAGTGCTTCATATGGAAAGTTACAATGGAATGTTCGTATTGCATCTATCAATTCTGAATTTCTGATACATCACCTCAAAGTCCATACAAATTCTTACTCTATCGACCTAAACCCTTACAGTTAAAATCATGTACATTATCTTAACTTTTAAGTCTGTGATTCCTTTTGGCTTTCTTGGGCTTAGCAGCATCATAAATCAGACTCATAATTTGAGACCAGTGAACATTTATAAACATTATTAAGTCGAGGAAATGATGCACATTTTATGATTAGTCCACTCAAAATCAATGCCAAGCTTCAATAATTGTCAATTTTCTAATTAACTTCTCACTTTCTTCAGAGCCCAGGGAACTCAATAAGGTATCAATTATAGACACTAAAAATCACAAGATACACGATCTGGAAAGACTTTTTTAAAGACTTTACCTAAAGGCTATACCAAATGTAGATGAGAGATGCTTTTAGTGCATAGAAGTAAAAATAATATCCACTATGATATGAAAAAAAAAATCCACTGTGATATGACCACCCAACAAATATGAACTAGGCTATAAAAAAAAACCTCCACAAATCAAGGTGTTAGTATTCTAAGATAAATGGGAAAATAATTTCATATGTCTAAGGGTGCTTTCATATCCATTATGATATGAAAAAAAAAAATCCACTATGATATGACCACCCAACAAATATGAACTAGGCTATAAAAAAAAACCTCCACAAATCAAGGTGTTAATATTCCAAGATAAATGGGAAAATAATTTCATATGTCTAAGGGTGCTTTTCTTTTTCCTCTTTTTTTGAAGGGCGGGGGGGCTTGTTACATAAGTGACAGGTACAAAAAACTTGACAATCCCCTTAATTTGAAATCAACCTTAGAAATCCAATAATTGTGTTTGCAAACATACGTGCACATGAATATAATATGGATGCAGGAACGTGACATATGGGAACTCACCTCTTCATGAGACACATGTATGAGCTTCCAACCAGCTGTGCTAATGTAGCGACATTTTAGCATTGTATGTCCTAAAGGGGCCCCTGTAGAGACATTTAGAAATATTAGTTAAAAGCTAAACAAGACTACCAAAAGTGGTCAAATAAGCCAAGGGAATGTCACCATACTGGTTATCCTAATTGTTGAATGAGTATAGGATACACACCAGAATTTCTTGAGAAATGAGTTGGTCCATCGATCTCCAGAGCAATTTTTTTATCAACTAAGACTGCATCCAAAGTGTACCCATCCAAAGCATTTTCTCTGACCCAATCAAGGCCAGTGCTAACAAGAAGACGAGCCACATCCTTCTGAAATGAAGAAGTCATTTTCTTATTAAATCTCTTAGTTTTTCCTGCACGGACAATTCTTTCCTCTTGATCACTCCTTAGATATAACTGAAGATGTGGGTATCAAGCTTTAAACACTAGTTCACGAGATGAACCTAAGAAGCAAACATAATATCCTCCCTATACTGCTCTGAAATCCTTTGCTCCTCAAAATGGCTCAAAGTTTTCCACACGTGGGAGAAGAAAACCCGGTCTATTTGCCCAAGAACAGCATAAGACCATGCTATATTTTCGAGTTGATCCCTACTGAAATTGAGTGAAGGAGAGCCTAAAAATCTGTCCAAGACAAGGATTGCAATGCTTTCCACGCCTCTTTCTTCATTGTAAAGTGGTGTTTTTTCACCTAAGAAGCAATTAAATTGGTTTACACCCTTAAAAGCATTATCTAGAGATTCCAGCATAGGGTCTGCAGGCTCATATAAAGAAGCGAATGCCCACAGAACTTGAGCCAGCTCTTGCTTCTGGAAAGTGTGAATTATATCTGATGCTCTTTTTGATAATTCTGAAAAGAGATCAGGAGCAGAATGCCACATTGAAGCAAAAGAACCTGCTAAATTAGCGACATTCTGAGAGTTGAACTCGCTTACCTTGGTCAATGCCACCTCTGCCACCCTATCCATTTCTGACAAATAAAGCAGCTCACCTCCAATTTTTGAAAAAGCCCAAGAAATATTCGAGATGCCTTGAGCTGAGCATTCTGGTAGGGCCATCATTGCAATAGCTACAAGCATGGACATCTCTCTTTGACGGGCAAATGCCAACCTACGGGTCCTCATCATTGAAACTTTCTCCATATTCTTAGCAATTCGATTCAGTGCAGTGGCAATGTTCAAAAGAGAGGGAGGGGAAGTGCTGAGTCCTTTCCCAACAGCCATGATTGTCTTGACAGTAACCTCCAATACTTCTTCTGTAGTCTGTGTTTCAACAATTGCTTTGTTCAACTTTATTTCTTTCCTACTATCAGATGGTCCGGAGAATTGCAAGAGCCTCTGAACAAAGGCTTCCCTGGTTTTTTCCTTCCTTTCTTGAAACATCCCTCCTCCAATCATACTCACCGTCCTTCTAAGGGGAGTGGTACCATCAAGAGGATTCATATTTTGTAATTCAAAATCTTCCTCCCCGGAGTCAAAATCAGAATCTTCTTCAAGTGTCTTGTCTCTCTTATCAATCTTGTTTTTGTTTGTTAATTTTTTCTTGTTCTTCTTTTTTGTCTTCTTATTAACAGTAATCAAGTCCTGGATGGTGTTAGTCCAGTCCCTTGCTTCTATAGACTTGAGGGCAATCTTCTTCGCCCTCACGCACCAATCCATCTTGCTAGTGTCATCAAGCAACCTAGAATTTTGTTGTTTTTGCTTTTTAGGGGGCAAAAAATCCAACGGGTCGAGCTCGCCCATGAATTTCGATTCCCGATCCATATCATCATCATCATCATCCACGTTTTTAGTATCAAGAGAATTATCTCTCTTTATATTTATGCAATTGTTCTTGTGGAAGAAAGCTAGGTGGAGTCTCCGGTTAGAGAAGGGAGTTGTTGTATTTGTTAATATATGGAGGTGGTGGTTGTAAAGTAGTGTTGTTTTTGGATTAAAAACAACCAAGGGCGGTTGTAAGAATCTCTGAGGAGGAGGGAATGTGGTCAACAATCCTTCCATTTCACGCTCTTCAGAAGAATGGAACCAGTAACCACTTGAGTGTTGAATATATGTGTATAGATATATAAAGCAATAGTAGTTTCGGCTAAGTTACTAAGCAAAAGTATAAGGGTGCGACAATTACAAGAAAAATATATAAATAAATTGGAATTTGATAACTCACCGGTCGCCAACCAGCCCCTTTGATTAGGAAAAAAAAGGTTTGATAAAAATAATTTGCAGATAAAGCAGGAGGAAGATAGGGCATTTGTTGGGTGCCCTTTGCTCAGTGCACACACTCTCACGAACTCACCGGTCGCCAACCAGCCCCTTTGATTAGGAAAAAAAGGGTTTGATAAAAATAATTTGCAGGCAAACCAGGGGGAAGATAGGGCATTTGTTGGGTGCCCTTTGCTCAGTGCACACACTCTCGCGAATGATGGACTTGGTGCTCCTGCTGGATAAGGAGATATTGTTCGCGGCAGAAACTCCTCGTAATAAAACGAAATGGAACGGCGACGTATTAGTCTTATAAGTATCGAATAAAGTATTCGAACTTGGAAGTAGTAAATGTGGAAGTGAGAGAAGGGAACGAGGCTCTGAGCTCTCATCTTTTAAGTGCTCCGTATCTCATCCTCTCTCAAACACAAACACGTACATGAAGAAAGTCAAGAAGTTCACAATGCCTCTCTATCTTTTTCTTTCGTTTAAGTTTTTACCAGAGAAATTGATTGATTCGAATAGTTCCTATTTGTTTCTCGATCCCTCACAAAATAAAATTGAAAGATTCGGATAAAGCCCTATCACCGATAATAAGTGACTAAAGCCATTTTATTGTTTTAAACCTTCACACACCACACACCCTCTCCCGTTTTTAACATTTTTATTTGCAATTAATATTAAATAATATGTTGCAAACTTACCATAGTTGAGTTTGATTTGATCTCTGCTCTAGAACTTTGTGTCTTCTACCTCGCTTGACTAGCATGGAAATAGTGGAGGGGTGATCCCAATCCTGAGATTTGATTTACACTATGTTTGGATGAAAGGAATTGGAAAGAAATTGAAGGAAAGAATAAAGAATGGGAGCTTATATCATGTTTGTTTTAAAAATTAGAAAGGAGAGGGAGGGAGAGCTTAAACCTAACTAAATGAATTAATAAAAAATTATGACAATACATGAATCAATAGAATTAGTGTCTACATGCAAGAGCCAATAAGATAAAAGATAAATAGAATTTAATTGAGAAATAAACTTTAAAATAAAAATGTCTAGGTTCAATCTATCTCTATTTAAGAAAATATCAAACAACCAGATTTATGAAAATTCTAAAAGTAGAAAATCCTAATTAAGCCTAAATAGACTACTATCGCTCAAGATTACTAAATTGCCCCCAATTCAGTAAAAAATCTCTAGATTGCCACAAGACACATAAAATGACCAAATTATCCCCAATTCGTCACCAAGTGGCTACAGTTACCAAAATATTCCCAAAATAATAAAATGATATGAAAATTACATAAATACCCCTCAAGTGACTAAAAAGTACTACTGATAGTAGGATTATGCCAAAATTCCCTTAGTAGGTAAAAAAGTGCCAAAATTACCGAAACGCCATCTGATGGGCAGAAAAGTCTTAACAAGAGTGAGACTCTGTCATGAAAAGTCCTATTTGGACTGTGAATCTAGCATAAGAGTCCTAACGGGAGTGGGATTCTATCGGAAAGAGTCCTAACGGGAATAAGATTTTGTTAGGAGGAGTCCTAATGGGAATATGACTCAATTGGGAAGAGTCCCTACTTGAAATAGGTTTCTTAGCATAATCATCGATTTTTACTACTTGATCAAGGGTAACAAAATGAGGTGTCTGTAATAATATAATACACTTTACATTGAGATGTAAATTAGAATCTAAAAGGTAGTTATGGAAAACCAAAAAATAGAGAGAATAACAAAATAGGAAATACCTAGAGAAATAAGAGACCTCGCGTCTTTGCCGTCAAAGTCATGTGCGATGAGAGACTGTGCCCGTTGTCAATTTTTGTGATTGCGATAAGGGAGATAAATCGGTGGTAAATCGTGTCTTTCTCACATGGTTTTTGGTAATTTCCTTAAGGGAGGTAAATCAGTTATGAGATTATGCATTTCTCCGAGGATCAAAGTCGGGTTGTAACCAGGGGTGATGAAAAAGATTTTGAAAGGCGACAAACAAAAGAAAGTAAGATAGATGACTCTCAACTCGAAAACTTTCAAGCGAAAAAGGCTTAACATGCTCTCAACTAGGTAATAAAAAAAAGAGTTAATTGATCTTAAGTCATTTCAAAAAATGTCTAATTATTGTAGAGTCTAGACATTTTTTTATTTATAAGATAAAGGACAATTTGTTTTTGTTTTTTAAATTGAGATCCATTTTTTATGTGCTGACACTAAATAATTATTATATATGACAATAATACCCTTAAAGAATTTAACCCTACTTACACATTATTCTCCCCTAATTTTTCCCAACTTTCTTTTCCTTTTCTCTCTCGATCTTTCTCTTCTCCCTTTTCACCATTGACCACAGTGACACTTCATTTCGTCCCATCGTCTCTTCAATTCTTTTCCAACCACTGTCGCCATAAGTGTTATAACCTTTACTACGCAACTTTGAAAGGAAGAAATGACACAAATCAAGTTCAACATAAGAATATGACGGAGTCCTTGGATTCTCACTTTAGGCTACCACAGTTGCCATCAATGAGGAACCATCACAAATCTGCACAATACCCCTTCATCTCATTGTCTGGTATCGTTGCGATTGGGGTTAATCAATGTTTAACCAACCTCTGTGCAAGTCCTTTTTTTTGTGATCACAGTTGTAAGTCTATTATGCCATTGGTGTTCCTAAACTATCCAACCAACATTCATGCTGCCACTTACCATGCAAACGTATTGGATCTTTAGTGAACGTTGTTGAAGTTTGTTTAATCAAAGTGACATATTTTTTATATTCAGTGAATGTTCTCACGTCTTAAGAATGTTTGTCATTTTATGATCTAAAGGCAATTTGAAAGTTATTTTCTAAGTATACATAAAATAGTCTAGTTTTTTTTTTTTTTTTCTCAATCTTAATTATTACACAATGTTTTTCTAGTTTTCCCTTTGGGAAGGTGGAGTGTTGGCAAAAGTAGTCAATATATTTAACTCTGCTACCAAATTATCACTTTTTTTTTCAAATTATAAAATTTTACACTTGCTTTTCTTTTTTAGGTGTGTATAAAATGGTCAAGTGCTTTTTTTTTTCTCAATTCTAATTATTACATGGACAATGCTTTCCACTGTAAGGAAGTTAACACATCCAAATAACAGTCAATATATTTGACTCTGTTTTCAATTATCACACTTTTGTAATAGTGTAAAATTTCATACTTTTGAGATATTGTAAAATTTTACACTTTCACAATTAGTGAGCTTTTAATTCTTCATGTCTTAAAGGCTGGCTTTTTTTTACTGTTCAACATGTGGCTCAAAAACTCAATTAAATTAATAACAATTTATAATTTTCTCAATTTTTATGAAAGTGTAAAATTTTACACTTTTGCAAAGACGAAATTTTACAGTTTCTATTTTTTTTGGGTTAAAAATTTCATATTCAATATGAATATTATTTGATAGATCTCGATTTTTAGAATTCAAATATATAAATTTTATTTAAAATATATTTATATATATTATGAGTTTTTGAATTTTGATATTTTGAAGTTTTTTTTAGTTGTTGGGTATTTTTCACGGGATTCAATTAGATTGAATTGGAAAAAAAAATGCTAAAAGGGTATTCTAGTCATGAAATAATTAAAAGACTTGTGAGATTAATATGTTGAGTGTGAACGTTAAGATAATTTTTATATTTTTTATAGACTCGTATCCAAATTATCTTTAAAAAAAAAAGATAAAATCAAAAATATTGTAAATATATAATAAAAATGAATAAAATTGTCATTTTTTCGTAACTACGAACCATGACTTATTTGAGTAACTCCAACCGTTACTTTTGGAAGAGAGCCATCCCATCAAACTACTAATATGACTTTCATTAATGTATTATTCATGTTTCAAAAGATTATTTATCTTAATACTTATTTTAGATCCAATCATGAATAGTGAGAAAGTGGATGTAAGTATAAATAATATAGAGAAGAGATCCAAAAGTTAGTTAAAAGAGAGAAAGATATAAATTGATGAAAAAAAAAACATAAAAGTGAGAAAAAAAATTAAAAAATTAAATAGATACTCTTTTAAATATCACTATTAGAGTAATATATAATAGTAAGAGTCATTAGTATATGTATAAATATTGTAACAATATTTAAAAAAGTTTTTTAAATTAAAAAATAATTTCTTTGAGTTGATCTTATATCATAATAAATAATAAATAATATATATAAGGATACGTTAATAAATAATAAATAATATATATAAGGACACGTTAATAAATAATAAATAATATATATAGGGTCCCACCGTCTCGTCCCTCTATAAATTCATAAACCGGGAAGACTGAAATCGAGAATTCCTCTCCATTGTCTCCGACGCAGGGGGCTCTCTATCACTCTCACTCACTCGAGGACACCATTCCACCCCCCAAACCCTAGATCCTCCTTTAAAAAGGAAACCCTTAAAATTGAAAATGGCCCAAGTCTCAGATTCACTATCGGAAACCCTAGATTCATCTATCTCCCTTAACGATCGCATCATCGACAACGATCAACAATCTTCTTCTACAGCTACCTCATCTGCCAATTCCTCACTCTCGCGAAATGTGTCTTTCAGTAGACTTAACGCTCAGGCGCCCGAGTTCGTCCCTCGCAGCTCTTCAGCCTCATCTACGATGCCTCAGCCCAGGTTCGTGATCCCTCAGGCTCCACCCCCTGGATTGGTCCACGTGTACCCGGCCCCCAATTCTCCTTTCCATGTACCGATTCAGAGCCACATGGCCGTACCAAGTCACGTGCCTGTGCAGAACCATCATCCGCATCCTCACCATGTTCCGGTTCAGTATCATGATCATCATCGTTATTACGGTGGTGTTGGGTTTGGTGATCATCAAGAGGTTGCCTCTTCAGCTCAACAAAAAGCTCCCGTTGAGCCGGATCATGTCTCCGGGTCGAGAAATGGTCTTTCTGAGGAAGCTACTCAGAAGATTCTCAACCAGGCAAGTTTGTTTACCAAATAATTACTATTATAATTTAAACGTTACTTATTGGGTTTGTTCGCACTTAATCTGATCGCTGGTAAACCAGTACAATATCATCTCTGTTCATTTGTTGTTTTTTTTAAATGTGTAGTATCTCCGGTGGTGACTCAAACCCTTACTCAGATTTAAATTTGAGTCAAAATTCACATAAATTTTCTCCGGTGGTTACTCAAACCGGACCCAAATAGGGTTTTACTCAAGCCTGGACCCAAATCATTGGAGAGCATGACACACAAATTCAACTTTTACTCAAATTTTGACTTAAATTTGGGTAAAAATCTGAGTCACCACTCGAGACGCTCTTAGTAGTTGAAATGATGGCATTGAAACGTTAATTCCTCATTTGATGCATACATTCGAAGTCACGATTAATTGTGATGGCTGTAATATCATAGAGAACTAAGTTACTTTTTCATAGTTTTTTTTTTTTTTTATAGAATTCTTGGCGTATATATGCATGTAAGAGCATATAATATAAAATTGAAAATTATATATGGTAACAAGTAAACTTCAGTAATCATAGGACATGTATTCTATCCCACTGTAACACTCTGTTTGGATTGAGGAATATGGAAAGAAAGGAGAGCGAAGGGGAAGGTGGGAGAGGTTCATTTTGTGCTTGGTTTAAAATTAGAGAAGGAAAGAGAGGGGGGATGGAGGGAGAGGGAGAGGTAGAGGGAGACGGAGGGTCTCTTAACCCTTACTTTATTCAATTTTCTCTCCTCCCAAAAGTGGATAGAGATGGAAGGAAAGGAGAGAGACTTTAAGGAATTTATAATACCAAGTATAACTTTAAAATTATAAAGGAAAAAATAAAAAAGACACTTTTATCCCAGGGTATAACAGTAAAAAATATATAATAATTTTATTTCCTTTCTTTCTTCTGTTGTTTTCAAACAAGATAAGAGGATCACACTCTCCTCCTTCCACAAATTTGTTATCCAAACATGATGGAGGGATTGCACTCTCCTCTCCCTCATAACTAATGTTATCATCTCCTCTCCTCTCCTCTCTTATTTATCCAAGCATAGTTTAAGTATTTAGGGAACTGAGTGTAGTCTATTGCTACGAACATGTGATTGGACCACTTGTTAGTAGAATACCCTAAAAGATAATTTTGGAAATGTGTTTTAGGAATATTATGTTTGTAAACAATCTCATTTTTCAAATTAAAAGTCAAGTTTATTTATTTATTATTTTTAATGATAGAGACCTACCAACGTTGATATTGGACTTTCAACCCTCATAATCGCATATCGGGTAAGACGAGTCATGTCTTTAACCTGAGGAAATCTTGGGGATGTAGCCCTCTATCCTCAAGGCCTTACTAGTTGAGTTAATCCTGGTTGGTCAAGTTTATTTATCATTTTTATATTATTATTTATTTACATAAGAAATCCATTTATTAAAGTTAAAGAAGATATATTCTTAAAGTATTAAAAATAGGAACTTATCCAAAAAGAGGAGACGTTATATTTCTCAATAAGTTATTTTTAAATAATTTATAGTCGTACGATTGCTAATTGGGTACTAATAATCTGAATAGGTTACCACATGCCTTGTTTGTTTTGTTAGAAACTAGTGGTTAGTCTCAAGTTACTTGTGTGAAGGCACTAATACATATATGTGGGTGTGTGTTAGAGGATAATTACACTTAACGTGGCCAACAAACAAAGTCATTTATATGGAGTTTTACTATTTGTCAATAGAGTGTTTAATTAAAGTTGTGTAAGTGATCGTTGGATCTGAGATGTCTTGCTTGTTCTGTGTAAGTTATTATACTTTAATGATATGTTGTGTTTTGTGTTTATATTCTAATTAAGAAGTATAAACAAGTATTGTTAGGTGTAATAGTTTACACGTAAGCATGTGAATGTATAATATGAAATCTATTACTTTTGGTAGAGAGAGAATGCCTTGTGTGATTTTTTAAGATATAACTCAAAATTTCTTGACCAAGATAGGGATAGAATTAGAATGGAGTTTCTAATTTCAACAACTAGAGTTGATATTAGTTAAATCAGACACATAATTAAGGGTTTGACAATAAATCTATACCCAAATGATTTAATTAAGACATTGCATCTAAGAAGCACAGACACGGACATGGGACACAGATACGACACGACACGACACGGACACAGACACGTTATTTCTCAAAAAATTAGGACACGGATACTTAGGGATATGTTGAATATATATAAATTTTTTATATGACTACATAATAAAAACTTAATGTTATTTCAATTAAACTTGGCATAAAAGCACACAAATTTAAAAAATATTATTAAGATATTAAAATAACAAAGCCATTAAATAAAAATTAAAGAACTTCTTCATTTGATCATCAACATCCATGATTCAAATGTTTGGACACATGTCCGAGAAGTGTCCGAGAGTGTCGGTGTTCGACACGTATCCGACACGGACACGTGATCTAAAATAGAGTGTCCATGCTTCTTAGCATTGCATAATAGAAGAATTGAATTATACTGTAACTGATAACTGAAAAGTTTACAACCAAATTTATGATATGTTGCTAGGTGTCATCCAAAACTTGAAGCTCGAAAAATAATGAATTAGTAATTATTTTCAATAAAAGAGAGTTAGAAGAGTTCTAACTCAAAATAAATTAGAAGAAATTTTAATTTGTAATACTAATCAGTGTTATTTTGTACATCCAAATTATTTTGAACTGATGGGGTCACATATAATAGAGTGATGTGTGAATTGAAGAATATAGAGGGACTATATTGCATGTAATAGTTGATGCAAGTTATATTAAGCAAATCCTTGTGAGACTAAGGTTTTGACTTTATTATAAATATAGCACATTGGGTCAAGAGATAGCACTTTATGTATGATTCACAATACAGGAGTATATAGATATGCCCCAAGCCTCTCTCTCTCTTCATTGTCTCTCTCTATCTCCAAGTTGTTGAAGTTCTGTTAGAGTAATGGAAAGGTTCTTCAAATCCGAGATTCACTCATGTGGATACGTCTTAAAGATCGGATGCTTATCAAAGTTTTGAAAAGTACGTTAGAAAAATAATTATGCTCTAATTATCTTATGGAGTAATATATTTATAGGTTGTATACATCATAGATTGATTTTGGATTTAGGAATTATTTGGTTTATTTTTCTGTGCAAGTTGTCGCACAATTCCTTACACCAGCTGGATATTTTGGTCCAGATGTGTATTTTGGAATTGAAGTGACAATGTCAGCCTCATATTTTTAGTACAGTAATGGATGATTTGCCAAATGCTCGGAGATTTGGACTTGTGGTTGGATATAATGGATATTGGGACAATAATTTGGAAGGTAGCTTGAAGTGGATTGTTATTTCATCTTTTGGTTTTTGTTGATTGTCTGGTGGCGCAAATCACTCTCGTTCTCAACAATTGGCATATTGGAATGTTTGAAATCTAAAATTGGAAGACCATGTAGCTCTTCCTTCACACTTACCAAAAAAATATAACTCTTCTTCCACAATGTACTTGGATTGAGGGTGGTAGGCCGTATAAGTATTAGATGGGAGAACCTTGGCCTAGAGTGGGGTGAATTGGTCAAATTGCAAATTAAAAAATTCTTAACCCAACAATGATTAAGATTATCACTTTTAATTTAGTGAAGCTTGTGTTCCAGTGCATGCAACAACAAATTAGTGTGATTTATCAATTAAAGCAACAAAACAATAATAATAAAAATAAGAACGAACACACCGATTTTTGTTGACGAGGAAACCGCCACAGATCAACTGTATCTGTTTTGAAAAATCTTGGGGCGTTGACTCAGATGCTGAATCTACTAGAAGAGCTTTGGGGCTTACAGACGTGATAGACACAACAACTAAGTACCTCAAGCATTGTTCTTGCACTGAATCTTCTCTAACTTGAATTCACAAGTGCTCTTCAAGTAAATCTCCACTTCGAATTCATGAACGGAACACTTCAATCACAGCTGCAAATCTCCATGCAACCTTAAACACTACTGATTGCACACAACTTGAATTCCACAAACTTGTATTATAATGGTCAAGAAGAATATTTAGTAGGGTTCTTAAATCAATATGTCATGGATGTGAATGATCATGAATATGCCCACCAAAACTTTTGGAATAAGGAAAAATTATAACAGCTGCAAAAAGTCCTTTAATTTTCATGCAAAACCTTTTTATATATTAGGGTTAAAACACAAGAAGTTCTTATGAAAACTGAACAAAGTTCGTCAGTTTTCTCGAAGTTCGTTCGAACGAGCTTTTGAAAAAAACTTGAAGGAACTCACTATTGTGGTCGTTCGAACGAGATAACGAACAAAAGTGAACAAACATATGTCATGTTGGCCACTGTTAGGGTCGTTCGAACGAAATATCGAACGAACATATGTAATGTTGGTCACTGTGCCATGGGTCGTTCAAACGAAGCCATGACTCGTTTGAACGAGTGAGGCAGTAACCTCATTCGCACGACAAACATGATTGAAAAAGGTTTAATGAAAGTAGATTTTTTTTTTTGTAAAAGCCATCATGACCTTAAACCATATTTTAAATACACTTATAATTGAAAAACATTTTGAATGAATGAAGTATGTGTATGGATCCATGAGTTATTAAATTCAAGAAATTATACCTTGATTAACATTGTTACCATCATATGAAGAATCTTCATGTTTCATGAATTGTATTGATGATCACAAGACTTGAGCAGTGTTACTTGAATTAAATACAATCTGGTAGTTTTGTCAAACACGGATTAGCCAATACTCAAATAGACTGAAAGTCCTAACAGAGGAGTTTGGGGGGAAGGGAAGGAAATGGAGAAGAATTTATTTCTTTACTGGATAAGAAATAGGGAGTGAGGGAAAAGGAAAGGGATTCAAATGGAGGGGGCTCTTATCCCCTATACCCCCATTTTCTTTCTTGCTAAAAGTGGGAAGAAATGGAGGGTAAGGGGAAGTGAGTTAACGATTACATGTTTTGCGCCAACTTCTTATAATAAAAAAATGATTCCTTATTTTTATCCTTTCTACTTACCTACTGAAAACATTATTTTCCTTTCTCATCTATGTTTTTCAAGAAAGGAGAGGGGTTACCACTATCCTTTCCCTTCCTGTCCTAGTTATCAAAGTAAGGGGAGGATTACTACTCCCTTCCCTTCCCTTTCTTTTCTCATTTTAACTAACGCTTCTCTTCTCTTTCCTTCCCTCCTAGTTACTAATCACACTATCAAAGCTTATTGGACTTTTAATGTCATTGTCAGAGGATTTGTTACATCCGAATATTAATTTGTATTGAATCTATTGATGGATGGACATGTTCATATTAGTTTCAATGTTGATTAAAATAAGAGACCAAATGTCTGGAGAACTAGGAAAATTTCTTTGAAGTTCTCTATTTTTCCTATGCTCAAATCATGGAGGAATGCAAAGTTAAAAATTAGACAGTGAACTGATGAAGTAATCCAATTCAAGTATTATAGTCTCCTGTCCTAATCTTTGAGGTTTTCTAGTTGTCCTCTGCTCTGGTTTTTTAATAATCATGAAGGAATTTGAAGTCACAAAGTTGACAATGATGAAGAAAATAATCCAATTCAAGCATTATTCCTCTCCTCTATTCCTGTTAGGATGCCAAATTAGGACAACAACTTTTAATAATGTTAAAGCAACATAATGCAAAACTTGGTTTCAAACAATTTCTAAACAAAATAAATTGAAAGTGTAATCTAGATGTTGTGAGGTGCTTGCTGGTGTCGATACGTTGCACTGTCACAAGTAAATTGTGTTCATGCTAGTGGAGTACCCGTGTCAGATTCCACTTGGCATGAAAATTGTATGGAATTCGTCTCTGACAGATTTAGTGTTGGACGCTGCTTGGTGATGGTTTGGCCAAGTCCCCTTGTGCTAAGATTTTATGTGATCATTATATTGGTATTTTGACACGAGTCATATTTGACAAGTTGATGGTGGTGTGGTCGCTTCAATGGTATCTTATTTGTAGAGATTGGTAATTTTTTCTGTTAAGAGTGTTCTTCTTTGCCTTTTGTTTTAAGGAATCTGCTTTCACCCTAAAAACATAATTCTGTTATTTATTTGAATATGACACCTGGAAGCCTACCAGTGCCATGTCGAAGTAAATAATGATTTTATGTGATCATTATATTGGTATTTTGACACGAGTCAAATTTGACAAGTTGATGGTGGTGTGGCCGCTTCAATGGTATCTGATTTGTAGAGATTGGTAATTTTTTTTCTGCTAGAGTGTTCTTCTTTGCCTTTTGTTTTAAGGAATCCACTTTCACCCTAAAAACATAAGACTCATTCTGTTATTTATTTATTATTTTTTGTGGCCTAGACTCTATAAATTTATTTATTTTCTTCATATTCTTCTTTCATTTCTGGAAGGGCTTTATAAAACCTAGTAATCCAACTTGGCAGTGAGGCGATGTATATAAGTTCATATTTTATTATTATTTTTACCGATCAAATATATATATATATATATATATATATATTTAGTCATTGAATTTTGAAATCTCACACACACTCTCTCTCTCTCTCTCATTTTTTTCCCTTCTTTTAATAAGAAGTCCCGCCAGTAAAGAGATTCAATGACAGCAAAACACTTGGCCCTTTTATTGAGCATTTGGGAGATTGAGGGAAGGGGACATTTGTGGCTCACTGTGGATTGTGGAAGCTGACCCAGCTTGTCGTAGTTACAATGGATAGCAATCTGACATTTGATCTTTCTTGAGATTTGCATTGCCTATTTCCTTCAATGCAAACCAGGGATAATGAACATGTAGTGTGTGTAGATAATATTGATAGATAAAATAAATTCACAAAGGTGTAGTGTGTGTGCGCGTATATATATATATATATATATATATATCAGTGGGAAATGTATACAATTTGATACTTGCAATATGAGATTCCTTGGCTTTGATTGATTATGCCAACTATTATGTTGGTTGTGGTGTTTCTGTTTTCCACATATGTCTACATGTTCTATTAAATTGTTCATCGTACCCCATCTCTCTCTTTTGCTCCCTCTCTCTAAACTTTGCTCTTAAATCTGTCATAAATCTAATGAGATTCATCTACAATGTAGGTGGAGTATTATTTCAGTGATGTAAACTTGGCTACTACTGATCATCTAATGAGGTTCATCAACAAAGATCCTGAAGGATACGGTAAGGTTTTGGTATTTCATTTTTTCATAGTTGTTAGCTCATAGCTGTATCTGATTGTGCATTGTTCCATTATATCTAGTCTTAATATGTCCTTGATTTTGTGTTCATCATAGTTAAATTTTGCCCTAATTTGCGAAATGCCTCCGCTATCCTCCTCCATCCTCCCCCTTTATCCACTTCCGGAATGATGATGTTCCAATGTAGTCTACCTGCCACTTCTTCAATTCTCATGAACTCTCCTAAAGTGTTTGAGCCTCTTCTCATCCACACGCTTTTGTATCTACCATGAACTGCTTTTGAGAAGGTTCCTCTTTTGTATGCCTTTGGCAGATCCTCTAGGGCACTGCATACCATCAGGAATTCGCTCTTCGTTAGTCATAGGCACCATATGACGTCGGCCCCTCGCTCCATTTCCTGCAACATCCACCACCCATTGCTCTCTTCAGAGATTTTGAACGATTTGTCACCTACTTGCGCTATCACTGTTGGTCGCCCTGAGCACCATTAGGAAGTTACTTTTAAAGGTCTATTTTATTAATTTATAATTATGAGTGATGAAAACTGGTTACATTAATTGATAATTATTTTTTAATTTATTCTTATGAAAAATGATTAAATTATATATTTTTTCTAAGTTTGTTGTTTGATTCCAGCCCCTCTCCAGTGATGGTCCTATAGTTGCCTGATTTTCATTTGCCAGGATGGTTTTTTTTTTTTTCCAAATACTTTTTAAGAATTAAACCTTTTCCTTTATTCTAATCATTTTTCCCTTGTATGATATAGTGCCAATAACTGTTGTGGCATCTTTTAAGAAAATTAAAGCCCTCACAAGTAGTAATTCCCAGCTTGCTACTATCCTGCGGAACTCAGCAAAGCTTGTGAGTTCTTTCATATGCTTTTCCTTTTTCACTATCTTCAGTGATATCCTCTTAATTTAAGAGAGGTGCCTTTCATTTCTATTTCTTTACAACTTTCTTTATTTTTTTAATGCTAAATTCTGTAGGTGGTTAGCGAGGATGGAAAGAAAGTTAGACGCCAATATCCTCTAACTGAATCAGATATGGAAGAGTTGCAGGTAGGTCTATTCATTTTGTAGTTTACTCTTGTTCTACTAGTCGTGTGAACCCTTGTGTGGGCATATAATTTGTATCTGCTCCTTTCAGTGGTGCCATGTTAGATTTATGAACTACTTGTATTGTATGTTTTGCCATGATAAGTTTCCTTTTTCCTGCTATTTTATTTCTAGGTTTTTCTCAGATGGTTGCTGTTTAAGATGAGTAGTTCTTAGATTCACTTAATTTCCTCTTAATTTTTATTACTTAATTTGATCTGTAGTCTCGCATAGTTGTTGCTGAAAATTTACCCGAGGACCATTGCCACCAGAACCTCATGAAAATTTTCTCTGCCATTGGGAGGTAACAATTTTTTATCTGTTAGAATGGTTTTGAACTTCATATATAAATCTTTTCCTCTAAAATATTTATAATTATCTGATCGATTGATTATTTTTTATGGTTCTTTGCCAGTGTGAAGACAATTCGGACCTGTCAGCCTCAAGCCCCCAACGGTGGGGCATCTTCAGCGTCTAGATTGGCAAAAGTAGATAGTATGCTCTATAATAACAAGGTATATAATTGCATAGCAGGTTGCGCAGTTGTTATTCACTTTCATAGACTACGTGATTGTGCTTTTCTGCAACCTTGGCTGACTTGAGTTTGGCCATGACTCTGCCGTTCTCTTGCATCACAACTACATCTATTTGGCTTAACTCTTAATGTGAATGTCATGTTTGGGGATCGGGATTCTCTGTTTTATGTCATGCCACATGGGAATGCTGACGCCATTTCCATGCTACCAAGCTGTTTTGACAGATCATTTCTAAACACTTGGGGATGGTCTGAATGCTAGTTTAACCCATAGGTTCAATTCGCTGTGCACTTTGTTTTGGTTTGGTGGGATGTTTGGATGGCTTTTGATCTCATTTCTAGATGTAACCACACACTCAAAGTCAGTGTGATTAGCTGTTCAAAAACTCATCCGTTTGAACTCAATAAAATGTCTTATTTAGTTAGGTGTGATTAAGAGATGGTTCTTGAATTCTTTATAGTATTGGGTTATGCAAAGTCACACGATTTCCATAGATTCCTTAGTTTATTTTTTCAGTACAATGAGATTTATGTAATTTTGGAGTTGGGGTTTTCTTTTCTTTTACTTTTACTTTTTTTCTTTATTGTACATCTTTCATGTACATGGGTGTGGTCCCCTTTTGATTGCTTTTTGAATAAATTATTAATTACCCCCCAAAAATGATTAGTTTGGTGAGAAGTTCATCAAAATCTTGATGCATGAATGAGAAACAAATTAGGGGTTCCCTACTGTGGGAAGATGTTTTGGTATCTGATTGATGTGCTTGGTTTGTGTACTCTGGGGTGAGGGCCTGAGGCAACTATATCAGCTCAGCAGGCTGGAAAGAGGCTTCTGTCTGAGCTGATGCATGAGTTCTTTCTTAGCAATTATTTTTACTCAATTTTCAACCCTCGATAAATCCTATTCACCATGAAGTTTCACTGTTCAACTAGAGATTATTCGGACTGAGAGATTATTAAAATTTTATTCACTGAATTTGTTTGTCATCCATGCAGTTGTTAGTGTTCTATTTACTGTGTTCTTTTTCTGTGAAATAACATGTGGTCGTCTCTAATATTTGAACTCTATATTGTTTGTGTAGTTGCATGCATTTGTGGAATATGAATCCATTGAACTGGCTAAGAAAGCGGTGAGTACTATTGACTTTTTTGATTCAAAGGTTAATTTATTTATATATTTCTTTATCTTTTTACTTTTTTTATTTTCCTATGGTCATCACAGGAAATGACATGTGCAGTCTGTTTTACAGGTTGCAGAGCTTAATAATGAGGGTAACTGGAGGAGTGGTCTTAGAGTTCGATTATTCCTTAGACGCACGGTATATGCCAAAGATTCTTCTTCTTTTTTCTATTTATTTGAATAGAATCTTGGTTTTCTCTAGTTCAAAAAAACCAAGGAAGGGTTACTGCTCCAATGGAAAAAGGCTGTCCATCATGTAAACAAATATATTTCACATGTGACCTGGGTTGTACCAAAACTGTGAAACTGGACCATTTAGTTAGCCTTAGTTTAACCTTCTCCTCGGATTTGACCTGAAATTTTTTACTCTATCCACACACACTTGCAGATGAATTATATCATGTTCTACCGATGCATTTAGATTGCAGGAGTACTGGGTGTTGATTCCAAACCATATCAGAATTTTTAGAATATATATATATATATACATATATATATATATATATATATATACTTTTTTGATCAGTAAATTATATCTTCAAATATAAACAAACACCCGAGGGGGGAAAACTCATAATTACAAAAAGGGGACAGCCACAAAAACCAAAACCTAAGATCCTCCAAAACAAATCTATAAAGTGTCTAAATATATGGGATATTCTTCTTTAAACCTAAAGAAAAACAACTGCAAAAAACTATCTCTAAAGCGTCAAGGAGATAACTCAACCCCTTCAAAAGTCCTTTTGTTTCTCTCTTTCCATATACATCAAGTAAGACATAAGGGAGCCATCTTCCAAGCATGTCTCAATTCCTTCTTAATACGGCAACATCTCCATACCAAAATACCTCCCCAATAGTAGCCAGCATCACCCAACTATACACCTAAATGAGACGAACCGTAATTCCTTGCATTTATCGTCATCTTTTTTTTTGGATACTTAAGACACACACACACACCCATTAATGTCCTAGTTGGGACTTGAACCCTGAAACTCCTCTTTGGGGGGTGGAGGCAATACCATTCAAGCAATAGGCGAGAAGATTATCAACTTTCTATTCCTCTTTACACATATAACGACTGAGAAGCTAAAAACATTTTTCTCCAAAGATTCACCATCCATACCAACTCTTCCTCCCTAACCTCTCTCAAACACATTTACGCAAAAATCACATAAGCTTCTTGACCTCCCTCACTGAGAAGCTAAAAACCTTTTCTTCGAAGAGTCACCGTCCAGATCATCTCATACTCCCTAGCCTCTCTCAAACACCATTTACTCAACAATCACATGTGCTTCTTGGCCTCCCTCAACTCTCAATCATGTAAGTTTCTTCAAAAGAAAGGACTCCGCCCAAAGTTCCCCCCCCCCCCCCCAACAAAAAAAAAACCAACCAAAACCACAAATAGCTACACAATCCTCCCAAGGCTTCCTTGTTGGAGGTGACATTGAACAAGGAGGGAAATTCTCTTATAACACCTAGTCATAACACCATGGGTACAAAAAAATTAATCCCAACCTAGAATAGGCAACTTCAACCCCCTCAAAAACTCTTTTATTTCTTTTTTTCCATATCACCAAAAAAGACAAAGTGGGACCAAGTCCTAACTTCCACCCTAGCACTGAAATCTCTTAATGACCAGATCCCACACCACTGTGGATCTCATAGAGGCTTCCAATGGAAAATACAAATATATAGAAGACAAAGAGCCCACTCCACAACCAAGATGCACCTCAAGTACCTAAGTTGCCTCTCTTCTGCTTCACAAAATATTAAAGTATCATTGATAAACAAGAGATGAAATGTTTCCACCCTCCTTCCTTTACCATCTTCAACACCAAAGCCCCTCAACATACCCCCTGAAACTGCCTTATCCACCAGCTGCTCAATGCCTGCATTACAATCACAAATAAGAAAGGAGATGAGGGATTCCCTTGTCTTAATCCACGGGAGGACTGAAAGAAGTCTCCTGAGACCCATCAATAGCACTGAGAATGAAACTGAGGAAATGCAGCAATGAATCCAACTCTACCTCTCTCCAAACCTCATCTTAGTAAGTAGGAATATAAGAAAGCCCCAATTAACATGATCATATATTTTTTCTATATCCAACTTGCACACCTAACCTGTCTCTTTTCTTTTTCTCCTTGAATCGATGCATTCGTTGGCTATCAAAACTGCATAAAAAATTTGCCTCCCTCCCCCTCCCCACCCCCACCCACACCCCCACAAATGCATCCTGACTTTCTGAGATAATTTTTCCCATCACCTCCCCAGATCTTTAGCCAAAAGCTTGTACATACTATCCACCAAGCTAATTCTTGTAAAGTCCTTAATGTTCTCTACTCTTTCTTTCTTAGGAATCAATGCTACGAAAGAAGCATTTGGATTCCTTTCAAAAGAACCCTACTCATAGAAATGATTAAAACCATCATGAAATCCCTTCTAACCACCCTCCAACAATGCTTGTAAAAAGCAATTGTGAAGCCATCCGGACCGGGAGTCTTATCACCATTACAAGATTTTAACGCTGCCAATACCTCTATCTCCTCAAAAGGCTGTTCCAGCAACACAACATCATTCCCCAGGGAGAATTAAACTCCAACTCATCTAAATCAGGTCTCCACTCAAGTCTCCTTGTACCAGTTTTGTCAGAAATCCTGCAATCGCAGACCTTACTTCCTCCCCTTCCTGCAATACCCTTCCAACAATAGAAACCGAGCTAATATTGTTATTTCGCTTGTATGCATTAGATATCATGTGGAAGAACTTTGTGTTTCAATTTCCTTCTTTTAGCCATAAAACTCTGGACTTTTGCCTTTATGAAATTTCTTTCAGCTTCAATACCCTACCCAACTCCCCCTTCAACCCATCCCTGCATACCTTCTCTTCGTCATTCAAAGATCTGCACTGTTCTTTCTGTTACAGCTACTGAATTTGCCACAAGATGCTATCTTTTTTCGCTTGCACATTGCCAAACTCTTCTTCATCCCACCTTTTAAAGTCTTCTTTAAGCATCTTAGGATTCCTAGCCATCACAAAGCTTGGTTTCCCACTTATGTTGCATCTGTTCCACCACCCCACAACATTGTCCCTAAACCCTAGAACACAGCAACATATTCTCACTCGCACTTGGGCTCCTTCCTCATCTTACACCTCCATTATCCAACATAATAGGAAAATGATCGGATACGGGTTAGGTAGACAAGATTGAGTAGTGTTAGGAAACCGAACTTCTCATTCTGAAGGAACAATGAAACAATCCAGCCGTGACATGGCTGGATTATCTCTATAATTAACCCCAAATGTACCTCGCCCCCTCTATGGGGAAATGCACCAGATTATTACCATTAACAAAATCTGAATACTCTCGCGTAACTTTAGTCAGCCTCTCCCCCAACCCTCCCCTCCAAGGGATATCTAACCACAATAAAATCTCCACCAAGCACCCAAGCTCATTCCATCTACTCGCAACATGTTGCAGCTCCTTAAATTGTCTTCTTTTTGCATCCAAATTGGGTCCATAGACCCCATAAAAACACCTAAGAGAAATTCCCCTGAACCAAACTGAACTTGCAGGACAGAGAAAATATACCCTCCTAATAATCCATTTCCTTGATTCTTCTAGAATCCCACATCAATAAAATACCCCCCAGCCGTACCTCTTGCAGCCAAGTACCTCCATTCCACCCACCTATCACTCCAAATACTTCTCACAAATCCATCGGTCACCTCTTCCACATTGGTTTCCTGCAAGCACACTATTTCTGGCTTTCACCTACACTACACCCTTTCACTTACTCACTAAACCACTAACATTCTATGACAAGATCTTCATCATCATTACTTATCCAGAACTAGCAGCTCCTTCCACCCTTCTGATGACCCAACGTTATCCTTCCTCCCATCATAATTCACAGAACTGGCCAGATTTTTCAACTCTCTTCTAAGCTTCCTCGCAAATATTTTCTTACCTGATCCTTTATCTTTCTGTTGCAAGGTAAGCCTTCCTTGCCCATTTCTTTCTTCAATTTCCTTGAATAACCTTATTAAATCAGCTTCATATCCATGTCAAGAAACCTCCAAGAACTTGCTTACAGCTCTAATCTTCCTCGTTACCCACTCTGAAACCTCCAACTGTTTATTTTCCTGCATTTCTGTTGCTAGAATTTGCCCCTTCTCTGGAGTGATAATAGGCAGTGGATCGCACCTGATTGGGATTTCTCCTTCCTGCCCTAGAAGCTCAATCATCTCATTGGTTTTTTTTTTTTTTGGTTGGTAAAAGCAAATTGTATTAGCACAAGGGGCCTGATAAGGGCAAACCCATATTACAAAAGAAAGGGTTTGGCTACAAAAGTTAAAGCCTAAGATCCTTCAAAAAATCTATAAAATTCTTTAAATACATAGGGTATTCTTCTCTAATTCAAAAGAAAAAACTCTTCAAAAAAATTGTCTTTTAACCTCTAAGGAGGAGATTCCTCACCATAAAAACTCTTCTATTAGGCTCCCTACTTAATCCTAAGGCACAATACAAGACAAATGGGAGTCATTCTCCGAGCTATTTTCATCTCCTTTCTAATTCTTTTACGCCTCTAATCTTCCTCATTTGTTTATTTTCCTGCATTACTGTTGTTAGAATTTGACCCTTCTCTGGAGTGATAGTAGCCAGTGGATGGATTGCACTTGTTGGGACTTCTCCCTCCTGCCCTAGAAGCTCAATCATCTCATTATTGTATTGCCTACTTGCCTCTACGCCGCCTTTGGAATTTAGCACATGCACAGACAATTCCTGCAAAGGAGTCCTCTCCTCTGTCATCTCATGAATCTCTGCACAGTGCTCCGTCTCTTCCATCTTTGCCCTTTCTGTCATCTCAGGAACCACCGAGTTCATTCCTACATCAATTGCTTCTACTAGGTCAGGAGGCCTGAGTGCTAAGCCCAGCATTCAAAATATTATCCTCATCTTTCCTGTCCACATGTCACACCCTCATTTGTCCATCGGATTGCCCAGCAGCAATCGCTTTCCTCCCTCTTCTATGCGCTTGCCGCACGTGAACTTTCATCACCCCTGCACCTCCTCCTCTGGCGAGGGTATTGGGGTTTTTTTCTGCAACTCTTTACGTTACTGCAAAAAGGGTTCCCTTCTCCACCCAGACTGGTATCTTCTTTCCATGCTCCAACCTCATTATTGTTGGTTGCCGGCAAGGGGGAAGCCAATGCTGTCACCAAGATCCAAGCCGGACTGAAATGCTTTCTTTGTTTCTTATCTTCATCTATCCTTCTGAAACCTCCACATCTGTCACCCAACACCTTAAAAACCTTTTGGTGCCACACCAAGCAGGAATTCCAACAAATCGCACCCATTCCCTTTTTGGTACAACATCCCGCTGCAATCTACCAATCCAAGAACAAAGGTTGCCCATCAAAGACCCACTCTCTCTGCCTCCATATTCTGGTGGCTTCTTCCATTGATGGAAATTCAAATAGAAACCATGTCCCATGCATTTCTCTCACTCGCACTCTTGTTGGCATCTCCCCCTCCTAACCACACACCTTTGGAGAGATTGTTTTTCCGGTGCCAGGTGTCTCAGAGGTCCCATGCTCCCCAACAAACACCTTTTGAAATAGTCTTTAACCTCTCTCTACATGATTCAAAATCCACCATGATGCTCCCTCACGTCTTTGAGGACCCCACCTTGACCTCTACCTGTTTTTCAGCCATTCCCCAACCAGTGCTACCTCTTTGAATGACCTCTGGACATTCGTTTCCCCACCACTCGCCGACGAAACAAGCTCTCTGGAAGCCCTAGCCACTCCCTTCGAACTCCCACCTTTCTCATAATCGGGGATATGAATGTTATATTGATATTCTCCATTCAATTCATCAACCCTGACAAAAGCCCTATTCTTGTTCATCCTTTGTATCACTCTGAGACTTCCATTTAGACCGTGAAACACTCTGTCAGAACACCAACCATCTTTTCTCCTTCCCACGTCTACCATCTGCTCACACAACCATCGGAAGCCACTGTCGTCCACCCTCAATCTACGAACCACCCCTATACCCTTTTTTGTGATTTGGGCACCTTCCCTTTCCGATCTCTTACTTTGTCGATCTCAAAGGTCTTGCTTCCCCACTGAACATACCTTGAGAGCTCCCTTACCATCACAAATTTTACTCAACAAGGATCATATCAATTCCTGAGATTCATCAAATTACAGCTTGAAGGTTCTTATGTTCTACAGATGCATTGCGATGGCAGGTGTATTGAGTGTTGATTGCAAACCATATCAAAGCTTGATAGAACAAGTTTTTATTTTTTTAATAGATGGGGTTGATTATTTGAGCTGATGGATTTGTCCTGTATTCTTTAATTTGCAGGAAAAATCTGCTCAGGTGCGAGCAAAGAAGGTTGGGCATGAAGGTGAGGGCCGCGAGGCCATCCACGAGGAAGATGACACATCTACATCAGATCCACAGCAGCCAAGTGAAAAAAACTTAGATTTTTCGCAACAATCTGATGCCCAATCACATGAACATACGGTAAGTGTTGGAATTTCATCAAGTTTTATCTGCCATCCCCATGGGGTTATTTAGAAACCACCCAAGAGTGAAGTGATTTGAATTGAATTCCCCTAGCTTTGGAAAGAATCATTTCCTTGCAGCACAAGAGGATCGATACTTGGTGAACAATAAATTTTGTATCCTAGTAAAATTTAGCATTCTTTTTTGCATCTCCAGAGGCTTCCTTCCGAAAAACAGGCTGTTTTTACTTTTTCCATTTGTAGTTCGCTTCAAATTATACAATTACATTTAGTGAACAAAATAAAAATTAATAAATGAAAGGGTTTTTTTGGTTGGGTTGGGGAGTGTGCCATCCTATGCATTGATACTACTGTTTCCAAGATGGTTTGTCATGTTTGTGAACCTCTATTTCTCGTGTTAAACAAGTTTTCTAGAAAAGAATAGGAGGCCCGTTTCAAATGTTTTAATGGATAAAAGGGAGTAAATATTTTCTGATGTGCTTCCCAAGCCTGTCTTTTCTTTTTGCCATAATCATTATGACCTGCCTGTTTCAAATGTTTTAATGGATAAAAGGGGATTCATATTTTCTGATGTGCTTCCCAAGCCTGTCTTTCCTTTTTGCCATAATCATTATGACCTGCATATCATCTTATTGGTACTCCGCTTTCCAATATTGTCAGTTACGTTGTAACCAGCTGTTTCTTATGTCAAACAAGTTTTCTAAAGGCATAGGAGGCTCATTTCAAATGCTTTGATTGATACAATGGAATTCATATATCTTTATGTGCTTCTTCTTCTTCTTCTTCCCTCTTTTTGGGCATATAGTGAGATTTATGGGTCACATTTTGTAACTTTGGTTGGACAGGGAGAGGATCTGGTAAACGATAAGGAGGGTGGGCAGAGGAAAGGGCGCAGCCGTGGCCGGGGCAAAGGACGTGGGCGGGCGCAATACCATCACAATAACCGTGGAAGTAATGTAGGAACTCCCCCATCTAATATTTCTGTCAATACAGAGCAGCCAATTGTAGCTAAGCAGCCTCCTGGGCCTCGCATGCCAGACGGCACTAGAGGGTTTTCTATGGGTCGTGGAAAGCCAGTTGCTGTTAATATTGCGTAATGACTTTCTTATTCTACAGGGTACAGGTGGTTTTCTTGTATCTGCGAAGCATCTGTTGGGGTGGGAAATGTGTACTTTTTGTGCAGTGTTTATGGCAGGGAAAAGAACTGTGGGGTACAGGTGCTTCTGTTTTGCGTGTTTTTTGTATTCAAAGTGAGGATCTTGCAAAAAGAACTGTGGTTTTGGTAACTTCTTCGTTCAGTGTTCTATCATTGTAGAAAGCAATAACAAAACCTGGGGGGTTCACTTATTCCCACTGTATTATGAGAGTGAAGAATCAACATTGCAATAGAACGACTTGACCCAGAACATAGGAGGATTTTATTAGGAGGTAAAATGCAGGAACATAAGACTGCTATTTTGTTTGTAATCTCAGAAAATCACAAACGTGGCTTTACTTCATCAATGCAGATCGGGGGTGCTGGCGGCCTCGTTTGGAATTAGTTTCTCACCCAAATTCATTTTTAAGCGTCTGGCCTGCCTTGGCCTCTTGCAATGTAGTTCCTTTTTTTGGTCAGAAGGTAAAAAGAGCTAGAGGTTTTAGCAGGGTTGTCCCTCCTATTTCCAAAGTGTTCATTGAAAGGGCATCTCAACATTCTTCCAACTTTGAAAAATAATAGACAAGTAACCTTCCTCCCAAAAAAATATTCGATCAAGCGTTTTTTTTTTTTTTCACCAGAGTGCAGGGTATAATGAACAGGACGAAACAGAGAGACCACCTTATGGTCCAAGATTGGCAGACAATGATGGGGCGATGGATGAATTTTGGGATCCTTTTTACAATGTACATAGACAAAGACCTAACACTTGGTTTTAGGGTGCATTATTTGGCCTTATGTAATTATGTTATCTACTAATTTAGTTTAAAAAATAGGGAAATAAGAAGATAAATAGATGATTCATTGTTAGCCCTCGTCGACATTTATACAGCTCTTACACCCATGATGTTACCGAGTAATCACTTTTCTCATTACCTACACCATTTTCTTCGGGTTTGTGTGATCCACATTATCATACATGCTTCAAACTGTGGAAAATGGACAATTTGAAAAAACGGACAAAACGGACCATGTATTTGAAATTTTACGTGTCAAAATTAGTTATTATGTTAATTTTGATACGATTAAGATAGTCATATTTTGGATACAAATGCACACGTCTAACAAACTGTGCCATATGGCGTCTTAGTATTTGTGCCAAGCTTCTCAAAGCAGCTTGGGGATGATTCCAATGTTTCTCTAAGGTGGTGATGTGGCCTAATGAGTCCACAATTGTCATACATGAGGGGATGATTGTAATAACCACAAAAAGGGGAAATTACACTTTATGCCGTATGGTTAAACTCATTTTTACATTATCCTCTTATGGTATAAAAGTAACAATTATCTTTTGCATTTAAGATCAAAGCACAACCCATGACGGCGTTAACAAAAATTATGAAAAAACTAAAAAGCCTTGATTGTTAAAAACTCAAGACATTATGTTAGGTTAATCAATTGAAAGGGAAACTTGATTGAGAGGCGTTGGATTAGGGCAAGGACGCAATTTGGGAAAACCAACAAAGTTAGAATTATGTTGATCGATTGGTACTACAGATTACAATTTTGAGCTTGAAGGTCAAGTTTAGCTTATCAAAGATACATTATTTCTCTAATTTGTTAGTCATCGTTGAAAAAAATGCATGTGAAGTTGGTGATATATTTATATATATGTGTGTGTGTCTTTTATATTCATCAGATTTACCTTCTAGGGTGGGAGAAAGTTAGTTTATGGTCCCAATTCGTTAGTCATTTGCTTTGTGAATTGCAAGACACTGTTTGTGTTGCAATTTCTAGTTATTGGTTATGATATACCATAAAAGAGCAGACCAATCAGCACTTGACACGTATGCCTATGAATCTAGCTAACGTTCGGCTAACTCAGCTCGCGCTCAGTCAATGGCTAAGCGCTCGAACATTCAAAACAGGATGAAAGATCGGAAGTAGCCAAGCATATGCCTCCAGAGCTCATACATATCCGGATAAGGATCACGAAGTTAATTACAAGGCTCCAGACCAACACTCCAGAGCTCATCACCGCCTTAACGGCTGCCGAGTAGGGAATAAGGAAACAGTCTTCAACAAGGAAACTACTATCTATGATTATCTCTATACAATACTCCACAAGGTAACTGCAATCTTCGATGATCAAATCCCTATATTCATGGCTCCGAATCCTAATCAACTTAGGAAGGCCACGATCTATAAATCAAACCCTAAAGGTACGCTTTATTTTCATGCTCATTATTTGGCTTTCAATACAGTCTTTTCAATTCCGTTTACTTACTTAAGCATCGGAGCGGTTACCGCCGGAGCCAATTCGGTGGTCCTCTGATCCCTTTCTAAATGTTCTACAGGTTACAGAGCCCACACTTATTGCGAGTCAAAAAGTGCAACATCAGTTTGGCTCCAAATCTCCGACCGCGACAGAATACTCAGAATCTGCAAAGCTCTCAACGTCGGCCGCCTGCTCCACGAGCAAGGAGGCCAACGGTTGATCCCATGCGGCAAGAGATCGAATCGATCAAATGACACAATGAACTGATGCAGGAACAGTTGCTTGCCATAACTAGAACACTGGCAACACTCACACAGAATCAAGGGACGAGTCCTCCTAACCCGCCGGTCAACATCGCTGCGGGAACACAACCTCCTATTAACACTGAGAATGAAGAGCCCTGTGAGCAGGCTCCAAATAACCAGCCTGGGCACCCCTAGGGTGTTGCTCGCGTTGGCAGAGATCTACAGCCGTCAGTAGCTCCAGGCTGGGGAACATCAACCTTCGTCCCAGACGTCCATTACCGGAGCACTACTAGAGCCTCAACTCCAAGGGCTTCAGGAGCACATCCAGCACCACAGGAGCCTCATCCCCATGCAGCACCAATCCCTCCAGTTTAGAACCCTTTTCCGTCCGAGGGACGTATTCAGCCCGACTACCCTGAAGCCGAGGCTGTGAGGCAAGGTTCAAAGAGATGTCAGATTCAGAGACCCACGGAGGGTAGAAGAAATTGCCGAATCTATGGACCGAACAATTGCTCTGAGAGGTGCCCAGAACCCTCCAGAGCAAGACGAGTTGGCCAGGTTGTTCGGAAGACTAGCTACCCCATTCACTCACGCCATCATGTCAGAAGAAAGGCCCAGAAAGTTCATGGTGCCCAAGTTCACCCTGTACGATGGGTCTGGAGACCCAGGAGATCATCTCTCGCACTACCAGCATACGATGGCCCTCCACGGGGCCTCTGATGCTTTTATGTGCCGAACTTTCATTACCAGCTTGAAGGGAACTACTCTGAAATGGTTCCACCATTTCCCTCCAAACTCAATTACCAGCTTCTATGAGCTCAGTAAGCAATTCTTGGACAGGTTTATGACCAGCAGAAGGCTCAGAAGGGGACCAGAATTCCTGTTAAATGTCAAGCAGACTAAGGAGGAGTCCTTCAGAGCCTATATCGCGCGCTTCAATGCCGAACTCATGGAGATCACCGACTGTAGCCCAAAATTTCTTGTAGCTGCCTTAACTGCTGGACTTGCTCACGGTGGCTTCAGAGACTCATTGACAAAGAGCCTTCTAGCTGACATGGTGGCATTAATGGATCGGGCCAGGAAATATATCAACCTGGAATAAGCCAACCGCACATCCCAAAAGGGCAAAGATTAGGCCCAGAGGGATAATCCGAAGAGGGAGGATCACAAGAAGGAGGACCACAGAAGAGACTCCAGCAAGAAAAGGGCCAGGAGTCCAGAAAAGAGAACAGCACCCAGAGCTGTGTACAATTCCGGACCAAGGGTGTTCACTAACTTTACCCCTTTGAACACTACATCGAACCAGGTACTCCGGCAAATACGAGATCGGGAAAATCTAAGGTGGCCGGAACCAATCAAAGGAAATCCTAGCCTTCGGGACCAAAGTAAGTATTGTAATTTCCATAAAGATCATGGACATACGACTAACTCATGCAGGACCCTCTGATATAAGATAGAGTAGCTCATAAAGAAGGGGCGTCTTCGGGAGTTCGTCAAGCAGGACGGAAGGCAGAACCCTTAAGAAGACAAGCCTCAGCAACGGCCGGACCAGAGGCCCGAGCAGAGGCAGGAGCACAGGGAAGGACGAAACGAGCCTCAGAGGCAGAACAACCATGTCATCTACGTCCTCCATGCCGACTCCCCTATTACAGAAATGTCAAACAGGGCGAGAAAGAGATACGCTCGGGAGGCCAGGGCTGCCCCAGACGTATTGTAGATCTCCAACATTGAAAAGAGGCTCAAGCCAGCACCGGAGATCCAATTCACTGAACAGGGCCTCGCAGGGGTACATTGCCCTCACAGTGATCCCTTGTTATCACTCTCAAAATCGCCAACTTTGAGATCAGGAGAGTCCTGGTCGATACTGGCAGCTCCGTCAATATACTGTTCTATGAGCCACTCAAACAGATGGGAATGGACCACAACAACATCAAGCCTACTACTACCGTGATGGCAACCTCAGCACCTCATTGGGGAGAATCGACCTTCCTACTACTGTGGGGGAGGGAGAAGGGCAGAAGACCACCATCTCAGAGTACATGGTGTTAAATATGAAATCTCCATACAACGTCATAATTGGGAGACCATGGTTGCACCAGATAGGGGCGGTCACCTCAACCCTCCATCAATGTCTAAAGTATGTCCACAATCAGAACGTTCACTCTGTCAGAGGATGCTAACCAACTTCTCGAGAGTGCCATGCCATTGCACTCAAGGAGAAGGCCACCAAATAGCAATTGCAGTACACTCGGGACTGTACAGATCCAGTTCTCACCCGCACTCCCGAGGAGGAAGGTTGCCCATCCAGCATTGAAGAACCCCTGAGCCCAAGGGGACGAGACAGTCGAGCCAAACCTATTGGAGAGCCCATCAAAGTGTTGGTCAGTTCAGAACCAGAGGGGCGTTATTTGTACATCGGCCCAGACCTGACACACACTGAGCAGGAGAGGATAGTCAGGTTTCTGAAAGACAACCTCTCTATATTTGCTTGGAAGACCAAAGATATGGAGGGTATAGATCCTAGCCTCATAACTCACAAGCTAACGGTAGACTCAGATCACCTACCAGTCAGACAAAAGAGAAGGCCGATTGCTCCTGAATGGCATCGGATCATAAATGAGGAAGTCCAGAGGCTACTTGAAGCCAAGATGATACGAGAAGTGTTCTACCCCGAGTGGCTAGCCAACACCGTCCTGGTCAAGAAGAAAAATGGCAAGTGGAGGGTCTGCGTTGATTATATAGACCTCAATAAGGCGTGCCCCAAAGACAACTTTCCACTGCCAAGGATAGATCAACTAGTTGACGCCACTACGGGGCACGAGCTCATGAGCTTCATGGATGCCTACTCTGGGTATAACCAAATCCAGATGTACCCTCCAGACCAAGAAAAGACAGTCTTCATAACCGGACGAGGTCTCTACTACTACAGAGTAATGCCTTTCGGTTTGAAGAACGCTGGAGCCACATACCAGCAGTTGGTGAACAAGATGTTCAGCCCGCTGCTTGGCAATACCATGGAGGTATACATCGATGACATGCTGGTCAAGAGTTTGGAAAAAGGTAGTCACCTCCAACACTTAGCCCAGACCTTCGATATCTTAAGGCAGCATAAGACGAAGCTCAACCCCTCGAAATGTACCTTCGGGGTGACAAAGGGAAAATTCTTGGGATACATTGTCTCTCAGAGGGGTATCGAAGCAGACCCCACTCAGATCCAAGCCCTGATTGGACTGAAGTCACTGAAAACCAGAAAGGACATTCAGGCACTGAATGGCAGAATTGCGGCACTAAACAAATTTATCTCCAAATCCACTGATCGCTGCCTACCTTTTTTCAAAGCTCTGAAGGGCAACAAGGCTTTACAGTGGACGGAAGAATGCGAGAAAGCTTTTCAAGAACTAAAGAGGTATCTAGCCTCTCCAGAACTTCTGTCAAAACCAGTACAGGGAGAAAAACTACTCTTGTACCTTGCAGTCTCTGAAAACGCGGTCAGCTCCGCTTTAGTCAGACAGGACAGAGGAGTACAGAGGCCCATATTCTACGTCAGTAGGGCACTACTTGACACAGAAAAGAGATATCCAGAAGTGAAAAAGCTAGCCTTCGCCTTGGTCATATCAGCTCGGAAGCTCCGACCTTATTTCCAAGCCCATTCAATTGAAATCCCAACTGCCTATCCTTTGAAGTCAATATTGAGGAAGCCTGAGGTATCAGGAAGATTAGTGAAGTGGTCTGTGGAGCTAGGGGAATTTGACATATCATATATGCCTCGAAACTCCATCAAAGGGCAGGCCTTGGCTAATTTTGTTGCCGAGTTCACCCCGGCACTTCAAGACAAGGCACAGCTCATCAAAACTTCAGGAACCTGGCTGCTTTACATCGATGGATCGACAACCGATCAGGGTTTAGGAGCAGGCCTGGTACTACAGTCCCATGATGGGCTTACGTCAGAAAAAGCAGTCAACCTAGGATTCAAAGCTTCCAACAATGAAGCAGAATACGAAGCCCTAATCCTAGGCATAAAGTTGGCTCTGGAATGTGATGTTCAGAACCTTAAAGTCTTCTCAGGCTCCCAACTGGTGGTAACCCAAGTCCTGGGAGAATTCTCCATAAAAGATGACAGGATGTTTCGGTACTCCGAATTGGTGAACCACTTGAAGCATTCCTTCCAGACGTTCACTATCCAGAAAATAGAAAGAAGCCAGAACTGCAGAGCAGATGCTTTGGCAAACATGGCGTCCCACCTAAAGTCTGAGGCAAACTTTATAGTAAAAATCTCCTATCAGCCAGGACCTAGAATAGAGGAAGCCCAAGTGGCTCAAATTACTGAATAGCCCCAGAACTGGATGACTCCAATCCTCTAGTACCTACAATCTGGGCTCCTCCTAGAAGACAAAAACAAAGTCAGGAGAATCCGAATCAGAGCGGCTCGGTACCTGATCCTGAACAACAAACTTTACAGAAGGTCTTATTCTCAACCTCTGTTAAAATGCTTAGCTCCAGAAGAATCACAATATGTTTTGGCTGAAATACACGAGGGAATTTGCGGGAATCATAATGGGGGCAGGACGATAGCTCACCAAGCTCTGTCTCAGGCTATTACTGGCCTAGCATGCTAAGGCAGGCTAAGGAGTATGTCCAGAAGTGCGACAAATGCCAAAGATTTGTCCCATATCAACACCAGCCTCATCACGAGCTCAGCCCGATTCCTAGTCCTTGGCCCTTTGCTCAGTGGGGAATGGACATCGTGGGTCCATTACCAAAGGCCCCACCGAACAGGAAGTATCTCTTGGTAGCTATTGACTACTTCTCTGAGTGGGCCGAAGCTGAACCTCTAACATATATCACAGAAAATGAAGTTGAGAGCTTCACCTGGAAGAACATTGTTTGCAGGTTCGGTATACCACGTGTGATTATCTCTGACAATGGGACACAGTTCACTGGTAAAGGCTTCAAGAAATTCTGCGAAAATCTCAACATTAGGCAACACTTTGCCTCTCCAGGCCATCCACAAGCAAATAGGCAAGCAGAGGTCACCAACCGAACGATCCTTGATGGATTAAAGAAAAGGTTGGAGCAGGCCAAAGGAAAGTGGGCAGAGGAACTCCCTAGAGTTCTTTGGGCCTATAGAACAACTAGAAGAACTCCCACCTCTGAAACTCCCTTCTCACTGGCCTATGGTACAGTAGCAGTAATCCCGGTTGAGATCGGTATGCCAACTCTGAGGACTGAAGCCTTTGAGCAAGAATCCAATGATCAGCAGCTGATGAAAAATTTGGATTTGCTTGAAGAAAGAAGGGATCAAGCCAGCATCAGGATGGAAGCCTATCAGCAAAGAATGGTCGACAAATCCAAGGTGGGGCTCAAGATGGTCAGCTTTCAAGTCGGAGACTTTGTCTTAAGAATAGTCTTTCAAAACACCAAGGATCCCACTATGGGAAAGTTGTCACCAAACTGGGAAGGCCCCTACAGAGTAACTAAGGTTGTTAGGCCTACCACCTATTGGCTAGAAGACATGACTGGGAAGCCTATTACTAGGCCATGGAACGTGGAACATTTACGGAAGTATTATCAATAAGAGATGTTTCTTTCTTTTAATGCCTCCATAGAATGTTCATGCACAGGCCTCTAGAGCCTGGTCCATAATGTACAAGTCTTAGTACTTGGTCCATCTATAATGCACAGGCTTCTAGAGCCTGGTCCATCTATAATGCACAGGCCTCCAGAGCCTGGTCCATAATGTACAAGTCTTAGTACTTGGTCCATCTATAATGCACAAGCCTCCAGAGTCTGGTCCATAATGTACAAGTCTTAGTACTTGGTCTATTTATAATGCATAGGCCTCTAGAGCCTGGTCCATCTATAATGTACAAGTCTTAGTACTTGGTCCATCTATAATGCACAGGCCTTCAGAGCCTGGTCCATTGATAATGCACAAGTCTTAGTACTTGGTCTATCTATAATGCACAGGCCTCTAGAGCCTGGTCCATTGATAATGCACAAGTCTTCGTACTTGGTCCATCTTCTAATGCACAGGCCTCCAGAGCCTGATCCATCTTCAACATGCAGACTTTATGATCCAGTCCGTCTAAAGGCGGAAGTTCCAAGGGTCTTCAACCAAAGTCCAAATATTATCTACACAAGTTTCCCCGAGCGGAATACCTTAAAGCTGATACTTAGATTATTTGGCTTGTGTACCAACAAGCAACAAATACTACAGTACCGAGCAAGCTTAAAGTACATTGGTTCAAGACTTCAAGTTTTATGCAAAACTCGTTGATCTACTCTTAGAACATACAGAAAAGTTAGAAGTGCACGAAAAGGTGTTTTAACTCCGGAAGAGCACATTCAAATACAAAGAACATCAGATTTAAGAAGAAACAACTCAATTTTATTGATGATTCATAGAAAGTTTACATCATTACATAAGTTACTACAGAAGCTACTACAGAAGCTACAACAAAGACATCACTATAGAAGCTACATTAAAGACACTACTACAATCTGCAACATCATGGCTTTCTTCTTCGGATGGGAAAAGGGCCCAAGTTCCAACCTCCATTACCGCTGCCGCCGGCTTCCATTCGAAAGGAAGGAACCCGGAACCCCAATCTGCATCAAGAAGTACCCAGGCCATTTCATCATCACTGTCACTGGTCTCAATACCAATGGACGATGAGGGCTCTGGGTCTCAGGAGACCTCCATTCTCTACCTTCGTTTCCCGCAAATTCGGCATGACACCCCAACCGATTTGAGCAAGGGTCTCTACCAAGACACGAAGAAAATGAGGTATCTCGACCGGATGCCAATATAGACAAGAGGACTTATGCCTCCTTTAATCCTTCCTTGGAGACTGAATCAAGGGGAAGGTTAACTCTCGGCCACAGTTTAATCATTCCTAACTCAGACGAAGAATCGTCAATCATCTCCGGGAGAACGACAAGCTTCCGACAACATTTAAAGTCTCTCCAACAAAGGAACAATTTGGGAACAAGAGGATTGGGCGTAACTGTATGCCCCCTTCCTCATATATATAGACCCTTAAAGCCCAAAAGCCACCCAACTGGACCGTCGCAATGGTTAAAAGAGAGGTTGACCTTGAAATCCCAAACGACAATCGTATAAATAAACGACGCATTAAACCTGCCTCTTTGGAATACCAAGAGGTAGGGTACAGAGCTCTTCTGAACAAACAACCACGGCCCGGCACTAAAGCCTCTGAAATAATAAAAAGGGGGGGCAAAGTCTAAATATACAAGCCTCCCATCCAGTATACAGATCCTCCAGTCTTATCTATTCTGTGACAGGCCATTCATACGACAAAGGCCAACAGCTCTGATATATCCTGATCTTAAGGACTCGGAAACAGTAGTTTCAGTCATCGTAATGATGAACACAAGCTGCCTAGTTATTTTCACAAGTCTTTGGTTCAGAGCAATCTACTTCAGAACTCTGTAGATTTTACTTCCACTCTATGTGATACAAGATCAATATTGGGTTCTATTTATCTGATCATGTTTGTTTTCTTATCTTATTATGATGAGACAGTCGAAGTTAATCTGCATTCCCTATTCAATTACAAGTGTTGAAGCTCGGAAGGCACCTATTAACTAGTGAAAAGTTGATCTGACGTGCAATGGGCTCAGAGCAGCTATACACAACAAATTTCACAGAAAGCAATAACACAAGAAGAATCTGAAGAAAAGTCAATTTTACTGATCAAAAGGTATTTCATTACATCAAAAAGGGCTGGCAAAAACAAAGAAAAGTAAAAGCTGATAAAACCTCAAGCCTTATCACAAGGGCCAGGATCCTCTGCCGAAAGAAGGTCGGTAGTCGCAGCCTTTTTGCTCAGACCAGCACCAGACGAAGCAGCTCCAGGAGCAACAATTGACGACAAGTCAAAATCTGGGAACTTAGCCAGAAATCTAGATCGGAAGCTCTCGAAACCAAACCGGATTAGTTCATCCCCCATTTGGTCAACTTCCTCTCTCAATTTCGTCTCAGTCTCAGTCTTGGCATGGTCAACTGCCTCCTGAACCTTCTGATCAAAGGTGCTTCAGAGGTCGACCAACTCCATCTGAAGTCCTGCAACCTGCCGAGCATAGATGTCTCTTTCAGACTCCGCTACGGCAAGATTAGTGCCAGCTTCCTTCAGGCTCTCCTCGGCAGCCTGAACCTTGGATTGAGCCATTCCAAGCTCCAGCCTCACTTCATCCAGCTCGGCCTTCAGCTTATCAGCCTCCTCAAGGCTCATGGGAGTCACCATCAGAGCAGCTAAACTATGCGTGCTCTGCACAACACAAGGCAGAC
The DNA here is from genome assembly GCA_008638375.1 of Nyssa sinensis. Lineage (NCBI taxonomy): Eukaryota > Viridiplantae > Streptophyta > Magnoliopsida > Cornales > Nyssaceae > Nyssa > Nyssa sinensis. Next base: position 30,771 of record CM018045.1, on the reverse strand, counting down.
AAGTTAGACCGAACAAGCAAGCAAATAAGAAAAGATAAGAAAAGCTTCAGAGGTTACCTTCATTTGGAGGTTCATCATCTCATTCATCAACTTTGCAAGGTTATCCCCCCTATACCGATGAGGGCCCTGGGTCCATATCTGGTCAAAGGCCTTCTTGGCAATTTGGTAGTCCGGCTCGTCAAACGGCTCGGACGGCGCAGCAGGCGCCTTCCCCTTCCTAGTCCGTCTGCTCGGAACGGAAGGGGTAAGAAGAACTGCCGAGACTAGAACAGCAGGTTCGGCCTCTTTCTCGGCCTAGGCAGGAGGTGGCTCGAGAGAGCCAAAAATCAACCTCTTCCTTTTCACTTGCAAAGGAGGCTCAGGCTCAACTTGGGAGGAAGCCTCCCCCGCCGCTTGGGCTTCCGCCTCTGTCCATCTCGACGTCAGCCTTTTCTTAAGCTCCTCAGTACGAGCGGCCATCAAGTTCTTCGGAGTAATAATAACGGTATGAGCCCGGTTGGAAGTCGAAAGAAGCACGCGGTACTGATTTTGGAGCTCGTTAGTAAACTCAGATCTCCTCCAAGCACTCCTGACTGCACATAAGCAAGAAATGGCATATCAGATTATCAGTTCGGAAGGCACAACAAAGCTAAAACAAACCTAAGGAAATAAACCTCACCCTTATGACCCGTGGTATGAGGGAATATCGAGACATCGTCCTAGAAGTCTTCATGCTCCCATCCTCCTCCAACAAAGAAGTACCACTTCTTCCACGTTTTATTAGAAGTGGGAACAGAGGATAGGGGTCGGAACCCCTTCTCAAAAGACATGTAGAAAAGGCCTTCTGCCTTCTTAAACTTCAGATCCATATTACTACGGATCAGATTTATGGATACATCCACATCATTTTTATGCCCTAACACTACAAACCCTAAAAGTTGTCGCCAACTATTGAGATTAAGGTCGGCAGGACAGAGTTTGCACCAACAGAAGAATTCCTAACTAAATCAGGCAACGGAAGTCTCAAACCCATTTCAAACCAGGCAAGATAAACACATATCTCCCTGGCTTCAACATTATGGGGACAGTCCATTGGGCCTGGTACTCAATTGGTCACATGTGAGGAAAAATTATACTTCACCCTATACTCGTTCAGTAGGCTTTGGGTAACAGTACTCTCACCTTCTTCTCTATGGGAAGACTTGCCAGAGGTCTCCTCAGCCCTGTCTCGGGGCTCTATGAAGGCATCGACTATCTTAGTCTCAGGACTAGGGGGAGGCTCAACAGACCTCTCCCCAGCATTTTCGGGGGCAAGATCACCTACATTCTCTAAAGGAGGCGGCATAGCCATCTCAAAGGGATTTCCTACCCCCTCACTAGCATTTGAAGATTCAAGAGGAGTAGACATTACTCCCGGACTTAAAGAGGAAGAAGCAAAAGAAGAGGAAGATCGGTCGAACCTGTTCTAGACCAGAGCCTCAAAAAACCAGTGTTCTTCGAAGTCGCACAAACCAACAATGGCGGACAAGATCTTCTAGCACAGTGAAAATGAAGGGGAAAAGGTCATTTCAAATCTCACCCTGTATTTATAAGCGTAGTATCAGAAGGGACCCACCAAGCCCAAACGCCATGACGGTTTGGAACAATGATGACTTCGAGAAACCCAACCATCGGTTCAGTACAATGATGGCCTTTAAAAAATCAAATCTCTGGCTGCACAATAAATGACGCATCAACAGTCGCCTTGAAAGACGAACAGACAGGATACATGACTCTCCGAAAAAGGCTTAGCCCTAGTTGCTTGTTAGCATCAAACTAGGACTTGGGGGGGGGGAGTAACTGATATACCATAAAAGAACAGACCAATCAGCACTTGACACGTATGCCTATGAATCTAGCTCACGCTCGGCTAACTCAGCTCGTGCTCAGCCAATGGCTAAGCGCTCGAACATTCAGAACAGGATGAAAGATCGGAAGTAGCCAAGCATATGTCTCTAGAGCTCATACATATCCGAATAAGGATCACAGAGTTAATTACAGGGCTCCAGACCAACACTCCAGAGCTCGTCACCGCCTTAACGGCTGCCGAGTAGGGAATAAGGAAACAGTCTTTAACACGGAAACAGTCTTCAACAAGGAAACTACTATTTATGATTATCTCTATACAATACTCCATAAGGTAACTGCAATCTCCGATGATCAAATCCCTATATTCATGGCTCCGAATCCTAATCAACTTAGGAAGGCCACGATCTATAAATCAAACCCTAAAGGTTCGCTTTATTTTCATGCTCATTATTTGGCTTTCAATACAGTCTTTTCAATTCCGTTTACTTACTTAAGCATCGGAGCGGCTACCGTCGGAGCCAATTCGGTGGTCCTCTGATCCCTTTTCTGAATGTTCTACAGGTTACGGAGCCCACACTTATTGCGAGTCAAAAAGTGCAGCATCAGGTTATAATTGAAAAATATGAACTTTATGGGTGGATGGGGACCATGGGGTTAGTGTTGTTTATGGTTACCCACAATAGGATTTGTTTAAATCAACTACTCACATGATTGAGTTTGTTGTTTATATTTTTTTTATTTATTATTGTTTAGTTCAGTTGTATTATACTTTTTTGGAGATGGGATTTGTAATTTTCAAATGGAAGTGAGGACCTGTTGTTTGCAACATGTTTCGAATGTTGTAATTGGCAACATGATGCGCTTTTTTAAGTTATTTGTTAAGAGAAGTATCTGTTGGAAAAAGGGTTATTTCAGGAGATTTTTTTTTTAATTTTTTAGATAAAATTAAAGTGTATTTCACACATTATTTTTGGTGGTTCCACATAGAAATATATTATTCTTCATGAGGAGCTTAAAAATATATATTGGGTTGTTCAAAACCATTAAAGACTAAAGGAAAAATTGCCTCAAAATGTCACCACTGGTAACAAAGTGTAAAAAGCTTGTGTCCCTTTTAAAATAGGTACTAGAGTTTTAAAAAGTATATATACAATCACCTTGCATGAGGGTTTGGGTTCCAAGAGACACCCAATGACCTAGCACATCCTTGCCGAATTGAGTCAAGTTTGGGCTTGGGCCACACTGTATATATATCTTTTTAGACAAAATTTATTTGATTTTTTTGTTACTGTTTGAAAAACTCTAAAACGCTGTCGTTTTAGAATGAGAGACTGAATAGTCGCATCCATTGAAATGGTGCATTTGTTCTGTTTAAACTGAACATCAACAACCATTCACCATGAACGTAGGTGACTTTTAAGATCAACCAGTGCAACCCTTGGCCTTTTGACTATACTTAATAGTCATAAAACATGGGGCACCTAAGTTTTGTAGAAGATGGAGGACCTAATACATGTTTGATTTTTTTAGACAAAATTTTTTTGATTTTTTTTGTTACTGTTTGGAAAACTCTACTGCATTCTGATTTTGCTACTTCTACTGTAAGTTAATACGATAGTTTCTATTTTTCTTTTATTGCATCTAATTTACAGTTTCAGGTTTCCAACTTTTTGGTTTGTTTTAAATTGTTTTCTGGTTTCAAAAACAGTTTCTGTATTTCTAAAATTAATTTTATTTTCTGCAAATAAAACTGATAGAGATTTACAAACAGTATATACAGTCAACTCTCTTATAATTGATAAACATGTGAGATTGAAAATTTATTAATGATTAAATTTTTTCATACTTTCATTAACAAATAAGTGTTTCTTATATATAGATATTTTTGGTACAAAAATAAGACCATATATACAACGTTTTAATGACATTTTAATTTTTCATGATATATATATATATATATATATATAATGCTCAACTTAAGATATAAAAAAAACTCATAATGTCAATTTTCAAGTAAAAAAGTTGTGTTTGCTGATGTTATAATTTTTTTTTTTTTAAGACAATACTTTTGACTTAAATTATGTTGAATTAATAAATATAACTAATAAGATATGTCATAAATAAGACATATAAAAATACATATATAACTATTTTATCTCTCTAATAATTAATATTATAAAAAAGTTCTTTTGAAAAAAAATGTATTATTATTAAATAATCAAATTATTAATTATATACTATAGATTAAGTTAGTTCCTTAAAAAATTATTATATATTAGAAATTATTAATTTATTGAATGTTCATTGTAAGGGGTTGATTTTATGTCATTTTAAAGAAAATGTGGAGACCACTTGTCTCCCAATACATTTCATTAGTTCTATTATATTGACGGGGTTTTAGTAGTTATAAATACATCCACTATAATCCATTCATGTTCTTTGCATGCATGGTTTTATAGATTAACTTAGGTTTTTTCATATTGTTGTTTTGTAGGATGATATATAGCATTAATATTGAATTTCATTAGGGTGAGTTTTTATAAAGATCCCGATAGACAGTGTACATAGATGGAAATGTTGATATTTTGATGACTGTTGTGAGTAGCACTGTTGGAAAAGAAACTCAGCTATCCCCTCCTCGAAGGTGGGAGGGAATGCCCATGAATTGAGTGCATATGAAAAAGAAAAAGGAGTCACTATCTTATTTTAAGTAAATAACAAGCAAACCCGATTACAAATCTATAGAGAATACATGTACAGAAGGAATAACAAAGAATATTGAAAATTACAATGTTTTTGTCCTAATTAAATTCTAAACCCATTGACATAGGTCAATAAAATAAAGCAAACTAATCTATAATAAACTAGAGAATTTCGAATCCAGGAACTAAGGTACGAGATGGGAAGGTATTAGGCACTCAACCCGCCCAGTCCAAATAGATTGGCCTCTAATGTTTACCCACAAGGCTCTTATTGCATGACATAAATAAAATAAAGAGAGAATAATAATTGTACAAATAAGTAAAACGAAATAAATGGCATAGTAAAAGAAAGCCTTTCGCCTGCGTCTATCACCATGATATAAGCCGATGAGTTACCTCTCACTCCTCTTTATGAGAAAATAAGGCAACGTAACGAGCTAACACCGAGCACTCACTTCTATTAAATGAGAATAGAAGATGGTGACTCGGGTAAAAAGAGGTGTGGAGAGGAACATGAAAAGTAAATAAGACAAAATAATAGTGCAAGAAAAGAGAAGAGAATAAGTAGACTAGGGCCTGAAGGCGTCCTAGTATCCGTTTAGATAATGGAATCAGAACTAACATATTTCTCTAATTCAACTGTTTCTATCAAGAGTGATAGAATAAATTAAATTAGGTAAAAAGAAAAAAAGAAGGTTTTAGGGAGCATACCTGATCAGTTGCGGTTAATCAAACAAGACTTTGGTTTGAACTCCTTGAATTTGGATCGTCAGTTGTGTGGAACTCTGACTTATGTTGAATAGAACTCTGGTTTGTACAAGACAAAGCTTAAAAAATATAAAGAGAGAAAAAAAAATATTGTTGTAGTATTCTAACTCCTAATTTTTAGTCCTTGATTTTGGTGGCCAAGGAGTTGTATTTATAGGCAAATATAGAGGTTAGATCCAATGGTTCGCAAATGAATTCCATGGATGGAGGGCTTAGATTAAGCCTTGGTGTGCAAACAAACAAGATTGTAAGGTTTTAATGCACAAGAAATGTAATTCCTTGGAGGCTACCAAGGAAGCTTTTTAGAACAAGAAAGGAATGATAAAAGCAAGTTCTTATATACAAGCAAGACTATTTCCAAGGAATGAATAAAGCAAGTCCTTATGCACAAATAAGGCAGCTTCTAAGGAATGATAAAGGCAAATAAATGCCACCTATGTTTACTAAATCGCCCTTAAGTCGGTAGAGGATTTTGGGACATGAAAATTACCAAAATACTACTAAAGTATAAAAAGTCCAAATTATCCCTAAGGGTTAAAATTACTAAATCACCCCCAAATGGGTAAAATTATATGTATGCCCTTATATGATCAAAATAACAATCTAGGGGTAGGATTATGCCAAAATTACCAAGATGTCCTCCAAATGGCAAAATAGCACTAGAGTTACATAGATACCTATAGAAAGTGAGAAAATTTTAGGATTTACCAAACTACCCCTAAAGAATAAGGAAGCGCTAAAAACTACCAAAATATCCTTGAAAGTCAAAGATGTGTGGAATGACCAAAATATCCTCAAATGTTGCAATATATCAAATGAGCAAAATGCCCTTATGGGGTGAAATGACTCTTAATGAGCATAATAACTGAAATTCCCTTAAAGAAAAAAATGACCAAAATGCCTTCAGTGAGAAAAATGACCAAAATACACTTAATGGGTAAAATAACAAAAATTCCCTTAAAGAGCAAAATGACTAAAATGCCTTCAAGGATGAAATGACTAAAAGGCCCTTAGTAGGTGAAATGACTAAAATCTCCTTAACATGCAAAATGATCAAAATGCCCTTAAGGGGCAAAATGAAAACAATTCCCTTAGTGGATAAAATAACTGAAATACCTTTAATGAGCGAAATGTGAAATTACTTAAATACCCCAAGGTGAGAGATTTTGTAGTAACTTCTTAAAGATGACAACTATTCATATACAATCAAGAGTTGAAAAATGAAGTGTCTATAGAGAGCCCCTTGTTGGCGGAGCTTGTAAGCAAGTAAACATCAATATAAGAAAATGATACCCATTTTGGATTTGATATGGTTGGACTCATTCTATGTGAGATTCCTACGTATCATCCTAGAGTGAATAAGATAGTTTGTAGTTCGTGAAAAAAAATAAAAAATCGAGAAGAAGTGTCATTCATGAGGCTGCACCCTCATAAATCAGGAAAATTTACCAAAATGAAATGCGATCCTAATAGGTATTTATGAGGTTATGTCCTTAATGGATGACTTGCCTTGAAGGATTACGTCCTTGATGCACGACTTACCTAAAAGGAAACTTTATCCTAAAAGTTTTTTTTTATGAGATTATGTCCTTAATGGACGGCTTGCCTAGAAAGATTACGTTCTTGATGGACGACTTACCTAAAAGGAAACACTATCCTAATAGGTTTTTTTATGAGATTACGTCCTTAATGGACGACTTGCCTAGAAGGATTACTTCATTGATGGATGACTTACCTAAATGGAAACTCTGTCCTCGTAGGTCTTTTATGAGATTACGTCATTGATGAATGACTTGCTTAGAAGAATTATATCATTGATGGACGACTTACCTAAAAAGAAACATTATCCTAATAGATTTTTTTATGAGATTACATCCTTGATAGACTGTTTGCCTATAAAGATTATGTCCTTGATGAACTGCTTACCTAAATGGAAATGTAATTCTAATAGGTTTTTTATCATGTTCCACCATCAAGAGGTAGAAAATTCTACCTAAAAGGGAATGCGATCCTAGAAGGTCTTTCATGATGTTACACCCTCATAAGGTGGGCAATTTTACCTAAAAGGAAATGCAATCTTAGTAGGTTTTTCATGTGGTTACACCCTCATGAGGTGAGCAATTTGACCTAAAAGAAAATGTGATCCTAGTAGGTCTTTCAAGATTTGGGAATGATTTCAGTATGATATTTTGGGGATCAGAATTCCATAGATAAATGATTTTGCATTAGATTGTGACTCACTAGAAAGATGACTTACGCTAACTCCACTAAAATGATGGGATTTTGTGTAATTTCATGGGGAAGAATAAGTAAAATGATTTAAGCCTACTGGGGAGGAACTGAATTGCTAAGACGACTTGGTGGTTGTGACTCGTTAGGGAAAGGAAACCGAATTAGGTCTTTGGACTTGACGGTCGTGAGTCGTTGGGGAGATAATTGAGATTAGCTTCAAAGTGCAAATTTGAAATTTCCTTTGTGATAATAGTGGTTTCATTGAAATCACTGGCTAACTCTCGTGAGAAGTAAGCCAATGTGATTTATTTCTATTGAAGAGTGACTCTTTTGAAAAAAATGATGAGTTAAAGTCAAATTGGCTCTATGGGGGAGAATTTGGTCATGATTAAGACCATTAGGTCATGTTGGTCGATGAATTGACTTTTGCTTAAGATAGGATAACAAGAAGTGGACCCAACTTTGAAAGGAGACACACTCATCCAGTTAAGAGTAAAATAATGCACTCGACTATGATAAAAGTTGAGGAAATGCTTGCCTTAGGCGGGGGAGAGGCAAAATACACAAAATAAGCCTTGATCCAGACAAAGGAAGGAAAATTTCAACTTGGATAAGAGTGCATATGTAATACACCGACCTGAGTTAGGCAGTACCCGATCAGGGTTGGATCGGGCCATAACATGTGACCTTGAACTGTAAGCCAAATTATTACGTGAATAAGTTCCAAATTTATATCGAAATATTAGATGGTAGAGGTTAATACAACAATCCTAGTAGAGCAACTAAACAAAGGGAAGAATAAACCGTGACAAGTGTAGGCATGTGTTACGTGTAGTGTTAAACAAGTGTCACCAAACATTTCAATTCAATGAAAGAGGATTAAGTGAAACATTTTTATATCTTTATATCGGTGAAATTATAGTTGAATATATTACTAAAGTTTTATCAATATGAAAGATGTAGAAATTTCTTTACAAATCATCATCTTCATTATTTTTTATCATTTCAATTACATCATAAATGTTGGTTGAAATTTTCGTATATTCATATTTTTATAAATTTTTAATTATATCTTAGGATTGTAATTCATCACTTTTACGCTATAATTGGATGAGGAATTTGGGAAAAGATTCAAGCCTAAATGTTCGCATTCTTGCATTGCTGTAACAACCCAAATGCTACTATCATCTACATCCTTAACACACCTGATTTTTTATCACCACCGATAATCGTTAAACAAAAGAGTACAAGCAATGGAGTTGATACATATAACAATGGATAATGAGATGAAGCTGAATCGATGCAGGTGTTAAAGTCAAAGTCAGAATTAAGGATGAACAGGGTAGAGCTTATGACTTTCCTTGGCTAGTGGTGTCACTTAATTGAAAGTTAGAATCTTATGATTTTTATTGTTTGCCTTTGTCGTTGGAAATAACATAGGCCACTCCATGAGACTTAAATTTAAAGTGTTTGACTTTGAGTTTTGTAACTCTATTTGAAAATTTAACTTGAGTTAAAGTATTTATCAAATATGCTTTTGAATTTGATAGTCTACTATCTTAAAGAACGGTTTAGATTGTAACAACTTTATTTTAATAAAAAAAAAATAATTCTCAATTGTAGCACAAAAAAATTTAAAAATATTTTTTTAATATTAAAATTTAATTTTAACAGGACTAAAATAATTTTTATTATTAAAATTAGCCTAATACAGCCTAATGCCAAATCACTCTCAATTTTAGCTCAAAGTGGATATAAGATTGACTGACTAGATTAATTTTGTTTGATGGGGGTGAATCCGCGTAAACGCTTCCAAAATGGTGTTACTGTGCATGCATTTTGCTCGCGTACTTGTACTTTGATACGCCTTTTAATTTTGAAATCAGTGTCAAAGTCAAGGTCCAAACATTTCAGCTCTTTCACTTTTTCCAATTTCCCAATCCTCTACTATGGTTTGATTCGTATTTCTTAAATGCAAATATAAAAATGAAAAAAACAATTAAACATAAAGGGTATAAAAAAGGAAACGGAAAATCAATCCCTTTTTCTCTAACTTTCACCCATATTTTGTCTCTCTCTTTCCTCTCTCTCAGAAAAGAGAGTAGAAAAGAGAGAAAAAAAAGGGTTACGAATTGGCTGTTGGGGTGGGAAAGAGTGAGCAGCTGTTTCTTGGAAATATACGTAAGAATGACAGCATCTTCTTTGAGGCCATTGCTGCCTCTTCCCTGTGCCTTTCCCCCTTCAGATTACTCCCTTACCCCAAAGCAGCTCCGCACTGCAAATCCTACTCCCTTTAGCTTCTACGCTATCTCTTGTACTTCTTCATCATCATCTTACTCCTACAGACGATGTCTTGGACCTCACAGATCCTTCCACAGCTTCTCCAATCTCTCTTCAAGACGGACGGTACCCCCTCCTCTCCCTCTCTCTCTAATAAATATGTGTGTGAGGCTTATACTTATTTTCAGTGCTATATGATGGAGTTCTGGGTGTTGGGTTTTGTTTAATTAAGTTTAGGCTACAAAGCATTTTTCGATTTGAGTTTGGGGGTTTGTTATTGTTTTAAATTGGATATTATTTTTTATGGCTCGGTTCTTTAATGTGGTGCTGAAGAAATGAAAGATGCGTTTGTTTGATCTTTTCTTATTTTTACCTGTCTATATCAATCGGAAGATTGGGACCCTCAAATGCATCTCACTGGGATTCTTATTCAGCTTTGAGTTTTTGTTGCTAATTTATGAGCAACTGTTTTGAATTATTGATGTGAATTTAAAATAAAGCAGATAATTGGATTGATTGTGTCGTCTCATCTCATGTGCTGATTTTTTTTGGGTGCTAATATTGTTTTATAATTCTTAAATTCCTTTCTTCTATTTTTAAAGAGTTCGTTTGTGTGTGTATGTGTTTCTTTCTTTGATGATAAACAAGTGTTGGACGATAGGGAAGCACTATCCAGTTGACTTCTGTTGTGACTTTCGTGGTTCACATTTGTAGTTATCCTTTCTTAATAAATTTTCACATAGTTTCACATACGTACAGGGTTTCTAATGTGATGCCCGTGGGTACTTGGTTCACTGTGAGCCATCTTGGCCAATTTTCAAACTCTCATTAGCTATGAGTTGGACTATTGTACAATGGGGATAATATGTCATCTAATTTCCCATTGACACACGGACAAATTACATGGTGACATGTGCCCTATTATTGAGGTGATCATGCTGGTTCCTTGTGTGAGATACCATACATTGTGCCTTAGTTCTGGACCTGGACAGAAAGTACCTCTTAGGTCATCCTGAGATTAACTACTCCTAGTGAATCAAAGTAATCTCCTTTTGAGCCATGCCTCTCTGGATCAAGCTCATCATGGTTTCTCTAATATGGCTCATGGTTTCCTTGGTCTTTTGCATTATCAATGTACATTATACTTTGATCTTGGACATCTCAGCAAGATAACCTTGAGAATAGCTCCTCTAATTGAGTTGAGCCAATCTCCTTATGAGCTATACTTTTTTTAGTCAAGTCAATGATTGTTCCTTAACATATATTATGTTTACTTTGATGTCTAGCCTATATTTATCATATGGTTCTCACCCTAAAACTTTGCAATTGCCTAAGATTGGGGTTAGGCCTTATGCAACTCTTGAAGCTTGGTGCAGCCATGGTGTGACTCATGAGCTGCGCAATGGTCCCTTTTAAGTTTTAACTGGATTCATTGGGTTATGTTTCTCAGTGGCTAAAGTTGTGAGTTTGCCGAGGTTTCACTCGCTTTGGTTTCGTGGTACACCTTGGTTGTTTTTGAGAAAGAGAGATTTTTCTAGTTTCTTTAGGGACAAGTGGAGTCTTTGTCATGATTATCACTCAATCCATGTTTACTTATCACGTGCCCTTTATGCTAGTCATGTGTACCGACTACTATAAACAGGAGCGGCTCTCTTATTTGACATCATACTTCTTTTTGTGGTACTATGCATGAGGTGCACTTGTACGGAGTCTATGGACTTCTCATTTCTCAAGTTAGACATCTATATGTTTCTAGATTGACTCTAATTTAACCCTTCCACTTCACTTGGGAATCCTAGCTATCATGCGTGTAATTGTTACTCTGTCACTAACCACTTTCCCACTACCTCTCGCCCACAGCCTCTGAACACAATGAATTCCCAGCACGCCTTCCAGGGCCCACAATGTTGTCGGATACTTATACACGGTGGGTTGAACCTGCAAAAAAAGTTATAATGGGAGTAAACTTTTGCACGATGCTTAGTGATTTTCATTGAGTCAACATTTCATAACTTTCAGCCTTTCATAGTATATGCATGATTTGTTTGTTCTCATAGGCAGAAGTGCTAATGTTCGACATGTATCTTAAGGTCAGGTGTCTGACATGACAATGTCCAAACCACGTGATTCAAGAAAGACTTGTGCCATTTTATAGACAAATTTGTTGGTTTGCTCAACACTGGAATACATGTTAAAATTAGGAGTGTCCTTGATACACACGACGGGGTGCATTGTTTCAGAGAAATTATTGAATGGACCGGTCCCAATGACCAAATTATAGGCCACATGTGCATGTACAATACACTATTACATACATGACCCACAATATGATTGTTGGTACCATGGTCCCAAGGGATCATAGAATAATTGCTCGTTGTTTCACTAATACGGCAAACTTGTGTTTTCATGATATATGATTAGCATGTCTTAATAAATTAGATTGAAAGTTCTACTTCAAGCAAAGGATTACGAGCAAAGAAGCATATATGAAATGAACTTAATGTCTAGAATTGTTAAGAGGATTTGCATTCATTGTTATATTATAATTGGCTCCCAAGTGTGTATGTCTTTTCAATATTTTCAGCATCATTGCACTTGTAATATCTAATTGTAACTTATAATTTGAAATGGGAGGGGGAATTGGGTAGTTATCTTTCCATTTATGTTCTTCTTTTCCTTCCCTCCTCCAAACAAAAAAGAAAGAAGAAAAAAGAAAGAAGAAAAACTGGTCATTGATTTTTTTGTTGCTATAATGCGTTAAGGAATCTGAATAAACTATTCCTATAAATATATTTTCAAGAAATATTTTTATTCAGTTGTTGAAACGTTTTCCTTGACAAATGAGGATAGTGTGGTGGTTTTCGTTTCATCTATTGACTATTAGACTTTAAGGCGATAGCTTAAAAAAGTACTTACAAAAAAAAATTATTTTTAAAAATAAGCCTTAGACTATTCTTACTGATGGAGATCACGATAGTCCTGGAGTGCAGTTCCGCACATACAATAGTCGAACGAGCAAAATGACCGGGAACTAATTAATTAGGAATTTAATTTATTTTTCGAAATATTGGGAATTGCCATAATTATAGGGATTTTATTTGTTTTTCTTATTTGTTTTGGAACACCCTATAAATATTGGGTGATAATTTTTGTTGAGACTAATTTCTTTTTATATTGAATTTGAGAGATTATTGAAATTGCCTTTGAGAATTGTTTCTAGTGTTCATTGGTACTGCACCACTTACTGCTAATTTGATGGTTTAAACAACAGCCATTATGGTTTATATCATCTATGCTTTTATATTGAGCAAAGAGACTTTTGGTCTTTCATGGCCTCTTCTCTAGAAAATCTGAACAGCATAATTTTTTCTTACCTATATAGCTGCTCTCTACCACTTAAGGTCAGGACTCCACATTGCTCACACGTGACAATCCCTGAGTTGCATTGTGTATGCATCCATCCAGTGAATTTGTACACAGTAGAATCTAATATCGTATAAGATACAGATATACAACCTATGGAAATACCTAAAGTTGAAAGGAAAGCACCGGTGTAAAAATGTTAAGAAAGCTACAAAATTTAAATAAGGAAATATAAACACTCTTTATCTTAAGATTTAACACACAAAATAAAATAAAAAACTGTATCTTCTTTTAATCCTCTATAATTACACCGTATGTTGGAATTTGTGCAACCATTTATACATTATATAAAGCAACAACTATGAAGATATTTGGTGCGGAGTTGGTTCTTGACTTGAGTTTAACAGCTCACAACTTTTGTGCGATGCAAAAGATTTCTTTGTTGCACTGGTAAGTGATGGGCCCCAATCCTTCTGCATTTGATCATTAAAGTGTTTTATTTATGGATTGTAGCTATCTCCCTAAATTCTAGATTACACATTGCAGACACGATGTAGCTACTTCCATAGATTTTAGATTACATGCTTGCTAAAGGTGTAACTCAGGCACGCTTCAAGCTTGCTAAACTTGAGCATGTCTGTATCACATATTTTTTCTGCACGGTTGGTTTTCACTAATGATTTACTACCAGGGACCTCTGTTTTTTATGTGATGGTATAGTGGCTTTGTGGATATACCAAAAGAGATCAAACCATTGATAGTTTGAGGAATGAAGATGAGAATGGGCTGCAAATGTTTGGTTCTGATGAAGAAGTCGCCACTCAGGTTCCAACCCAAGCCCAATCTGTTGTCGAAGGATCAGGAGCAGTTCTTATATCAGAGTATAAACCTGTGCCTGATCCTGATGTGGATTATCTACAGGTTTGTCATCTTCTTGAATCAATATTAAAGTTGAATTTGCAATAAGTTTTCACCAAGAGTTCAACTTGGATGACCCATCAGTTCTTGAATTTAATTTTTTATTTTTGGAACAGATGGGTTGCAAATAAATGATCTAGACCCAACAACAAATGGGCCTTCAGAAATCTACGTAGGTAGATATTATTGCAGGACATTTGATTTATTACTTTTAAGACTGCAGATCTGTTTTGGATAAAATTTCAGTTGTAGTTCTTGAATCTGGCAGTAAAAATCTTTCAGAAATCTACATAGGTAGTTATTAGGATGATTATTTTGATTTATCACTTTTCAGACTGCAGATATGTTTTGGATTAAATTTCAGAGAAGTTCTTCAGTCAGACAGTCAAAATCATTTGATTGTGATATTGTTTCTAGCTTTGACAATCTTCCATGGGAGCTAATTTGTGCTAGGTCTTCCATCACAAACATATGCCTTGTGTTGTGTCAAAATACTTAAGCCATAGTTTTTTTTTTTTTGGATAGATAAAGTATAATCCACTAAAGGTGTAAAGAATGAGGGCCCAACCCTTGTTTTGAGTTTTGATTCACAACAATTTGCAGGGAGCCCTTTTATGTTGATTCCTATGCGCATAAGGATTTGGATTCTAACACTGGGATCCATACCTGCACACAGAATAAATGAATGCCCTGCACCATGTGGATTAATAAAAATTAAAATGAAAAAAATAGATAATATCAAATTTGCAAAGAATGTTGTAAATAATACTAATAAAATAAAATAGCATTTCAACATTTGAAAAATAGTTGTATAATATTATAGTTTAATTTAAATTGAATTTAAAGGCCATTACCCTATGTTGGATATAAATGATAATAATGGCACAGACACGTCTAACACACACACAGAGTAGGTAAAAGGGTACAGTTGGAATAAATATTCATACAGGACATATGTGCAGTGTGGGATTGGAAAATGGTATAAATTGAATAAGATTCTATGTAAGACATATTTTGAAATAAGTTGAATGATAAAAACTTAATACAACAAGGGTACATGGAGTTGGTGTTATCATAGTTATTGTTCTTAGTATCTGTTATGAGTTATACCAATAATAGTCATTAGTACATCCCACATTTTTCTTTTTCCTACTGGTTAACACTTTTTTTTAACAAGTAGGCCCTCAGGGGTGAGAGTTGCGCCTAAGACCTTGGGGATATTAAGTTTGCTTGACACGATGAATGAGACTTGATATGAAAATGTTTGCAGAAATCAGTGGAAAATCTTTTGACGTTGTTCATGATACGGAGTCGCCAGGAGTGCTTTTTCAAATCGTGGAAAGGGGGCCAGGGGTGGTCAGAAGATTATGGGTGTTGCGGTGGGAGCTCGAATGGATATGTAATACCCTGGATGCTATTTCTACTAGTTTTCGCAGAGTGGTGCTTCCAATCAGTGTGCACGGGAGAAGTAGAAGCATCACCCTGAGGAGAGGTCAAAATCGAAGGGAGAGTTTCATACGGATTGAGGGTCAATCACAAAGGGGGTTTCGACTTCTTTTTCTGCCGGAAGATGAGTTGAAAGGAGGATGGTCTATTTACGCCCAAGCTCTTAGGGCATTAGGCTTATCCAAACCTAAATCTACTTACATCCCCACGAAAACATACCTGGAAGTAAGCCAAATCAAAGAGTGGCCGGCAGCACTAGTGCTAGTGGAAGTGAAGCCAGCAAATATCTTCGAAGACATTGAGGTTCACTTGGGCTCTTGTGAAAGTCGCCTCAATCACCTTCGCAGATGCTTAATAGGCCGTGTTGGTGATCTGCATACTCCGGTCCCAAACACGTCACAAATCAAAAACTGGGCTCTTAAGCACTGGGGGGTTCAGGCAGGGTTAATGTTTTGGACTTAAATGGGGCTTGGTTACTCTTCGAGTTGCCGTTAGTTGAGGAAGCCAATAGGATTCTTAAACGGAGAAATTGGACCTTCGAGGGTCTCGTCGTGACTCTGCGCCCGTGGTCTCCGTCAGGTTGTTGCTTGGGCTCGAGAGAGGACAGTTTGACATGGTTAAGGTTCATGGGATTACCAGCTTTCCTGTGGAGCTCCGAGGTCTTTCATGCCATGGGGGACCATTGTGGACAGTTCGTGACTTTGGACGAGGATACTGCTGCGCGGCGACACATGCGATGGGCAAGGGTGTTGGTCCGAGGTTGACCAGAGAACATCCCCGCAGCTCTTACCATCAAGTGTGGAAGGTGGTCCTTCGCTCTACCAATCTGGTCGGAAGCGGGCCTAGTGTGCTCTGGGAAAGTCCCAGGCCGGTCGGATGTGACAGCGGCGATCGGAGAAGGTGGAAAGGCCGCGTCAGGCACCCACGCGTCTAGAGCGCGTACGCCACCCAGACTCAACCCTGACACCAGTCGCCATCGCCATTACGGCCTTGACATCAGACGCCACAGTCAGTCCGTACGCTCTCCTTGCGCAGCGACCTCTGACTTCAATTTCAAATTTTGCTGACCTGGGAAACGGATGCCTGAGGATAAGAACTTTCCAGAAGATTGGAGAATACAGAGTATTAGATTTGGGCCGGTTGGTTTGGGCCGGCAACAAAATGCGGCAGATGGACCAGTGCCACTTAGGGACCAGAGGACGGGCTTTATTAAGCTTTGGAATAAGACGAGCCGTGTTTTGAGGAGGCCCAGCTCGGGACGCACTAAGCCTGGGCCAATCCACACTTCTGTGGCTCAAGTGAGAGGTTATGAGAAGGGTTGGCAGAAGGAGGCCCACGATTTGAGGAGGCCCAGTTTTGGGCGCAATACAGAACAACAGACTCCATCTCATTCCCTTCCCTCCGTTATTACTCAGCCTTTTGCTGTAAGGTCGACCACAGGCAAAGAAAAAATGCAGAGTGGCGCTAACACTGGAGCAGGATGTGGGGGACCTGCCACGGAGGCGGAAAAGGTAGAAAAGAGAAAGACGAAGCAGGCAGAGCGAGCCGATACCAGCTTAGAGTGGTCAGAGTCCGATCATAGCAGCGTGATGGACGAGCGGGATTTTCTTAATTATCTGGATAGCAGCTATTACAGAGATGTTGCTCAACACAACTGGGTTGCAGCCGGTTCCTTTGACGCAGAGGTGGAATCGATTACGGCCCAAGATTTGCAAATTATGCCAGAAGTTCATAGAGGTGAAATGAGGATGCTGCAAGCTAGACCAGACGATCAGGGGGTTGATGTGCTGGGGAATAGCAAGGATAATTCTGAGCATCTGGAAGACTACCATCCTCTAGCAATGGTTTTGCCGGGTGAGTGTTCGGACAGTCCCAATCACATCCAGGAGGCGTTTTCAGCCAACCAGCTATATAGCCAGTAGAAGATGACAGAAGGGTGGGTACTCTGCAAATTGGGGAAGGTGAGCAAGCTGTTAGGCGTCCCCTGTGCAGGATTTGAGGACTAACTGATGGACCTATTTCAAGAAATCATGTCGCGCAATTCTCTGTCAAGACCTGGCCCAAGTAACACTATTGTGACAGATAAGAAGGAAAGATCAGCTAAACGAATGAAGAGGGTGATGAAAGAGTTGTCCTGTTCGGTGAATTATGGGGGCAGCAAATCGGTGGTAGCCTTAGTGGAAGGCTCTAATTGCTACTGTTTTTTTATGAATTTAAAATTGTTATCTTGGAATGTGAGGGGTCTAAATGATCTCGATAAGCGCACAATCGTCAAAGGCTTGCTACAAGAATGAAAACCTACAATCATCTGTCTTCAGGAAACCAAGTTGGAATGTATCTCATGGAGAATTGTCCGCTCCATTTGGGGATCTAGATGGGTCAAATGGGTTGCTTTGAATGCCCAGAGCACTGCTGGAGGTATCCTCGTGGCATGGGATTCCCGTTTGGTCAATTGTTTAGATCATAGAGTGGGTGAGTTCTCCATCTCATGCAAATTTAATCTGCTCCCAAACTCCTTGGTGTGGGGCTTTTGTGGGATTTACGGGCCAGTTGTGGAAGGTGTTAGAAGCTCATTTTGGAATGAGTTACAGGCGTCGTTCTCCTCTTGGCAAGTCCCTTGGTGCTTTGGGGGGGACTTCAATGTCGTGCGGACCTCGGATGAGAGGATAGGGAGTGGGCGGCTGACTTCGGCTATGAGAAACTTCAGTGCGTTCATTAATTCTCAAAGCTTGGTTGATTTGCCTTTGGAGGGAGGGCGATTCACATGGTCTAGAGGAGGTCATCTTTTTGCTATGTCTCGCTTGGATAGATTTCTGGTGTCTAACAACTGGGAGGATGCTTTTCCTAGTATTTCCCAACAATGTCTTCCGTGGTCTTGTTCTGACCACCACCCAATCATGTTGCGCTGTGGGGGCTTTAGTGTTGGTAAAAGTCCCTTCAGATTTGAAAACATGTGGCTTGAGAAGGACAACTTTGTGGATTTGGTGAAAAATTGGTGGGGTTCTTATGTTGTGACCGGTTCTCCAAGCTTCTGTATTGCAAAAAAGTTGAAACTCCTTAAAGAAGATCTTAGAAAGTGGAATCGCGAGGTTTTTGGCTCAATTTAGGAGAGGAAGCAGTCTTTGCTGAATAACCTGATGGAGTTGGATAAGGAAGATCAGCGGGGCCCTCTATCTGAGGAAAAACGGGCTGAGAGAGATGGCCTAAAGGGCCAGATTGGGCAGATTCTCAAGATGGAGGAAATCTCTTGGAGGCAGAAATCTCGTGCTATTTGGCTTAAGGAGGGTGACCGCAATACCAAATTCTTCCACAGAATGGCTTCTTCTCACTTCAGGAAGAATAGAATCTCTTCTATTGTCATCAATGATCAAGTTCTCACCGAGGAGGATTCCATCAGATGGAGAATTGTTGACTTTTTCTCTAGCCTTTATACTGAGCCATGGAGTTGGAGGCCTGGGGTGGATGACATTCTTTTGAGAAGGTTGAATGGTGATGAAGCCTCTAATCTAGAGGCTCCTTTCTCGGAAGATGAGGTTGTGAGAGCCTTGGAGATGTGTAATGGGGTTAAAGCTCCAGGTCCGGATGGATTCACTATGGCTTTCTTTAAAAAGTGTTCGGTGGTGTTGAAAGCGGATGTGATGGCGGTTCTTGGGTCTTTTCACAAAGATGGGGTTTTTGAGAGAAGCCTCAATGCCTCTTTCATAGCCCTCATTCCCAAAAAGGAGGGGACCAATAGCATCAAAGATTTTTATCCTATAAGCTTAGTGAGCAGTGTTTACAAGATAATTGCAAAGGTTCTTTCTCTAAAGCTGAAGAAGGTTATGGGTAGTATCATTTCTCCTAGTCAAAATGCCTTTGTGTAGGGTTGTCAAATCCTGGATGCGGCTCTCATTGCGAATGAATGCATTGACTCTAGGATTAAACTGAAAAGAAAGGGGCTTGTGTGCAAATTGGATATTGAGAAGGCCTTCGACCATGTTAATTGGAGCTTCTTATTAGGTATGTTGGCTAAGATGGGCTTTGGGGGCAAGTGGAGGCAGTGGATTCAGTCGTGCATATCCACAGTGTCCCTTTCGGTTCTTGTCAATGGCTCCCCCATAGGTTTCTTCCGCACATCTAGAGGCTTGAGACAAGGGGATCCCCTATCCCCTTTTCTCTTCATGATTGCCATGGAGGCCTTGAGTTGCTTCATGGTTCGTGCCGAGGAAGTCGGTCTCATCAAAGGTTTCCAGGCAGGGAATAGAGGGGATGAAGGCTTGGCCATTTCTCATTTATTGTTTGCCGACGACACCATCATCTTCTGTGACCTTCTGTGAGTCAGCTTCGTTTTATCCGCTGTATTCTTGTGTGTTTTGAAGCTGTTTCAGGGTTGAGAATCAATCTTGCAAAGAGCAGCATTACCCCGCTAGGCCCGATCCAAGAGATGGACATGTTAGCTAGCACTTTGGGTTGTCGGGTGGGCTGCCTTTCCCTTGTTTATTTGGGCCTTACTTTGGGAGCTCCGTCGCGATCCATTGGGGTGTGGGATCCACTGATGGAAAGATTTCTCAGCAAGCTGGCAGGATGGAAAGGCCAGCTCCTTTCCAAGGGAGGCAGGCTAACCCTGCTCAAGAGTACCTTGGCCAACCTCCCCACCTACTTCATGTCTCTCTTCTCTATTCCAAAGACGGTCAGTAAGAGATTGGAGAAGATCCAAAGAGATTTCTTATGGGGTCACGATGGCGCTTGTAAAAAGATTCATTTAGTTGCTTGGGAAAACATCAAGAAGCCTACGTCTTATGGGGGTTTAGGAGTGAAAGATTTGAGAATCTTCAATACAGCCCCCTTAGGCAAATGGCTTTGGAATTTTGGTGAAAGTGACAATGCGCTTTGGAAGGAGATCATTGTTTCCAAATATGGGCGTGGTGATGGAGGCTGGTGTTCGGGCCATGTAGAAGGCCCAAGGGGTTGTGGTCCTTGGAGTTACATTAGAGGTGGGTGGAGGTTTTTCATGGATAGATGTAGTTTTGTTCTTGGAAATAGTGGCAGGGTGAAATTCTGGGATGATGTTTGGACTGGGGACGAGTCGTTGAGGATAACTTTCCCTATACTTTTCAATCTGGCTAGCAATAAGTCGGCTTGGGCTAACGAGTGTCTGGAGAGACTTTGGAACAAGCTTATCTGGAGTCCTCGCGTTTGGAGAGACTTTTTTGATTGGGAACTCGACGAGTTGGGCTCTTTCCTTTGCTATCTTAACAATTTCAGGGCTTTGGAAGATAGGGAGGACAAGAGAGTTTGGAGGCTGGACAAGAAATCTTTTTATATTAGATTATTCTACAAGAGCATGTTCGATTTGGATAGCCTTCCCTTTCCCTGGAAGCTTATTTGGCATTCAAAGGTTCCCCCCAAAGCTTCTTTCTTTGCTTGGGAAACTGCTAGGAAGGCTATTTTAACGGCGGAAAACTTGAAGAAAAGAGGCTTTCTTTTGGCTAGGAGATGCTACCTTTGTAAGAATGCTGAGGAGTGGGTGGATCATTTGCTTATCCATTGCCATGTCTCGTGGAACTGTTGGAATATCATTTTTTCTCTTTTTGGCTTCTCATGGGTTATGTCAGACTCTGTTAAAGATCTTTTGTTGGCTTAGGAAGGTTGCAATCTCCCAACTGAGATTAAGAGAGTTTGGAGAATGGCCCCTTTTTGTCTCTTGTGGTGTATTTGGACCAAAAGGAACAATCGTGTCTTTGAAGATCGGGAGTTCTCTATTCCCTTCTTCAAAGATGCCTTTTTGCGTCTGTTATTTTTTTGGGCCCATGAGGCTTTTCCTGTAAATGTTTCTTCTTTTGTAGACTTTTTGGGTTCTCTAAATCAGTTGTAATCCTTTGGGGTTTCGGCCCTTGTTGCCCTTCTTGGGCTCCATGACATATACATTTCTTACTTATAAAAAAAAAATGAATTATACCGATAAAAAAAGTATCTGTTATGAATTAATATTTATCAGTTGATATCAGTGTGAAAGAAGAATAAAATATATAGGCAAGGACATTACCAATATTATTTGGTTGTAAGGCATTTGTAAAGTTTATGGCACTATCGCGTCAATGTTATTATCAAGGGCAAGATTTAAGATAGGAATAGAAGTCATGTTCGTACAGCCATTGTTTGTTTTTTATGGTGAAAATGAAAATAGGAAACTAATAATGACAATTTTGCTGTTAGATATTATTTTCAAGGGAGAAATTCTAGAAAAGAAAAAAGAAGTGTTACATAGAGAGTGTAGATTGTGTGATAAGTAGGCTTTTGACACAAGTGGAACAATGTGCTTTCCACACAGAAGTGTTACACAGAGCGGCTATTGTGTGATAATTAGGCTTTAGAGACAAGTGGAATGATATGCTAAAACAGTTGGTGGAAAGTTGGTGAAGGATGAACCTATTACAAGACTAAGGGTTGCAACTGGTATAAAGGTAAAAACATTAAGGCCCTGTTTGGACAAACGGATACAAAGGCAGGTAATCATATACTATTACCCCCTTGTATAGATTATATCCTCCGCGGGTGGGATGTAAATGGTCCACATGATCTAGTTATCGACGCCAATTGAAGATACCAAACGTGGGATAAGATAAGGTAAATTTGTATAACCTTTTCATTGGGAGGAATCGGTGAACCACCACTCATGTTATAAGTAGTGGATCAATAAATCTCTCTTTTTTTTAATCTTTATCTTTTTTTTTCTCAGGAATTATTAGCAATTCAACAAGAAGGGCCAAGGGCAATTGGCTTCTTTGGGACACGGAACATGGGATTCATGCATCAAGAACTCATTGAGATTCTTAGCTATGCAATGGTTATAACGGTATAATGTTGTAATATTACTTTTTGCATTACTTTTTCCCTTTTTGTTTTTTTTTTTTGTATATAAAAATTACATTTTTCTGTGAGTACTCGGCAGAGTGAGAGTGATTGTTACCCACTGCTGGACCTCATTGTTGCTTGCTGTTCTTTTAACTTGTGCATGTTGTAGATTTTTATGTTCCTCAATTTTTTGTTCATTAGTTTTCTTTTGTTACAGAAAAATCACATTTTTACATCTGGGGCATCTGGGACTAATGCAGCTGTTATTAGAGGTGCTTTGAGAGCTGAGAAACCAGAGCTGCTTACTGTAATATTACCTCAAAGTTTGAAAATGCAACCTCCAGAGAGCCAGGAATTACTGTCTAAAGTAAGAATCTAATTGTATTGTTATTTTTCTTTGTGTTCCATTTATTGGAAACTTACGACATTTTTTATTTTCTCGTGAATCTTTTCCCCTGCAAGGTTTTAATTCTCACATTTTTTCCCTTTTTTTTTGAAATATTTCATCTATGGAAGGGAAACTTGACGAAAAAGATATGTAATTTTTTAACCCACATGATTAAAGATGTTTTTAGTGATTTAGCCACTTTTTTTTTTTGTGGATAAGTAATAATTCATTAAACGCGCCTAAGGAAGGTGAACTTGTCACATTCCAAACCCCACCCTTTCTAGAATTTGGAATATGATCGACCTGCTACCTTGACAAGTTGTACATAATCAAATAAGGTGCACCTCTCAACTCAATTTATTCTATTTTATTAAGCGGAAGCTCAACCTATGCAACTCATTCGATACATCAATACATCACATCATGTTGTCGAGAAAATCTCATATCTTACTTTCTTTGATAACATTATCATTGATACTCAAATTCCCGACACATGTCATTCAATAACATTGGAGCTTGTTTGTATATTTCTCAACATAACTATCCTTGCATGCCTTTGTAGGCAGGTCACAAGTAATACTCATTTAACTATGTTACCTTACATTTGAAACATATATGAAATTCTATTTTGAGCCATCTTCAGTTCCTATAAAATTCTTCTTCATTTATCTATTCTTTATCTCCTGTTTTATCTAGCATTCCTTTCTTCAGCATACTTGAAAGGTGGGGGGGGGGGGGGGGGGGGGGGGGGGGGAGAGAATGGGGTGTGCTAAATAAAGCTTAGTGAGTAAATTCAACACTTTGCCATAGGTTTTTCAAACCAATATCATCAAGGTTTTTCATGTGAGAGCAGCTTGATTTCATTAACTGAAGTTGACTATGTCATGGTTAAAAGCATTTGATAACAACATGATATAAAACATTTTATAATAAACTGCTTTCGTTATTGTAATTCAACATTTCATGAAGGTCCATACCAAAGCTATCATACTGAAATTGTTGTTGTATAACAAACAAACATTTCATGAGATTTCATAAGTAAAGCTGTCATAATTAAAACATACATGATAATCAACATTACTTGATGATTCGTAAAACCATCTACCTTTAAAAAGTAACCGTAAATTTATCATAAAACATTGGATGCACATGACTAAATTTCCATACCAAACGGACCCGGCCGAGTCGGAATTGTTGTGATGGTTATTCTTGGGATAGCGTAAAAGATCTCTTAATTTAATAGTCAGATATCGTCTCCTGACGTAGACCATAAGTAAAACATTTTTGTGGCAGCTAAAATCATTCCTTGAACATACTTTCCAAACATACATGTAGAAAAATTAATAGCTGATAACTTTGAACTAGAACCATACTTGTTTCATAAACCAAGTCAACTAAATACTTGTGCAGTTGAAATCATTGAGAGCAATAATATTTTTGGCAGCTAGAAGATACATTTTCATAAAGCAGAGTAAAGCATACACAATTTTAAAATTATGGTTTACTCACCTGGGTTCCTTAGTTTTTCCCTTAGTCACTCATCCCCTTTTCCTCTGGTGATCCTCAATCAAAGCATATCTTTATATAAAACATCACCTACTCGATATTTCTAGTTTAATTGGACTTTATTTTTGAACTCAGAGACATTTAAAACCTTAGGGTTGGTCCCCTTTATATTTTTTGAGTTCATATGATAGCTTACTTAATCAGTAAGAACATAATTGTGATTTTACTATTTATGTATCCTTTTTTACGGTATTTCATTTGCTAAAACGGACTCTACTATTGTGTCCAGAACTTTGAAAAACCTTAGGCTAGCTTCTCTCTAAAGCTTAATTAGCTTTTGATATTTTAACATAATTTATTATTTAAATCTACTCAATTATTTATTACAAATATTTCAGTAGTATAAGATCACACCCCTTCAGCATGGCTTACTGGTTCCCATTTCCTATCAATTGGTTGTCCGTTCGAACCAAACCAGCAACACTCTTTCTTCATTTTTACCTTCATTTAGCATGAATTATTTGAAGGTTTTAAAAATTAATAAGGAGAATAGTTACAACCACCGTTTGGTGGCTTACTGGTTGTGACTTGTGTTTCCATCCCCAGGTTCCGTGATCCTAAATAACCTTTGCCTTGTCATTTTGCAATCAGTTCTTGTTAGGGAGCATCGTACATCAGAGTCCTAGGCATGAAGCTTGGGTTTTCAAGTTCCATGCTTGGATGTGGTATGTGTAGCGGTGAACCTGCTACAGGATCTCCCTTAGAAGGGGAACTGTTAGGGGGTAAAAATGTTAGAGTAATTGATATCTATTTGAAGAATTCAATTCTTTTACCATGTTAAGCTTTGAGGTAGTATTGTTGGATCCCAACCTTTTGCTTGCAAGCCACATTTTAAAACAAATGCCTGTGGATGTGGCACGAAAGAATCACTAATTCAATTAGAAGGTTTTATGTATATTCTAGTTCTGGAGGACTTTTTTGGGGCACAATGATATGTAGTGTTTTTTTGTTTTCTTTTCCGGATTTGCAGGTGAAGAATGTTATAGAGAAGCCTCACAATGATCATCTGCCTTTGATAGAAGCCAGCAGGTCTGTAATCTAGGCTGTCAAGCCAGATTTTTCTCTTTTTTTTTTTTCCATTTTTGTACCCCCTCTGCAAAGTGTTTTATCTCTTTGTTTCTGTGTTGGTATCTATTGAAACAGACCTCCATTTATAGATGGCGGCCGATTGAGACACCTCTCTTGATTTATTGCTTTGTAAATCCAAAGTTGCCCTTTAATTACTCCAAACAATGTACATCGAGAGGGGGTATTGAATTCAGCTCCCTTTATACACAACTTCTGCTAGTGTAGAAGTTTAAAACTTGTTATGTTTTCATGCGGAGCACACCTTTTACTTTGCTGCTTTAATTTTTCTCCACTAATAAAAGGAAAAATTAAAGACAGAATAACATTGCGTGGGGTTACAGATTTTGATTTTAGTTGCAACCATTGCTGTTTAGCTTGTATTGAAATTAATGGTTCAAGTCACATCAGCCGAGAAGTGCAAACTATCAATGAGTCAATCCGTGTATCAAGGTTGTTTGAGCATAACTCCATTTAACTTTTGTGAAATTAGAGCTGAGCTTGAGAATGGCCCAAGCACGCCTAAAGTGTGTGATGGGCAACAAGGATTCCACGGGCAATACGTATTTGATCCCAGATGATAGTTTAATTTATTTATTTATATTTATTTAGGGCTTATTTATTTAAGACATAATCTATTTTAGAAATTATTTTTATTTTGGTAAGTTTATTTGGGGTTTTGGCTATTTATAGGGGGGACATCCAGTTTCAATTATTGACTATGGAATTGAGAATTGGATATTGAATTTCTCTCTTGTTCTCTCCTTTTCTCTTGGTACCCCTTGGTTTCCTCCTCTTTCTTTCCTTCTCTCTTTCTCTCATCCCTTCATTCCTACTGGTCCTGCACCAGTGGGCTTACTACTTATAAAAAAAGTGTGCGCTTTTACTGCTTAATCATATTTGCTCAAGAGTTTAAAACTCGTTCCTTGAACAAAAAACCTATAAATTTATCATATTTGTTCAAGAGTGTAAAAACTCCGTTCTTTGTACAAAAAGCCTATTACTCTTGTAACGAAAAACATAAAACCCTACAGTGCACCTTTTGGTAAACAGAAAGGAGGGGTTGGCGGAACTAAGATTTTCTGTCATGCAGTAATTCAATCTTAGTGGCTTTTGCTTTCTTTTGTTGGCTTTGAGGAAATCTATTTAATCTCAGTGATTAATGGCCTTTGGCTCATTTTGAACACCAAAATGCTGGCATTGAACCACTCTTGTGAAAGGTAGTAAGTGTGACTAACCATCTGTTTATGAGCTTGGGTATACACTTAGTATACTACAGCCAAACTTTAGCTGTATGGCTGAGCCAGCCATATTTGACTGTCACTACATGTTGAAGTTACAAGATCAGACCACTATTTTAACTGTACCTCGTCTATAGTTGGTTCAAGGGATTTAATCTGATGCTTCTTTGTGGTGAATTGCAGGTTATGTAACATGGACATCATTTCACAGGTACAGCAAGTCATTTGCTTTGCATTCCACGACAGCAAATTGCTCATGGAAACATGTCAAGAAGCTAAGAATCTCAGGAAGATTGTGACTCTTTTTTACCTAGACTAATGGCGGGTGACAACTTTGTTCATTTGTGTCTATACGTTCTCTATAGAGAGGAGAGCTTCTTTTTGTTTGTAGATTAGATTGAACAACAGATTGCTGATATGCAGACTGAAATATTGGGGAAAGATGACCCATTTGGTCCGCATTCATTGGAAAAGGAGGGTAGCTTTTGTTGGGTTTATTTCTATCAAATGAAAGAAATGTACTTGAATGGTTTGCACGCTTGATATTTTTACAGTTCTTGGAACCGGGGTTTGACTGTTAAAAGAACATTTTATTAAATGAAAACGAGATTGAAATTGAAGGCTATTTCTCCTTTGTTTGAGGATGCATCTAATACGTCGTCATTCACACAGGTGGTGGCTAAGGTGTCAACCAAATACATATTACAGAACAAAGACATCATTAATCAAAGTATATGTGGGTACAAAAAAGGCAGCCAAGATTCTGGCATTAGAATTGAAAAATCAATGCATAGCAGCCGGATCACACTCACTCAAATTGAACCAAACTCCGCCCTATGCACTGATAGGGTACTTCATTTCTGTGACATTAGGGGCCTATTTTGCTTAGCAGTCCAAACCGCTTTTCAGAGCCCAAATAACGTTTCCAGACCGCAACGTGGATTGGATCATTAAATTGTTATCGGCTTAGCAGATCGGACCCTGAATTAGGCCCACAAATTGGCGTTTTCTGGAAGCAGGCCCGGGCTGCTTTATCTAATTGTTTGTTATTATGCACATGTTACGACCTCAACTATTTATTTGAATTTTTTTTAATTATATAAGTTCATGTGCTTAGATCAATGAGTGCTCTTTGGTTAGATCTATGCGTGTATTTAATTAATGGTTAAAGTTTCTTATATATATTGGGATACAAAATGTTTAAATGTTACTATTTCTTTTATATTCAAATGCTTAGATATATGAATTAGTATTTTTTAAATGCATATCTTCATTTGTTAATTAAGTATTTTTAATAAGAATATTCATGTAATTAGATGTACACATGTTCCTTTGTTTATGTTTATTATGTATTAGTTCACTAAAACTTGTAAATATAATAGGCGTTTTGTTTGGGGACTGTCATCTTTTTGGGATATTGGTGAGGGTACCCAAGCATTAGTGCCTTTTGCTATTTGCTTTATTGTCTTTAGGAAGGTTCTATAATATTTGCTTTATTGTCTTGCAAGCTTTCTAGGAATTATTTTTGTTTTACTTAGACTGGGTCAAAAATTATTATACTCCGTTTCATTACTGATTAATAAAAGTGATAGTTTTTGTCTTTCTCAGATGCCCCAATTAAGGGTAGAGAATGTCATATTGTAGAATCCAGCTGTTTGAAAAAACAAATCACTTACTATATTATTCAAACAATAAATTATTTAAAACATAACAAAAGTGGTTTGTCATCAAGTGTAAATGTGTTTTGAGATGAGCACATCAGCCACCACTCAACATGCAAGTACAGTGAAGCAGGAAAGATATCGATGTTATTACATAACAATTAGGATTAAAAACCAGCACAACCAGTGATAATAACCATATTCCCACTCAAGCCAAAAATCTAATGTCAATTGCTTCAGATGGGCTTCAGGAGAGATGGACAACAAACTGGGTAAAGCCATGCATTTCAGAAATCTTTGAAAATACTAAAAAAATCACCGTGGATATAATCATTGTCTACCAAACTCACCAAGAAGTAACTACTCTGCACCTGCAAGAATAATGAGAAAATAAAATTCTCTCTTTAAAAATACTAAATTTATGACACTGAGGAATTAAAGAGGTCTATATCAAGTAAAAATAAATAATAATAAAGGAGTAAACTGGATACCAAGCATATGAAGAGCTCCTACCTCTTCAAGCAGTTTTCTGGATGCATCACCTTCTGGGTATAATTGAGCCCATCCTCTTAACCAGATTTCAAATGCCTCGTCATTCCACACCATAAAGCTAGAAGGATCCACAACAGTTGGTTGGATGATCTCCTTTGCGGGGAAGACTCCCCATGTCACCGCATTCTTAGTGAAATTGTAAGTGGACCCTAGATTTATGGTTTATTATGAAATGACCCAAGGAATAATTAATTAAATATTAATTTAAATAATTTAAATAGGAGAAATTACTAAAAGGCCTCTAAGTCAAATGTAAGTCAAACAGACTCTGATTAAAGTAAACGAATAGTAAATTTTTATTATTTCGAGCACTCCAGACTCAACGGTGAAGTCCGATTTTTAAAAATAGGTCTTAAAAAGTAGAGACACGTAAAAAGTATAAAATGACCATTTTGCCCTTTTTAGTACAAATGTCCGAATTGAATTCCGTGAAAGCCAAAATCGACTTTGTTCGATGTTTCGGATTCATTAGTAGATTCTATTTTAATAAAAGAGATACCAATAGTAAAGAGATAAAAAATTTGATGAATAACATAGATTATGTAAATATAGACTGAGACGTATTTACTGAATCATAGGAACATCAAAAAGAAAGGAGAAGGCGGTCTGACCTTCTAGAGAGATTCAGAAAGAAGTAAATAATATCCGATATCTGCATGTGATACTTCTAACCATGTCAACAGTTTTTCATATACTATTTATTTGTATTCCATACATGCCAGAAAGTTCATTAAATCCACATTCGATATTGTTCTATCTTGTGAAAAGTTTTTATGTGACTACCATATATTTTGATTATGATTTTTGTACATTTGTGCACAGATTCATTGTACACTTGTACTTAGGGCCCAAAGGGGCCAACTAGTTATATTCTTAGCAACCCAGATTACTATAGCCCCAAAAGGGGCAATAATTATATTCTCGCTGCTGAGAATAGTTATGTTCCACATTTATACTCTTCGTGGAGGCAACATGATCTTAATATATTATTAGTGTCGGATTTTTGCTCAGTCACAAACTCTATCTAACGCTTACTACGATCTATGGGTCAAGTTCCGAGAGGAACACTAGCTATATTGCTATGCGAGGCATGGGATGTAGAGTTACCACAGAGCTTTGATGTCACGCCCTTAGCCCCATAACCAAAATGTGTGATATTTAAATTAAGTTAAATTAAAATTATTATAAATTAATTAAAATATCTCACTAGATTATAATAGTAAAAGATATATAAGTTTAAGTGTGGGAATCGATTAAGGATAACAATTATGAGAGTTTCTAAAAGCCAAGATTTTAAAAAAAAATTGAAAGGGTTCCCCCTAATTATTGGCTAGTTTTGCCTTTCATGCCAACCTGAAAGTTGATGTACAACAATTATATAATTCAGTACAAACGTAATTTCATCTCTTTCAGATCCTACTTAGCATTCATTATAATACATACATTTTTATATATGGAATTCATTTCCAAGTTACTACGTCATGTTAGGGTTTAGGGTATAGCATTTGGGGTTTGGGGTTCGGATTGTAGGGTTTAGGGTTTCGATTTTAGGGTTTGGGGTTTGGGGATTAGGGCTTGGGGTTTGGGGTTTAGGGATTAGGGATTAGGGATTAGGGTTTAGGGGTTAGGGATTGGGGTTTCGGGTTTTGGGGTTTCGGGTTTAGGGGTTAGGGTATAGGGGTTGGGGTTTAGGGGTTTAGGGCTTAGGGCTTAGGGCTTAGGGCTTAGGGTTTAGGGTTTTAGGTTTAGGGTTTAGGGGTTAGGGGTTAGGGTTTTAGGGTTAGGGGTTAGGGGTTTAGGGTTTAGGGTTTAGGGTTTAGGGTTTAGGGTTTAGGGTTTAGGGTTTAGGGTTTAGGGTTTTAGGGTTTAGGGTTTAGGGTTAGGGTTTTAGGGTGTTAGGGTTTTAGGTTTCGGGTTCGGGTTTTCGG